>CM069154.1:38317067-38942067 GCA_035221665.1 Okamejei kenojei
GGCCAAGTCCCTCTAGCCCATCATCAGTCCACCGTAATATTAAACCTCACCCCTCCCTTCAATTAGCTCACTGTGATATCCATGCCAGATAACTTCCTCCTCATTGCTGTATCTGTAGAAAAATAGAAATCACACACTAGATCTGTTATTATCTTTCTCATCCACTCCCTCACCATCGTGGGCAATTTAATAGCCAAATAAACCTACCAAACTGCACATCTTTGGATTTAGAAGGAAATCCACAGAGTCACAGATGTCCCGACAGCCCACCCCTGAAGCATCCCCCCACCCTGGCTGAGGATTGTTTTACCCCCTCCCAACACCACCGACAGCCCCTGGCCTGAAGCCGCCCCTCCCCCACCGGCCCCCGACAGCCCGCGCCTGAAGCCGTTCCCCCTCCTCCGCCTGCAGGATGCACCCCACCGGTGTCCAAAAGCCCCCACCTGAAGCCGTTCCCCTCTCCCAGCTGTCAGGACGCTCGCATCCCCCATTCCCACCGCACCCCCCCCACCCCCCCCTCGACAGATGTCATCCCCCCCCACAGCAACACCACAAACGTAGCTCAAAAAAAAGTCCATTTGGCCGAAATTTCCTACTCTACCTCCGAAACCGCCGGCCCACAACACCAAGAAAAGTCCCTTTGCCATAATAGCCCTCTGGAAACAGTCCCACTCATACAACACCCATACAAGCCCACCAGCAGAATAACCCCCCCACCATCACCCCAGAACCCCGCCCCCGGCTGCAGGACGTCCCCCATACACCCCTCCGCACTTGACCCCGCCTAAACCCGACCCCCCTCCATCGCTACAGACCGGTGAATAAAGCAATGATACAAGCCTGTTAAAACCGACCATACCCCTCTGACAGTGGCCCTACACTAACAGTAACTGACAAGAGATGGCCAAAGTGCATAACTGCAGCAAATGTTCTTTTGGCAATATGTTTAAAAGTGTCAAAACACCACAATTCCGGGCATTCAGATTAGATGTATGTGTTGTGAACAGCAATGAAGATGGTTAGTATGCACCAGATTTTTAAAAAATTGATAAACGCTGTTTCTACCATCCCCACTTCAGAATTAACGTTAAAATTTCAACAGAAACATCTCCTGATGTATATGACCAACTGTAGAAGTAAAACCTGGATAAATCCAATGAATAGTTGTGAATGTTGCTCAGTAAATAACTACAGTACTGATACTCCATACTAAGAGCATTTAAATGAATTCTGTAATAACGTGTGCAAGGCAGCAGTGACAATCGAACACTGCGCTTTTAATGTTTCACGTGTTCACAATTTAATTAATCCATACATGTATCACGGGGGTGTGAAACAGTGCGGGATGGATGATGTGGGGGGGGGGGGGGGGTGAGAAGGCAATCTGTGCGGGATGGATTGCTTCTGGCTGGGGAATTAGTGCTGTTGGTTGAATGTGGGTAAATGGTGAGGGAGAGCGCTAGGGATGTCCAGTGGGGATTGAATTGGGGGTGTGGGAAATCATACAGGAAGGATGGGGGGGGGGGGGTGGATCAGTACAGGATGGATGGCGGGGCGGTTGGATCAGTGCATCATGGACGGGGGGGGGGGGGGTTTACAATCCGAGCAGGATGGAATGGGGGGGTGGAGGTGGGGGCGGGTGGAGACAACACAATCCTTTGCTTGCCTATTGCTGTGGCTAGGCTATGGCTCGCAAATAGGCATTTTGCCCGCCCGGGAGCCAATACCACCCAAAGTTAAGAGCCGCCGATAAAAATAACCTAAACAAACCCGACTCAGGCTTAGCAAGCAAATACTGATTTATACCGATAAGACCACAAAAAAAACACACTGGAATACCCTCCACCGGACAGGCAGCATCTCTAGAGAACTGACGTTTCCGTGAGACAGGGCGGCGGCGGCTGTATTCCCTCCATTATCTATAGATGCGGGGTAAAGATACTAGGTGCGAGGGTATGACGAAAACTAGGTGCGTGGGACGACCCGTTCGGAGCGAGCGATCGGTCGCGAACAGCAAGCATCAAGCATGGCGACAACAGCGGCTTCACCACCGCCTCCTCCTCATCCCTCCTCCCGCAACACTCGTTAGCACGTCCGCCCGCGTAAGGAGAACCCTTCCCTCCTCGGCAATGCGAGAGGGGGTTGTTTTTGAAAGCGCAGGGTTGGTGGAATTGCAGCAGTAAAAATTTTTTTGGTTTGCAGGCAGCTGCCGCCATCGCCCTCAGCCCGGAAACGTGCACTGCCTGAAACCCTTAATAAAAAAATAAAAACTAAAACGGGTTAAACTAAAAAAAAAAAAAATAACGGCGCTTTCCACAATACAATCCTCTCGCACTAGGCGAGGCCGGGAGGAGGGAGGTAGGGGAGAGTGAGGTAGGTGGCTGGCTTAGGAGAGGCGTGGATGATCGGATTTCCCAAACCGCCTCCCCCCCCCCCTTTGGGTGGGGTCCTCCCCCCCTTTGGTCGCGCACTTTGGCGTAGGACAAGAACGGCCCAGGCAGCGGGGCGATGTTTGTCCCGAGAGCGCTGACTCTTCCTTCCTCCCCATTCCTCTCCTCTGGCCCCTCCTCCCCCTCAATATATAACGCTGTCCTCTCCTGTCTCGCCCCCCTCCACCCCTCTTATCCTGGGACTTTTTCTTCCAACACGCACTGAACCCCATTCCCCCGCCTCTATTCAGGTCCTCAACCTAAACTGACAACCGCCTGTGCTCCTGTGCTTTCCCCACCCCCATCTACCCCACCCAATCTATTCATCAACGCCTACACACCCTACCCACCTCAACATTGATTCTCCCGCCCGCCACCCCCCCCATCCCAGCTAAACAACTAATTAATAATCCCACAATTCTCCCGTATTGACCTCCCCCCTTCCCCATCCAACCTGGGCACTTCTCCTCCCCATTCATACGCACTGGATCCACTCCACCCATTCATCCTTATTGACCCCACCTATCCATTTTTACTCTCACCAAAACCTCCACCCATCCGGTATGGAATCATCCCTTCCATTCATCATTTACTGATCCCCTCATGCAATCCTGAACTGAGTCCTGTCCCCTCCATTCATCCATCATCCCGACTAACTGATCACCATTCATCTATACTAATCCCCCCTCTTTCATCCTGTAGTGATACTCCCATTCACATAATACCTGCCCAACTTGTTAGAAAGAAAAAAATCGGAATCCTTAGTCCTGACGTCAGTGAGGAAAAGGGAGGGGCGGGGCACGTAAACGTGACGTCATTAAGGGGCGGGGCACGTGACGTCAGTAAGTCAGTAAGGGATGGGCGGGGGAAAACGAGACGTCAGTAATCAGGGACGGGGTACGTGCACGAATAAGGGGGGGTGGGGGGGGGGGGGGGTGGGGTGGGGCGGTGGGGGGGGTGTTGGGTGCGGGGTACTGATCGGTCAGTAAGTGCGTTAAAGTTGTACGTCAGTAAGTGGGCGAAAGAAAAGTGAGTGACGTCAGTGCGGGGGGGGGGGGAGGGGGGGGTGGGGCAAGTGAACGCCGACGCCCACCGTGGCGGGAGGGGGGGGGGCGGTGTCTATTCGCTGTGCGTGCTGACCGATACACGCCCGTTATCTTGCCCCCATTACGGGGGCGGCGCAGGCGCGTGCGCTCTCTCGCTGTCCACCTCCTCGGCCGCCGCCGCCATGGTCGCAAGCACTCTTCCATCCCAATTCCGAATTCCCAATTTATCGGAATATTGAGGAAAAAAGTCGTAATTCGGAATTGGTATTGGAAAAAACGGACTAATATTCCCCCAAATCGGAATGGTTGCCAGGTAAAGCAAACATCCGTTCACAGACTCACCGAACCAACAGACAGGTCCTGAACCCCGCCCCTCCTGCCCCCCATTCAATCATCCTGTACTGATCCCCACCCCATTCATCCAACCTGTAGCTATTCTCTCTTATCCCTCTCTCCGCTCTTCTCTCTCTCTCTTCTATTCTCCCCTCCCCCCGCCCCCCCCCGCCCCCCCCATCCATCAGAGCGACATGACTAATGTTAGTAAACGGAATGCAATCAATGTGGGTACTTAATTTCTATTTCTAATGTTATTATTTGTTTTGACACCTTATACATATTCACCAACAGTAACAATTTGCTGCAGTTACGTCCTTTGGCCATCCTCTCTTTCATTAGTGTAAAGTAATAAAAAACCTTCAGATGGATATAGGTCGGTTTTAACACTATTATCATAAAATCCTTTAGAAAAAATTCCTTGCAACCTGTATATTTTGTTATGTATAAATTATGTGAAGCCAGAGGTAATCTTTTCTTATCTTCTGTACCAATAGCAATAACTGCCAACCATGCAATGCCATGTCATTATAATTTACGGTCCGATTCACAGAAAACAAGCTTGCATCAATCTTTGGTGGCCATGGTTGATCCAGGATTCATTGAAGCAGGTTGATCATTTGCTGAATAATCCAACCACCAATTTTGTTGGAAAAGGAAAGAACTAATGAGAAATTGCATTAATTTGCAATGTGTAAAAAGAGTTGAGATATTGTATTATAATTTTGCTGCCATGAACATTGTTGAATATATTCATGTCTTTATAGTTAATTTTGTGATTTATTTATTAGAAGCAGAAATAATATGTGAATATAGACAAAAGGTGCTTGGAGAAAACTCAGCGTATACGGCAGCATCTTATTGGAGGCGAAGGAAAAAGTAGGCCACATTTTTTTGGTTCGAAAACAACATCTTCAGACAGAATGGTTTCGGCCAGAAAAAACCAAAAAAAAAAAACGTTGCCTATTTCCATCGCTCCATAGATGCATGTGCAAACCCGCGAGTAATCTCCCAAGCACGATGTCTAACCTATGCTACCTTCGATTTTCCAGCATCTGCAGTTCCTTCTTGAACATAAATGCGAATGCTTTCATTAAGCTTAATTCCAGACTTGTAACTACGCCACTTTGTCCGAGCACATATCAACACGCGCCAATCAAACCACATGCTAACCTCTTAAAATGACCACCCGAAAACAGTCAACTGTCATATTGACAACCTAAAAAGCTGCCAGGGAAAAACAGTGAAGCGAGAGCCCATGTCAGATGGCAGGATGGATGGGGCGAGGAGTCGTGCGCTGGATGGAATGATGTGGCGGAGAAGACGGCGAGGGTATGGATGGATGGGGGCGAGTAAGTCGGGCGCGGGATGGATGGATGGGGCGAGGAAGTCGGTGGCGCGGGATGTATGGGGCGAGGCAGTCGGCGCGGGATGGATGGGCGGAGAGGAATTACGGCGGCGTGGAAGGATGGGGCGGAGGAAAGTCCGGGGCGCGGGAATTGCAAAAAAAATTGGGGGCTTTGAGGAAAGTCGGCGCGGGATGGATGGGGCTTGAGGAAAATAGTCGGCGCGGGAATGGATGTGGCTGAGGAATGTCGGCGGTCGCTTGAAGGATGGGGCTGTAAGGAATCGCGCGGGAATGGCATGGATGGCGGCGGAAGTTCGGCGCGGGATGGATGGCGCGTGATGGAGTCAGCGCGGGGGAATGGATAGTTGTCGGAAGTCTGGCGCGGTATGGATGGGCGGAAAGACGGGGGCGCTGTATGGAAGGGGCGGAAGTCTGCGCGGGATGGATGGGCGGGAAGAAGTCGGCGCGGTAGGATGGGGCGGACTATCGTGCGCCGGGATGGATGGGGCGAAGACGTCGCGGATGGATGGGGCGGAAGTCGGCGCGGGATGGATGGGGCGGAAGTCGGCGCGGGATGGATGGGGCGGAAGTCGGCGCGGGATGGATGGGGCGGAAGTCGGCGCGGGATGGATGGGCGGAAGTCGTCGCTGGGATGGATGGGCGGCGGAAGTCGGCTCGCGGGATTGGATGGGGCGGAAGTCGGGCGGCGGGAAATGGAGTGGGTCGGAAGTTGTCGGCGCGGGATGGATGGGGCGGAAGTCGGCGCGGATGGATGGGGCGGAAGTCGGTTCGGGCTGCGGGAGTGGAAACTGGGAAGTCGGAAGGATGGAAGTCGGGCGAAGTCGGGCGCGGGATGGATGGGGCGGAAGTGGTCGGAATGTCGCGCGGGATGGGATGGGCGGAAGTCGGCGATCTGGGGATGAATGGGCTGGGGGATCATACAGGATGAATGGCTGGGGGATCAATACAGGATGAATGGGCTGGGGGGTGGATCAGTACAGGATGAATGGGCTGGGCTGGGGATCATACATGGCTGGAGGATGATGGGCGATCATAACATGGTGGGATGAATGGGCTGGGGGTATTCAGTACAGGATGAATTGGGCTGGGGAATCATTCAGTCCACTGATGAATGGCATAGGGGGATCAGTACAGATGAATGGCGCTGGGGGTGGGGGATCAGTACAGGAATGAAGGAGGGGGCTGGGGGATCATACAGATGGCATGGGACTGTTGGGGTATCAGTACAGGACTGTGTGAAGGTGGTGGGGGATCAGTACTGGATGAATGGGTGGGGGATCAGTACAGGATGTATGGAGGAATGGTCAGTACAAGGATGAATGGAAGGGACAGGAGAAATGGAGGGTTCATCTACAGGATAATGGAGGGTCAGTAACAGGATGAATGGTGGGGGGGGACGAGTACAGGATGAATGGAGGGGGTCCAGTACGGATGAATGGAGGGTTTCAGTACAGGATGAATGGAGGGGGGGTCCAGTACAGGATGTGATGGGAATGGGAAGGGGGGATCAGTGCAGGGTTAATAGGGGGGGGGGGATGGGGGGGGGGAGGGGGGGAAAAATCAGTGCAGGATGTATGGGGGAAGGGAGGGGATCATGCATGCAGGATGAATTGGGGGTCCAGTGTAGGATGGATGGGGAGGGCAGAAAAGAATCAAACGCGAGTGGATAGATAGGTGATCATTGGAGGATGAATAGATCAGGGTGGGGTAAATGGAGAGGCACAAGGGGTGTCAGTGAGGACTGTATAGGGGCAGAATGGGGATCAGTGTGGGATGGAGAGGAGGGGTCCAGGATAAGGGAAGGGGAAATGGAGGCGGCTGTAAAAGAGAAAGAGGGGGGGGGGGGGGGGGGGTTAGGGAAGGAGCAGAAGGAGGTGGGGAGGGAGGTCAGCACTTCTCAGACAACACAGGCATCATCACCCCGCTGCCATTAGCCGTCCCTGTCCACCGCCAAAGGGGGAGGCAGTTGGGATCGATCCTCGCCACCGCCACCATGTCCTCTCCTCCTCCAACCAACAGGGACAGATGCGGGGTTCCCGAGATCCCAGGCGGAGGCCGAGCGGTTGTGCAGATGCTTCAGACGGCGGAGGGGGCCCTCCCCCTTCCTCCCTCGGCATGTGGGAGGGTTTGTTTTGAAAGCGGTTATCGCCGTTGGCGGAGCGGCATGCAGTGGCCTGTGAGGGCGGGCGGGGTGCAGGACGGGTGGAGCCGCCAATCACCTGAGCTGCGCGGATACGCCCCTCATTCGCTGTGACCCTCCGTCACCCCGCGCTATAGCCATCGCTGCCGCTGATCCGAAACGTCACTTATTCCTTTTCTCCAGAGATGCTGCCTGACCCACTGAGTTACACCAGCTTTATACCTTCCGTATAAACCAGTATCTGCAGAATCAAGCCGGGCAAAATGCCGGGCTTTTAGGTTGCCCGGCAGGACTTTGGGTGGCCATTGGCACCCGGGCAACCGTTAATTTCGAGCCCTGCACCCCCTGCCAGAAGCGTCCCCCGCTGCAGCCCATTCGGCCCACAACACCCATACTTGCCAATAAAGTCCATTCAGCCCACAATGTCCTACTAGCCCTTTGAAAACAATTCCCTCCAGTCCGCAACACCTGTACTAGCCCAAGAAAAGTCCCTTTGGTCCATAATTCTGCATACTAGCCCTGAAAACTAACCGCAAAACCCATACTAGCCCTCCAGAATGCCCCCCCACCACCGTCGGTTGGGGGCCCACACATGAAGCCCTCCCCCCCGGCTGCAGGACCTCCCCCCTCCCCCCCACCTCCCCCCCCCCCCCCCTTCAATCGGCCTCCGACAAGAAGCCGCCCCCCTCCACCAGTTTGCAGGACGTTCCCCCATCACCCCATCGGCACCCGACAGCCCCAGGCTGAAGCTGCCACCCTCCCCCGGTTGCAGGACACGCTCTCCCCCCCGGCCGCTGCATGAAGCCATCCCCCCCCCTCCCCCGGCTGTAGGATCCTTCCCCCCGGCAGAGACCTCTTGAAGCCACCCCCCTCCCCCACTGGATGAGGGGGGGGGTGGGGAGGGGAGGGGGAGAGATCAGTGCAGGATGTATGGGGGGTGGAGAAGGGGAAATCAGTATAGGATGAGTGGGGTGGGGATCCTTGCAGGTTGAATTGGCGGAGGGGAGATCAGATGTCAGGATGAATGGGGGGGGGGTAGAGGGGGGGGGGAGATATCAGAGCAGGATGGATGGGGGGGGGGGTGGGGGGGATCAGTGCAGGATGGAAGGGGGGGGATCAGTGCAGCGATGTAGGGGGGGGGGGGGGGATGGGGGGGAATCAGTGGCTAAAAGGATGGATGGGGGGGGGGGATCAGTGCAGGGGGGGGGGGGGGGGTGGATGGATGGGGGGGGGGGGGAGGGGGGAAAATCAGTGCAGTGTGGATGGGGGGGGGGGGGGGGGAAAATCAGTGCAAGGGTGGATGGGTGGGGGGGGGGGAATGGGGGGGGAGAAAATCAGTCAGGACTCGAAATTAGAGGTTGCCCGGGTGCCAAAGACCGCCCAAAGTGCCGCCGGGCAACATAAATGCCGACTCATTTCGCCCGGCTTGGCAAGCAAATACTGCTTAATTATAAATATATAAATTGTTACCGATAGACACAAAAAACTGGAGTAACTCTGCGGGTCAGGCAGCATCTCTGGAGAACGTGACGTTTTGTGTAGACGGCGGCAGCTATATTCCTCTAGTATCTTTGAATGCGTGGCAAAGATACTACTTGTTAGATACTTGAAGCAATACCCCTCCCCGCTGCAGGACGCGACTCCCCCCCCCCCCCCCCCCCCCCCAGCTGCAGGATGCTCCACCTGAAACTGGTGGGGAGCGGCAGTGGTAGGCCACGACAGCCGGGGTAGGCCATATCCTGCAGCTGGGGACGGGAACAGTTAGAGGGGCAGTTGGAGGCTATGATGAGTGGTGGAATGGATTGTGTTGGGGGACCAGGCCTCCAGTGTGAGACTTAGTCTAGTTCTTACACAAAATATCCCTGTAAAAGTCATTCCCTTTTCCAAAGCAGACCAGGATTTAAAAAGGGTTTGTGGTTATCAATTTCAATTTAATATCAATATTCTTACCAAAATTTGCAATTGTGCTCAACGCAATAAAAAACATGCAACATTTAAACACCAATACAAAAATCTGCTTAGATTTCCATGAATAAACTCAATTTAGTCAAAAGGGTTACATCATTTACCTTATCTGCATTCTCTTCTGCTATGTCAAAGGGTACACACCAATAGTGAACAAATCTTCTCTACTAATTTTCAATAATTCTGTGCATATTTGAGAACATCTCCACTAAACCTTTCAGAAGAGCAAGGAGATCGACATCAGGATGTATTTGTATATCGATTTCCTACACCAGGGTACAGAGTAAATAAAACGAACAATTTCAAAGTTAGATACACATGATTTTACTTCGGAGTCACGTGAGTGACTACGTGAAGCCCCGCCTGGCGCTGGAACGGCATTACGTCGACGCTGACGGCAGAAGCAAGAGTTGCAGAGCGCAGCTCCTCGCAGCGGCCGGAACGGACCCGCAGGTAAGTGTAAGGAAAAACGGGGACGTTCTAAAAAAGACGTTACGCTGGTAAAACCAGCAAAAGAGAAAGTAAAAGTTAAAATCAGAGTCACGCTGGCGTACTGATTTAGCCAGATAAATGGAAAAGAAAAATGGAGAAGTCTCAAAGGAAAATTTCGCGGGTAAAAAGATCGTCCCGGGGTGAAGCTAGCTAAAGAAACGGGACAAGAGTTTTTAGTGCGGATCCGGTTCCGATACCGGTGGCCCGCTGATTCACCCATTAGTGAGACTATAATTTCTCCAGAAATACAAACCACGGAGGAAAATGTTCCTAGAAAATGTAAAAAAGAAATCCGTGAGGCCCGTGGTTTCTGATAATGACTCTGATAATGAAAGTCCTCCGGAATAATAAAGCTATATGGCTAAAAAATGGAACATATGGAGAAAGTGCTCCCAAAATAATAATTGAGACAAGGGTCACAGTACCACAGAAGTTTCCCAAAATGACCCTGAGGGGTTTGAAAATACAGCCAAATATGGCTATGTGCCAAATTGGGAATTGAAACTCCGGGCCCAGGATTAAGGGCGGAGGAAGTCTCCATTGGATATAATTCCAAGTGTATCAGGGCTGCAAAAGACAGACCCTGCAAGTGGTGATGTGGATTATGATGTGGCAACACCACGAATAAAAAAAGAGGCCAGATGTGCCTGAGATGGCAAAAGATTTTGCTATACCTGAAAGGAAGTGGTGAGGCTATGGAAGAAAACCTAAGCTGCCAGTATTAATTATAATGGTATCTCCACCAACGTCAAGAATTCTGTGATGATTTGAAAAACAGCAGAATTATATAAAACAAAAACAAACACCGAAAAATTGCACCTCATAGAATGTACCTACGGTTAATCCGTCTATGAGGACGCCTATGACTTCAGGCATGAAGAGGACAAGAAATAAGATTTCACAAAGAATCCTCAAATTGATTTCTGCTGCCACTACTGCTTTGGAAGGCAAATGGAGGGGTTGGAGATGGGATAAAATCCCAAAAAGATACTTTGGGCTATATTATTCCAATTCTCTTCTATGAAATTAATTGTATGAGGAAAAATTGTGTTCGGTCGGCCCCACATTTTTCATCCGAGGTTTGCAGGTCTGTGTCGATCAAGTGTGTGTTCAAAGCTCCTGGTTTATCTATTTGGAGAAAACCTGCCTAAACAAATAAGAGAAATGGATGAAAGAGGCTAAATCTATTAGCCACATGAGACCTTTCGTCCTTTGGACAAAAAAGGTAATTTTTCATCAAGAAGGGGATTTGATTTTGGAAACAGAGGCAGGAGTATGATAAGGAAATATTATCATCCGACACAGCCAAATGTTCACCCCGTATATGGGGAGAAGGAGACCCACCACGTTTCATATGGAGATGGTAACTAAAAATGTATTCTATGCTTAAAGAAACTGTGGACAAAATCTCCAGTTGGAGGGAGATTACAAATGTTTTATGATGAATGGCTTGCCATCACATCTGATCGGATTTTAATTTTTACAAACAGTTTCAGGAGCTACTATTACATTCAAAGAAGGTGTTAATTCTCCAGTACAAAATAAAACCTGCTTATGGTTTCATGTTTTTCTGCAATTGAAGAGGCAGAAATTAATGTGGGAAATTGACAAATTGTTTAAAAAAAAGGTGTTATTTGAAAAAAAACTGTTGAACATGAGCATCAATTTGTGTCAAATATATTCCAAGAAAATAAAAAAGATGGTGGTTGCAGAATTATTCTGGTACCTTACAAAATTAAATTTGTCGAATATAAACATTTTAAAATGGAAACATTTAACACTGCAAGACATTTGATATCCGCAGGTTGGTATAATGGCTACAATTGATTTAAAGGATGCGTACTATTCAGTACCAATACATCAGTTTTTTTTTTTTTTTTTATTTTTCGAAGGTATTTAAAATTTAATTGGCTGGGACAGCTGTGGCAATTCAAAGCTTTACCAAAATAGGTTAAGTTCAGCTCCCAGGCTCTCTTTACAAAGCTGTTGAAACCAGCTTTTAGCACAATTAAGAGCACAAAAGCACATCATTATAGGCTTATCTGGATGACATTTTAATCATCAAAAGTAATCAGGAATTTAGCTGAAAAATCAGATTATTCAGCAAACTAAAAAAAACTTTATTTGAGGTTAGGTTTCTTGATTCATCCAATTAAGTCCCAGCTGCAGCCCAGCACAGTCAATTAACTATTTGGGGTTTGTGATTAACTCAGTTACTAATGTTAGTACCTTTTGCCAACAGATAAGATTGATTATATTTTATTGACCTGTAGGGTCTCATTCACAAACCTTATCCCCTCCATCCGAGAAGTAGCAAAGAGTTATTGGTAAATTAGTAGCAGCATTCATGCAGTAGAATTTGGTCCATTACATTACCAAAACCTTCAAAGGGACAAAATAAGAGCTCTAAAAAAGAGAGCAGGCCATTTTGATAGGCCTATGCCAATTAACAAAAGAAGCTTTATTGGAATTAACAATGGTGGATTGAAAATGTCCCACAAGCTGCTAAAAACACATTCTGATACAGCAGCCTGAAGTAATTTTACAAACAGATTGCTAGTGCACTTGGATGGGGGGCGACAGATTCATTCACCAGCTGTGGGCAGATGGACTGTCCAAGAGGAAATGTTTCTCCAAACATATTGGTATTTATTAAACTATTTTTTAGAAATTATGGGTGCATTTTTATGGGTTGAAGGCCCATATTGTTCTAAACAAAAATAATCTGCATGTACTGATACACATTAGACAATAAAACAGCTGTTTGCATATATTTAATCACATGGGTGAGAGTCAGATCGTAAATCATGCGATTGTTTGGTTAATTCAGATATGGCAATGGTGTATTAACCACCGAATTTGGAATTTCGGCAAATTACATCCCAGGTAAAGACAATGTTGGTGTCAGACAATAGAACAAGGATGTTTTAAAGACAACACAGAATTAAGATGAACCCAGTAATTTTCAGTAAAATTGTGACTCAATATGGTTAGCCAGACATTGAACTGTTTTGCATCAAGACTAAATCTAACATCATTGCCTAAATATGTGTCTTGGGAACCAGATCCAGACGCAGTAGCAATAGATGCTTTTTCATTAAACTGGGGAATATTCTTTTAATGCTTTTTTGCCATTTGCTCTGTTCAGCAATGTCTGAAGAAAATAGAACAAGATTCCTGCCACAGGCTTTATTGGTAATTCCAAAATTGGCCGACACAACCAGGTTCCCCATTGATGTTAAACATGATTAAAGAACCATATATGTCAATTCCTAGCAGCAGTGATTTATTGATTAAACCAGTAAACCAAAGAAAGAAATTCATCCATTACATGCTTATATGAATTTGTTAATCTTGCAGGTTTTGACCAGACCACTACAGGAGCTTGGATTGTCCGGATAGAGAACTATGGATATTATAGTCGCATCATGGCGGATAGCAAAGCACTCAGAGACAATATATGACACATATAAAGAAATGGGAAAATTTTTTTTTGCAGACAGTCAAATAATCCTATCATATTGTGAACATTAGCAAAACATATTGGAGTTCCTTTGCCGAGTTTGCATTTTGAACAACACTATAAGTTACAGTGTGCCATTAATAGTGCACGTAGTGCCTTATCATCTTATTATTAGGACAAATCTCGACCAGAAGATCAATTGGTTTCACATCCATTTAATATCCAGATTTATGAAAGGAATCTTTAACAAAAATCCACCCAACCAAGATATACAGAAATTTGGGATGTTAGCATTGTACTTACCTTACTTAGGCAATGGACTCCAATTGAAGTTTTTTGTCATTGGAAAAGTTAACATTTAAATTAGTAAATGTTAATGGCATTGGTTTCAGCTCAAAGGGTGCAAACATTACAAATGTTACGTTTAGACTGTAATGCATGTATACTGAGATAACATTGTGTTTCTATTGTTTATGATCTGATCAAACAAAGCAGACCAGGGAGAACTGGAGCGAAGGTAATGTTTCAAGCTTATCCCATTGATCCAACGTTTTTGTTTTTTTTTTGTGTGTAGTTTTAAACATTTGAAATCATTATGTAAAAGTTACCAAAACTCTTCGAGGAGATGGAAAAACATTAATGATTACACATAAGAAACCACACACAAAAGCTTCAGTGCAAACAATCTCAAGGTGGTTAAAACAGGTGTTTTACTTTTAGCAGGAGTAGACACTGATGTGGTTCAAATCTCACTCCACCATGGCAGCAGCTACATCCGCGGCAAAGTTACAGGACGTACCACTCGAACATATTTTAGAAACCGCCAGGGTGGTGTAAAGAAGAAACTTTTTTCAAAGTTCTACAATAAACCTGTTCACACAATGACAGGCTTTGGACACGCGGTGTGTTGGGTCACTATAATCACCTGCTTTGTTTCACTATTGATTGATATTATCATTATGTTATACACTTATATCTTTTATCACTTTGTAATGGTTCCCTCAGGTGTAAAAATAGGGTTATTATATGTTCTTTTATCATTAAAAGATTTATGGAAAGAACTAAAAACTAGTCTGGTTTTTTCTCATGTATGTGTTGACCTAGCCGGACTGTCGTATGGAAGAATCTACGACATGAAAAACACAGAAGCTTCAAAAAAATCTTCACGTAGGTCACTCACGTGACTCCGAAGTAAAAGTAAAATAGTAAGATTAAACGAGAACTTACCAGCGAAGTTGTTAGTTTTCGAAGTTTGATCTTTATTTTTATGAGAGTAACGATGAGGGATTACGTGCCCTCCACTCCACACCCTCATAAAATAAATGATCATCTGGTAGTTCTAAATCTATGATGAGCCTTACTATCTTACTCCGGCTATTGTGTTCTGTGTTTTTCATGCCGCTGCTTTGAAGTATGCCGTTCCAGCGCCAGGCGGGGCTTCTTCACGTAATCCCTCATCGTTACTCCTCATAAAAATAAAGATCAAACTTCGAACTGGTAAGTTCTCGTTTAATCTTACTATTATACATTGCACATAAATACCCCATTTTCAACTCAATAATAATTTGCATCTCAATGTAAATATTCCGAAAATACTACAAAAGGCTACCTTTACTTATTTCCACTGGTTTCATCAGTAACATGTGATATTTAGCCCAAGATCAAAAAGAACTGAAAACACCATATGCAAATTACAACTTATATACTAACATTAATTTCAATAACAACTTTCCATAACAAAACCCAAATGTACTTTATGCTTAAGAAGGAACTGCAGATGCTGGAAAATCGAAGGCAGACAAAAATGCTGGACAAAAACTCAGCGGGTGAGGCAGCATCTATGGAGGGAAAGAAATAGGCAACATTTCGATCCAAAACGTTGCCGATTTCCTTTGCTCCATGGATGCTGCCTCACCCACTGATTTTCTCCAGCATTTTTGCCTACCAAATGCACTTTAGTAGTTTGAATATAGTTGATCATGGAATACTTGGATTTCCTTCTCATTTAGTATGAAAAATGAATTATTAAATTATAAAAATATGCAGAAACAGGTTAAGATGTGCAAAGTAAATAACTATTTGAGCAACCCCTCGCAAAGTGACTACTTACGCCATTCATCAGGTTTGAAACCAACATAAATAACAATTTTTCCTCCACAGCATTCTCAATTCTGAAATTCCCAACCATCACCAATTACTAGAAATGGTGCACTTAGCCAAGTAATTAATACATCACATTTACAATCGCAAATCATAAAAAGATCAATTTGCAGCTATTATGCTTGGGTATTATGAGCATTGCAATCCCAACTAACTTTAATTACAATTTGCATGATATTCGCATCACCATACTTGATGCAGATCTGTTGTCAAGAAAATATTAGTTCAGGTTAATTTATTCTCATGATTCAATTTGGGGGAAATGCAATGAAACATCCAATATAATAAAACCCCAGTTAATAAACACATTTACTCAGTTTAAAGTACGTCATAAATCGCCTGTTAGTGCGTTTTCTTTCCAATCACCAAGCAATCGGCATTATCATGGATTGTTTCCAGCTGTTGTCCAGCAAAGACCACACAAATGTCCAAAGCATGTGTTTTTTTTGTGATAATGCAATTAATTATGTATCACCTAATATAATTAATTTCTGGAAAAACTTTACAAACTATTGCTTTTGGGAAGGTTGTAAATATTGTTTTCCCTCGTCGGTGCCGATTCTCAGTGAATGAAAGGAACTTAGGTCTTGATTTCAATCTCAAATGAAAAATACCATTGGGAGGAGTCAAATAGCATCAATTTGCACAGGTACACTATAAAATTGTGATGCTGCAGATTTTAATGGCCTTATTTCCTAAACAATATTCTCAGTACTTCCAAACATTTTTAAACAATAACTAAATAGTTCATTTAAAAGGCTTTAAAGGGTGTTGTCCACCTCTGCTTCAGTTTTGTCGTAATTGTTCTGACGGCATCAGTTCAGAATATAGCAATATGGTATGAATTTAAAATGAAATGCAACACCTAATCAATAATTAATCAAGATATTATTGTAAGCATCTTTTCGGCAGTATAAAGGACAGGCTATGTTTTGAGAACATGTTTGAAACCAAAACAGCCCCACTATTTTTTTATAAAGCTGGCAAAATTAGATAGAGTATCAAATATGCAATGTACATTTTTTAAAAATTCATTCTTAACATTTTGCTTAAAAATACTTTAAGGGCAACGCCCGATAATATAGTGATTATGAAAATTTATTCAATCAATTAAATATCACACAAAAGCAAAATGCATTAGAATATATTAGGATCCAAAAGTCATTCAATTTCATGCAACTTAGGGACAAATAACACAAGGAGAGCACCATCTCCCAATTGTTTTTCTTCACTTTTTTTTTTTTTTCCATTCACCTCTTCCAACTTTTGTTATCCTACTCCACGTGAATTCGTTTGGCATAATATCTAGTATATCTTAACAGTACTGTTCATGATTTGCCACACGTAGCAAGAAAAGATCAGACAATCTGACGATGGTATGGTTATGTCAACAGGGGCAGACGTTACTGTAAAAGTTATAACTAAAGTCCGCAGTGTACGGCGTGGATCCCCCACCCCCCACACACCACCCCCCCCACCTCCCGTCCTATGAATTGTAGAGTGGTACTTACCCTGTTGAATAGCGGGCGATTCCCCGTTATTTCCTGCAGTATTATTGCCCCCGATGGGAACGGGGATACTCAGCTGTCGCTCGGGTTCCGGCAGGCAACGTTTACAAAAGGAGTGGAGGCATGGGAGTAGCTTGGGCTCCTTCCCCTGTAGAGAATCTCGGCATACGGCGCACTCGTCCAAAAGGTTCAGGTTCACCTCCGTAGACGCGGTCGCCGCCACCGGCGTCGCTTTTTCTGGGCCCACTCCTACACTTGGTCCCACCACCGGATTCGGTCCCGAACCCGGACTCGGTCCAGGGCTTGGACCTGGAGCTGGAGCTGGAACGGATGCGGAGATGGGTGCGTGTACCGGCCCCGAACTGGGGCACGCCCCCGGACTGAGGATCGGACTGGGTGCCGGGCCGGGCCCTGGCACTTCGAAGACGGCGACCGCCGCGGCCGTTGGTGATGGTGCCGTCGTTGTCGTTGTGGTTGTCGCCGTCACAGTCACCGCGGCTGCCGGCGTCGATGTGGTGACTGTCAACGCGGCGCCCAGCATCGCCCCCACCTCCGGATCCTGCTTCTCCCGACTCTCCCCGTCCTTGTCAGGTGGGCCGCTCTTCTCCTCGCCAACGCCGTTCGCCTCGATATTAGTTCCACCTTTGTTTTCCGCCATCTTTTCTTTTCTCCTCCTCTCTCCCTCGGACGGCGCACGCTCACATTCAAAATCCTCTCGGGCTCGCCGACGGCCCCATGACACGGCAGCGCCTATTGGCTGTGCTCGATGCCTCGTCTAAGACGGATGCTAATTGGCTGCCTGGGCAGCATGCTCAAGGGGGGTGGACCAACGATGGTCAACGTCACGTGGGGGGGATTGTCACGCGGAGAGGGGAGGAATCGGCAACGTCAGTGGGGGAGGCGGAGGGAATCTGGCAACGTCACGTGGGGGGGGGAGGCGGAGGAATCGGCAACGTCACGTGGAGGAGGGGGAATCGGCAACGTCACGTTGGGGGGAGGGGGAGGGTTCGGCACCGGCAAACGTCACGTGGGGGAGGGGGAGGATTCGGGTAACGTCACGTGGGGTGAGGGGAGGAATCGGCAACGTCACGTGGGGGAGGAGGAGGGGTGGAATCGGTAACGTCACGTGGGGTCGGTCAGGTGACTCAACGCCACCGGGGGGAGGGGGGGGTTGGTCGTCAACGGCACGTGGGGGGAAATATCACGTCACGGAGAGGAGGGGGGGGGGGGGGGGGGATCTGACGTCACCGTGATGTGAGGGGGGCGGGTTTTGCCGCTGTCGGCCAGTTGCCTCAACGCAACGGGGGGGGGGGGGAGGGGGCGAGCGAGAGAGAGAGCCGCGGTGGGTCAGGTGACTAAACGGCTCGGCGCTCCACCGGGCTCCAAATGCCGGGCGCGCGCGCGCGCGAGCAGGATTTAAATCACGCGGGCGCCTCGTGGACTCTCCCGCCCCGCCTTTCATTGAACGACGTGGAGGAAGGAACCGCAGATGCAGGTTTACGCCGAACACAGACACAACATGCTGGAGTAACTCCTCGGGACAGGCAGCGTCTCTGGAGAGAAGGGATGGATGAGTATCGGGAAGAGACCCTTCTTCATACTGAGAGTCAGGGGTGAGGGAGACAGACAGACAGAGAGAGAGAAGAGAGAGAGATATATTGAAGGGTAAGGTGTGAAAATGACAGATCAAAGCAGACGATGCTCAAGGAAATGCAGAATGGTTCATTGAATAGGCAGATGCTGGTTCAATGGTTCATTGAATATGCAGATGCTGGTTTGCACCAAAGATAGACACAGAATGCTGAGGGTTACACAGAAGGCTGGAGAAACTCAGCGGGTGCAGCAGCATCTAAGGAGCGAAGGAGATGAAGAAGGGTCTCGACCCGAAACGTCGCCTATCTCCTTCGCTCCTTAGATGCTGCTGCACCCGCTGAGTTTCTCCAGCCTTTTGTGTACCCTCGATTCTCCAGCATCTGCAGTTCCTTCTTTAACACAAAATGCTGGAATGACTCAGCGGGTCAGACAGTATCTCTGGAGAAAAGGAATAGGTGACGTTTCAGGTTGAAACCCTTCTTCAGACAGGCGGGGAAAGGGAAACTAAATATAGACGGTGATATAGAGAGATATAGAACAAATGAATGAAAGATATGCAAAGGATCAAGGATACAGGCCACTGTTAGCTGCGCTAGCTGAAAATGAGTTACAGACAATGAGACTCAACAAGATGACTTTGAAGCTATTACAATGCCTGGGGTGGGGGAGAGGCGGAGAAAGAGGGGATGCAAGGGTTACCTGAAGTTAGAGAAACCAACACTCATAGTATGCCACTGGGTTGTAAGCCCTCAGTCTGAAGAAGGGTCATGACCCTAAATGACCCCTATTCCTGTCCTCCAGAGATGCTGTTAGACCTTGCTCAGTTACTCCAGTCTATTGTGTCTACAGTGGTTCATTGTTGGCCATGGAGAAGGTGGCAGCGAGGCATACAAAACAGTAAAATTAATCAGGAGTGAATGAGAGAACCAGGGGGAGGGACGAGAGAGAGGGAAAGCAAGGATTACTTGAAGTTAGAGAAAACAGTATTCATATCTGAACAGTATTCATATCTGAAGTACAGCCCTCAGTAATCCCAACATTATAATCAAACCCACCAACAAGGGATGTGCCGTGGTAGTCAGGCGCGCTGACGTCTACTGCTCTGAGGACAGGCGACAGCTCTCTGACACCTCCTTCTACTTATCCTTGGACCATGATCCCTCAGACGAGCACCAGGTCTTAATCTCATGCACCATTTTGGATGTCATTGCTTCCGGCTGTCTGCCCTCCAAAGCCTCCAACCACATACAGAACTGTCCTTGGCAGTTTTATTCTTGTTCATGTTCCACTGAATAAATTTCCACATACCTGGATTCCATCCTATTTGCCCCCCACGATCCAATCGCTCCCTACCTATCTCCAAGACGCTCACACCCCCTTTGTCTCTCTTCAATTACTTCTGTTTTCCAGGCTCTCATCTCATCTTTACTATGGATGTTCAGTCACTCTACACCAGGGGTCGGCAACTTGCGGCCCACAGGCCGGTTTCGACTCGTCACCCAAAATCATCTGGCCAGCAGGCGTATTTTTTTTCAATTCGGTTACGCGACCTGGGAACTGCTGCCAGTCCCGAGGCGCGCAGGCGACCTGAGAACAGTCCCGGGGCACGCAGGCGACCTGGGAACTGCAGCCAGTCCCGGGGCACGCAAGCAACCTGGGCGCTGCAGCCTGACCTGGGCAAACGGGCCGAACTGGGAACTGCAGCCATTCCTGGGGCACGCAGGTGACCTGGGCACTACAGGCAGTCATGGGTCAAGCAACCCGACCTGGGTGCTCAAGCCGGTCCAGGGCAGGCGAGCTGACCTGGGCTCTACAAACAGTCCCGGGGTAAGCGAGCTGACTTGGGCGCTACAGCCAGTCCCGGGGGCACGCAGGTGAACCTGGGCGGCTACAGCCAGACCTGGGGCAAGCAAGACCTGGAACTGTAGCTAATCCCGGGGCACGCAGACGACTTTGGAACTGTTGCCAGTCCCGGGGCAGGCGAGCCGACTTGGGAACTGCAGCTAGTCCCGAGGCATGAAGGCAACCAGGGCGCTACAGCCAGTCCCTGGGCACGTGAGGGACCTGGGAACTGCAGAAAACGAATTGAAAAACACGTGAACACTAATGTGAAAAACAACACCAAGTGTCACACTATGGCGATGTGGCCCGCCATCCGATTATAGACATGGAACCAGGCCCCTATGCAGAAGGTTGCCGACTCCTGCTCTACACCTCCACTCCCTTTGTCCTGTTTTCACACCTCACACTTCCTTATCTACGCACTGCACACTCCCCTGACATCAGTCTGAAGAAGGGTCTCGACCCGAAACGTCGCCTATCTCCTTCGCTCCTTAGATGCTGCTGCACCCGCTGAGTTTCTCCAGCCTTTTGTGTAACCCTCGATTCTCCAGCATCTGCAGTTCCTTCTTTGACACAATATTCATACCTCTGGGTTGTAAGCTGCCCAAGCAAAATATGAGGTGCTGTTCCTCCAATTTGTATTGGGCCTCACTCTGACTGTGGAACAAGCCCAGGACAAGATGGGGATCAGGTACCTGTTTTGCTGCATATAATACAATGCATGTACAATATATCCTGAAGTTTGTATGCTCACTGAAGGTATTCAACAGCTCTATCAGGCAAGTATTGCATTGCTGTTTTTTTCCAAATCTAATCATTGCATGGTGCGTTACAAGTCAAGAGTGTTTAATTGTCATTATTTATCGACAACTGTACAGTAATATTCTTACTTGCAGCAACATAATAGGCCTGTAAACACAATACACATAGATAATATATAACAAACAAACAAAAATGAATCAACCCAATGTTAGTGCAAAAACTATCCCAATAGGTGATAATATCCAGGTTACTTTTCCTTATTATTTTCTTCATGAAATAAATATTGGGCAGAATGGGACACATGGGATACTTGATTTTCAAAATGGCATCCAATGTGAGAGAATGGACATGGAATTCATTTAATCGTATACCAAATAAAAATGTTCTGCAATTCAACACTTTTTATGTTGCAAGGTGGAGTACAAGCCTTTTTGTGCTGCATTAACATTTTTTTCTACGTGTACTGCCCGCTTCCTGCATGTACTGCCCGTTTGCATTTTCTATTCATTTTTAACTTCAGATTTCCATTGAGTTGAATATTTTATTAGCCAAGTATGTATACATACAAGGAATTTGCCTTGATGCTTTGCTCGCAAGTAATAACACAATATACAGTAAACAATTAAGAATAAAACATTATAATTTAAACGTGGGAAGACTGAAATATAATGCCAGAGCAAAAGGAGGCTACAGACTTGGTTGTTGAGCAGAGCTACTGCTCGTGGGGAAAAAAAGCTGTTTTTATGTCTGGCTATGGCGGATGTGACAGTCCGGAGTCGCCTTCCAGAGGGAAGTGCTTCAACGAGATTGTGGGCAGGGTGAGAGGGGTCAGAGATGATCTCACCCGCTTACTTCCTGGCCCTTGCAGTGTACAGTTTGTCGATGGGTGGGAAGATTGCAGCCAACAACCTTCTCGGCTGATCGAACGATGCGCTGCAGACTCCGGATGTCATGCTTGGTGGCTGAGCCAAACCAGACCGTGATGGAGAAGGTGAGGACAGACTATGATGGCAGTATAAAACTGGGCCATCATTGTCTGTGGCAGATTGTGTTTTCTCAGCTGCCGCAGGAAGTACATCCTCTGTTGGGCCTTTTTGACACTGGAGTCGATGATGTCCCATTTACGGTCCCTGGTTGATGGTTCCAAGGAACTTAAATGACTCCACAGATGTGACTGTGGTGTTGTTGATGGTGAATGGGGGGAGGGGAGGGAGAGCTCTCCTAAAGTCTACAATCAATTCCACTGTCTTGAGAGCATTGAGTTTCAGGTTGTTGCAATGGCACCAGGATGCCAGCTATGTCACTTCCTGTCTGTAGGCAGATTCCTCCCCATCCTGGATCAGTCCAATCAGGGTGTGTCATCCGCATACTTGAGAAGCTTGACAGAGGACTCTGCAGTCGTTGGTGTAGAGCGAGTAAAGGAGAGGGGATTACGCAGCCTTGCTCCTATGCTGAGAGCCAGCAGGTCCATGATGTGCTTTCCCAGCCTCACATGCTGCTTCCTGTTTGACAGGAAGTTGGTGATCCACTAACAGAGGGATTCAGGCACAGTCAACTGGGAGAGTTTGGAGTGTAGTAGCTCTGGCACAATGGTGTTGAATGCAGAACTAAAATCTATAAACAAAATCCTTCCATAGTTTGCAGGCCTAGGTTGATTGCATCATCCACTGATCTATTGCCCGGTATGCAAACTACAGGGGGTTTGTGATATTTTTCAGCTGGGCCAGCACAAGTCTTTCAAGGGTCTTCATGTTCACAGAGGTCAGTGTTATAGGCCTGTAATCATTAAGACCAGTAATCCTTGGCTTTTTGGGTACAGGAGCAATAGTGGAGACTTTGAAACAGGCAGGGACAGTGCAGGTTTGCAGGGACTGGTTAAAAATGTCTGTGTAGACTGGTGTCAGTTGTTCAGCACAGAGCTTGAGGGTAAAGGGGAAAACATTGTCCGGTCCTGGAGAATTCCGGCTTTTCTGTCTGCTGAATAGCTTCCCCACCTCCTCAATTTCTATTGTTAGTGATGGAGAAGTGGCCAGACTGATGTTTGGCAGCATGGAGAGGGTGAGTAAAGTGGGTGTGAAGTGGTGATTGTGGAGGGGTGGATGGGGAAGAGTCCAGTCTTTGCAGACTGGAGTCAGGCTGTGAGTAGGTGAGGAGAGGTGATTGGGGAGGAGTGGGAGGGGGGGGGGGGGGGGGAGAGAGGGGGTACCAGGGTTATGTTTCTGTCTATCGAACCTGCAGTAGAACTCATTCAATGCATGCAATTGTTACATAAAATCATTAAAACTACTGATTTATATGGACCAAGCTATCGTTGCTTTGATCATAGTTTGTGGTGATCATGCTGAACTTCATTAAATTTGTATCACCACAATTTCCAAGCCAAGTTTAGGGGCACAGAGAAAATAGTTCATGTACTTTATTTATTGAAGCATAGACAAGGAAATGAATCATTAAGCTTTCTGCAGTTCATGAACGATGTAGACAGTAAATTAAGGCACACATCCTATTGCCAGATAAATCAAGAATTGGGAATGTGAAATGGAGATGATTGGACAATAATCAATAAATAAATATTTTACATGTGAGTGTCAAGTCCAAACTTCACTGCTGTGTGTAATAAAGCTCACTCAGCTCAGCCTTCCACATCTGAAGAGTATTTCTGGACAGATGTGTGGGACAAACAGTAGACCAAATATCATAAATCCAGCCCATATACCCCAAATGCAAAACGTGTTTTATATATTAGCATCGACAAAACATCAAACTATTAATGTACAATATTTGTAAAAAGCACAGTATGTTTGAACTGCTGCCACATTGATGCATTGATTGCAGAGCTTTTACATTGTTCTCTATTTCCCATACTTGTACTCACCCTTTACAGATCTTGTTTTTCTCTTCAGTCATCTGAACTAAAACTTACACTTCATACGAAACTTAAAATAACACCTCTGGTCCTCTCTCTTTTATCATCTCTGGGGCATATTGACTAAAAGGTACAAAAGGTATTTTGCGTTGCCAACACTGGCTGGATGGCTGTGCAGCTGCAACATTGAATCTGCTTGCTTGGCTGCAGGAATGGTGGGAGAGACAACAGCTCATCTCTCCAGAGAATGCACATGGATAACAAATATATTTGTCAAGACACAAATCACTTTCATCATCAACAATTCACCAGCAGACAGTGACATAATGTCGTAGCTAGTAAAGCCTTTGCCTCACAGATTCAGTAACCCCTATCTATGTGCAACCTGCTGCAGGTACTCCCTGTTTGTGGAATTCCTCTAAGCATTTCATTTTTCCCCCCGTGTTTCAAAACCTTTTAGATTGGTAGGTTAATTGGTCATTGTTAATTCCTAGTGTGTAGGTGAGTGATAAATTCTCGGATGATCTAATGGGAATGTGGGGAGGATAAAGGGATGAGTGTGGGATTAGCATAAGGAGCATGTTTGGTGGAAGGCCAGGACTCCCTGCAGTATGATTCCTTGATGAATAGATCTCCCCAGCTGATTATGATATGTTTTATGATTCATGGAAAGCAATGGAATCATGTATGAGAGCATAGTACCACCTCTCGGGAAAATAAGTGGTGACCCCACCATCTGGAGAACTACCTTAGAAATGTGGTGGATGTTTTTTTCTGTAAATATCTTACAATTATTCTTCTTAAACTGAAAAAACAAAATTTTATGGAAGAAGCCTCATGTAAATGCTACTATTATTTTGCTTTAGTGAGGCATTATATATACATTCCTTGATGTCTTTAATGCATTACAGATGTTGATTAAAAGGAATTTGAAATGTTCTGCCTTTTCCACGCTTCTCCCAAAATGTTATGAATTCTAAGCTATGTCAAACATATAACTCATAAAGCTCTAAGGAATGTAAAACAAAATTGTTTCATAATTCTACATCCTGTATTAGAACCAACCTGATATTTTTGCAAAAGTGAAGAAAGTTGTTCAGAATAATGTCAAATTGCACCTTTAACATTATTAAGGTCCAGGATACTCATAATGTTGAAACTGCCCATTAAGCAAAAGTATTGATGAGGTTGTGGAGCTGGATGGTCCGAAACATGTGTTTGATTTTGGGGACAAATTTGGAATTTTTCTGTTAGAATCAACACAGTGTCAGGGCTCTCACTTAACTTTTTTTCCCTGTTGGCAGCTGAGCAACCTTGACAGCTTTTTAGGTTGCCAAATGGCAGTTTAGGTGGTTATTTAAGACGGTTTGCATGACGCGTGCGATAATGTGCTCGGACGAAGTGCGTAGTTACCAGTCGGAATTATGCTCAATGAAGCATTCACATATTATGTTCAAGAAGGAACTGCAGATGCTGGAAAATCAAAGGTAGACAAAAGTGCTGGAGAAACTCAGCTGGTGCAGCAGCATCTATGGAGCGAAGGAAAGGCAACGTTTCAGGCCGAAACCCATTAGTCTGAAGAAGGGTTTTGCCCAAAATGTTGTTTATTTCCTTTGCTCCATAGATGCTGCTGCATCCGCTGTGTTTCTCCAGCACTTTTGTCTACATTCACGTATTATTTCTGTTTCAAATAACTCACAAACTAAACATATTCACCAATCAAGACATGATATATATATCACAATGACATGCAGCAAAATTATAATACAATATCTCGACTCTTTTTACACATTGCAATTAATGCAATTTCTATTAGTTCTTGCCATTCCAAACAAAATTGTGGTTGGATTATTCAGCATATGATCAACCTGCATCAATAAATCCTGGACCATGGTAACATATGTTTAACCATGCACACTACAGATTGATGCAAGCATGTTCTCTGTGAAGGACCGAAAATTATCATGACATGGCCTTAGCATGGGTCGTTATTGCTATTGGCACAGAAACACTCTGGCTTCCCACATAATTTATCCATAACAAAATATACAGGTTGCAAGGAAATTTCTAAAGGCATTTTATGATGAAAGCTGTTAAAAACCGACTATACCCATCAGACAGGTTAAACTTTACACTAACTGACAAGAGATGGCCAACGGACATAACTGCAGCAAATGCTCTTTTGGTAAGATGTTTAAAGGTGTCAAAAGAAATAATAACATTTGATTGCATTCCATTATCAAGCATAGTCAATGTTTGCTCTGAAGACCCTGAAACACAATAGAGAGGGGGGGGGGGGGGGGTGGATCAATGCAGGGTGGATAGATGGCGGGGGGGGGGGGGGGCGCGTTGAGAAGGCAATCGGTGCGGAATGGATGGATTGAGGCAGGTGAATTAGTACGTGTTGGTTGGAGTATGTAAAATTGTGAGGGGAAAGCACGGGGGATGCCAGTGGTGTTGAATGGGGGGTTCAGTACGGGATGGATGGGGGGAGGCGGATCAGTGCAGGATGAATGGAAGGGTCAGAACAGGATGAATGTGGGTAGACAAAAATGCTGGAGAAACTCAGTGGGTGAGGCAGCATCTATGGAGCGAAGGAAATGGGCAACATTTCAGGTCGATACCCTTCTTCAGACTGTTCCCCTCAATCTTCTTGAATTTCTTGAATGGGGGGATCAGTACAGGATGAATGAGGGGGGATCAGTACAGAATGAATGGGGGGGGGGGTTATCAGTACAGGATGAATGGGGGGGGGTCAGGTCAGTGTAGATCGGAGGGTCTGTGCAGGATGAATGGGAGACCAGTACGGGATGAATGAGGGGATCAGTACAGGATGCATGAGGGAATCAGTACAGGATGCATGAGGGAATCAGTACAGGATGCATGAGGGATCAGTAAAAGATGAATGGGGAGATCACTACAGGATGGATGGGGGATTGGTGCAGGGTAAAATGGGGGGTGGGTCAGTACAGGATGAATGGGGAATATCAGTGCAGTATGAATGGGGGGGAAGTGCAGGATGGATGGGAAAGGGGGGTCAGTACAGGATAAATTGGGGGACCAGTGTAGGATGGATGGGGGGGTGGCAGGAGAATCAATGCGAGTTAGGTAGTGTGATGAATAGATTGGGGGGGGTTTCATGGGATGTCAGTGAGGACTGAATAGAAGAGGGAATTGGGATCAGTGCGGGATGGAGAGGAGGGGTCCCATGATAAGAGGGGTGGAGGGGGGTGGGACAGAGGAGGTGGGGAGGGAGGAAGGTCAGCGCTCCTCGGACAACATCGCCCCACTGCCTTGGCCATCCCTGTCCAACGCAAAAGTGGGATATCCTCGCGTGCTCCGCCAACTGACAGGAAGGTGCAGGGCCGTGCGGTGCAGCTCAAAGATCCTTTGGCTATAGGATCTTTGGTGCATCTGCTTCAGACGGCGGAAGGAGGCCTCCCCCTCTCTCCCTCCTCCCAGCCTCGGCGTGTGAGAGGGGTTGTTTTGAAAGTGCCGTTAACGGTGCTGCTTGTAAATCCGTTATCAGGGCGGGCGGGGTGCGAGAGGAGGAGGAGATGAAACCGCTATTGCAACGGCGCTTTCAAAACAACCCCTCTCGCACACCGAGGAGGGGTGGATGGAGGGAGAGTGAGGTCTCCTTCAGCCGGGCGGGGAGCGGGAGGAGGCGGTGGAGCCGCCGCTGTTGCTGCTGCGCGGGGCCCGTCATTCGCTCCAACAATTCGTCACCACGCACCTAGTATCTTTGCCTCGCAATAGAGCCGCCGCCGACACGAAAGGTCACGTTCCTATTCGCCAGAGATGCTGCCTGACCCGCTGAGTTACTCCAGTTTTTTGTGTCTATCGGTATAAACCAGTATTTGTGTGCCAAGCCGGGTAAAATGATTCGGCTTTATGTTGCCCGGCGGCACTTTGAGTGGTCATTGGCACCCGGGCAACCGCTAATTTCGAGCCCTGAGTGTGGAAGTATACTTCTCAATTTCATATAGCCAGTTAACAAGCTCTTCAGTCCACCATATCCATGGTGAACATCAAACACCTATTTACATTAACCTCATTTAATGTTTCCCATATTCACATCAACTCCACCTAGATTCTACCAATCACCCGATGTATAAGAGTCCACACCTGGAACAGTGGATACAGTAGATGAGGTTGGAGGTGAAGTGAACCTCTGCCTAACCTGAAAGGACTGTCAGGATATCTGGACAGAGTCGAGGGAGAAGGTATCAGATCAGGTGTTGCATCTCCGGCGGTTGCAGGTGAAGGTACCTGGGGAGGGGGTGATTTGGGTGGGAAAGGATGAGTTAACCAGGGACCAGTTGACACTTCAGGTCTCCCCCCTCCCCTCCTTATTTTCCACAGCAAGGTGTGTTGTCAATGTATGTTATCTACACATAACTAAAACTCTGATCTTATGCTCTTCATGTCCCTATCGCACTGCCAGCTCCAGCACCTTCCCCTCTGGTCCACTTCGCTGGCTCCTGCTCCCCTCCCCTGTGATACCCCCTCCCCCCATGGCTCTTCCCCGTCTTTTCTCCGAGCTCCCTACCCCCCTGCCCGCACACCACCCTCCCCCACAAACACCCCCATGGTTTGTTGATGCCTGGCCTACACCAGCAAAATCAATTCTTGCAGATCTTTTTTATGGACCCCCAAGACAGCATTGAATTGCGAATGGTTATACTGTGAAATGCTGGTATTCAAAGGGAAATTGTTGCAATGCTTGAAAACTTGATAAGACAAAACAACCCTTACATTGAAACACTTAAAATCGTAAAGGAAAGAATTCAAGGTCTACCACAGGCATCAATTGTCAATCATCCAGATCGTCGGCCAGCTTTGGAACATGAAAGGCGGTTTAACACACAAATTGCCAATGAAGATGCCGTCATAATACCAAAAGATTATGACCCTCAGTCAACATCGCGGCACGTGATCTTGAAAGAAAGAGGAGGAGGCCTGAAAATCATTTCAGAGTCTCATAGGTCGTATGATAGTTTTCAACACGTCCTTTTCTTTCCACATGGAAATGATGGATGGCATCATCAACTCCAAATGAGTAACCATAAGAAATTGACAGCAATGCGATATTATGCCTATAGGATTATGAATCATAATAATGAATTAAACCACCTTTTGAGAGGAGGACGACTTTCAACAATATGTGGTCGATATGGCAGCTAAGATAGGTTCAATTATATTTGCATGAATCAAGCATCGTTGAGATCAACAACTTACAGAGGACTCATGGATGCATTAAACGATAATGATGATTTGGAAAACATCGGAAAGTGCATCATCCTCTCCTCGACATTTGTCGGTGGACCGAGATACATGATGGGATGATGCCAGGACGTTCGGAAGTATGGCAATGCTTTTTCTTCATTACGATGACTTGCAATCTGAAGTGGAGTGAGAAGCGACAGTGCCTCTTTCACAATCAACAGTCATGTGATAGACCAGACTTGATTGCAAGAATATTTGATCTGAACAGAAAGCTATTCATCAAGTACCAAATGGCCTCTTTGGCAACTGTATAGCTTTCGTATCGACTGTGGAATATCAGACGAGAGGCCTGCCTCATTTGCTCTGTCTGCTGTGGCTTGTCGAAATTAATAAGCCAAGACTAAAACATGTTGACAGATTTGTGCAAGCTGAAATACCAGACCCGCAAGTAGATCCTGAGCTGCATAAATTGCTACTCAAGCACATGATTCATGGATCATTTTGCGACCACACCTCTCCATGTTGGAAGGATGGAGGATGCAGTAAGAGATTCCCAAAGCCATTTTTTGAGAGGACATGGTGTGGATATGATTCATATCCTCTGTAGATGAGAAGATATCCAGACATGGGAGGATTTCAAGGACATCAAGAGGGGCACCGGCATCGACCTATTACTTCTGATTGGGTGGTGTCTTATAATGCTCAACTGTTGAAGTTGTTCAAATGTCACATCAACGTTGAGATATGCTCCCCTGTAAAGTCGGTCAAATACGTGATCAAGCACACCTTGAAGGGAAGTGATCAAGCAGTTTTTGGAGTTAACAGGCATGACGAAATTACACAGTACTTGACTGGGAGAAACATTGGTCCATCAGAACCAGTGGCATCAATGCTTGGATTTCCGACTCATGAGAGATACCCCGCTGCCTTTCGTCTCCAGGTATATCTACCTCAAGAACAACGAGTCGTCACCAGAGTCGATGCTGCTCAGCGAGTGAGGAATGATGATATGGCGAGAATTACATTAACTGAATTCATGGCATTGTGTTCTCAAGAGCCATTTGCAAGAACACTACTACGCTAATGTTCCCTGATTTTACACATGGAACAATAGGAGATGGCAAAGAAGGAAGGCTGGCAAGAGAGTGGAAGATCTTCCAGGTATTTTTGAAGCCAACATTCTGGGACGAGTGTCTCCAAGATTGGGTGACCTCTACTACTTGAGACTGCTTCTCCATCACGTAAAAGGGCCAGTATCATTTGATTCATTGAAGACACATGATGGAGAAATGTATCCTTTCTTCAAAGATGTCTGCAGAGGTATGTTGCAGACTGACGACCATTGGCAACAGACAATGGAAGATGCTGAGAAGACAAGACTCCCCAGTGCAATGAGAGATTTGTTTGTTTTGCTGACAAATACTGAGATCAACAATCCTCAACAATTATGGGATCACATCTAGAATTCAATGTCTGAAGATTACCTTGAAAGAGAATGGTGAACAATGAGTGATCCTAATATCATGATTGATGAGAAGCATCATGATCAGGCTCTGTTGTATATTCAAGAGAAGCTTGCGAATTACAACAAAACAATGGAATGCTTTCATTTGCCACAACCAAGAAATGGAAGGATGCACCTTGATGGTGACAATCCAGAATTACTGTAGTAATTGCAATACAATAGAACTGAACAACAGCAATTTGTTGAGGAGAATGAGCCTCTCCTGAATGCTAAACAGAGAGCAGTGTATGATCAGGTGTGCAACTGCTTGAAAAGGAATCTTCCTTCAATGTTTTTCATTGACTCACCAGGAGGAATGGGAAATAGATTTATCACTAATTTGATCCTCTCCAAAGTTAGAAGTCGAGGTGATGTTGCTATTGCTGTAGCATCCTCAGCGATAGCAGCTACATTAATGCCTGGTGGAAGAACTGCACATTCTCGATTCAAGATACCCATCCAAGTGACCCAGGATACATTCTGCAACATTGAGAAGGACTTGAACACAGCAGGTTTGATGAGGTAAGTGAAACTCGTTGTTTGGGATGCGTGCCCGATGATTAGCAGGGACAGGTTTGAAGCAGTGGACAGAACTCTTTGAGATGTATGCATCGACACAGCCTTTTGGTGGGATTCCTACCATTTGTTGTGGTGATTTTTGACAACTCCTTGTAGTGAAAAGGGGAAATGATGCAGGTATTGAAATTTCCCGTATCAAGAAATCCTACTTGTGGACACTTTTCACCAAGTTTCAATTGCAGATGAATATGCGATTGAGAGAGGGAGAAGGCGACTATTCTCAATTTTTGTTGAAAGTTGAGGAAGACGACATTTTAAAGAATGAAGACGCTGACGTGGAATGACACAAGACATGGTTCTATCAGCAAGAACACTGGAGGATTGTATTAATTTCATCTATGCCACATTTGACAATCCTGCAGAATTATTCTCTGATAATTGTACCTTGGTTCCACACAACTATTCCATGAGAAGCATCAATTCTACGTCTCAGACTCTTCCCTGGAATACTTTTCTTTCAATGCTGTCACTGAGGGAACTAACGCTACTCACTTTCCAACAGAATTCCTCAATTCACTCAAGATCTCTGGATTACCACCACACAAATTGGAGTTGAAAAAATGATCTCCAATCATGTTAATGAGAAACTTGGAACCCCCAAAGCTATGCAATGGAACGAGGATGATCGTGGAAGAGCTACACAATAATCTGATCATTGCAAGAATCAACATGGGAGCCTTCAAAGATGACATTGTTCTCATTTCTAGGATAACGCTCAATTTCACAGAAGGCAAAGGCATTCCCCTTCAGCGGAGCCAATTCTCAATTCAGTCAAGTTTTGCTATGAGGATCCATAAAGCACAAGGCCAAACCATGGAGAAAGTGTTGATATACCTCGTGAAACTGGTATTTCAGCATGGACAACTATATGTGGCTCTTAGCTGAGGAAAATGTCAAAGTTTTCCTGAATGATGGAACATTGACCAAGAATGTTGTCATTAAGCGTGTGCTTGGTTGAACAATGACTTCTGAGGTAAATTCTGTGAATTTTTTCAAGTAAAAGTTTGACCACTCGATAATGTCTCTATATTAAAATTGTGTGTCTTTTTTTCATCAACAGCAAAGAGACATCGAGCCACAGTGAGCAGCAGAACACAACAAGAGATGCAACAAGAAAGAACTTAAGTGAATAAATCTCATCTTTAGCATTTAAATTGTTATATTTTATGAGTTATTCAAATTTTAAGCTTTAATAAACAGCTTTTCCACAGGCCTTGCCCGACTGCTGCGCCTGCGCAGGAATACCTGCGTGTTCTACGTCACAATGGGAACCCAATGGGCGGGAATGGCCGGACAGCTACTAAGAGTTGAGGGGGGAGTTGAGGGGGGGATGGAGTGCATGGGGAGGGGAGGACATGGGGTGGAGTTGGGGGTGTGAGGGGAGGAGGGGGGACCAGATGCGTCACAATGGAAACCCATCAGCCACGCCTGCGCAGTTGGGGGCTACGGCTCAGTGGTGGAATATTGCATTGGGGGACCAGGCCTCCCGTGTGACTGGTCCCACTGGGTCCCACTTGGTCTAGTTTTCAGACAAAGTCCAACCAAACATGACTTAGCTGTGATAACATTTAATAAAGGTATTCACCAGAGTCACACCATTGTTGTCAGAACAGGTGAATCTCATAGATTATGAATGAAACTTATAGCCCTGTCCCACGGTACGAGTTCATTCCAAGAGCTCTCCTGAGTTTGCCCTGATTCGAACTCGGAGATTTACGGTAATTGCCACTCGTCAGTACTCGGGGCTCTTGTGGACGTTTTTCAACATGTTGAAAAATCTTCACGGGTCTTCTCGTGCTTACCTGCCATTAGCGAGTCTTCCAAAGTACCTGCCGTTAGCGTTACAAGCTGCTAAGTGACGTCTCCTAGCTCTGACGTACCCGCCAAGTTCATTCTCCGTGCTTACCAAGAGTTTGATTTTTTTTTAAACTCGGGAGAGCTCTTGGAATTAACTCTTATCATGGGACAAGGATATTACTCTTTGGGTCTGCAACCTGGAGTTTTACATTGGATTTTGATCCAGTTCCTACTGAGTATTTGTTGTGTCTTGCAGGACTGACTGTTGAAAGAGAAAGATAGGACGTAAAGAAAGGATGTGAATACTCTGTGAAAGAAAAGTTGATATAAAAATCAATGTAGACTAGTTGATAACAATTCATGTAACCATCTTCTCCCCAACAACGACCAATCCCCTACTACACCCTCCACCATTGACAACTGATATTCATCTTCATTCTTTAGAATAGTGGTGATGTTCTGCAAAGTTAAGGACCAGATCTCACTGTAAAGGAGGTGGTGACAAAAATTGCTCATATTTTCACATTTATTTTCCTTCTTATGGCATCCATTGGCATCTTGATAACCCGAATGTTAGTTGTGCTGAGAAACATTTCCTGTTACTCACCACCAGGAGATGCCATTGCTTGACAGGGCCACAAATGAGAAACTAGGCTAAGACGAGATAGCCCATTCGGCCCTAATCATTAATAACAAAAGTAAAACTGCCCATGCCACCCACGTCCAGCACCCAACTGTATCTTTCAAACAGCCGCAGGATTTCTGCCTCTGCTACTCAACATCATTAGAAAACATTCCATGTCTCAATTTGAATTTTTTCCAATTGTTAAACAAGAAGTGAGATTTCAGATTTAATTTATTTACAATATTATGCATAGATCTTTTGCCAAGTCCGCTTTGTGGCACAAAAGTTTCGGGTATTCACAGTTTCACAGCTTCAGGGATTTTGGTTTGGGCTTGCATTTTCTCCCCATGACCATGTGGGTTTCCACTGGGTGCACTAATGTCCTCCCATATCCCAGAGATATGCTGGTATATTGATTGCCTACTGTAAATTAGTCCCAGTGAAGATAGGTAGCAAAAAAACCAAATATCATTTATTGGGCATGTGAGACAGAATCAGGGCCGGATTTATGTATTAAAGAAGGAACTGCAGATGCTGGAGAATCGAGGATACACAAAATGCTGGAGAAACTCAGCGGGTGCAGCAGCATCTAAGGAGCGAAGGAGATAGGTGACGTTTCGGGTCGAGACCCTTCTTCAGACTGGTCAGGGATCAGGGAAACGAGAGATAAAGACGGTGATGTGGAGAGATAAGGAACAATGAATGAAAGGTATGCAAAAAAGTATCGATGATAAAGGGAACAAGCCATTGTAAGCTGTTTGTGGTGTGAAAATGAGAAGCTGGTGCGACTGGGGTGGGGGAGGGAGATAGAGATAGAGGGAATGCCAGGGCCTGAGGGCTGAGGGAGAGGTGGGAAGGGGAGGAGACAGCAAGGGTTAACAGAATTGAGAAAATTCAATGTTCAAGCCCAAAGGATGCAGACTCACCAAGCGGAATATGAGGTGCTGTTCCTCCAGCTTGCGGTGTTGCTCACTCTGGCCGTGGAGGAGGCCCAGGACCGAGAGGTCGGATGCGGAATGGGAGGGGGAGTTGAAGCGCTGAGCCACCGGGAGGTCGGGTTGGTTATTGCGGACCGAGCGGAGGTGTTCGGCGAAGCGATCGCCAAGCCTCCGCTTGGTCTCACCGATATAGATCATCTGGCATCTGGAGCAGCGGATGCAGTAGATGAGGTTGGAGGAGGTGCAGGTGAACCTCTGTCGGACCTGGAAGGACTGCTTGGCTCCCTGAAAGGAGTGGAGGGGGGAGGTGAAGGGACAAGTGTTGCAGTTCTTGCGGTTGCAAGGAAAGTGCCCGGGGAAGGGGTTTTAGTAGAGCGGGAGGGGAGGGAAGAATTGACTAGGGAGTTGCGGAGGGAGCGGTCTTTGCAGAAGGCAGACAGGGGGGGAAATGGGAAGATGTGGCGGGTGGAGGGGTCACGTTGGAGGTGGCGAAACTGGCGGAGGACTATATGTTGTATTTGCCGGCTGGTGGGGTGAAAGGTGAGGACCAGGGGGACTCTGCCCTGTTTGCGAGTGGGGGAATGGGGAGCGAGGGCAGTGTTGCGGGGTATGGAGGAGACCCTGGTGCGAGCCTCATCAATAGTGGGGGAGGGGAATCCCCGTTCTCTGAAGAATGAGGCCATTTGTGATGACCTGGTGTGGAACACCTCATCCTGGGAGCAGATGCGGCGTAGACGGAGGTATTGGGAATAGGGGATGGAGTCCTTACAGGAAGCAGGGTGGGAGGAAGAGTAGTCCAGGTAGCTGTGGGAGTCAGTTGGTTTGTAGTGGATGTCGGTCAGGAGCGTATCACCTGCAATAGAGATGGTGAGGCTGTGGTGTGGGTGTGGGTGCCCTCACTCACCCAGACCTGCAACGGTGTGGGTGTGGGTGCCCTCACTCACCCAGACCTGCAACGGACCCCAACTACACTACATCCTCCGGATGATCCACCGCTTCAATCAACAATTCCTGTCCCACCTTACCTCCACCAAGGACCTGAAATTAGCCCGCCTCCAGGCTGTTCCAGCCACCGACAATCCCCGACTCGACCGCCCGCAGGCACCGGGCCCTAACTCTGGCCCGAGCCGCCGGCCTGAGTCCCCCGACGCCATCTTGTCCACGAGGAGCGCCTCCAGGACTCACCAGGACGCCGCCTTCACCGACCTCCACGCCGATGCTGCCGCCGACCTCCACCTGCCTACCGATGACGCCCAGCCCCGCTACCTGCCCGGTAACTCTGTTTATCTCCCCCACACCGATTCCACCGCTCATCACCAGCGCAACGCGACTGCCGAAACTCGCCGCCCCCCGGGACCACCTAACTCCATCACCGCACCGGGCCCATCCAGCATCGCCGGTGTACTGGGCCCGCCGAAGACCACAGCCGCCTCACCTTGCATCGCCGCCGGACCGGGGCTCCCCGAACACGGCCGCCGCACCGCACCCCACTCATCTCGCTGCCTCACCGGTCGGATCGACCACCCGTCCACCGGGACCTCCAACGCATCGCCTGCCGACCCCGACTCCACTGCCCGCGGACTCCTACCTTCGGGTCCGCCGTCCCACGACACTCCACCGCCCTCCAGCAGCCCACAGCCGTCGCCTCACCTGCAGACTGGACTCTGCAGCGGGCCTGAAGCCTCCACATTGCTAACTCCTCCCACCGCTCTGTCTTTAACGGCACTGGGTCCTAGTGCCTGTCTCCCCAGCCCCAGTAACCTTAGTGGCTATTCCACTGGGTCTTCCCCACCCCCCCCTACCATGCAACCCCTGCTCTTCCCCACCCACACCACAGCCCCCATACCCCCCCCCCCCCCCACTGCCTGACCACCCTCCACCCCCCTACCACACAGCGCTTCGTCCTCAGTACTCACCTGCCTTCCTCCGGCCACAACCCCCATCCTTGCCGCGTGTTCACCATCCCCCAGGACCTCCCCCTCTCCGACATCGAACGGTCTGTCCTCAGCAGAGGTCTCACCTTTGTCCCCCTCCGTCCCCACCTCAATGAGTTCCGCGCCCACCACGACTTGGAGCTCTTCTACCGTCGCCTCCGCCTCACAGCGTTCTTCCACGGGAAGAAGCCCTTGCCCCCCACTGATGATCCCTTTTCCTGTCTCCCACGTACCGCCTCCACTTGGACCACCCCTCGTAGCCTTCCGGCAGTAGAACTATTTATCCAAAACTGCCGTCGGGACATCAACCGCCTCGACTTCTCCACCCCCCTGTCTCACTCCAATCTCTCCAGCCCTGAACGTACTGCCATCGACTCACTCCGTAACAACCCAGACTGGGTTATCAAACCCGCCGACAATGGAGGTGCCGTGGTAGTCTGGCGCGTCGATCTCTACAAAGCGGAGGCCGCGCGCCAACTCTCGGACACCTCCTCCGACTTACCCCTGGGACCATGACCCCACTGACGAACACCAGGCCACCATCTCGAGCACCATAACCGACTTCATCAGCTCCGGCCCCCTACCCCCCCCCCCCCCCCCCCCCGAGCCTCCGACCTCATCGTTTCCCAGCCCCGCACGGCCCGATTTTACCTTCTCCCCAAAATCCACAAACCCGACTGCCCTGGCAGACCCATTGTCTCTGCCTGTTCGTGCCCCACCGAACACATTTCCACATACCTTGACGCCATCCTATCCCCCTTTGTTAAATCCCTCCCCACCTATGTTCAAGACACCTCAGACACTCTCCGTCGGCTCCGTGCATTCCATTCTCCAGGCCCCATCCTCTCATCTTTACCATGGACGTCCAGTCACTCTACACCTCCATTCCCCACCAGGACGGTCTCAAAGCCCTCCAGTTCTTCCTCGACCAGAGGAGCAACCCATACCCGTCCACTGACACCCTCCTCCGCCTAGCAGAGTTGGTCCTCACCCTCAATAACTTCTCTTTTGATTCCTCCCATTTCCTCCAAACACAAGGCGTAGCTATGGGCACACGCATGGGCCCCAGCTACGCTTGCCTCTTTGTTGGGTACGTCGAACAATCCTTGTTCTCGGCGTACCAGGGCCCAACCCTGACCTCTACCTCCGTTACATCGACGACTGCTTTGGTGTCACCTCCTGCACCCACACACAACTGACTGACTTCATTCATTTCACCACCAACTTCCATCCGGCACTCAAATACACTTGGACCATTTCCGACATTTCCCTACCATTCCTTGACCTCACCATCTCTATTGCAGGTGATACGCTCCTGACCGACATCCACTACAAACCAACTGACTCCCACAGCTACCTGGACTACTCTTCCTCCCACCCTGCTTCGTGTAAGGACTCCATCCCCTATTCCCAATTCCTCCGTCTACGCCGCATCTGCTCCCAGGATGAGGTGTTCCACACCAGGTCATCACAAATGGCCTCATTCTTCAGAGAACGGGGATTCCCCTCCCCCACTATTGATGAGGCTCGCACCAGGGTCTCCTCCATACCCCGCAACACTGCCCTCGCTCCCCATTCCCCCACTCGCAAACAGGGCAGAGTCCCCCTGGTCCTCACCTTTCACCCCACCAGCCGGCAAATACAACATATAGTCCTCCGCCAGTTTCGCCACCTCCAACGTGACCCCTCCACCCGCCACATCTTCCCATTTCCCCCCCTGTCTGCCTTCCGCAAAGACCGCTCCCTCCGCAACTCCCTTGTCAATTCTTCCCTCCCCTCCCGCTCTACCCCTTCCCCGGGCACTTTCCCTTGCAACCGCAAGAAATGCAACACTTGTCCCTTCACCTCCCCTCCTCCACTCCTTTCAGGGACCCAAGCAGTCCTTCCAGGTCCGACAGAGGTTCACCTGCACCTCCTCCAACCTCATCTACTGCATCCGCTGCTCCAGATGCCAGATGATCTATATCGGTGAGACCAAGCGGAGGCTTGGCGATCGCTTCGCCGAACACCTCAGCTCGGTCCGCAATAACCAACCCGACCTCCCGGTGGCTCAGCACTTCAACTCCCCCTCCCATTCCGCATCCGACCTCTCGGTCCTGGTGCCTCCTCCACGGCCAGAGTGAGCAACACCGCAAGCTGGAGGAACAGCACCTCATATTCCGCTTGGGGAGTCTGCATCCTTTGGGCTTGAACATTGAATTTTCTCAATTCTGTTAACCCTTGCTGTCTCCTCCCCTTCCCACCTCTCCCTCAGCCCTCGGGCCCTGGCATTCCCTCTATCTCTATCTCCCTCCCCCACCCCAGTCGCACCAGCTTCTCATTTTCACACCACAAACAGTTTACAATGGCTTGTTCCCATTATCATCGATACTTTTTTGCATACCTTTCATTTCATACTGTTCCTTATCTCTCCACATCACCGTCTATATCTCTCGTTTCCCTGATCCCTGACCAGTCTGAAGAAGGGCCTCGACCCGAAACGTCGCCTATCTCCTTCGTTCCTTAGATGCTGCTGCACCCGCTGAGTTTCTCCAGCATTTTGTGTATTCCGGATTTATGTATAAGCTTCACAAGCCTAAGCTTAGGGCCTTGAGATCTAGGGGGGGCTCGGCAGGGCTGGATCTACCTATAGGCTGAAGCCTAGGGCCTCAAAATCTAGGGGTCATCTGGCCAAGGTTTTTTTTTTCTCCAGAGTAAAAAAATCCCGAGGAAAAAAAAATTGGAGCGTTTCCACTTTGACGGAAATTACCCGAAATTTTGGTTTCAGGCCTGCTGGAGGTTTTGGGGGGAAAAAATTGCAACCATCCGCGCCTGCGCAGTTGGGGGAAGCCGGGGACGCAGTAGCGACGCAAAATGACGCCGGGCGGGTTCAGATCTCCATTTGCACTCCACACAATCACCTCGATGCCTTGTGTCTACCAAAGATCCTAGGTGTCTACTCCAGGTAAGTATTGGAATATTGCGTTGCGGGATGCCCGTTTCTCCGGGACGGGCGGGATGTCTGCAGCACGGAGTCAGAGCCTCGCTGTGTGGGAGGGAGAGAGAGGGAGAAAGAGGGGGGTTGTGAGAGGGGCAAAGGGGGGTTGAGACAGGGGGAGAGAGGTGGAGGGAGGGGGAAGGAGGAGGGGAAGAGGGAAAGGGGGATTATCTATAGTCAGATTGCAAAATTAAAGTAGGTTTTAGAACAATTATATTTTCTCCTCCATATGAATAATATCAAACAATTGGAACTGCTTTCTTTTCCTTGATAACAATACTGAAAAATATGTATTCCATAGTTTGTGACTTTCATTTTGCATCATTAACAGGCAACAGGCAATCAAATCAACACACAAAACATTTTCTAAAAAAATGTTTTATTTACTGCAAAAACTTAACAGTATTTTATTTGCAGTGTTTGCATGCTCCTTAATAACATTTTACATAAAATTTTACAGTACAACTTGATTATTAAAACAAGGACAGCTTCAATTCATGATTTTAAAGAAATGTATACAACAATGACCCCAATCATCCCATTCCAACCACTCATTACTCTTGACTCAATCAAAATTATTTCTGAATTATTGGTCATAAATTTGGTGCAAAAATGCTCCAAAATAAGGCTGAATGCACCAGAGCATCTAAAACCCCAGAGCTTCCAGGGCCCTTAAGCAGGCCCTGGACCCCGGCCACAAGGGTCTTTCATCTTCACGCTTGTGATATGAGTTGCATGCACTTATTTCACATAAAATTTGGGTAATCCTGCCATGCCATCCCCCTTTTTGAAAAGCTTCGTACGTGTATAATATTTTTGACACTGTCATAGGCCTTTCTTACATATGCTGTCACAAAGCACTGTAGTCTCTAAACAACGCTTCAGTAATTTTCCTTGACTCCATTTCAGAATAATAGTGTTTTAAGCTGATAACTCGACACTAGCACTGGCAATAAATAAAAAGCACAGCTTTCCAGCCCTTATCTCATTGGCCATGCTCGGCTGCACATCGGTGTCATTCTGGTGGACTTCCATCTTCCTCTCGTCGTGGGGGTGGGGGATTGGGAGGGGCCTCCCTTCGGCCCTGGACAGAATAAGTTGAAATGGGCTGGGACTGATAGCATTGCTCTGTTGGAAGCTGGCATCATCCCAGTGCATTGAATGGCTTCCTATCATGCTATAATATGTAGGAGTCAAGTCAAGTTTATTCATCACATACACATACGGGATGTGCAGTGAAATGAAAAGTGGCAGTGCCTGCGGACTTTGTGCAAAAAACAAACAACCAACAAACTACAAACAGAATGGAACAGAACCACATGTTCTTTTCCATATTAAATATTGTGGACGGTATTGTGATAAGAAATGTTGTGTCTGCTTATGAGACCTATTGCTAGTGAATATAGAATTGTATGTTAGGTGGAAACAGATAAGAACTGCAGATTTCATTCTCTGAAAGACATTAAAGAAAAAACTAATTATTTTAAGGACAATCCAGTAGTTTGTAGATGGTTATCTCATTATCTACTCTCTAATGGATCTAACTGAACCCATCAGAACGTGGTTCATAATGCAGGACAACTGAGAACTCTCAAACGTTTATTAAGACTGAATAAATACCACAAATAAAATAATACAGTAAGATATTATAAACAACTATTTAAAATACTGTGTAATAAAGTGGCCTCTGCAGTTTAACGGTTTTACACAGTTTGAACTGTTAATTGTGATTGCAACGACCAGGTTCAGGAATACCTACTTCTCCACAGCCATCAGGCTATTAAACTCAGCTCGGACAAAACTCTGAACATTAATAGCCCATTATCTCTTTAATTGCACTTTATCAGTTTATTTATTCATGTGTGTATATATTTATATAATGGTATATGGACACGCTGATCTGTTCTGTAGTCATGCCCACTATGTTCTGTTGTGCTGAAGCAAAGCAAGAATGTCAATAAACTCTCTTGAATCTTGAATTTGTAGCAAAATAAATGATGGATGAACTCAGCAGATCAAGCATATCTATGGAGGCAAAGAAAAGAGTTCTGACACAAAGTCCCGACTCAAAACATCACCCATTTGGTATTGGCTTACTATTGTCACATGTACTGAGATGCAGTGAAAAGCTTTTGTTCGCGTGTTATCCAGCCAAATTCGATAATGAACACAATCAAGTCATACACAAGTACAACAAATCAAAGAGAAAAGTAAAAGATAAGAGTACAGGACGTAGTTTTCCAGCATTGTGGCGTAACAATTCCAGAGAAAATGTCCAGTCTGCAATGAGGTAGGTTGGAAAATCAGTATTGAACTCTAGCTTACAAAAGGACCGTTCGGAAACTTGATATCGGAGGGGAAGAAGCTGTCTGGGGAATCGTGCTTTTAAGCTTTTGCATTTTCTGCCCGACAGAGAAAAAGAGCATCTCTGGAGAGAAGGAATGGGTCTTCAGTCTCAACCCAAAACATCACCCGTTCCTTCTTGCCAGAGATGCAGCCTGTTCTGCTGAGTTAATCCAGCATTTTGTGTCTATCTTTGGTGTATAACCAGCATCTGCAGTTCCCTTACACATGAGATCAAAGATATCTTCGGCTCTTTGCAGGCTGACAAACTTTGTCCTGAAGTCGCCTTAATGTTATAATGTAAAACACATTCCCTTGAGAATTTGACTGATGTAGCCCATACTTTGATTGTATCTGAAATGTCCAAAAAACAGGCAAGACATAAAAGAAATCAGTGAATTAGTTTATTGTCCCTCAATGAAACGTGATCCTGTTTGATGTTTTGATTATTGTCACAAACTGTTATTTTAATGGAAAGACCTCTGGTTTTAATGGCATCTTGAGAAGCTGATGAATGGGTTTTGCCGTACCAATGATTTGGACATTAACATATCCAAAGCCTTTGGGGCAGAATCCAGACTTGTTGGAACCAACGTTGCTATTTTACTGTGAATTTGAGCCTTTTGGCCACAAATGCTGCAAGGATTCAGAGAAAGCCACGAATTCATTTCTCAGCTCACCGAGGTTTATTTACCTTAATGCATTTTAAAATGTCCAGCACCTCTTCTATAGTTTAATTTTAATTTCATTTAGTTTAGAGATAGTGTGGAAACAGGCCCTTCAGCCCACCAAGTCCACACCGACCACAATCACCCATACACTAGTTCTATCCTACAAACTAGGGACAATTTACAGAGGCCAATTTACGTACAAACCTGCACATCTTTGGAATGTGTTTGGAAGCCGAACTACCCGGAGAAAACATGCGGTCACAGGGAGAACGTACAAACTCCGTTCGGACAGAACCTATAGTCGGAATCGAACACAGGTCTCTGGAGCAGCAACTTTTCCACTGCACCAATCTGCCGCTCTCCTGCGCCACTGTGCTGCCCTCAATGTGGACTGTAATGTAATGTGGACTCTATTCAAGACATCATTATTAAGTTCCCTAGCATCCATGTCTTTCTCTACCAGAAATACAAATGAAAAATATTCCTTCAACATCTTGCCCATTTCCTGTGCCTCCGCACATAAATTACCTAATTGATCTTTAAAGGGCTTTATTCTCTCCATCGTTACTCTTTTGATCTTAACATACTACTACACCCTTTATACTCCTCAAGGGCTTTACCTGATCCAAGCTACTTACACCAGATATATGTCCACTTGACCATCTCTTGTCATCCAGGTTCCATACTCCTGCCAGCCTTGTCTTTCCTTCTAACAGGAAGACGATGGCTCTGAACTCTCGCTTATTTTTAAACGCCTCACGGTTGCCAGATGTCCTTTTACCTACAATCAGCTTCCCCAATCACCTTTTGAATATTCCTATTTAATACCATCAAAATTGGCAGTGCTCCAATTTAGGATTTCAACCTGTATCAGTCCTATCCTATTCCATAACAATTTAAAACAAATAGAATTATAGTCACAGATCCCAAAGTTCTCCCCACTAATACTACTAGAGTTGCCTGCACTGCCTTATTTCCCAAGATGAGATCAAGTATTGCCTCTTTCCTGGTAGGGCCATCCACATATTGATTCAGAAAATTTTACTGAATGCACCATAATTTATACCTCATGAAAATTCTGTCCTTAGCATAATGGCAGCTCCAGTAGAGGCCTGTAACAAGTAATGTGCCAGAGGGATCTTTTTTTCTATCCCTTCCAATTCCCGATATCTCTTTGGTTACTTTAAATTGCATAATAAAATCCAGTACAAAATAATTCCATTATTATTTTACCATGTTCTATTGAACCAATGCTCTTTTTTAAATGTTTGTTGAAATGTTTAGAAACATAGAAATTAGTTGCAGGAGCAGGCCATTCGGCCCTTCGAGCCTGCACCGCCATTCAATATGATCATGGCTGATCATCCAACTCAATATCCTGTACCTGCCTTCTCTCCATACCCTCTGATCCCTTCAGCCACAAGGGCCACATCCAACTCCCTCTTAAATATGGCCAACGAACTGGCCTCAACTACCTTTGTGGCAGAGAATTCCACTGATTTACCACTCTCTGTGTGAAAAATGATTTTCTCATCTTGGTCCTAAAAGACTTCCCCCTTATCCTTAAACTTCCCCCTTATCCTTAAAACTTCCCCCTTATCCTTAAATGTATATTTTTACTTTTCTTGCTAGCTTTGTCTTCGACTCTAGCCTTTTTAGTCTATTAATCATTTTTGTATTCTGCTCAGTCATCTGACTAGCCACCCATTTAATTATTATTTTTTCTTTAAGTTTGAAGCCATGTTAACCTACACATTTATGCTTGTAGAAAATAAATTGCACTCATAATTGTCTGATGCAACATGTTCAGATTCAAGGGAGATTTGATAAGTAAAGAAGAAAACTTTGCAAGAACTTTATGAAGGAGTGGTGAAGTGGAGCTATTTGGATTGTTTTACAAAAGAGCAGATGGAACGCCAAAAGTTGAATGGCCTGCTTTGTGCTGTGTTTTAATTCTATGCTTTTGTGAAGAACAAAAACTCATTTAATTTAACATTGTATTAAATTAGAGATTATGTATTTTCTGTACACATCTTGGTGGATCATTCTGTTTGTTCATTTACTCCTGATGCAAATTATTCCTTGTTTCGGGAATGTTTTGAATTCTTTGTTCAGAGTATTATAATTTTATCTCAACCCATTGAGGGAGCAAGGAAATAATTATGACAGATTACTTAGTATCTATATATTTTCATTAAATTGATTAAATCTTTCCGCTGCAAGAAAAGTATTCATCATTGATTAAATTCTATGTCTAAGTGAACGTGGAAGGTAAAAAAGCTTTAAACCTATTGCAGAATATCCATTAGTATTGCGTAGATTTGTATTCGGAGTGGAAATGCCTAATACTCTCACTGATGGTAAATAAATGAGAAGTCAGTAAATATATATTAGAGAGTGTGGTGGAACAGAACGTGTGAAGGTGATGAGTTTTTTGGATAAATTAGAAGAAAGTAATAGGGTATTGCAGCGTCTGAAGAAGGAACTCAACCCAAAACGACGCCTATTCCTTTTCTCCAGAGATGCTGTCTGACCCGCTGAGTTACTGTAGCTTCTTGTGTTTACTGGTATTGAGATGTGCTGCCTAACCTGGCTATCACAGCAATCACATTGCAACCATCTCATTAGAAACCTGCCTAGAGTCCTTTGTCCTTCCTACAACAGAAACTATTATTAGTTTGCCCTGAAAATTAAGGGGTGTTGCTTGTGCACTACATTACTTCCAGGTATTTAGTACTATTATATGTTGGAAATCACATAGGCTTCCTTTTAAGTTCATGCCAGAAGTAAACCATGAAGCATCTGGTTCTTTGTTAAATATCAGCAGAGATTTTGATGACATATGGTATTCATGGTGGTGGGTCACCTTGATTATGCCAGTAATATTGATGTTAAAAATTCAAACAAGGGCAGTGTGCAGTAGGTGCTGCCGTTGCACCTAATAAAGACTGAACATTTGTGATTCTGACTTCAGTATTGCGTTATTGTATTAAGCCACGGTGTATAGAGATCAAAATGTAAAACGTGTTCCAGTGAGTACTAGCTGTAACAAAGTAGGCACATTGCTTGATTCTATTGTTAAACAGGATCATAATGTGTTCACAAACATAGATACATAGAGTACACCATGGGCATGGGCGAAATGCTAGGGTTAGTACATACTTGACCAAGTGGGACCCATTGGGCTCTGTTCCCCCAACGCAATATGTAACCACTCACCCATAGCCCCCAACTGTGCAGGAGCAGCTGACGTTTTTAAAGTTTAAAATGGCAATAATGTAAAAAATAAGATCCATATGAATGCCTGACTCTCCCCTTCAAAGGACAAAGGACATTTATTATCACATACACCAATTGACGTAGTGAAATTTGACTTGCCATTTGCAGCACAGTCCCCTATTCCCCTCCTCCATTATCCTCCCTTTCCCCAGCCTCCACCAACCCTCTTCTGCTTCCTCCCATCACCCCCTTCCTCCATTCCTCTCTCTTCCCCCTCCCCTCCTCCACTATCTTGCCATCCCTCTTCCTATCCACCTTAATTCCCGCTCATCCCCAGCACCCCTTCCTTTCTTCTTCACCCTCCTTTTTTTCGCTACTCCCCCTTTCCCTCCCTCTCCTTTCCCGACACCCTCAGTCACTCCCTCCATAACCTCTCTCCCCTCACTACCCCCATCCTCTCCCTCTATCCCCCACTCCCTACATCCTCCGCTCCCCCATCCTCTCCCTCTATCCACCTCCTCCACCACTCCTCACCTCCCCCCATCCCACCGCCCCACCCTCCCTCCTCACCTCCCCAGGTACTCGATGTAAACCACCGCTGGCCCCGTTTTGTCCACCACGTCGGCAATGAAGACGGCAACTTGACGCGGGAGCTGTGGGGGGACGATGACAGGCCAAGCTGCGGACTAGTCCTTGCCCCGGGTCCTGCTCCTCTTCCTCCCCACGGGCCTGGATCAGCAGTGTCGCCGTACCCAGCGCCCAGGCCCCGGATCCCCGGCGTGGCGTTTCCCCACCCCAGACCCACCGCAGCATGGATACCGGGCCCACTGCGCACGCTCGGGGATGATGGGCCTCCCCAACTGCGCTGGCACAGCCGGCAAGTGGGGTCACTGTTTTAAGTTATTTTAAGTTAAAAATGGAAATAATTTGTAAAATATAACATCAATCTGAACAATACCTGGTACTGCACATTCCAGGACAACGGTGAGTAAGGTGGGCCAAAAATTGTAGTGCTCTCATGTACCATTTTGACGGAGTTTCTGGAACTCACGCACGCGCATGTACGCATACAAATAAACAAGATGAGCGTTTTAGTAATATAGATATGGAAAAATATAATCTACAAAAGAACAAACTTAAGTACAATTGCCTAGGTGTACATCTGTCCAACACTGGGTCATGGCTGATGATGCTTGCTCATTCATCACTGACCGTTCATGGAATAAACTGATCATTCATCCTGTTATTGAATGTTAAATATAATTTCACAACAGTGTATAACAACTAATTTTTCATTTTCATATGCACGTCATAAATGGTAGAGAGACATAGTGGACTTGTCAAGTTTACTTTACGGTACTCACGAACAGTATAATACTTGAGCGACAGTTGCTAATCATAGTAGTAGTTGCTGCTGGCACTTGTAGGTCTGAGTGAGGCCAACAGCCTAAATAAACTGTTTTGCCACCTCTTACTTGAGTTTGACACCCTCAAATCTAAGCTGATCAGCATGCCAACGCTGAAGTACTTCGACCTCCAGCACCCCATCGTTCTCACGTGTGATGCATCAAAGTTTGGCCTCGGGGCCGCCTGCCTGCAGATCCATGACGGGGGCAGCTGCCAACCATCCTCAACAAGCCGATACACATGGCCTCCTCCGGCGGTCTGGCCAAGCAGGGTTGGCCAGACCACCGTTCTTCCCTGCCGGCCGCAGCAGTGCCTTACTTCTTGGTTCGTGACGAGTTGGTGCTGCGTGATGGTGTGATTGTGAAAGGGCACAAGGTGTTGGTGCCCGAAGCACTACGGGAACAATACTTCGAAACCGCTCATCGTGGCCATCCTGGGGCCGAGGCGACCCTTTCTGTCACTCAGAGCCAGTTTTTCTCAGTATAGACACTAAGATTGTCTGAAGAGAATTTGCATTGTTTTTGTTTTGTATATATCTTTTATTCTGAATAAAATCTATTTTTGGGGAAAAAAAAGGTCCTTCCTATGGCGATGGGATACACTGTTGGAGAACATTTCAGATAAAATATTAAGCTGAGTTAAGGTGTAAGATTGCTCGCTAAGGGGCAGTGATGTAAATGATGCATAATTCCATAATTTTTGCCCTAGGTTATGAAAATATATCCTCTGCATCTAAACCAGCATCAATAGCCAAATTAGGCACATGTTGGAAGCAACTAATACGTTCTGTTAGATAGTCTGTGCTTTTACTTTGCATGAAACCTATAACAATTTTATTGCTCCCTATTTTTCAGACTCCTAGCTTCATCTTAACAGACAGTCAAATTCAAATTCACATTTATTGTCACATGCACCAATTATGGTACAGTGATATTTGAGTTACCCTGCAGCCATACAATTAAAAGAACACCACACAATTAAAAGAACAATAGAATTTAACGTAAACATCCACCACAGTGATCACTTTGATGGAAGGCAATAAAGTTCAGTCAGTCATCCTCCTTTTGTTCACCCGCGTATGGGGCCTTGACCCTTCGTAGTCGTCACTATGGACGACCCGATGCACAGGCCCTCTCATGAGGTTTAAAGGTTCAAAGGTTCATTTATTGTCACATATACCAATTGGTGTAGTGAAATTCAAGTTGCCATTGCAGCACACTAATAAGAATACAACACAACATTAAAGAAGAATTTAACATAAAACATAAAAACATCCTCCCACAATGGTTCCCACTGTGAGGGAAGGCACAAAGTCCAGTCCCCATCCCCATGTCCACCCATAGTCGGGCCTATTGAGGCCTCCGCAGTTGCCACCACGGGGCCCGATGTTCCAGGCCCTTCTCTTCTTTTCACTTTAGTGTTTATTGCTTTTATGTATACACAAATAAAACACAAGTATAACAACGAAACATACAACAAAACAGTGAAACATACAACAGTGTAGCGCGGGGTTCAGTTCACAATTAATGATGCAGTATACAGAACTATTTTCTTATTAAAACATTTTCCAATAACTTACATTATTGTCAATAAAATTATACCGTATTGATGTCTTTATTTCTATACCTAATCCCTTTTTCCCATTTTCTGTTAAACTCGTCTTCTATCACTCTTAGAGAATATGTCATTTTCTCCATGACAAATATTTCCTGTACTATGTCTAACCATTGTCTAAGTCTGGGTGTGCCGCTGCAAACCAGTTTCTTGTAATGGCCTTTCTACCAGCTGTGAGTAGGATTTTAACCAAGTAATGACCTTCCTTCAGCACCACTGTATTTATATTACCCAGGTATAAAACGGAACACTTCTTGGAGTCTATATATCCTAATACCTCCGTTAATTCTGAATTCACTCTGTCCCAAAAAGGTTCTATTTTTGGGCAACTCCAGAAGATATGTGCATGGTTTGCGTCTGTTTGACCACATTGCCTCCAGCAATTTTGCTGCCTTATTTGCTTGCTTTTTATGTTAGGCATAATAAAGAAACAAATCAAAAATTTCCAGTTAAATTCTCTCCAATGTTGTGAATTGGTGGATGTCTGCAGTGTTACACACATATGATGCCATTCTTCTTCTGAGATTGTAATGTTCAATTCCTTTTCCCACTTAAATTTTACATAAAATGTAGTTTTAGCTTGACATTCAATTAAACTATGATAAAGTTTAGAAATAATTCTTAATGTTTTTTGATAATACGCATTAACTATCACTTCTATCACTGGATTGTTTTCTTCTAGTGCCTCCTTTTTTACCTTTTTATTGTAATAATCTCTCAGTTGGAGGTATCTAAACAAATCTTGGTTCCAAAGTGCAAATCTATCCTTCAAATCTTGAAAACTTCTTAGGTCTCCATTTTCAATAACAGTACAAAATGCAGTCATTCCTTTCTTCATCCACTATTTAAATGTTGAGTCATACATCCCTGGTTTAAATTCATTATCGAAAGCTATCCATCTTAAAACTTTTTGTCGTTTAATCAGTTTAAGTTGTCTGGTAAGAGTGAACCAGGTTTCTAAAGTAAATATCGTTATTGGATCGATTATACTCCTGATATGTCCAGGAAGCGCTTTTTCTCCCAAAAGTTTTTGGATGTGAAAGTCAGAGATATATGTCTCAATCTCTTTCCACCTAGCTATATAACTGTCCTCACACCATTTAATTAGTGGTCAAAGTTGGGCTGCATAGAAATATATCCTAAAATTTGGAAGTGCCATTCCACCTTTGCCCTTTGGCAACTGGAGTGTAGTGTATCGAATTCTGGCCTTCTTTCCTCCCCAAATAAATCTAGATATTTATCCCATTCCGTGAATTGCTTTAATGGTACCTCTATTGGCAGAGATTGAAACAAGTACAATAGCCTTGACAAAATATTCATTTTCACCACATTTATCTTACTTCTAAAATCCATTGGGTAGGTGGACCATCTTTCTATATCCTTTCTTATGTTTTGGTTGATGTGATTATAATTGGCCCCATACAACATTGATATATTTTTTGTTATATGTACCCCTAGGTATTTGATTGATTTTGAATCCCATTTAATATTATAATTTTGTTTGATTTCTTCTGGAGGAGGACAATTAAATAGGAGGATTTGAGTTTTTGAAATATTCACTTTATATCCTGCATAAAAATTAATTTTATCTATGATCCCCATCATCCTTGGAAATGAGATGTTTACTTCAGTTTCAGGCCTTTCTTGCCTGGTGATGGTGTTCCGGCGTCGGGAGAACCCTCTCAGCGGCTTGGGATGCCTGGAACGGCGGCTTCCAGAGCCGACAGCCACGCTGGACGGAGCTCCAGCAATGGCAATCTCAGTGAAAGATCCCAGGCTCCCGCTGTTAAAGTCAGCGCCGCGGCTGCCACTTCACAGACCCGCAGCTCTGCGATGTTCCATCGGCGAACTCAGCATTCCGGAGCTCCATCACGGCGACCCGGGCAGGGCATCGCCCGCTCCGCGATAGCGCTCCAGAGCTGTGCAGCCGCCGAAGCCGTGGTTCTGGCCAGTCCCGTCAGGAAATGCCGCTCCAGACCCCGATGGTAGACTGCGAGGACGGGTCGAGATGCTGCTCAGTAAGTAATACGATATTAAGGTGTCTGAAGAAGGAACTCGACCCAAAACGTCAGCTATTCCTTTTCTCCAGAGATGTTCTCTGACCCGCTGAGTTACTCTAGCTTCTTGTGCTTGTGCACTACATTACTTCCAGGTATTTAGTACTATTATTAGACTAAGTGGGACCCGTTGGGTCCCATGTTCACATGGGAAGGCTGGTCCCCCGATGCAATATTCCACCTCTCCACCAATTCCAATATTGGTGGCCAGTGGGAGGGCTTTCTGGAGCGCTGGTATGGGTTCTTGGGGTGGCAGCTCAGTCCCTCAAGCCTGATGTGCTGGCAGCTCATTCATGGCTGGTGGGCTGGCTATTCCTCGAAACTCCATTTCAAGCAGGGTGCAAGGCCACCAAATTAAAATCCATTTTCCTACCATTTCAAGCAGGATGCAAGGCCACCAAATTATTTTTTTTTGTTTTTTTTATTAAATATTTTTATTGTAGAAACATATTGATGAAAAATACATTATTTTACATTAATGAAAGTACATTATTAGATACTTTCATGATATTAATAATATTAATATTAATATTAAAATTTAAGACTTTATGCTTCAATACACTTTTTTAATTTTTTTATAAAGTAAGAAAAGATAGATAGAGATAATATAGAAAATATGAAAGCGAATGGAGTATTAATCATTAATCTGTCATTGGAGATATAAGCATGTTTTATTATGTATACTTCTTCATCCATTCTATTATTCAGGCCTCAGTCAAGCCCTCACACTGAGCCATTTTGACCCTGTAAGTATTCAATATATGGAGACCATATCCCTCTGAAGATATCTAACCTGTCCATTAGGACAAGCCTCAATCTCTACCAGATGGAGTGTCTCCGACATTTCTGTATTCCACATTTTGATTGTGGGGGATGTAGGGCCTTTCCAAAATTTTAATATTAATTTTTTCCCAATTATTAAACCGTAATCAATAAAGATTCTTTGATTCGTTGTTATTAATTGGTCTGTTTCCAGTATTCCTAGTATTATTAACTTTGAATCGGGAGTCAAAATTATATTAAAAACCTTCGAAATTATCCTATATATTTCTATCCAGAATTTTGTAATTTTTACACAGTTTGTAAATGAATGTGACAGATTAGCTTCTAAATGTTGAAATTTATCACATATGGGAGATACTTTTGGAAAGATGCTATGTAATTTGGATTTTGAATAATGTATATGTAGTATTTTAAACTGTATAAGAGAGTGTTTAGCATTTAACGAACAATGGTGTATATGTTGTAAACTTTCGTCCCATACTTCTGGTCTAATAATTTGGCCTAGTTCATTTTCCCAAGATTGTCTGTATATTTCTGTTGATGTGACATCACTTTCCAATAAGATGTTATATATATATATATATATATGAAATCATTTTTTCTGTATTCGGATGTTTATTTAAGCATTCATCTAAAATGTCTATATTTCTATTTCTAAGTTCCTGTGTGTTTGCTTTAACATAATCTCTGATTTGTAAATATCTAAAATAATCTTTAGTGTGTAGTCCATAAATTTGTTGTAAATCTTGAAATGAAAGGAAAGAGTTTTCCCTATAGAGATCACCCATCTTAATAATTCCCTTGTTTTTCCATTGTAAAAAGGCTTTATCCATCATTGAAGGTTTAAATGTAACGTTATTTACAATGGTAAGAGATAGTGGTATAGATTTTAGTTTTAATGTTTTCTTTATTTGTTTCCAAATACGTATTCCACTTTCTATTATCGGGTTTTCACTATAGATTTTCTTAGCTAAATTAATATTAGCGAATATTATAGAACCAATTTCAAAAGGAGAACAATCTTCTTTTTCCATATTTAACCAAGTTGGTTGGTTATCTGTTTCTTCTAACCAAAAATTCATATTTTTAATATTAACTGCCCAGTAATAAAACATAAAATTTGGTAGTGCTAAACCTCCATTTATTTTTGATTTACATAAATGTTTTTTATTTATTCTATGGCTCTTATAATCCCAAATGAAGTTAGTGATTAGGGAGTCCACCTTTTTAAAGAAATTTTTAGGGAGATATATCGGGATTCATTGGAAAAGATATAATAATTGTGGAAGAAAAATCATTTTTATTATATTAATTTTACCTAACATTGAAATAGGTAGGGTTTTCCAATATAAAATATTCTTATTTAATTTATTCAATAATGGTGGGAAGTTAGATTTAAATAAGGAATCAAATCTTTTTGTTACGAAAATTCCAAGATATTTAATTTTTTCATTTGTTATCTTAAAAGAGAATTGTTGTAATATGTGTAAGTTATTTACCATTATTGGCATAAGTTCACTTTTATTCCAATTGATACTATATCCTGAGAAGGATCCAAATTCAGTTATTAATTTTAACAAATTTCGGATACTAGTTTCTGGTTTTGTGATGTAAAGTAATACATCATCCGCATATAAGGAGATTTTATTTTTAGTGTCTCTAGTATCGTATCCATATATTTCTGGATGTAATCTCATCCTCTGAGCTAGCGGTTCTATTACAAGTGCAAACAATAGGGGGGATAAAGGGCAACCTTGTCTACAGCCTCGAGATAAATTAAATTTAGTTGATAACATTCGATTTGTTGTTATTCTAGCTGTAAGGCCACCGAATTCAAGTGCAGTTTCCTTCCACTTCAAGCAGGGTGCAAGGCCACCAAATTCAAGTGCAGTTTCATACCATTTCAAGCAGGGTGCAAGGCCAAAGAATTCAAGTGCGGTTTCATACCACTTCAAGCAGGGTGCAAGGCCACCAAATTCAAGTGCAGTTTCGTAACACTTCAAGCTGGATCCAAGGCCACCACATTCAAGTGCAGTTTCATATCACTTCAAGCAGGGTGCAAGGCCACCAAATTCAAGTGCAGTTTTGTAATACTTCAAACAGGGTGCAAGGCCACCAAATTCAAAGGCAGCTTCATACCATTTCATGCAGGGTACAACGCCACCACATTCAAATGCAGTTTCATACCATTTCAAATCATTTCAAGCATGGTGAAACCACCATAAAAGCACACAAAACACCAAACGCACGGTTCAGTAGACATTCAGTGTGTTCAGTTTATTCACAGCTCAGACAGAGTTATGACCTCTCCCTCCCCCATCATGCAGAGACTGAGCCACACCCACACTTCCGGGTTTTATAACCACTCCCCCTTCCACCGGAAAAGGTGTGGCCTTCATGATAGGAGAGAGATTCTCAACATTTTTTAAACACTAATTTCACTTTTATTTTTCATTGATGGGAAGAATCCTCTGCACCTGCTGAGCGGAGAGGGACTGAGTAAGATGGCCAAAAATCACAGCCATAAGTGGTAGCATTTTATCTTAACTCAATATACAGTGCAAACAGGAAGTTAGCCAAAGTACCCAAGCCACCATTTGCAGTAGTGCCTTTTAACTTCAAGCCAAAGCTCCCAAGCCACAATTTGCAGTAGTGCCTTTTCCACTTCAAGCCAAAGCACCCAAGCTACCATTTGCAGTAGTGCCTTTTCATTTCAAGCCAAAGCACCCAAGCCACCATTTGCAGTAGTGCCTTTTAACTTCAACCCAAACCCCCCCAAACAAACATTTGCAGGCAATGCCGTTTTACTTCAAACCAACCATATTTTCATTTTCAAACCACATTAAGGGCACTCACAGTTGAGTAGACATGTGTTCAGTGCTATTCAGAGCTCAAAGAGACGTAACCCTCTGGTTCCTCCATCTTGCAAAGACTGAGTGGGGCACACCACTTCCTGGTTTTATAGTCCCTCCCACTCCCTCCAGCAGGGGCAGCAGAGAGAATGGGGAATTTGTTAAAAACATTAACATCTCTCTGATTTTTCATCGATGGGGAAAATCCCCTGGTCCAGGAAGGCGGAGGGCGGGCTCTGTGCAAGCTGGCCACAAATGACAGCCGTAGGTCGCGGCGTTCTCTAGGAAATCACGGCACAGCGAGTCAAAAGCAGTCAAGATCAGACTTTTAGCAATATTGATATGTTGAAAATCGCATAGGCTTCCTTTTAAGTTCTTGCCAGAAGTAAACCCCGAAGCATCTGGTTCTTTGTTCTATAACAGCAGAGATTTTGATGACATATGGTATTCATGGTGGTGGGTCACCTTGATAATGCCAGTAATATTGATGTTAAAAATTCAAACAAGGGCAGTGTGCAGTAGGTGCTGCCTTTGCACCTATTAAAGACTCAACATTTGTGATTCTGACTTCAGTATTGCGGTATTGTATTAAGCCACAGTGTATAGAGATCAAAATGTAAAATGTGTAAAATATAAAATTTCTCTATATGCAGACGATGTATTACTATGTATTACAAATCCAGAAATTAGCATCCCTAACCTGTTAAATCATATAACTCAATTTGGTTTATTCTCGGGATACAGAATCAACTGGAATAAGAGTGAGATTATGCCAATAATGGAACCTAATTTATATATATTGCAACAATCACCTTTTAAAATAGGGAATGAAAAAATTAAATACTTAGGAATCTATGTGGCCAAGAAATATACTTCTTTATTTAAATCAAATTTCGCACCTTTACTTAATAAATTGCATAAGAATATTCAATATTGGAAAACACTTCCTGTTTCAATGCTCGGTAAAATCAATGCTATTAAAATGATTTTCCTTCCTCAACTTCTATACCCTTCCAATCAATTCTGATATATCTCCCTAAAAATGTCTTTAAAAAATTGTTTCTATTGTAACAAGTTTTATTTGGAATTATAAGAATCACAGAATAAGTAAAAAACATTTATGTAAATCTAAGACGAACGGAGGATTAGTCTTACCAAATTTCTTATTTTATTTCTGGGCAATCAATGTCAAAAACTTAAATTTCTGGTTGGAAGATATGGATCAACAACCAGACTGGTTAAAGATGGAAAAGGAGGATTGTCTGCCATTTGAAATTGGCCCGATTTTCCTAACTCCTACAAAATTGAATTAAAAAATCTATAGTGAAAACCCAATAATACATAGCGGTATTCGAATTTGGAAACAAATAAAAAAGACATTAAAATTGGATAATTTATCACTTTTGCTCCCTATTGCAAATAACCTTTCATTTAAGCCTTCAGTATTGGATAAAGGTTTTGCACAATGGAAAAATTATGGAAATAAAAAGATGGGACATTTTTTATAGAAAAAGTGTGTGTTCCTCTCGTTTCAGGAGGTTCAACAGAATTATGGATTACATTCAAATATTTTTTTTAGATATTTACAACTAAAAGATTATGTTAAATCACATACACAAGAATATAGAATTACAGAGCCAGAGATTCTAGGTGAATGTTTGAATAAACATTCAAACAGATGAATGTTTGAATTTAACTTAAAAAAATGTAAAATGTGTTCCAGTGAGTATTAGCTGTAACAAAGTAGGCACATTGCTTCATTCTATTGTCAAACAGGATCATAATGAGTTCACAAACATAGATACATAAAGTACACCATGAGCATGGGCGAAATGCTAGGGTTAGTACATACTTGACCAAGTGGGACCCGTTGGGCCCCGTTCCCCCAACGCAATATTTAACCACTCACCCATAGCCCCCAACTGTGCAGGAGCAGGAGACGTTTTAAAAGTTTTAAATGGCAATAACATAAAAAATAAGATCAATGTGAATGCATCTCACTCTCCCTCTTCAAAGGACAAAATACATTTATTATCACATACACCAATTGGTGTAGTGAAATTTGACTTGCCATTTGCAGCACAGTCCCCTATTCCCCTCATCCATTATCCTCCCTTCCCCCAGCCTCCACCAACCCTCCACTGCTTCTTCCCCTCACCTCCTTCCTCCCCTCCTCCCTCTTCCCCCTCCCCTCCTCCATTACATTGCCATCCCTCTTCCTATCCCTATCCACCTTCATTCCCACTCATCCCCAGCACCCCTTCCCTTCTTCTACACCCTCCCTCTTCTTTTTTTCTATCCTCAACTCTCCCTCCCTCTCCTTTCCACTACCCCCTCAGTCACTCCCTCCATAACCTCCCTCCCCTCCCTACCCCCCTCCTCTCCCTCTATCCCCCACTCCCTACATCTTCCACTCTCCCTCTATCCCCCTCCTCCACCACTCCTCACCTCCCCCCATCCCACCCCCGCACTCTCCCTCCTCACCTCCCCCACTGCCTTCCTCTTCATCAATCCCCCCACCCTCCACTGTCACCTCCCCAGGATCTCGATGCAAACCACCGCCGGCCCCGTTTTGTCCACCACGTCAGCAATGAAGACGGCAACTTGAGGCGGGAGCTGTGGGGGGGGGACGACGGGCCAAGCTGCGGCCTAGTCCTTGCCCCGGGTCCCGCTCCTCTCCCTCCCCATGGGCCTGGTGCAGCGGCATGCCGCCCCCATACCCAGCCCCATCCCCAGGCCCCAGGTCCCCGGCGTGGCCTCTCCCCACCCCGGACCCACCACAGCACGGATACCAGGCCCATTGTGCACGCTCGGTGCAGACGGGCCTCCGCAACTGCGCTGGCACAGCCGGCAAGTGGGGGCACTGTTTTAAGTTAGAAATGGCAATAATTGGTAAAATATAACATAAATCTGAACAATACCTGGTACTGCACATTTCAGGACAACGTTGAGTAAGGTGGGCCAAAAATTGTAGTGCTCTCATGTACCATTTTGACTGAGTTTCTGGAACTCACGCACACGCATGTACGCATACAAATAAACAAGATGAGCGTTTTCGTAAGATAGATACGGAAAAATATAATCCACAAAAGAACAAACTTAAGTACAATTGCCTAGGTGTACATCTGTCCAACACTGGGTCATGGCTGATGATGCTTGCTCATTCATCACTGACCGTTCATGGAATAAACTGATCATTCATCCTGTTGATGAATGTAAAATATAATTTCACAACAGTGTATAACACCTAATTTTTCTTTTTCATATGCACGTCATAAATGGTAGAGAGACATAGTGGACTTGTCAAGTTTACTTTACGGTACTCACGAACAGTATAATACTTGAGCGACAGTTGCTAATCATAGTAGTAGTTGCTGCTGGCACATGTAGGTCTGAGTGAGGCCAACAGCCTAAATAAACTGTTTTGCCACCTCTTTATTGAGCAGAGGCAAGGGATTTATAACAGTCCGTCTTTTTGACAGAACAACTGAAGTTCATTTGTTTATCTTTCGAACAACAGCACTTTCAACATTTTCATATATCTGCAGTTAGATTGTGTGGAGAGGAGTACTGGCCGATTATTTGCCTTTCCCGAATGCAGAGATATTAAACCCAATTGCTGCTTTGACTCTGATAATGCTCATACACCTGAGTAAGAAAGTCATGGGTTTAATCCTCACTCTAGAGGCTTCAGAGCAAATCTTGGACGGTATTGAAGAAAGCTTGCTCCATTTGAAGAGTAGAAAGTAAATTAAAATATATTTTAAACCATTCTGTATCATCCCAGGTTTGAGAAAGAGGCTCTATAAATGAAAATGTTTCCTTTTATTTAAGTGCTGAGAGTCGTTAACACATTACCAGCTAGAGGTGTAGAGTTGGTAATAAAAGCTAGAGATGGAAATGAGACAAAAGAGTGTCAGAGAAGGAAAGAAGAGTGAAATATAAAACCAGAGGGAGGGATACCTTTGCTGAATCCAGCAGGAAGGAAGAGAGCATAAGAGGGGTGACACTGACAGGTAGTAGAGGCATTCAGATCAAAACATACCTGTACATGGACAATGTCACCGTCGTTTGCCCAGAGACATGGTTGGTCTGCAGATTTATCAGCATCTGCGACCCATTTGGGTTGGTGTCGGGAGTCAGAAACAACTGCAGGAAGAACGTGGCCATGCTTTTGGCAATTGGCCCGAAAGATCTGGCCATCTTCATGTGTGGCTGTATCAGGCTGTGCCTAGAGCCAAAGCACGCCTGGAAAGCCTCGAGCTGGATCGACCGTCGGCTGAAACCGCGAGCTGCATCGACCGACCGCACACAAACACATCGCGAAGGCTGGGGCCAGGGAAAGATTCTATAGACACTAAGAATGTCTGAAGAGAATTTGCATTGTTTTTGTTTTGTATATATCTTTTATTCTGAATAAAATCTATTTTTCGGGGAAAAAAAGGGTCCTTCCTCCAATGGCGATGGGATACACTGTTGGAGAACATTTCAGATAAAATATTAAGCTGGGTTAAGGTGTAAGATTGCTCGCTAAGGTGCAGTGATGTAAATGATGTATAAATCCATAATATTTGCCCTAGGTTATGAAAATTTATCCTCTGCACCTGTAAACCAGCATCAATAGCCAAAGTAGGCACATGTTGGAAGCAACTAATACGTTCTGTTAGATAGTCTGTGCTTTTACTTTGCATGAAACCTATAACAACAATTTTATTGCTCCCTATTTTTCAGACTCCTAGCTTCATCTTAACAGACAGTCAAATTCAAATTCACATTTATTGTCACATGCACCAATTATGGTACAGTGATATTTGAGTTACCCTGCAGCCATACAATTAAAATAACACCATACAATTAAAAGAACAATAGAATTTAACGTAAACATCCACCACAGCGATCACTTTGATGGAAGGCAATAAAGTTCAGTCAGTCTTCCTCCTTTTGTTCACCCGTGTATGGGGCCTTGACCCTTTGTAGTCGCCACTATGGACGACCCGATGCACAAGCCCTCTCTTGGGGTTCAAAGGTTCAAAGGTTCATTTATTGGTACATACACCAATTGGTGTAGTGAAATTCAAGTTTCCATTGCAGCACACTAATAAGAATACAATGCAACATTAAAGAAGATTTTAACATAAAACATAAAAACATCCCCCCACAATGGTTCCCACTGTGAGGGAAGGCACAAAGTCCAGTCCCCATCCCTTTGTCCACCCATAGACGGGCCTATTGAGGCCTCTGCAGTCGCCGCTACGGGGCCCGATGTTTCAGGCCCTTCTCGACGGGTGATGGTGCTCCGGCGTCGCGAGAACCCTCTCAGCAGCTCGGGATGCCTGGAACGGCGGCTTCCAAAGCCGATAGGCGACGCAGGACAGAGCTCGACCAATGGCGATCTCAGCGAAAGATCCCAGGCTCCCGCTGTTAAAGTCAACGCCGCCGCCCGCGGCTGGACACTCCACAGACCCGCAGCTCCATGATGTTCCATCGGCGGGCTCAGCATTCCAGAGCTCCATCGCGGCGACTCAGGCAAGGCATCGCCCGCTCCGCGATAGCGCTCCAGCGCTGTGCCGCTGCCGAAGCCGTGGTTCTGGCCGGTCCCGTAAGGAAACGCCGCTCCAGACCCCGATGGTAGGCTGCGAGGACGGGTTGAGATGCTGCTCGGAGGAAAGCCTGCCTCTCCGACCAGGTAGGGACCGAGAAATAAAGTTTCCCCTTACCCCTCCCACACATAAAAATAATAGAACTCCAAACAACACTTTTTAACGTACTAAAAATAAAAATAGAAGTGAAAGGACGGACAGCTGCAGGCAGGGCAGCCATACCCAGCTGGACGGCGCCCCCTGGATGATCGAAGCTCCGACGTTGGGTCGGATGAAACATACTCTGCGGCTTGGAGTGCACGAATTGGCACTTTCTAACCGGGAACGGCGACTTCTCAATGTTATAGGCCACATGCTGGCGGTCGGAGCTCTTCTCTGGTGATCCCCGGCATGGGTTCCCTGGCTCCGGGATGGTAAGTCCACGCCATACCGGGGATAGAAGCTCCGCAGACAGCAGCTTCACGATGTTGAAGTCAGCAGGCCGGCAGTCGGGAGCATTTCTTCTGGTCTGCAATGGAAGTCCGCGCCGCGCCAGCTGCTGAAGCTCTGTGCCGTCTCCGGGAAAGGCTGCACCAATCCAAGTTGTTAGGCCGCAAGGGAGGTGAAAATGCGACTATGAGGAAAGTCGCATCTCCGCCGAGGTAAGTGACTGGACAGTCATGTAACCACTCCTTGTTTGATGTTCTTTGCCTGGGGGCAAGCAATGGCTAAAATAGATACAGGTTGAAGGCATTTGTTGAAATTTGTTAGTGAAGACTGTCCTAGCTATGTGGATATCTCTGGTTCCTCTGTTCAATTCAAGAATAAGCATTCTATTGCATGCACAGTTTGGTGAGCCTGTAATCTCCCATATATTCAACACATAGGCATAAGAATTGCATACAACATGATTGAATATTTACATTAAAGGCAGATACCCAGAAGCTCAGCTGTCTGATCTGTGACTGACTTTGTTTTGTTGGTCAATGCAGATCTCTGCCTCCAGCACATTGTGACAAAGCTGGAATATATGTGGAATGCAAGGTCATGTAGACTTAAATCTATTCTTTGGTGAATAATGTCCTCATTCAGTTGGAATTCAGAATCAGCTATTACTTTTTTATCCTCTTGGAGAATATCTGAATCCCTTTTCACTGTACATGTTTAAATATTTGTGAAGACAGCCAGTTGGACTCAGTACACGCATGGTACTATTTGGCAAATTAGGTGTGGGCCACCAGATGGAAGCTTCATGCTTATATATATGGAATTGTCAGGGCCTGCGTTCATTAAAGAGCTGGAACATTGCTTCTCCAGGATGATCCGCTGTATCATGTTTACCCTTCATTGTCTTTTTAGAAGAAATTCCAAGATGGTAGCTGTTTCTGAGGCTTTGCTCTGGAGAGACCCAAGGTGCTGTGGATAGCTGTTATGTTTAGTTTGTGTGCCACAAACTATGCACTTTTCCCTTTTGTTAGCATGGAAGCTATTAATGAAAGAATGAAATGTAGCAAAGATAACTTTGCGTTCGAAGTGCCAGATTTGGAAAAAGGTGTGCAATCTTTCTTGAGATCTTTTTTATATTGACTCAAAGAATCACCTTGTCTGGCTAACACAGCATCATTTGGATAAATACATGTGCACTTGCTCTTAATGGAATATGACTGTTGTTAAGATTGAAAAGAATTAAAGGTTTCAAAGGTCTTTTATTGTCACGTGTACCAATTTAGGTACAGTGATATACAAATTACCATGTAGCCATACTAAAAAACAGCAACAGAAGAAACATCCACCACAGCAGATTCCCCACATTCCTCACTATGATGGAAGGCAATAAAGTCCAATCTTCTTCCTCTTTATGGAAACCCCTTAAATGATTGTTATTGTTATTTATCAGCAACTAAAATAGTCATCATGGTATATTAAAACATTACAAATTTATGGAAATACATGTGTTAGTGCAAGACTTGGTCTGCAATTGATGACATTATCAAACATTATAAAGAGTCCTTTTCCCTACACTAAGATGTGTAGAGGAGAGATCTATAAATGTTTCATTTGTTTCTGACGTGCTGAAATGCACCCACAAAGGGCCTGATTTTGCCAGCAGTTTCCACACAGAACCGACAGCACTCTTTAACATTAATGCTGATTACTTTGACTACTCCCACGGGCATAAAAGTTACTAGTAATCACACAGGTGATTTCCCTGAGACCACGAGGAGATAGCAGCGGAGGAGCAGAAGTATTTTGAGATTTTACTTTGGAGTCACGTAAGTGACTACGTGAATAGAAGCCCGTACAGCCGTTGGTGCGTCATGACGTCAGACGCTGGTGCAGTCGGCCGGTTGGAGCAGCAGCGCTCCTCCGAGCAGTAAGTTTAAACCGAGGGTTACACGAAGAGCTGGAGAATTCAGCGGGTGCAGCAGCATCTAAGGAGCGAAGGAGATGGGCGACGTTGCGGGTCGAGACCCTTCTTCAGACTTCACCCTCGATTCTCCAGCATCTGCAGTTCTTCGTTAACAAGTTTAAACGGAGGTAAGGTTTTTAAAAAAATTTTACCACATGTCATTTTCTGCGACGGTTTGGAGTTCTTAGAGAATGTTGCAGAAAGTGAAGAAGGTGTCGGCGAGGCGCTCCGGGGGTAGAAAGGAAAAGTGGACCAGGAGAGTGTTGAGGATGGAGGCCCGTCTGGTACACCTGGTCCGGTGCTGGCTACACAGCCAGTGGTTGCGGACCCACTGCCGGGGGGCAGTGGAGGCTTGCCAGTAGGGCGGAAGGCCACTGGCAAGTCTCTGTGGCCCGTAGATGAGTCGGGCCTGGAGGTTATACCCTCCATAGGAGAGTCCGTTTGCTCACGGCTCTCCCACGTCGAGATTCTATTACAAAAGAATGCTCGACAGGGACCAGCTCCATGAGGAGGAGTGGTGCCCAAGCCAGGCTGATGGAGAGCTTGTGCTAGCAGCACCTGTTTCAGGGCTGCAGAACTATCCTGCCTGTGAGGAGGATGTTCCATCAGTGCAGTTTGCTGACACTGATTCTATGCTGGGGGAGAGCAGTAAAGGTGTTCGGTTGGAGGTAATTCCGAACATTGCTGGGAAGTTTGCTTAGCCTAGAGAGGCGATTGATGTAGAATTGGCCGAAGCCATTCAGTATATGCTCTCCCACTAGTTACAGGAGCTAGCTATGGATGAAGTAGCAAAAAACTATAAAGCTCCTATTAATTGTGATCTCCTGAAGGTACCCGTGGTTAATCACCAAATTTGGTCATAGATGGGTATGCCTGCTAGGGCCCATGAGTTGAAGTTTTAAAAAGTGCTTAAACTGTTGTCAGCAGGTATTACAGCTGTGGTGAAAGTTATTGATACAAACGATATGGTTGAAGCACACCAGGATGAACTGGGATTCCTTTGTAATGCATTTTGAAATTAATAATATCGGGAGGGCCGCTATTAGGCCAGTGCTAACTCGAATTTGGCGAGTTTGTGCAAACCGACCAGTGTACCACCACGAAATCTGTTGTTTGGTGGTAACCTTGCAAAAAGGGTCAAAGACTGTTATGAGGTTGTTATAACCATGGCCCTCATTAAGCCAGCTGGCAAGCAAGGCAAAAAAGGTTCTCTACAAGAAGTCGAGGACAACAAGGTCCGCAAGGAAAGATGCAGGTAAGGAATATAACATTGACAGACGATGAATTAACTGATGTTCCTGTTCAAATTGGGGAAGGTTAAAAATTGTTTCTCAAACAATGGCAGCAGTTGACATCAGATTTGTTCATACTTAGTGTATTGAAGGGGTGAAAATTTGAATTTTACTCTAAGGACAGTCTACCTAATCAACATTTTCCTAGTCGTAAACTTATTTTCAGATGAGGAAAATGTGCTTATTCAAGCAGAGATTCAGTCGTTACATAAGAAAGGGGTAATTGAGCCTTCTGGCTATCAAAGTCAACAATTTCTGTCAAGTATATTTCCCAGATCTAAAAAGACTGGGGGATGTAGAATTATTCTGGATTTATCGAATTTGAACAAATTTGTTTGTTATAGGCATTTCAAAATGGAGACCTTTACCACGGGCAAACATCTAGTGTCCAAAGGGTATTATATGGCAACCATTGATTTAAAGAATGCGTATTACGCAGTGTCTATTCATGGTGATGATAGAAGATTGACTGAGCTGTGGCAATTCAGGGCATTGCCGAATGGATTAACTTCAGCTCCTAGATTATTTACTAAATTGGTAAAACCTGTGTTAGCATTACTTAGAGCTCAGGGGCATGTGGTAATGGCCTATTTAGATGATATTCTGATTGTTGGAAAGACTCATGCTGAAACTCAATCATCAGTTTCAGTTGTTAAAATCTCTTTTGAACAAATGGGATTTGTTATTCACCCAGATAAATCTAAATTATCACCAGTCCAAATTATTGATTATCTGGGATTTACCATTAATTCCAATCACATGTTGGTAACTTTGCCCAGGGATAAATTGAATCAGTTAATTGAGGACTGTGTTAATCTCGTTGGAGAACAACGGCCTTCGATTAGACAAGTAGCCAGTTTAATTGGGAAGTTGTTGCAGCCTTTCCAGCTGTGCAGTATGGTCCTCTGCATTATCAACAATTACAACGATCAAAGGAACAGGCACTGAGAATACAAAGGGGCCATTTTTGATAGGCCTATGCAGTTGTCAGCTGGGGCGATTGCTGACATACAATGGTGGATAGTACATGTTTCAAAAAGTTTAAGGAAGGTTTTGGTGGAATCACCGTCACTGATATTACAGACTGATGTAAGTGCACTTGGTTGCGGTGCAACAGATATGTCTTCTAGTTGTGGAGGCAGATGGAATGTGAATGAGACATCGCTTCCTCAATTAAGAGGGATTAATTATTTAGAGTTGTTGGGCACCTGGTATGGGCTCAAAGCTTATTGTTCTACAAGGAGGGATCTGCATGTGCAGGTCAGATTGACAACACCACAGCAGTGGCATATGTAAACCACATGGGTGGAGTTAAGTCACAGTCTTGTGATAGACTGGCTAACCAGATTTGGAGCTGGTGTATTGACCAAAATATCTGGCTTTCAGCACTTAATTTGCCAGGAAGAGGTCACGTCAGTTTAATGACAACATTGAATGGATGTTAAATCAGGATGTATTTAACCAAATGATTGATCAGTATGGATTACCAGATATTGACTTGTTTGCATCTCGATTAAATCATCAGTTACCTAGATATGTTCATGGGAACCAGATGTTGGGGCAGTAGCAGTGGATGCATTTTCGCTGCATTGGGGAGGAATGTTTGTGTATGTATTTCCTCCATTCTGTCTCATCAGCAGATGTTTGCAAAAGATCAAGGAGGACTCCGCTTCAGGGGTATTGGTAGTGCCAGATTGGCCTACACAAGCATGGTTTCCCGTTGTATTACAAATGGCTAGGGAGCCTTACATGCTTATGCCCACGAATAAAAATCTACTGGTAAATCCAGTCACTGGGGATCAACGTCCTTTAAATGATCGTATTGATCTGTTAATTTGCAGATTTTAAGGAGGCCATACCTGGGGAGAGGACTGTCTCATTGGACTGTGGATGTTCTCACGTTGGCCTGCAGGGATAGTACACAGTAGCAATATTGGAGTTTGTCAACTCTTTATTTTGACCAAAAAATTAAGTTACAGTGCGATTAATTCAGCCAGAAGTGCGCTGTCTTCTTATTTACCTATGAATGCAGAATTGCATACAGTAGGGACACATCTGTTAGTTGCACGATTCATGAAGAGAGTTTTCAATTCTAATCCTCCTAAACCCAGGTATGCCGGTATTTGGAATGTGAGTGAGGTTTTTATGGTTCTTCGCCAGTGGGCTCCGGTTACAAGCCTATCAGTAGCCAAATTATCTATGAAGGTGGTCATGCTTATGGCGTTGGTTTCAGCTCAACGTGTACAAATGTTGCAAAAGCTACGGCTAGATAGAATGCATGTGTCGGCTGATGCCATTATATTTTATGTCTATGATTTGCTTAAACATAATAGAAGAGGCATGACAGGATGTAAGATTGTGTTTTCAGCATACCCCGCAGATGATCGCTTGTGTGTAGTCTCACATTTATCTCGTTACATTGAGATTACTAAACCTCTGAGAGGAACATAGTTGGCTTTGTTTATTAGTCACAAAAAAACACACAGTAAGGTGTCGGTGCAAACGATTTCAAGGTGGCTAAAGCAGGTCCTGGCAAGTGCTGGAATTGATACTGATAAATTCAAATCTCATTCCACCAGGGCGGCATCAACTTCCGCGGCAAGGGCGATGGACTTGCCAATAGACCATGTCCTCGCGGCTGCAGGATGGTCCAGTGAGCTAATTTTTCAGAGGTTATCACAAGCCGATTTCAAGGCTCGGGGTGTTTGCTGATTCTGGTTTCAGTACTGTTACACTTTTTCCCTGAGTTAGAGGGGTTTGTTATGATTTGTTTGTAAATAAACTGTTATTTCATTTAACAAATGTATTACTGATGCATGATTGATTGTTAACGACTTTTGAGTCAATCCAGGCAGTGTGAACGTCGGATTTGGGTCTGCGGCGTGAATTCACAGTGCTTTGAAGTCTTCACGTAGTCACTCACGTGACTCCGAAGTAAAATAGTAAGATTAAACGAGAACTTACCAGTTTGAAGTTTGATCTTTGTTTTATGAGGAGTCGAGTTGAGGGACTACGTGCCCTCCGCTCCCACCCTCATAGATCTCATCTGGTAGTTCTAGTTTTATCATCTTACCGTTATACTTCGGTCGTTGTTAGCTGTGAATTCATTCCACTGCTTTGAAGATTGACGCACCAACGGCTGTACGGGCTTCTATTCACGTAGTCCCTCAACTCGACTCCTCATAAAATAAAGAACAAACTTCAAACTGGTAAGTTCTCGTTTAATCTTACTATTCTTCTTCAGCATTTACGCTAGGCCATCAGCTTCTAAGGCCTGATGCAAGATCTGTGATCCCATTCATCTGATTAGGAATTGGGAGGTACACAGAAGAGGGGTAAAATTAAGATATGTTACATTTTTTAAAGTAATTTGTAATTTGTTTTATTAATTTAATGATTATTAATTCATTCTTATTTTTTTTTTAATTTCTTTAATTAGTTATTATGGTGTTTTAGTATAGTTTTGAAAACATTTTTAGTATCAGATAGACTCAAAAGTATGTGAAAAGCCCTGACAGCTGTAAATGACAATAAACCTGGGGATAGGGCTTTACTGCCAGTCAAAAGGATCTGGAAGGGTTTTGTTGGTAAAACATTCTGACTTGACCCTATTAAATCCCTCAAGGCTCTGTCACTGCTCTGAGCCTTGTCACTCAGTCCTTGACCATCTGGACAGCGAGATCTGCCTTTCAAAAATGGAAAAGCAAGTTCAAAGGAATGAGGAAGGCAAGTGGTGGGTAATTTAGATTGATCAGTGTTAGTATCTGATCACAGCAGTTTCTTGTCTGTAAACCACAGGAGGTTTGGATATAGTGCCTTCTGCTTTGGATACAGACTGGCAAGAATTAACTATTTCATAAATTTAAAAGCCATTGATGGAAAAGGATTAGCCCGGAGCCTCTTGTTTCGTTACATGCTGTCAGATTGTGATTACTTTCTCTTCTGTCCACTCTTCAGGGAGCATCCCAGTGTATCTATTGTAAAGATCCCCAATCAAATTTGAAAGCATTCCCCTGTTCCTCGGGAAGTCTGGAAATACTCAGTCAGAACCAGGCACTTTTAATAAACCCATTTATGATCTTCCTCCGGCATAAAAAGGAGGAAAATTAATGGACTGAATTAAATAACTGCAACTCTTGGTGAACCAACTACCTGAGTGCTCTGGTCTTAGACAACAAGGACAGATGTGGGAGAGTTGGGTATCACAGTGGTAGTTGGTACCCAGAGATTGAAGCGACTCCCAAGAGTGTTGACATTGTGAAGTTAAGGTCTCAATTGTTTCATGTTTCTTGTTGCCTCCCTGAGCTCAGTAATCTTAGAAGAATCACAGTTTGCTTTATGCTTTATTGGTACAGTTTGAAGCGATCCAGCATCTGACAACCAACTCAACGGAAATCTTTTTTGGAAGCTGCAAGGTATTTCTTTCATTACAATCCCAACAAAAATAGCCATAGTTTGAAGCCAAAGGCTGCTTATGACTGATGTTTGAGTTAACATGTGCAGCTGGAGAAGACTACAACAAAGAGTTTTTGTGCAGCCAGCTGTTCAAGGTCAAGGTTGGATATGACTGATGTTTGACACAATGTGTGGTGCATAAGCAGCCCAAATCCCAAAAGTTTCAAAAAATTTTCAACCTCTCAGACAACTGGCCCAGAAATACATTAAGTGTGAGTTATGCTGATGGATGCTGAAGGCTGTTTTCATACAGGGAGACAAGGCAGAGATCTGTATTGTAGACCTCATCTGGTGCATGGATCTGAATGTTATGGCTGCTTGACATTAGGTGTTATGTGGCATTTTTTTACAGATGCCTGATAAGGTGGTTCTCCATTGTTGGTCTATTTTTTTCTTATTGCAACTTCGTATGATAGTTTTTAAGGTCTCTAATAAGTTCAGAGTTAGGGTGTTGGCAGCACATATTTTTGGCCACAGTAGACACATATCACATATTCAGTATCAATTTCCCTGCTATGTGCAAAAGCACAGCATATGTCATTGCTGCTATGACTAAATGCAATCCTCAAACTCATGTCTACAAAAACGGAAAATGCTGCAAATGTTGAGCAGGTCAGGCAGCATCTGAAGAGAGAGGCAGAAGCAGAGTTAATATTTCTTAACCTTTCATCAAATTTGAAATTGTTCAATATGAGAAGTAGGTTTAGCCAGACCATGTGAACCTACCTAATTGTGAACTGCATATTTCACTCCATTCCCAATATCTCATCCTTGGGCTGCCTTATGAGTTGTATATCATTTGTATCTATTCTGAAGACCATTATGAGAGTGCAGAATACATCTAAGTAGATTTCTCTCAATTCACCACTCTCCATAATCTTAGCGCGTCTTTGTCCCAGAATTTCACAGTTCATCCACTTGTATCAAGCCTAAGATCTGTAATTCCTTCTTTAAATGACTCCCCCGTTATGCCTCTTCCCACCTCTTTGAGGAATTCCTTACATTCTACCTCACAAACCAACTTTTACAGTATTTTGTTTAAGAAGGAACTGCAGATGCTGGAAAATGGAAGGTAGACAAAAATGCTGGAGAAACTCAGCGGGTGCAGCAGCATCTATGGAGCGAAGGAAATAGGCAACATTTCGGGCTGAAACGTTGCCTATTTCCTTCGCTCCATAGATGCTGCTGCACCCGCTGAGTTTTTACAGTATTTCCTTCAGTGGCTTCTGGAATCAATCTTCATTGGAAATGTACCTTTGTATCATTTTGCTAGTAAAATACAAATATTGTACATGGACTAGTCCATTGACTACTAGCCAACCACATTTATTTGTTGCCAGTCATATCATCTCAGGGGGATGAAAAACATGTTGATGAAAATAATAATTGGAAAAATCAAGGCCTAAAGTGGCCACATGAATACACATTTGTATAATTGTGCACATGATACACTGGGTTAAGTGCTGGTGGTAGCATAGATGTTTACTGGTTATTATTTGTTTCCTCATCTCTCTCTCTCTCTCTCTCTCTCTCTCTCTCTCTCTCTCTCTCTCGCTTTTTTGTTTCATCCCCCTCTCTTTCAACATCTGTCTTGCATCCGTGTAGATAATAGGAATGAGATTTTCCATTAGCTCCATGTGTAAGTTTCCTCAAAGTCTGACCCACATTAATACTAAAATGTGTGATCTTTGATCAGCAGCACACGGCACCTTGGGGTATAGATCCTCCACCTGCTACAACATTAATTGGCGGAGTTCCTTTGATTTATTTTGCTTCTTCCTGCTGCTGTCTCAGCTGCAGCTTCCTTTTCTGGTCTGTACTTTCTTCCTGCATGACAAAGGAATGCCTTCACTTGTCAGTGTCTGACAATTTCGAAGAGAAAAATCATAAGGCACTCTGTGGTCAGTAAAATACTCCGAGCAATAGGCAGTCTCGCTTCATGCCAAGGACAACAATCATTTGTATGCGTCAGAAGGAACTGTAGATGCTGGTTTAAACAGAAGATAGACACAAGACTTCTTCAGACTGAAGAAGGGTTTTGACCCGAAACATCACCCATTCCCTTTCTCCAGAGATGCTGCCTGTCCCGCTGAGTTACTCCAGCTTATTGTGTCTGTCTTCTGTCATTTGTATGTGGCAAGATCCCAGAAACACCAATAAGATAATCACCAGATGGTTGACTGTTTAGCACCTCTGAGTTCCATGCTGGTCCATTAAAGATCTGCTTTTTCCCAGAGTTAATGCAATGACTAATTCCAGGTTGATTGGCATCACAGTCAGTCAGGTTCAGTCAGGTTCTTTCCAGTGAGACCTGCACGTGTGTGTCTGTGCCAAACGTTATCAAATGATGACCAACTTTGACAACACCAGGGACTAATGTGTTTGCATGTGCATCACTGGGCTGGGATCTCACAATGTATGAGGAATTAATATTGGCCAAGGGGTCAGGAACAACTCCTCTTACAGGTCAAATAATTTTAGGTGATCCAGTTGAGAAGCTTGTTTAACATGACATCAATCAAAGGATTCAATCAAAAGACTTTATTGTCATTCAAAAATACACCGATAAATGCAGGTCTGAACAAAATTTTGTTGCATCTGGCTCACCATGCAACATAAAATAACAAAAGGATAAAATAGATAAAAAGATAAAATAGATAATAGTGGCGGCACATTACATGGAATTCAAGAGTCTGATGGCTCAGGGAAAGTAGCCTTTTCAGAACCTGGCTGTTCTGCTCCATATACTGTGATACCTTCTGCCCGAGGGCAGCAGAGTGAACAGTCCATGATGGAGATGTGTGGAGTCTTTTATAATGCTGTTGGCCTTGGACAAGCAACGTTTGCACGCAACATTGTCCCGGATTGAAAGAAGAGAATGATTTTTTCAGCAGTCCTCACCATTCTCTGCACGAACTTCCAGTCGGAGGCTTTGCAGTCCCCAAACCAGACAGAGATGCAGCTGGTCAAAATGCTCTCTATGGTGCCCCTGTAGAAAGCGGTGAGGACGGGATGGGGGAGGTGAGCTCTTCTCATCCGGCGCAGAAAGTGCAGCCGCTGCTGCGCTCTCTTAACTAGTGAGGCGATGTTTTGTGACCAGGTCAGACTGTTTGTGATCTGCACCCCAAGGAACTTAGTGCTACTGACCAACTCCACATCGATGTCATTAATGTGTAGTGGTGTGTGGCTGTGCCGGTTTCTCCTGAAGTCAACGATGACCTCCTTTGTTTTGTCAACATTCAGGATCAGATTGTTCGTGTTGCACCAGTCCACCAGTTGTTTCACCTCCTCCCTGTAAGCCAGTTTGTTGTCGTCCCAGATAAGGCCCACCAATGTTGTGTCATCTGCGTACTTGATGATGTGGTTTTTACTAAATCTGGCACAACAATCATGGGTCATCAGGGTACACAGCAGATGACGCAGCCCTGAGTTGAACCGGTGCTCAGAGAGATGATGTTGGAGGTGTTGTTTCCAACCCGCACTGACTGGAGTCTGTCAGTGAGGAAGTCCAGTAGGGTGTTACTCAAGGGGGTGCTGAGGTCCAATGGACCCAATTTGCTTACCAAGTCCTGAGGGATGATTTTCTTGAACGCTGAACTAAAATCCACGAACAGCATTCGCACATGTGTGTTCTCCTCCTCTAGATGTGCCAGGCTCAGGTGGAGTACGGAGGATATGGCGTACTCTGTGGAGCGGTTTGGCCTGTAAGCAAACTGGGACAGGTCAAGTGTGGAGGGAAGTCTGGAGGTAATATGGTCCCTGACCAGCCTCTCAAAGCACTTATGGGAGTGAGTGCTACAGGGCGGTAATCGTTGAGACATTGAACGGTTGTTAGCTCCAAAAGAACAGCATTTCCTCAATACAGTGTTAGAAGTTCAGAGTGGATTATGGGTTCACATGGAGTCACACAGCACGGAAACAGGCCCTTCGGCCCAGTTTGTCCATGCCGACTAACGCGCCCCATCAACACTAGACCCACCTGCCTGTGCTTGGCCAAAATATCTCTCTAAATCTTTCCTATCCAAGTAACTGTCAAAATAAATTTTAAATGTTGTTATGATTTCTGCCTCAACTACCTCCTCCGGCAGCTCATTCCCTATACCCACCGCCATATGTGTGAAAATGTTACCCCTCAGATTCCTATTACATTTCCCCCCTTTTCTTAAGCCTAAGTCTGCCGGTTCTTGATTCCCCTCCTCTGGTAAAAAGTCTCTGTACACCTTCTCTATCTATTGCCCTCATGACCTTATCCACCTCTATAAGATCACTTCTCACCTCTCGCTCCAAAAGGCGGCACAGTGGCGCAGCATTAGATTTGCTGCCTTCCTGCATCAGAGACCCGGTTTCAATCCTAACAACGAGTGCTGTCTGTATGGAGTTTGTACGTTCTCCCTGGGACCGGGTTTTCTCCGGGTGCTCCAGTTTCCACACACATTCCAAAGACGTACAGGTTTGCAGGTTAATTGGCTTCTGTAAGTTGTCCCTAGTGTATAGGATAGTGTTAGTTTACAGGGTGATCACAGGTCACTTTGGACTCAGTGGGCCAAAGGGCTTGTTTCTATGCTGTATCTCTAAAGTCTAAAGAATACAGCCCTAACCTGCCCCAACCTCTCCCTTTAGCTCAAGTCCTCACAAATTCCTTGTATGTCTCTGCACTCTTTCCATCTTAACCACATCTTTCCTGCAGCAGGGTGACCAAAATTGAACACAGTATTCCAACTGTGGCCTCACCAACGCCATGTACAACTGTAACATAACATCCTAACTTCTATACTCAAAATTCGGAACTATAAAAGCCGTGCCGAAAGCAGCCTTAACTACCTTGTCTATCTGTAACACCACTTTCAAGGAATTTTGTAATTGAACACCTAGATCCCTCTGCTATATTACACTCCCCAGAGACCTGCCATTTACTGTGAAGGTCCTGCCCTGGTTAGACTTCCCAAAATGCAACACCTCACATGTATTGAGGATTTAACCTTTTTCATCGGTTGTTGCGACAATAATCGACCAGACCACTGGGTGACCCAAAAACGTACGTTTTATTCAGCAAGAGTCTTTACATCAGTTCACCCGTCCGCAGACCAGGTAACCCTGCAAAGAGTTGCTACTTCTCTTCTGCAGGTATCACCTTATATACTCTTAATGCAAAGATTTCCTCCCCCCTCCTTTTTACCCAATTACATTTCTTCCACGTATCTCTTCATATCAGACATCCAACTGCATGATGTAAGGTGCAAAGGCCATCGGCCACCTCCAAATATGGAGTTGGTTTTCACTTTTTGCTAAAAGCCAGTTGTCTGCGGTTAGCCAGTCTGCACATCCACGTTGTGCAGATGCAGCAGTACTGCTTTTTGTGTTAGTAAGCTCTTTTGCACATGCAACCTCGAATCTTAAGGTTAATCGTTTAATGCCAATACATTGATTTTAATGCTTCTAGAATTATTGGCACTGGCTGTCTTAATATTTCCATAGCAGGATTTAATACAATTCCTCACTTCCCCCTTTTGCCATTCTATGGCACAATTCATAGTCCAACACATGTCCCATCCGCTGCACTTCATACGCCTCCAGCTCACGGGCCACGGCTTCTCGTACTGCTGGCTCTTCGTCCATTGGATCCCCGGCTTCTCGTACCATGGGAAACCGCTCGCAACCATCCACATCCTTATCACCCTCATCACTTTCGTCTTCCTCGGTATCACTTAGTGATACACTCCTCATTTCCCTCAAGCTTCACCAAGGCATATCCATATCCTTTTCCTGTCCAGCAATATGGGTAGTCTCGAGATTTATTTCTCCCTCCCCCTTCCATACAGGTGGCAATATTATTCTGGGGGAAGTTCATTAGGTGAGTAACATTCTGAATAGGGCTACAGTTGCAGGTCTTACAAACTTCTTTGCCTGTGTCCGTGAGACGGACCAGGTGCTTGATAGGGTTAGGGTCGGGAATAGGATTGAACAGTTCAGCAACGGACTGGGAAGGGTACTCTTTCAATAAGCTTGACCAAAAGAGTTGTGTCTCCATTTGTCTTCGGGTAAGCACCACGAGCTTCTCTTATTCCTACTTTCGTTCACCGGTCTGATCTGCCTCCAAATCGTTATTCCAGCTGTCAGACAAGTAAGCACCAGCAACTGCATTAAATCCTATTAACCATTCCTCTGCCAATTTGCCCAATTGATCGTGATCCTGCTATAACCTTGGAAAACTATCTCCTATACCGCCCAATTTAGAGTAATCTACAAAGTTATCAATCATGTCATACGTTTTTATCTAAATCATTGATATAAACCACAAACAGCAATGGGGCCAGCATTGATCCCTGAGGCACACCACTAGTCACAATCCTCCAGTCTGAAAGACAATCTTTCAACATCACCCCCTGCTTCTTTCCATGAAGCCAATTTCCTATCCATTTGGCTAGCTCTCCTCGGATCCAATGCTATGTAACCTTCCAGAGCAGCCTACCATGCAGAACCTTGCCAAATCCTTTACGTAAATCTGGTGACAGAGCCCATGATCTTCAGACAGATTTGAAACCATTGACGTAAGGGTAATAACAGATCTAGTCTCTTGTGGAATTTGTCTTAGCAAGCAAAGTTTTCCTTATAACAGTAGTGGAGTGCCAGTGTAACTCTGACCTCCATAACTGAAGGGAATTATAATAAATAAGTCAAAATCCTGCAGATGTAGAAATTCTGAAGCAAACCAGAATGTTGGAAGTTATGTAGGAAAGAACTGCAGATGCTGGTTTGAATAGAAGATAGACACAAAATGCTGGAGTAACTCAGCGGGACAGGCAGCATATCTGGAGAGAAGGAATGCGAAGTTGCTAGCAGGTCCAAGCAGCATCTATCGTTTGAGAAGCAGAGTTAATGCTCTGGGGCAAAAAAACCTTCATCAGAACCAAAATGTCTCCAGCATTTTCACCGCAAAAACGTTGACTCTGTTTTTATTTCCACAAATGCTGCATGACCTCCTGAGTGTTTCCAGCATTTTCTGTGATTAGAATAGCAAGGTTTAAATCAGTCCAGTCAATGGAGATTGAAGGCCAGATATAATCCTACTGAATGGAATGTTGTATTTAATTCAGCACAGAAGTTCTGAATGGCCTTAATACTAAACAGAAACTACAGATGGAAAGCATTAAAATGCCTGAGATGAAATAAGCAAGAAAAATTATTAAAAAGATGCTGCTTATTTGAATAAGTAGTTGAGTCCCATGTGTTAGCAATAGGACCAGTGCTTTTCTTGTTATATATAAATGATCGGCACCTGAGTTTAGGGAGCATAATTTCAAACAGTAGAGACTGACGACAGGCAAACAGACCCGCCCACTCGCCTGCCCTCTGTGGGCAGTTAATCTAAAGTGAACTATTCTGTTTGGTGTGAGATAAGAGGGACTTGGATATACACATTTATAAATCTCTTAAGGTTGCACATCAAGTTAATATGACAATTAACAAATGTATATAATGTTTGATTTTGTAAGTGCTGGCAATCAAAAGGAAGGAAATCCTGCAAAACCTAAAAAAATGACTTCAAGAGTGTTTATTGTCATATGAACCAGACAGAAACCTGCAGATTTACAACAAAGTATTTGAACATGGTGCTCTGTAAACAATATAATAAATGGCAAAAAATCTGTGTACATATATATGTGTGTATGTATATATGTGTGTGTGTGTGTATATATAGTAAAATGATGTATATACATATAAATAAACTATGTGTGTGTATGTCTATATATATATGTGTGTGTGTGTTGTGTTGTGGTGTGTGTATATTTAAAATGTATATATAAATAAACTATGTGTGTATGTATTATATATATATTATATATATATATATATATATATATATATAATATATATATATATTTTTATATATATATATATATAAACACACATACACACACATAATTATATATATATATATACATGTATACATAAACACACATACACACACATATTTATATATATATATATACATGTATACATACATATATTTTAAAACAAATTATAATCATGCAAAAAGGCAAAACCAATGCCCACATGTCAATGTAGTTCAGATACTTATTTGGAGGTTGTAGTGTTTCAGAGCTTAATGGCTGTAGCGAAGAAGCTATTTCCGAACCTGGACGTTACCGTTTTCAGGCTACCATATCTTCTTCCCAATGACAGGAGTGAAATGAGTGTGTGGCCAAGGTGCCGAGGGTCTCCGATGAAGGCAGATACCTCCATAAATCCCTTTGATGGTGGGGAGGTCAGTACCCATGATACTGGGACTGGGAAGTATTCACCACTTTTTACAGCCTTCACTCCTGGGCGTTCAGATTGCCGAACCAGGCCATGATACAACCAGTCAATATGCTCTCTACTATTCATCTGTAGAAATTCAAGAGAGTCCTCTCTGACATACCAAATCAATCCAATTGTTTCATAAGTAGAGGCGTTGATGTGCTTTCTTGATAATTGCATCAGTGTGCTGGATCGAGGAAAGATCTCCAGATATATACACGCCCAGGAATATGAAGCTTTTGGAACAAAACTGAAGGTCAAGGAAATTCATAATAGAACAATGTCTTCCTCTTCAAATGGATTAATAACCAGAGGTTGTTGTTTTAAAATAATTGGCAGAAGTGTTAGCATGTGAATGACACTTTATTAGAGCTAGAGGTTTATTAAAATATGAAATGTATTGCTTGATAGGGAGGTGAAATCCGTGCAGGGAATATGATCTTGAAAATAGCTAATTATTGGGGCTTTGGAGGAAGCAGCTTGGATGTATGAATAAATTAGGAAATTCCGTTAGTACAGAGATTTTTGAGGGAAAATAGTAAGATTAAATGAGAACTTACCAGTTTGAAGTTTGATCTTTATTTTATGAGGAGATGATGAGCGATTTCGTGAAGAAGGCCATCAGCCCGCATGCGCGTCAATCTTCAAAGCAGCGGTGTGAAATCACAGATAACAGTTGTTGAACTGAACATAGTAAGATTAGAAAGGACTAGAACTACCAGATGACCTTTATGATACGAGGGTTGGGAGCGGAGGGCACATAATCGCTCATCATAATGTCCAAGGGGTATGCCATGAAAACTAGTCTGAGCCCTGACACGCCTGGTCTGCTCTGCTTGATTAAATCATAAACAAAAAAGGTTATATTATACACAGATGATACCATGCTGTCCAGTCGCAGTTTTTGCAATGTCTGGACCCGTTGCGCTGAAACCAGCGCCATGAGCATGACCACCTTGAGAGTGAGTTTGGGCAAAGACAGGGATGAAGCTGGAGCCCACTGGCGAAGCAGCGTGAGCATCATGCTCACATCCCATATCTCGAATACCGGGGCCTGGGGGAAGTAGAGTTAAAAAAAATACCCTTCATGAACCTGGTTATCAAAGGGTGAGACCCAACAAGAGTGGTGTCCCGATCCCAGCAATAAGTATGACGATAATGCACTCCTGGAACTGTTTATGGCACTATAACTCAGTTTCTGATCAAAATATAGTGTTGAGAGGAATTCCAACACGTCCGTTATGCGTGCCGTGTCATACGATATGTTCGTGAGTGAACAGAACATCTCCCATTTCTTGATATGAGAGAAGTGCTGTTTCTTGGTACTATCCCTCCAGGCCGCAGTGATCACATCCACCGTACGATCTGACAGTCCGAGCCCCAGGTATGGTCTCCTCAGAATCTGCAAACCAATAAATTAATTTGGTCATGTAGTGGATGGTTCTCCCCAGTCACAGGGTGAACCAGCAGATTTCTGCTTTTGGGGACAGCCATAAAAGGCTGTGTTATTCCCAGGACGAGGGGGAACCAAGGCTGTGTAGGCCAGTCAGGTACTACTAAAATGCCAGAGGTGGAGTCTTGCTTGATCTTAGCCAAACACCGACTGATGAGGCAAAATGGGGTAAATTCATACAAAAACATTCCATCCCAGTGTAGCGAGAATGCATCTACTGCCACTGCCCCTGGGTCTAGTTCCCATTAAACATATTTTGGTAACTGGTGATTTAGTCTGGATGCAAACAAATCAATTTCCGGTACGCCATACCCAGCGACAATGTCGTTAAACACTGCATGATTCAACATCTGTTCTGTGTTGTCATTGAATTTCCGTGATCTGGTGTCCGCCACCATGTTGTATCTACCTGGTAAGTAGATAGCTGAAACCCAAATGTTTTATTGTAATACACCAGTGCAGATAAGGTTAGCCATTTAATCACAGATACAGACTGATTCCACCCATGTGATTAACGTATGCCACCCGCTTTAGTGTTGTCAATCTGAAGTTGAAACATGCACATGAAGCATATTGCCATAATAAGCCTTCAGCCCACAGAGTGCTCCCAACAACTCTAAGTAGTTGATACCATGTGACTGAAGAATTAATGACTCCTGCACATTCCATCTACCACAGCAGCTAGAGATGGTATTTGTAGCTCCCCATCCTAGAGCACTAGCATCAGTTTGTAAAATAACTGATGGTGTATCGACCAAAATTTTACTGGAGCAATGCCGAATATTCATTACCCACCATTGTAACTCAGCAATGGCTTCAGCTAGTAACCGCATCGGTCTACCAAAGTGACTTACATGGAATTTGAGTGCCTGCTCCTTTGCACGTTGTAAATGTTGATAGTGCAAAGGCCCGAACTGTGCAGCTGGAAAAGCAGCCAATAGTTTGCTAATTATACTGGCTACATGTCTAATAGAATGCTGCTTCTTAACAATGAGATTGTTACAGGCTTCTATTAATTCTAATCGCTAGCCCCAAGGCAGAGTCACAGACATGTGAATTGAGTTAATGATAAATCCCAAATAATCACTTACTCTAGATGGTATCAATTTGGACTTAACTGATGGATGAGAAACCCCCAATTCACTCAAACATGAGTTGGTACTGAAACAAGATAGTTTCAGCTAATTTCATATTTTTTCCTATGATTAGGATGTCATCCAAGTATGCCATTACAATATGATTCTGAGCCCGGAGTAGCCCCAGACCGTTTTTAATAAAATTTGGTAAATAATCGGGGGCTGAAATTAACCCATTAGGCAATGATTTAAACTGCCACAGTTGTCCCATCCAGCTAAACTTCAAATATCTCCGGTGATCCCCATGAATGGGCATCGAAGAGTATGTACGGTCGATGCATGCCATATAACATCCCTTGGAAACCAGTTGCTTGGCAGTAACAAAGTTTTCCATTTTGAAATGTTTATACTGCACAAAGGAGTTACGTTCAGTCAAGTCAAGGATGATTCGGCATCCTCCACCCTTCTTTCGCTTTTGTTTTAGACACAAATTAGTGAGATTCATGACATGACATCTCAGTTACTCCTTTTTTGTATAATGCTTCAGTTTCAGCTTGTGCATCCAAACTTTCCTGTTGTGAAAGAACAAATGTGCGGTTCGGTGTATGCTGTGTGGGTGGAAGTGAATTAAGAAGGAATTCAATTTGGAAGCCTTGTAAACTGTGCAGTATAAACGGATCTGATGTTATCCAACGCCATTCATTCAAGAACAATTGTAATCTCCCCCCAACTTGTGACTGATCCATACACAATATGTTCCATAAAGAACCAGACTCACTTACCTCAATGGTTACTGGTGGAATGGTGTTTGTTTCCGCCCCCGAGGTTTGGGGGGTAGGACTGATGGAGGACGCCAACCGCGCATCTTGGACGTGGGCTGGCTTGGGCCTTGGCCTAAAAAAGACCTCTGTGCCAATTGTTCAGCTTTCCCACCAGTTTCGGCGAACCGTCTGGTGTTGAAGGGAGTGTAGGGGTGCTGCCGCTGGAATGATGAAACCTTGGGAGTTAATGGACTTTCATTTGCCCGACCATGGCATCCTGTTGCACATCACAAAGGCCGTGATGCCTGAGGCGAGCAACTTTAATATTTCCTGTAGCTTCACCTCCTGGGCTCTGACGCCCCCTCCAATGTAACCCCAGATGGAGTGATTAACAGCCGGCACATTTAATGAAGCAGAGTTGGCAGGTGTGTGATACTTGTTAGAAGTTTCCTCCATTGCCAGTTCTTGGAGCTGGTGTGAGGCCAGGTAATTGATACTCATGGCTAAGTCCTCATCCTGAGGTTCCCCTGTTTGTGATGGGATAGCAAATTTTGATGCCATTACAGGCACTTCCACTTCGTGCCTCGTGGTATACTTCTGAACTCTGAGTCAGACAAAAACTGACCTCGAATGCTCCCCTCCTCAGAGAGGGAGACATTGTGCAGACCTGAGACAGCTGCCACTGTCGCGGGCCCCCCGAGGAGACCCGCACTGATACAACCTCTCCATCAGGTGCTCCATATGGGTTGGACGTCCAAAGACGCTACCCATTGAAGGAAGGGAACCCTCCTGGCCTTACTCATCCGAGTCAACGGGCCTTACAGACTTTTTCGTGGCTTTCCGCCCAAGCGGGTTGCCAAGGTGCTATCGACCGGCACCAAGTCTGAAGCCGCTGGCTCCACGGCAGCGACTCGGAAGGCGAAATCGGTGGCTGCCCGCTACCCGCACTCCCGCGGTCTTCCGTAGCTGGTTTCCCCGCGACCCGTCTGGACTTCACCTTGGACATTTTCTCCACACGGTTTGAACTTGTTCTGTAAGCAAGAATTATCGAACCAAGAGAAACGACCTCAAAGAAAGTTTAAACACTTACCTGAGGATTTTAAACTTACTGCTGGAAGGAGCGACGATCCTGCCAGTCAGTCATTGCGCAATGAGTTAGACGTAATGACGCGCATACGGGCTGACGACCTTCTTCACGTGGTCACTCACATGACTCCAAAGTAAAATCTCTTTTTTGGCACCATTCATGCTTTAAATCAAGGGTTACCAACCTTTTTTGTCTCGTTTACCCCTGGCAACTTTAATAGCACTTAACAACCCTGTGACCTGTGGGCTAGTAATCACCCACCTCCCACCTTATTTTATTTATTTATGAACAACTAATGATGAACAGATATACCAGATCCAAACACAGTCAATTAATGATAAAACATTTGTACAAATCCGGAATCAACAAATTTACCCCATGGGTAGGCGAAATATACCCCCTGGATGGGCGAAATTTAACCCAGGTTGGGAACCCTTGCTCTAAGGCAAAGTAGTCACTCTAATTTAGTTTTTTTCGTGTAGGAACAAGGAACTGCAGATGCAGGTTTACGCAAAAGGACACAATGTGCGGAAGTAACTTAGCGATCAAGTAGCATTTCTGGAGAACGTGGGTAGGCGACGTTTTGGGTCGGGACCATTCTTTCTACAAAAGTCCACTCCTCTTGGACTCCCCTTGCTGGCCTTCTACTCTCTCTGGACCTTTTTATTTCCAACTGGCAGCATAACACCAACGGTTTTGACTTCCCTACTCCACTCACCCACTCCAATCTCAGCCCCTGTGAATGCAGAGCTTGCCACTCACTTACTGTAGCAACAATTCCAACATTGTTATTAAAACCTGCTGACCAGGATGGTGCTCTTGTGGTCTGGTGGGCTGACCCCTACTATGCTGAAGTCCGACACCAACTTGTGGACATCTCATACCTACCCTCTTGACCATGATCCCAACAGACAAATACCAGACCATCATCTCCCGGACCGTTTATGATTTCATCGCCTCTGGCAATCACCCCTCCACACTTATCGTTCCCCTGCCCCAACCCTATAATTCCCTAGCCGTGCACTGCCCACTTCCATCTGCACCCTCAAAATCCACAAACAACCACCCTCTCTGTCAGGGTGGTAACGAGGCTGCACCAGATCATTTGTATTAACATGTTTTCAAGGGAGCAGACTTCCCTGTTCCTTGTAGCGAGCGATCGAGACAGAGGCCCCCACGTGTTCAAAAGGAATGGTGGAGATAGGATCCAGGTGGGGTTAAGGATGGTGGAGACAGAAGCTTCTTGGGTTTGAAGGCCATGTGTGAGATGAGCCTTGTTTGTTTATAATTAATTTTACAGCCAAAGGGTTACTAAGCTGAAGAGACCGGTTTCTGTGTACACCATGTTGTAATTCCGCCCTCCCCCCCACCCCCCACCCCTACCCAACCAAAGCTTTATGGAAGATATTCAGGTGTCTGGAGTTGGCCACAGAGGGAGTGTGAGCTGAGAGGGAGCAGTACTTTTAAAGCCAGCCCTCTGCCCTGTGGGCTAGTAATCACCCATCTCCCACCTGTGCCTACCAGAATGCCTGCCCACAAACCTGAAGCCAGCCCTGCCCCTGGCTTATTACTCAGTGAACGCTACTTGGCAATGGAGCATATGGTTTACCTCAATACTAGAAAGGCTGCATCGGGCAGGTGTTGCTGACAGAGTAACTTTCCCAAAGTAGAGGCACTCATTCGGAGAACATGGAGCAGTACAGCACAGGATCAGGCCCTATGGTCACAACATGATGTCAAGACAAATTAATCACCTCTGCTTATATTGACCCATCTACCTCCATTTCCTGCATATCCATGTACCCATCTAAAAGCCCCATAAATGCCATTATTGTACCTGCCACCACATCCATCCTTGGTGTTCCATGCATCCATCACTCTCCGTGTTAAAATAAACTTGTCCCGCACATCTCATTTAAACCGTCCCCCTTTGACCTTAAAAGACTGACATTTCCATCCTGAGATAGCAAGACCAACAAGGAGAAGACCCACACCGGTATACAAGCTTACATTAGCTTACAAAATAAGACACAAAGTACTGGAGTAACTGTGTGTAAGGCAGCATCTCTGGAGAAATTAGTTACTCCAGCACTTTCTGTAAAATTCTAGAAATCTGAAATAAAAACAAAAACATGTTGGTGTAACTCAACAGCTCAGGCAGAATCAAGGATAAGGTTTCAGGATGAGGACACTTCATCAGAATTAAAAAAGAGAAAAGCAAGTTAGTCCAAGTGACAGAGAAAGTGGGGGAGGACAATGGGTGGAACTTTCTCTGATGGAAGTAAAGGCACGGGTAAATGTTGACTTATAATGTGCTGTTAATGTTGTGTGGTCTGTGTAATCTTGTATATTTTGGGTTCCTGGGACGTAACCAACAGACTAGACTTACTAAATAAAAGAAAAAGAGAATGCAGGGCAGGCAAAAATGTCCAATTCCCTTTCAACAGAAAAAAAGGTTGCAAATGTCCAAAACGATGTTGTTTATATCTTGTCAGTTGTAGAATATCAATATTCGGTGATACTGTTTGTGGTTATTTGTAATGTTATTCCATTATACATTTCCAGTATATTCAGTTGAAACATGTGACCGCGTGGATTTTCTCTGAGATCTTTGGTTTCCTCCCACACTCCAAAGACGTACAGGTTTGTAGGTTAATTGGCTTGTTATAAGTGTAAATTGTCCCTAGTATGTGTAGGATAACGTTGATGTGCGGGGATCGTCGGTCGGTGCGGACCTGGTGGGCAAAGGGCCCGTTTCCGCGCTGCATCCCTAAACTAAACTTATCTAAACTCAAAATATTGATATAAACCGTGTAATTAGTACATAGAATATGGAATAACACAGGAACAGCCCCTTCAGCCCACAAACTCTGTGCTGGACAAGATGCCAAGACTAACACCTATCTGCCTGCACATAATCCATATTCCTCCATTCTCTGCATATCCATGTGCCTATCTAAAAATCTCTTAAATGCCATTATTGTATCTGCCTCTATTACCACAGATGGTGGCACGTTCCAGGCACTCACCACTCTCTGTGTAAAAGAAATGTCAACTTTAAACCTTGTCCCTCTCACCTTGAAGAGATACCCACTAGTATTTGACATGTCCACCCTGGCCGTCTGCCCTACCTATGCTTCTCATAATGTTATGGATTTCTATCAGGACTCCTCTCAACCTTTGGTGTTCAATCCAAGTGTGTCCAACCTTTCCTTATAGCTAATACTCCCTAATACAGGCATCATTATTGTAAACCTCCTCTGCACATTTCCAAAGCCTCCACATTATTCCTGTGTTAGGGCAACCAGAGTTCCTAAGGCCACATTGGGGTATTGTGTGCAAAGTCCTATAAAGCTGCATCAGGACTTCCTGACTCTTATACTCAATACCCTGACCAATGAAAACAAGCATACCATATGCCCCCTGTACCAGTCTAGCTAGTGGTTGCCACCTTCAGGCAATTATGGACTTGAACACCAACATCCCTCTGTACATCAATGCTGTCAAGGGTCTTGCCATTAATTGTATATTTTCCCCTTACATTTGACCTCTCAAAATGCAACACTTCACATGCTCGAATTCAACTCCACCTGCAATTACTCCGGCCATTCCTGTATCTGATCTACATCCTGCTGTATACTTTGACAACCTTCTTCATAGTGCATGGTCCAGCAATCCTGGTGTCATCTGCAAACATACTAATCAACCCGTCTGATTTATGCCCAAGTCATTTATATATATAACAAACACAGAGGTCCCAGCACAGACCCCTGCGGAAATCCACTGGTCACAGACCTCCACCTTCAATATTGTCATTCCATGACAGTCTTCTGTCTTCTATCAGTAAGCCATTTCTGATTCCATTGGGCCAAGTCACTGATTCTCCCATGCATCTTAATCTCTGGACCAGCCTACCATGCGGTACTTTGTCTTCTTGACTCTCATCTCCAGCCTTTGAGACCATCTTCATCCTTCTCTCCCCATCGAACTCATCTTCCAATCTTCTCCTCCATACCTGGTTCCACCTACTGCTTACCAGATCTTACTGATCCCATCCCCTCACCTTTTTCTATCAACTATCTCCCCTTTCCTGCAGTCTTAAAGAAGGGTCCTGACCCAAAATGTTGTCTGTCCATTTCCCTCCACAGATGCTGCCTGATAATCAAGTTTCTCCAGTAATTTTGGTTTTAACACATTATGGAATGTCTTCCACGAGTTGCATATTCATAATGACCTCTCCTGTGAGACAACGCACCTTGACCAGCTTGTTGCTTTGTTTGTTGGTTTGCTTCTCAAACTCATGTTTGTTTCCACCAGCACTTACGTAATCAAGAGTGTGTGTCCCTCCCTGTACCTGTATGTCTATGCCAGTGCTTTCTTCATGGACACAACAATTGATCTATCCCCTCTCTTTACAAGTTCTTCTCCAATCAGAATCCTTTATCCCGGCACAATGTAGTCCATAGGGACTTTGGGATGCAACATGGCTGTAGTGAACTATTTATCTCCTGAACTATACTGTCCCCTTTCACATCTACATATCTTGTCATTCCCCTAACTGGAATGACCCCTGTATCATGGAAGGACATACAATGCCAGAGTACAGTGGCTTGCAAAAGTTTTCGTACCCCTTGAACTTTTCCACATTTTGTCACGTTACAACCACAAACGTAAATGTATTTTATTGGGATTTTATGTGATAGACCAACACAAAGTGGCGCATAATTGTGAAGTGGAAGGGAAATTATACATGGTTTTCAAATGTTTTTACAAATAAAAAAACTGAAAAGTGTGGCATGCAAAAGTATTCGGCCCCCTTTACTCTGCTACCCCTAAATAAAATCCAGTGCAACCAATTGCATTCAGAAGTCACCTAATTAGTAAATAGAGTTCACTTGTGTGTAATCTAATCTCAGTATACATACAGCTGTTCTGTGAAGGCCTACCGAGATTATCCTGCAGAAGTTTCCAGGAAACGGAAAGCATTTAACGAGGCTAAAAGTCTTATGAGAGGAGTGGCACACCTGAAATACGGCTTGAATTATCCAGTTATTCTAAGAGTTACCTTCAAAAACGAGGAGCATTTCTTTTCCAACCCAGCAGCAGCATTGGACTTTGCTCGCCAGATCCAGACCTGAGAAGCAGCTACTTTCAAATATATTGATTCTTAAGAATGCTACAAGAATCTCCAAGACTTCGCAAGACTCCACAAAACAACGCGGGACTGGACTGAACTGGGCAACGTTGGATGAAAGTTGGAGAAAGAAGTGGATCGGAAAACTTCACCTGGATACTAATAACTAACATCACTACATTACTAATATAAATAACTAACATATATTACAGATGCACCGCGGTATCTTTATTAACACCATTTTTACTAATTAATATTAGTCATTATTACTAATAATTAATGATTTTCTATGTTGGAATGAATAGAGTTAAATTTAGGGATTGATTTCATTTGGAGATTTTTCTTTTTTGCCAACAATTTTTCATTTTCATTCTTAATTTCTGTTTTCTTTTTGTTGGAAGGATTTTTTTTTTCTTTTTTCTTTTTACCCTTTTTTTGTGTTCTTTTTGTTTAAAATTGTTAGATTTTTAACCAAGTTTTAAATATGTATTTTGATTTTTTTTTTTTTGGTTCCTCTTGTTTATAATAATTAGATTTTTAAATAAGTCTTAAATAATTGTATTTCTATACCTTTAATTGTTATAATTTAAATATGTCTTTACTAAATAAGTCTTTATTTTTACCCCTCTTTTTTCCCTTTCTTTTTTTTTCTAATGCTACACCCCCGGTAAATTATTTTTATGGAATAATAATTCCAAAAACCTGGGAGCTGGTTAAGTTACCAACATCAACGACGGAAGTCGGTAGATGGTTAGCCATGTTAGTATGGCTAGCACTAACTGCAACAACTCTAGATGTAGATTTTCCTCTCTTTTTGCACATTACTAACCTCTTAATCTATCCTTTGTTCTTCTTTCATATAATCTATTATGTTTTTTTCAATTTGAATGGAGTTATATATTGGATCAATGGAGAGACATGAGAGAGACATGTACGAGACTTAAAATTCATCTATTCGATGTTCGGGTGTAAGGTCGGGTCTGATGTGCTGAACCATAGACTCTATTGCAGACCTCCATAGTCAAAAGATGCAAGACTCGAAAATAAATATAGGGAATGAGGGAATAACGTTTTGTAGTTGGAGTGTTAAAGGTATTAATGAACCGATTAAGAGAGGAAATGTTTTTGCACATTTAAAGGCAAATAAAGCTGACGTAATTTTTATTCAAGAAACCCATCTAAAAAAAGATGCTGAACATAGATTGAAAGCTAAATGGATAGATAAAATGTATCACTCTTCTTTTACGCATAAATCAAGAGGCGTAGCAATATTATTTCGTAAAGGTATTTTGTTTAAACATACATCAACTATAACTGATAAAGATGGAAGATACATTATCGTTATAGGAGAATTAAATACACAAAAAATGATTTTTGTTAATGTATATGGACCAAATTTCGATAGCCCATTGTTTTTTAAGAAGGTATTTAACAATATCCCGGAATTAACACAACACAATCTAATAATTAGAGGAGACTTTAATTGTACACTAGACCCATACTTAGTAGATCTACAAGGCAAAGGAAAACTAAATCACATTCTAGTGATTTATTAAATGCATATATGGAAACTACTAATATCAAAGATGTTTGGAGAATTGAAAACCCTACTGGACGAGAATACTCTTTTTACTCGTCAGTACATAAAACTTACTCAAGAATAGATTATTTTTTGGTGGATGCTAAACTTATTTCACTTACTTATAAATCCAATTATCATAATATTATAATTTCAGATCATGCACCATTAACATTCAAGATCAAAATAAATGGCAAAATACAAAAATCAGAACAGTGGAGAATTAACCCACAAATTTTAGAAAATAAAATTACTCAGGAATATATCACAGAACAAATTAAGATTTTTTTCAAAATAAATGATAAACCGTAAATATCCTGTTCCTTATTATGGGAAACATTTAAAGCATATCTCCGGGGAATCATGATTTCCTCTCAAGCATTTTATAATAAAAAGAATCGTAAGGATCAGCAAGATTTGGAAAAGGAGATTAAACAATTAGATATACAGAATGCAATGAATCCAACTACTATATTACATAATAAAATTGCAGCACTGAAATATAAATTAAATAAAATATTTACAGATCAAGTTGTTAAACTTTATCAACATACTAAACAATTACAGTTTGAATTCGATGATAAACCTCAAAAATAATTGGCTCGTCAACTAAGCAAAATGGAAGCTGAAAAAATAATCCATAGGATTAAATCACATAATGGCGAATTGTTAACACAGCCTAAAGATATTAATGAAAGATTTATGCAATATTATAAAAACTTATACACTGCGAAAACAACAGATAATAAAATAGGAATTGAAGCATTCTTAAAAAAATGTAACTTGAAAGGGTTGGACACACAAAATATAGAGTTACTGAATGCTGATATTACGATAAAAGAAATCCAAGAATCTATCAGATCATTAAAAAAGGGCAAAACACCGGGACCAGATGGCATTGGCTCGGGATTTTATAAAATATTTTATGATCAGATTGTACCACGTTTGAAATTATTATATGAACATATATATACACAGCAAAAACTACCAGAAACATTAAATGAATCTACTATAACACTTTTACCTAAAATAAACAAAGACTTGGATGAACCAGGGTCATTTAGAGCAATAGCTCTTTTAAATACTGATCAAAAGATGTTAACTAAAATATTAGCACAAAGGTTAAGTTCAGTTGTTAATAAATTAGTTCATCCTGATCAAACAGGATTTATACCAAAACGATACTCTTCATATAATTTGAGACGGTTATTCAATATTATATACTTCGAAAAGAGATATTAATAAAGATCTAGTAGTTATTTCGTTAGATGCAGAGAAAGCCTTTGATCAAGTGGAATGGCCTTATTTGTTCTCGGTTATGGAAGCTTTCAAACTGGGAGAAAAGTTTATTACCTGGATCAAATTGCTATATACAAATCCGACAGCTAGAATAATAACAAACCAAATGTTATCACCTAAATTCAATTTATCTCGAGGTTGTAGACAAGGTTGCCCTTTATCCCCTTTACTGTTTGCACTGGCAATAGAACCGCTAGCTCTGAGGGTGAGATCACATCCGGAAATATATGGATACGATACTAGAGACACTAAAAATAAAATTTCTTTATACGCGGATGATGTACTACTTTACATCACAAAACCAGAAACTAGTATTCGTAATTTGTTAAAATTAATAACTGAATTTGGATCCTATTCAGGATATAGTATTAACTGGAATAAAAGTGAACTTATGCCAATAACGGTAAATAATTTACACATATTACAACAATTCCCTTTTAAGATAACAAATGAAAAAATTAAATATCTTGGAATTTTCGTAACAAAAAGATTTGACTCATTATTTAAAGCTAATTTTGCATTATTACTGAATAAATTAAATAAGAATATCTTATATTGGAAAACTTTACCTATTTCAATGTTAGGTAAAATTAATATAATAAAAATGGTTTTTCTTCCACAATTATTATACCTTTTCCAATCAATCCCGAAATATCTCCCTAAAAATGTCTTTAAAAAGGTGGACTCCCTAGTCACTAACTTCATTTGGGATTATAAATGCCATAGAATAAGTAAAAAACATTTATGTAAATCAAAAATAAATGGAGGTCTAGCACTACCAAATTTTATGTTTTATTATTGGGCAGTTAACATTAAAAAAAAAAAAAATTTGGTTAGAGGAAATAGATAACCAACCAACTTGGTTAAATATGGAAAAAGAAGATTTTCCTTTTGAAATTAGTTCTATAATATTTGCTAATATTAATCAAGCTAAGAAAACTTATAGTGAAAACCCAATAATAAGAAGTGGAATATGTATTTGGAAACAAATAAAGAAAACATTAAAACTAAAATCTATACCACTATCTCTTAGCATTGTAAATAATGTTACGTTTAAACCTTCAATGATGGATAAAGCTTTTTTACAATGGAACAATAATGGAATTATTAAGATCTGTGATCTCTATAGGGAAAACTCTTTCCTTTCATTTCAAGATGTACAACAAATTTATGGACTACACTCTAAAGATTACTTTAGATATTTACAAATTAGAGATTATGTTAAAGCAAATACGCAAGAACTCAGAAATAGAAAGACAGAAATATTAGATGAATGTTTAAATAAACATCCGAATACAGAAAAAATGATTTCATATATATATAATTATCCTATTGGAAGGTGATGTTCCATCAACAGAAATACATAGACAATCTTGGGAAAATGAATTATGCCAAACTATTAGACCAGACATATGGGATGAGAGTTTACAACATATACATCATTGTTCGCTAAACGCTAAACACTCTCTTATACAGTTTAAAATACTACATAGATTATATTATTCAAAATCCAAATTACATAATATGTTTCCAAAAGTATCCCCCATATGTGATAAATGTCAACATTTAGAAGCCAATTTGTCACATTCATTTACAAACTGTATAAAAATTACAAAATTCTGGACTGAAATATTTAGGATTATTTCAAATGTTGTTAATATAACTTTGACACCTGATTCAAAGCTAATAATACTAGGAATACTGGAAACAGAACAATTAGTAACAACGAATCAAAGAATTTTTATTGATTATGGGTTAATAATTGAGAAAAAATTAATATTAAAATTTTGGAAAGGCCCTACATCCCCTACAATCAAAATGTGGAATACAGAAATGTCGGAGACTCTTCATCTGGAGAGATTGAGGCTTGTCCTAATGGACAGGTTAGATCTCTTCAGAGGGATATGGTCTCCATATATTGAATATTTACAGAGTCATAACGGCTCGGTACGAGGACTTGACTGAGGCCTGAATATTAGAATGGATGAAGAAATATATATAATAAATCATGCCTATACCTCCAATGACGGATTAATGATTAACACTCCATTCACTTTCATATTTTTTTCATTATTTATCTCTATCTTTTCCTACTTTATAAAAAAAATAATTAAAAAAGCGTATAGAAGCATACAGTCTTAAATTTTAATATTAATAATAATATCAATATTATTAATATTATGAAAGTATATAATGATGTATTTTCGTTTATGTAAAACATTGTAACTTTCATAAATATGTTTCTATAATAAAAATATTTAACAAAAGTTTTCGTACCCCTTGAATTTTTCCACATTTTGTCACGTTACAACCACAAACGTAAATGTATTTTATTGGGATTTTATGTGATAGACCAACACAAAGTGGTGCATAATTGTGAAATGGAAGGGAAATTATACATGGTTTTTAAATGTTTTTACAAATAAAAAACTGAAAAGTGTGGCATGCAAAAGTATTCGGCCCCCTTTACTCTGCTACCCCTAAATAAAATCCAGTGCAACCAATTGCATTCAGAAGTCACCTAATTAGTAAATAGAGTTCACTTGTGTGTAATCTAATCTCAGTATAAATACAGCAGTTCTGTGAAGGCCTCAGAGGTTTGTTAGAGAACATTAGTGAACAAACAGCATCATGAAGCCCAAGGAACACACCAGACAGGTCAGGGATAAAGTTGTGGAGAAGTTTAAAGCAGGGTTAGGTTATAAACAAATATCCCAAGCTTTGAACATCTCACGGAGCACTGCTCAATCCATCATCCGAAAATGGAAAGAGTATGGCACAACTGCAAACCTACCAAGACATGGCCGTCCGCCTAAACTGACAGGCCGGGCAAGGAGAGCATTGATCAGAGAAGCAGCCAAGAGGCCCATGGTATCTCTGGAGAAGCTGCAGAGATCCACAGCTCAGGTGGGAGAATCTGTCCACAGGACAACTATTAGTCTTGCACTCCACAAATATGGCCTTTATGGAAGAGTGGCAAGAAGAAAGCCATTGTTGAAACAAAGCCATAAGAAGTCCTGTTTGCAGTTTGCCACAAGCCATGTGGGGGACACAGCAAACATGTGGAGGAAGGTGCTCTGGTCTGATGAGACCAAAATTGACGTTTTTGGCATAATGCAAAACGCTATGTGTGGCGGAAAACTAACACTGCACATCACCCTGAACACCCCATCCCCACTGTGAAACATGGTGGTAGCAGCATCATGCTGTGGGGATGCGTTTCTTCAGCAGGGACAGGGAAGCTGGTCAGAGTTGATGGGAAGATGGATGGAGCCAAATACAGGGCAATTTTGGAAGAAAACCTGTTAAAGTCTGCAAAATACTTGAGACTGGGGCGGAGGTTCACCTTCCAGCAGGACAACGACTCTAAACATACAGCCAGAGCTACAATGGAAGGGTTTAGATCAAAGCATATTTATGTGTTAGAATGACCCAGTCAAAGTCCAGACCTAAATCCAATTGAGAATCTCTGGCAAGACTTGAAAATTGTTGTTCACAGACGCTCTCCATCCAATCTGACTGAGCTTGAGCTATTTTGCAAAGAAGAATGGGCAAAAATTTCAGTCTCTAAATGTGCAAAACTGGTAGAGACATACCCCAAAAGACTTGCAGCTGTAATTGCAGTGAAAGGTGGTTCTACAAAGTATTGACTCAGGGAGGCTGAATACTTTTACACGCCACACTTTTCAGTTTTTTATTTTAATAAAATTTGGAAACCATGTATCATTGTCCTTCCACTTCACAATTATGCACCACTTTGTGTTGGTGTATCACATAAAATCCCAATAAAATACATTTACGTTTGTGGTTGTAACGTGACAAAATGTGGAAAAGTTCAAGGGGTATGAAAACTTTTGCAAGCCACTGTAATTCAGCAGGTTCGGCAGTATCTCTGGAGAACATGGATAGGTGACATTTCAGGTTGAGACCTTTCTTTAGATTGATTGTGGGGAGAAGGGAGGGGGGGAGGGGCGGGAGGGGGGGGTTGGGAGAAGAAAGCTAGTTACCTATAATTGAGGTAATTGCCAGTTAGAGGTTACCTGTAATTGGAGAATTCAACATTCATGCCATTGGGTTACTGAGTGGTGGCCAGTTTGCTCTTCCACCCTGAAGTCTCTGCTCTCATCGACAGAGGGTTCAAGAACCCGTGCCTGTAGGACAAGTGCAAGGCTACCTGCAATGCTACCTTCTGTATTTCCACACCTGCCCTCTTTTACTCACTTAACTAAATGGTTCTACAATACTTGATAAACTGCCAAGTGCCTCCTGGAAGAAAGTATCCAGTATCTTATCTCCACAATGCTGCATGGCTGTATCTAATTATCAAACTCCACCTCATCAGTTCTGAGCTAAGGTTACTCAAGAACCAGACATCTACTGTAGACGTATTGTCATGAATCACAATTGGTTTCATCAACTCCCATATATAATTGCATATCTATGTAAAGACTCTTAATTTAATGGACTTGTTTCACTTATTAATTTCACTCCTAATTCAGAGGGTCCCTCCTGTATATATGCCAAGCATTATTTTGCTCCTCCCCATCAGCAAATGGTTGAAATATTTCAGATAAATGTCCTGACCTACGACAGACCAACTTGTTGCTATATTTATGCACATATTTATAGTTGATTCCTCAATCATCAAGGTTGGTTAAATGTACTATAGTTATCACTTCCCTTGTGTGCACAATGAACACCATTCCCCGCCTAATTATTTGATTCTACAGTGTACAACATATTGTATATTTATTATCGAAGTCACGTGAGTGACTACGTGAAGAGCCTTACAGCCCGCATGCGCGTCAATATGTCAACGCATGGCACGGGATTTGGAACAGTTCTAACTGCTCCGGCGGGTAAGGAATAATTTATTCCAGGAACGGTCCACTGCTCCGTTAATTAGGTGCAGTGGGCTTGGAGAAGTTGACGGCCGTGGCCAGTGCAGCTACTCGAGAAGCGGCCGCACAGCTACCGCCATGGAGGGTGGTCGAACGCAAAAGTTGATGGGCATGGCCCGTAGAGCGCGGTCGTACAGTCACTTCCGGTTTTAAGGCGGCTGTTCGGAGCATTTGACGGGCGAGCCTTTAGAGCTCCGAAAGGGAGCCAGCCAGAGACCTGAGGAAGCAACACCTGGTTCATGGTTGCGTTATATTCCTCCCCTAAGAAACTCCGTTGAGGCTCCAGAAGGGAGCAAGGCCAGGCTCAGAATCACTAGCAGGTGCATCCTGTCTAGTGAGTAAAAAATAAATAAATAAACAAACCAACCAAACAAATAAATAAATAAAAATAAATGGATGGATAAATAAATAAATAAATGAAATGAAAAAAGAAATATGCTCCTGGCTCAGGAGGCACTTACAGGCTGTGCCAGTCAGATGTCTGTGGAAGCAACACCTGGTTCAGGGTTGCGTTATAATATCTCCCACTCATAGAAGGGAAGCAACACCTGGCTCAAAGTTGCATTATAATATTTCCCGCTCAGAAGAGGGGAGTGTTGGAGATTATTACATAGATGACTCCAACTATGTGGATATCGATAAGGAAATCATATCCCTTGAAGTAATGGGGGATATGCTTCATTTTAATCATATGAAGGAGCTACCGGCTCTTGTTACATATTTGCCATCCCTTTGGGATAGGAGATTCACTGGAGGAAGAACTGGCTAAGAGCATCAGGGATTTAACTTCTCATTCGCTAAGGAGGGGAATATGCCAGTCCAGATAACTGCCAGACTTTTGGATGTTCCATAAGTCAATTTCATCAGTTGGGATATCTCAGTGATGATATGTAGGCAAAGAATTATTTCAGCGAGTCCAAAACCTGTTCACTGGAGTCATTACGGCCTTTTGCAAAGTCAGTAGATGGGTCTCAACTCTCGGAAGTGCAGAAAGCTGCATTAACACTTCTCTGTAATACACAGTTGGGGCTATTGCCTTCACAAAAATGCAATAAGGCATTAGATAATTCCCAAAATGGCTCATTTTTACAGGGCCGGTAACGTGCAGCCTGCATAGTATCTCTTCAGAGAGGACTTATGTAGCAAGTTGAAGACTTGCAGGGGGAATTTAAGGCGGCTGTAGGGGTGGAGCACCATCCTATGTGGGTAAAACTCCAGTATTCCGGTGGGTTTTCACCCCTGTATACAAGGGGCAGGAAGCTCCGTTGAAGCTCCGGAAAGGAGCAGTCAGGAGTCACTAGCTGGCCCCGCAAGAGCAGCCTGTTGAACCAGGCTTGCAGTAATGGCAGGCGTGACCTGTCCACTGAGCCCCGCTGAGGCTCCAAAGGAGCAGCCTGTCGATCGAGGCTGGGAGAAACTGGCAGCGCGATCTGCACAGTCGGCTCCAAAAATGGCAGAAGGCCCGCAGGAGCAGCCTGTCGAGGCAGGCTCGGAGTAATGGCAGGCGCGGCCTGTTCAGTGAGCTCCGCTAAGGCTCTGACGGAGCAGAAGGGGCTGAAGGAGCGGCCTGTCAAACCAGGCTGGGAGTAACTGGTAGCGTGACATGCACAGTAAAGCTCCAGCAAGGCTCCAAAGAGGCTTTTGGCCGAAGAAGCAGTCTGTCGCATTGGGCTCAGAATTGCAGGCAGGCGTGCCTTGCACAGCAATGTCGCTTTTGAGCTCCGGAAAAGAGCTGTTTGGCAAGCGAGGAGCTGAAGATGTGGTCAGACATGGTCTGCAAAGGAACCGCTGAAGCGCCAACAAGCAGGACGACCTGGGCTCAGAGACACTGGCAGGTAAGGTCTCTTTACTAACCTCCGTGAAACTCCGAAATGGAGCAGTCTGTCGCCCCTGGTTTGGATTTACTGGCAGCATGATCTGTCTAGTACCTTTCACTGTCTCTAGAGCAGAGCAGGTTGATGCAGAGACATTGGCAGGGTGCCTTGCATAGCAACCGCTGTAAGTTCCAAGTAGGAACAGTTTGGCTACCCTGGTTCAGGGTAGGCCAACTTGGAACTGGCTGGCCATATGGAACATATTGACCTGGGAAGCAGTGCCTCAACATCTGTGATTGAGGTTATCAGGCTGCTCAGTAGAGTGAGGTTGTTTGAGATTTCCCTCAACACATGCTTAATTCTTTCAGCTCAGCGAGTTGCCAGTTCGTTGGAAACATCATTGCCATCTACTCTGGGATAGGTAGCTACCAGCAGAAAGCTGGTCTGGCATGTAGCATGTTTTATCTGACCTGCAGGTTCATGTTGTGAATAGAAAAAAAAAATATATATATAATACTCTGTAGGCTCTCAATACCAGAATTCCTGATTGAGTGGCTGGTCGAAGAGAGTGTGTTGTGCACACTGGCGACTGAGACAGGTGGTTTCAGTCAGAGGACTGCGGAGCAATTCCTGGTTCAGGGTTGCATTATGCTATTTTCCACTTTGAGGAAGGAGGCTGAGGATTCGTGGTGACTCTGACGGTGAAGAGTTGACAGGGAACTCGTATTCCCACATCAAGTGGATGTTGCGCTTCAGCTCAGGGGTTTTATCAGTAGATGCCTCTTACAATATTAAAGATGAGGCGACATGAATTTTAATAGTGCCAATTTGGCCTACTCATTCAGGGTGTCCATTGTAAAAGGCGGCTGAAAGAAGCTCCTATTTACTCAAAGTCATGAGTGATGGCTAGTTCAGCCTATTTCTCATGCAGCTAGCTCTGCACGGTTGTATGGAATGTTTGTGAAGAAGACACGTGAGCTACTTTTAAACAGAAGTAGCAGAGGTTTGTGTTTCTTTCAGTTTGGGCTTAGAGAAGTGATTATGTTATTGCACAATTACACTGCTTGTGCTGCTTTGTCATTCTCTCTAGTACCATAGGTGGGACAATAAATGATTGGTTATTCACCCACTGTTGACTAACGTTATGCAAGGTGTCTTTTATATTAACACTCCAAAGCCTAGACTTAGAGTAGTGTGGAAATTATTATGCAGATATTCATCTACTGTATTCCTAATGGTAGCAGTATCTTTGAAGTTGATTATGCTTTTAGCAACTGATTTCAGCACAAAGAACACAGTCTTTACTCAATCTCTGGCTTGGTCTCTGGGTCATAACTGACATGAGGGTAGCTTGTTATGGAAATTATCTCATAAAGCAAAACGGGCACGGTTGGGTACAATTTGGAGTTGACAGCATACCCACCAGATCGGAGATTGGGGGTGTTATTATGTATACAGCTACACTGAGCTTGCTAGTACCTGTGAGATGAAGGATAGTTTCTTCATTGTTATTTAATAGTTTTCTCTAGAGATTGCTGGTGCAGACCATCTCAACATGAATAGAGTGTAAGCAGCTAATAGCGGGTGTGATTTCAAATAATTTCTGGTCTCACTCTGGCTCATTAGCAGCCAATAGAATGGATATTCCCATTTGATTATCTTCTTGCAACAACAGGAGGCTTACATAGTGCACTTTCAGAAGTTATACAATTTGGTTGAATATGCCTGGATGTTTGCAGATAGAATTCTGAACAGTGTTGCATGAGTTATTGTCTAACTCAAAGTCAGTTGGGACTGTGATCCGATTAAGGGCAATGGACATGTATGCAAGTTAGCATCGTGTTGTTAATAACCCATGTCTTTTCTACCATTTATGGTTTATCTGTTCACGTGTTTCACACACAAATTGGTTTACTGCATGAAACCACAGCGCTTTGAAGGCTTCACGTAGTCACTCACGTGACTATGATATAAAATAGAAAGATTAAACGAGAACTTACCGTTTGAAGTTTGGTCTTTATTTTATGAGAAGTTGAAGTGAGGGACTATGTGCCCTCCACTCCCAACCCTGAATACCATAAAGACCATTCAGTAAGTCAACGGTTATTAATCTTTCTGTAGTTTAAGTTTGTGCAAGTGGTCTGTGGTTTCATACAGTTGCTCTGAAGATTGACGCGCATGCGGGCTGGCGGGCTCTTCACATAGTCCCTCACTTCAACTTCTCATAAAATAAAGATCAAACTTCAAACGATAAGTTCTCGTTTAATCTTTCTATCATATTGTCTTGTTCGAGCCAAAAATGGATAACCATATTTACTGGCTATTTACTCCTCCAGAGATTTACATCTTCAATAATATGCCATTTGCTGTGATTCTGTGTCACTTTAAATGTTTTTGTTTTGCCATAGTATTGGCATTATTATTTTAGGTGAATTCTTGTTATTATATATTATCTGTGTATTGTTGTGGTGCTGCATGGGAGAATTTCATTGATCTGTTGACAGTGCATATAACAATTAAACATGCTTGACTCTTGAATTTTTGTGAGTGCTCACCTGTATCTATGTATATATGTTATCTTTGTGTGCCATTTTATGAGTAGATATCTCTGCATATATCCTTGCTGTGCATGTGTGCTCGTGTGTGTAAGTATGCTGTAGCAGTTTCAACTACCTTGCACTTTTGACAAAGCCATCATCTTAAACATAATTTTAAGAAGGAATACAAAATGAACACTCTCTCAAACCATTCTTCATAAACCTAAGATAATTAATTGGATGAAGAAGAATGGACATCATCTAGGGGTCAACAAATCCCCTGGAACTACTTCCTCTCTGAATGGTTTCTCTTTGCTGCTTCAACGATTTAGAAACTCCCAAATACACAGCCGTTGTCTTAGTAACAGGCTCTGCACCACCAGGGCCTAAAGCTGAGACTATGAAATCTCTCTCTTTCTCTCTCTGGCCTAGAAATCATTCATTGCAATTTTTTAATAGGTAATTCAGCATTGCATGTCACCCTTATACTGTAAAAAAAACTCTAAATTGATTGTGATCTTTCACTGCAAAAGGGAATTCTAATGTTCCCCGGTGCTGCGTTGCACTGCTGCACTTTCAGCGAACATTTTCTAAAGGTCCAGCAGATGCTGGTAATTAGTCAGTCAGCTGAGAGCTCATCAGCCAGTAGTAAAGGCCCACACACACAAACTATCACCAGCACTCAATCAGCTGCTGGATAGTATTGATTATGACCACACAGCAAGACCAGTTGTTTCAGGCCATGCTTCCAGATTTAATGGGATACACTTGGAGAGGCTAATGGCCATTATCACCCACAGAATATATCCCGTGTACAAGGGAACCACACAAGCTCTCCAGTGCTAATGAGCTCTCGGTGGTACTAATGAGAGGCTTTATGGGAGGTCTCCATTGGGGGAATCTGGTGTAAAAAATATTAACATCCAAGTCCTCAGAATGTATGTCTTATTTTTGCTACATCAGGAGGACCTTGCCTTAATTTCATTCATACCCGATTAACACCTTTATTTATTTTTCTCACTCATGCACACAGACTGCTTCTACATTCCTTGTCTTCTTTTCGTTCTGTTTCTTTCCCTTTGCTGGTCCCATCTACAGTCCACGTTTCTCTCTCTCTCCCTCCCTCCCTCTCTCTAAAACCCAGATTGTTGGAAGAATTCAGTAGGTCAGGCAACATGTGTTGGAGGAAATGGACAGACAACGTTTCGGATCGGGACCAAAACGTCAGATGTCCATTTCCTCCACAGATGTTGTCTGACCCACTGAATTTCCGCAGCACTTTGTATTGCTCAGGATTTCAACATCTGCAGTTTCTTGTCACTCACTCTCTCTCTCTCTCCCTGTTTCTGCTGTTGTCTATATATTTCTCCACGGTCTCTGAAGCTTCTATCCCTTTGCTTCTCCTTCATCATGTGCCTCACCGCCTTTCCTCATCCCTCTCTATGCTTCTCCTTGTACATCACACTTGCTTTCTCCTCCTATTCATGCCTCTCTTCCACTTATGACGTCTAGGTTCCGTTTCATCTCGGCTCGTGGGTTTGTGATAATTTTGATTTCTCAGCACCTAACCCTTCCACACAACGTTAATGAATCTAAATATAGGTGGAATGACGCAAGGACCACAAGTATGATGATATTGTCTCTGCTGATTGTTATTTCAGTTTCATTTGGGAATGACCCAAGGTCAGGAACCTTTGATTAACTGGTCATGTGTGTAATTGGGTGAGGGCATGTTTTGGGTCATCTACATAATAATAGCACTTACACCTCACTCACTCACTCACACACTCAATGTTGTGGCTAGCTATGACCCCATAGCAAGTGTTCTCTCCCAGACCATTTCCTCTCTGTCTCCCAAAGGTGTAAAATCTGACACTAGGCTCCTAATGCATTATCTTGCCACTAGCAGGGTCAGGGCCTCTGGCACTGACCTTCAAGGAGAGGGGTGGGTGTGAGGGAGGAACGTAGAGAGTTGAAGGGCCAGCAAGCTCGGCTCTTTACCTCTGAATCCTCCAAGATTATCTTCCGATCCAGGGTCCGCCTCGTGGAGCAGGATGAGACGTGCTCATGCTTCTTCTTCCATAAGATTCACAGGGGAGCTCTGTGATGAACAGCCTTAGGGAGGAGGACGGCTCGGTAACATCCTTGTAGACGTACATGCTGAGGATCTGCAAATCCTTTTATATGGATTTGTAGGACAGAAAGGCCACAGACAGCACCACCTCCCAGAACTTCCTGTCCTCGATCACAGAGGTCTTGGAGGACAGCAAGCGGGAGAGTGGACCAACCACTGACCCTAGAGGAGCTGACTGGCTCCATCCGTTCCTTTGACTCAAGTAAACCTCCCGGAAGCGATGGCTTACCGGCCGAGTTGTATTTGGCTCTGTGGGACTGGGTGGGCCCGGACCTGCTGGAAGTGTACAACGACATGCTTCTAGCCGGCAGCATTTCAGACTATACGAGGAATGACAGCATCACCCTAATCTACAAGCAGAAGGGGGAGATGAAGAATATATGGTACTGGAGACCCACCACATTGTTGAATGTTGTTTACAAGATCCTGTCTAAGGCCATAGCCAACCGGGTCAAGTCCGCTCTGGGACAGGTGATCCACCCGGACCAAACCTGTGCTGTACCTGGCAGGAAAATCTCAGACAGCCTGGCTCTGCTGAGAGATACCATCGCCTACGTGCAGGACAGACGGGTGGACGCCTGCCTGGTCAGCTTGGACCAGGAGAGGGCCTTCGACAGGATATCGCACACGTACATGACTGACATTCTCTCCAAAATGGACTTTGGGGAGGGAATCAGAAATTGGATCCAACTGCTCTACACTGATATCTGTCATGCAGTCCAGATCAATGGATGGGAATGAGACAGTTTCCCCATCAGGTCTGGAGTCAGGAAGTGCTGCCCTCTCTCCCGTCTTGTTTGTCTGCTGTATTGAACCTTTTGCCGAGTCCATCAGGAAAGACGCAAACATAAGAGGAGTGACATTGCCAGGCAGTGGGGTCACTCGGGTCAAAACCTCCCTGTACATGGACGATGTCGCTGTCTTCTGCTTGGATCCAGGGTCCGATTGCAGGTTGATCAGCACCTGCGACCAGTTTGAGTCGGCCACGGGAGCCAGGGTGAACCGCAGGAAGAGCAAGGCCATGCTCATTGGCAACTGGCCCGACAGATCTTCCGTCCCCTTCACCATCAAGTCTGACTTCTTGAAGGTGCTGGGGATCTGGTTCGGGGGGGGCTGAGGCATGTAACAAGAATTGGTTGGAGCGGATAGCCAGGGTGGGGAGGAAGCTGGAGCTGTGGAGGCAACGCTCCCTCTCTATAACCGGAAAAAATTCAGGTGTGAGGTGCTCTCTGGGCTGCTGTACTTGGTGCAAGTGTGGCCTGTCCCTCCCTCCTACGCCACAGGGATCACCCGGGCCATCTTCCAGTTCATCTGGGGGTCGAAGATAGATCGGGTGCGACGGGCCACAATGTACAAGTCAGCAGACAACGGGGGTAAAAGCGTGCCCAACGTCGCCCTCACCCTGATGGCCACCTTCGTGTGTGGCTGCATCAGGCGGAGTGTAGAGCCAAGGCATGTGGGCACCAAGTGTCACTACCTGCTGAGGTTCTACCTTTCCCCGGTGTTGCGAAGGATGGGCCTGGCGCAGATGCCACCAATGTGCTAGCCAGCTGGACATTGCCGCCCCATCTGTCGTTCGTGGAAAGGTTCTTCCAGACCAACACCTTTGACCACAAGTCCATCGGGCAGTGGTCAGCACAGAATGTCCTGCAGGGAAAGGACTCGATGGATCCGGTGGTGTGGTTCCCAGAGCAGACTGCCCAGTTGATCTGGCAAAATGCCTCATCACCAGAACTCACCAACAAGCACCAAGACCTGGCTTGGCTGGCGGTAAGGGGAGCCCTTCCAGTCAGATCCTTCCTGCACCGTCAGAACCTCACTACCAGCACACACTGCCCTCGGGACGGCTGCTATGGAGAGGAGACGGTTGCCCACCTCTTTGCAGAGTGTGGATTCGCAAAGAGAGTCTAGAGAGGTCTGCAAGGGTCCCTGTCACAGTTTATTCCGAACAGCTCCGTCACAGAGAACTCCGTGATTTACGGACTGTTCCCAGGGAGGCATTCAGAGACATCGAGTGCAGCTGGAAGGTCCTCAACTCGGTGAAAGACGCTCTTTGGTCTGTCCAAGCGTTGTTGACCACCCAGCAGAGCGAGATGTCCATCAGGGAATGTTGCCGACTGGCCCGCTGCAGACTGCAGGAGTACGTGCTGAGGAACGCACTGAAGCTCAATGCCAAGGCTTGGTGGGGGAGGACCACAGTCTAGGGTCCTTCTGCTGCTGGACATGGGGGGCAGGATGTGGTGGAGATGCCCCTCAAAATGAGAGAAGGGATTCCACGCCAGTGGGCACATGAGTGGCAAGGGTGGGGGGATAAATTTGTAATTTGGAGAAACTGTATCGTATGTATGTATAGCCTCCGAGAATGTCGGATGGAGTTTTGTAAGGATCATGTATTGTATATATATATTTCTCAAATATAGTCTATTTTGAAATTTAAAAAAGTTGCAGCCAAATTATGAACAATTCTGAATAAGTGTGGACTACCGATACACAAGCCTCAATAAAAATACATACAAACTTTACCCTATATAAAAGCGGAAAAAAAAATGAATGAGCTTTTGATTGCAACATGCGCCTTAATTTAGTTCAACAAAGAAACTGACAAGTTACTAAAGAATCTGCAAGGGTCCCTGTCACAGTTTATTCAGAACAGCTCCATCACAGACAGAATTCTAGACACACAAATCTAGACAGAATTGTATCCTCCAAACTATAAACTTTCCATGGGTCATCAAAGAGGTAGATAGTAGATCATCACTGCTCTCTGGTTGTGGTAGGATGATTCAGTTGCCTGATAACAGCTGGGAATGAACTATCCCTGAATCTGGAGGTGTGCATTTTCACACTACTATAAATACCTTTTGCCTGATGGGAGAGGGGAGAAGAGGGAGTGGCCAGGGTGCGACTCGTCCTTGATTATGCAGCTGGCCTTGCCGAGGCAGCTTGAGGAATAAATGGCGTCAATAGGAGGTTGGTTTGTGTGATGGCCTGGGCTGCGTCCGCAATTTGCTGCAATTTCTTGCAATCTTGGATGGAACTGTTCCCAAATCAAGCTGTGATACAGCCCAATAAAAAGCTTTCTATTCTCGTTTCTCTTCAATATTTGCATTTCCTGATCAGCCCCATTATGATTCTGCCATTCCTTCCCAGGTAGCTCTATGGTCTCAATTTCCCACGATTCCACCGCCAAACAGTAGAGCCATTAGGACTTGATGTTTCAATCCCTGTAGTAAATTGGCAGTCTTGATATTGACAGTGGGATTGGAGTGGTGAAAGGTAGGGTAGGTACATCATTGGGGTCATCAGGTGGGCACCTTCCTTCTTGGACATTTCATCGATAAGCCCACAACATCTCCAGAGGGTTCAAAGGTGATACCTGTCGTCCCAGTTACACCCCCCTCAATTCCATACCCTCCTGTCTTCATCTTGCAGCCCAATTGTTGTCTCTCCTTTTAATCCAAAGCCAATTGCTTTTTTCTGCTGAATTTGACAATTACATGATTGCTTGTTGGAGGGAGCGACCCCTCACCCCCATTTTCTTCAATAGACTGGTCGTGGATGTAGCAACAAATCCCCTGCATCCCATTTCTACACAGAAAATCTTGGTCTTCCAGCCATTCTGGGAAGCTTCAGTTGCCAGTTCAGAGTACTTGGTCTTTTTCCTCTCATAAGCTTCTTCAACACCATCTTCCCATGGAACTGTCAATTCCACAACATATGCCAACTTGGCTGTTGTGGACCACAGGACCATGTCTGGCCGGAGTGTTGTAGCCACAATGTCTGGGGGAAACACATGCTTGTTTTCCAAGTCCATGTCCATTTTCCAATCCCAAGCAGGCTGCCGAATGCTTGCATCCTTTGATGTTATCTGATGCTCTGGAGGTTGGCCTGCTGGTACAAATGTTTTGGTGGACATTTCCTGCCGATGTTTGTGGGGAAGCATTTGTGATCGTTCGCCTCTATTCCAGGATTCATGCCAGCTGTCTGAGAACTTGGCTATGCCGCCAATGTAACTCCCCAGAAATCTGTCATTCTCAATTCAGACCACACTATCAGCAGAGATGCCTGGGAAGACACCCAAAAAGGAATTTGGAAAAATAAGAGACAAAGGGTTGTGGTCAGAGAAAATATATGCGAGTAATTTTGTTCAAAAACAGATTAGAAAATTGCCAAATCTACAAATGGATAGATTATGTGCCAAATACATCTAAAAACCCATGGATCTGATACCTAGCAGTTGGCAGTTGTATAAGAATGGCATGATTCAATTGAAATAAATTAAATAGCACCACTATTTCCAAAAAGTGCTGAGGAATAGCTTCCCTTAAATTGAGTTTTGCTGCACATCTTCATCCAGTTTACCTTTTTGCTTTCCCTTCTTTCCCTTGTTTTCCATCCACTTTCTTTCTCAGTCAGAAAAGATAGCTACATATTATTGGGTTTTATTTAGTGATTGTAAAACCATCAGGGAACTTGCACAGCAGCTGATAAATGTTGAATAAAGTCACAAAAGAGTCCCAGCAATTTAATTTTATGACACTGACTACCACATATGGGAATATTAATGAGATAAAACATACAATAACTGTAGTTAAAATTAGGGTGATAATTTGAAGATAGACACAAAATGCTGGAGTAACTCAGGGGGACAGGCTGCATCTCATAAGGTCATTAGTCATGTGATCGGAGCTGAATTAGGTCATTTGGCCCATCAAGTCTACTCTGCCATTCAATCATAGCTGATCTATCTCTCCACCCTAACCCCATTCTCCTAACTTCTTATAACCCTTGATACCCATACTAATCAAGAATCTATCGATCTCCACCTTAACTTGGCATACTGCCATAACTCGATCTATTGACGGCCTCCACAGCCTTCTGCGGCAGAATTCCACAGATTCACCAGCCCCTGACTAAAGAAATTCCTCCTCATCTCCTTCCTAAAGGAACGTCCTTTAATTCTGAGGCTATGACCTCTAGACCTAGACTCTTCCACTGGATAGAAACATCTGGATAGAAGGAATGGGTGACATTTTGGGTCTTCATTTGAAGGCAGCTAAAATTAATTTATGTTCAATCGGTGCAGGTAACAAGTCAAATTTACATTCCTTCCTATTTGCGATGATCTCAGCAGCCAAGTTGTGTATTGGTTAGCTTTTTGCATTAGCAAGGGGTTCAAGTGACTTGCAACAGTTAGAGATAACTTGCACCTATGAACACTAACGTGTATGATGAAGATAAGCAGCTACACTGCTGCTGGTGCACAATGGAATAAAGATACAAACGTCCCCTGCATTACAACATAATGGAAATCCCCCCTTGAAAAAATCCACCAAACTAACGGAATACCTCAAAAATTCTGGCCCTTATGAAATTTATGTGAAAAAAGTAAATAAAGAAACACAATATTTTTTTCCATTTCTGTCTGAAATTTATCTTTTACTTCCTTGATGGAATCGCCTTGCGCAGTGCAGAGCTGAGACTCTCGTTCTCGCATATGTAGATTCTGTGATGCTTCAGCAACCACAGTTATAGTGCCTCAAGTCATTTATTAGTCAATGTGTTCCAGGGATGTTTCTGTCAGGAGCAGTGACAATGCTAGTGAAGGTCAAGGGGAAATGGTGCGACTTATATTTGATGCAGATACCCACTGCCGGGAAAACATGTGCTGCAATGTAAATTTCCCACATGCATTCCAAGTTCAAACGGTGGCACGTTCTTGTCTCATCTGTAATGGCTGTTGTTCGTGTGTGATCAGTAACGGCTGCCTATCTTGCTCTGATGAATTTTCAAGTAAACCACCTGAGTGAAAATGAGCCTTGACAACACATCCAGTGCCACCTGCCCTCTTTGCTTCCTCCTGCAGTTCCTTGTTTAGTGGCATTCAGTTTTAATGCCCCTGTTTTTTAGCTTATTTCAAGATAGTGCCAGTTTGTACCATGTGATTTAGCACTAAAGCTAATGTAACGCACGGAATTCCAGTAACCATAAGAGCTTGTTTTATAATAAGTTGCATGTTGACACTACAGGAAAACTATGCTAGGTCTAGTGATAGACGCAAAATGTTGGAGTAAGTCAGCCGATCAGGCAGCATCCCTGGAGAACATGGATAGGTGATGTTTCGGGTCAGGACCCTTCATCAGACTGGTTGTGGGGGGGGACTGGAAGTGTGAAGAAAAACAGGACAAATCAGGACTGGCATCAGATGACCTGAGGCGGGGAGGTTCCCTGATAGGCTGATTGTTAGCTAGGGACGGTGTGATCCCAATAGGAATACATTATTTTGAAATGTGGAACTGGTTCACTGACTTTTAGTGGGGGAAGGGGGAGAGGGGCATTTGTTGAAATTACCTAAAATTAGAGAATTTAACATTCATACTGCTAGGTCAAAACAAATTCCATCAGATCCTGCCGCACTATTTTAGATAGACCTTAGAAGTGGCAAATGGTAGTGTAATCAAAACAACATTTGAAAGCAATCAATTAGCAACTAAGCTAGAAGTAGCTGATGAGTCCTTTTATATGGTGATGAATGGATTGATCTTGTCACTGGCCGCAGTTCAGCAGTGCTAATTTTACAGTGTGTGAACTGTAACGTTGAGATCCAATTTCACCAAGCTGGTGTTAAATCAGTATGCATGATGTTTGACGTCACAGTTTATTTACTTTGCATATTTCCAATGGGGCTTTGACTTTAAACATGCTGATACCTTTCACAACATGGCATATGATGTGGCTCACATTTCACGTGTGTGTGCTGGTGTGGACAATCTGCCTACATAATGGAAACTAAACAGCATCTGTGCCTCCCAAACAGTGGTGAACTTTGATGCAAAATGCTTCTCTTTAGTTCACCTTTAGATCATGGGAATTGCATCAGTTCAAATCCGAAGGTTCGAATATCTCCTCCAATTTTACATTTTTCCACAGCTCTAACAATTCACTGGGCTGATAATATATCACTGAGTCACTGAGGGTCATTCTGTGGATGGTCCACTAATTAATGCTCTTCACATAGCACTATGAACAGCTACTGTGTCTCCGTGACAAGAAGGTCTTTTCTTTATAATACTTATTAGCTGTAAATGCTTAAAGAAATCCTTTGGTTGTCAAGGAGTTTAATAACACTCTAATTTACAGGCTGTCCCGAGGAACACCTTCAGAGACGGACATCAAGAATCTCAAGGAAGATCATCAACTTGGTGAAAGGCGTTCTTTGATCTGCCTGAAATTTGTTGGCCTCCCAGAGCAACAAGATGTCGTGTTCATAAGTGATAGGAGCAGAATTAGGCCATTCAGCCCATCGAGTCTACTCTGCCATTCAATCACGACTGATCTTTCTTTCCGTCTCTGCCCATTCACCTGCCTTCTCCCCATAACCTTTGACACCCTTACTATTCAAGAACCTGTTAATCTCCAGTTTAAAAATACCCAAAGGCTTGGACTCTCTGACAAAGCTGTCTGTTGCAACAAATTCCGCAGATTCACCACCCGTCAGGGATTTTGCCAACTAGCCCCTTCCAGAATACGTGCCGAGGGACGCACTGAAGCTCGGTGCAGTCAACGCTAAGGCTCTGTGGGGAGGGACCACAGTCTAGGCTCCTTCAGCTGCTGGAAATTGGGGGTAGAATCCAGTGAGGATTCCCTCAAACAAGGGAAGTAATATTACCCCTGGGGACAACATGAGAGGCAAGGGTGTTATGTTTGGTTTAAAGGTAGGTGCAAACACTACTGAGCATAATACTAATGAATCTAGACGCTAAGAAAGTCTGAAAAGTTTTTGCAGTTTTTGTTTTGTATATGTTTTATTCTAAATAAAGTTTATTTTTGAAAATGAAATAAATTCAAGATCTTTCCTCATTTCTCCTTTCTTTAATTTTCTTTGTTTTTCCTACTTATCTTTGTTCCATTTTGTTTTGCATCTTATATCCTTTATTCGCTCCTGCTTTCTTCCCTTGACTTCTCATCCCCTTCCCCAGTTTCTCTGTGACTTAAAACTTGTTTGTCTCTCATATTTTCTACATCTGTTGAAAGTTAATTGAATATTTCCCTTTTCACTGATGCTCTCCCTGACATTCTGCGTATTCCAAGCCGTTTCCAGTTTTATGTTACAATGGACTTTTTCATCAGAGAGGCATGCAACCTGGAAACAGGCCCTTGGGGCTTTAGCCTTCTCTGCCATGAATTTCAAAAACTCACCGAAATACTTCTGAAATATTCAGAGAGTACGTTTCTCAGGCTGCATGTTCCAGACTTCAACTGTGCTCAGGATGACAAATTCTTCCTCAAGACCCCTCTGAACCTCTTCGCCCTTACTGTAAACCTCTGCTCGGTTCGCAATAACCAACTTGATCTCCCGGTGGCTCAGCATTTCAACTCCCATTTCGAATCTGACCCTTCTGTCCTCGGCCTCCGCCATTGCCAGGGTGAGGCCCAGCACAAATTGGAGGAGCAGCACCTCATTTTTCGCTTGGGTAGTTTACACCCCAGCCATATGAACATTGACTTCTCCAATTTCAGGCAGTCCTTGCTTTCTCCCTCCTTCCATTCCTCTTCCCAGCTCTCCCACTAGCCTACTCTCTCTGCCTCTTCCTTTCTTTTTCCCGCCCCCCACGACATCAGTCTGAAGAAGGGTCTCGACCCGAAAAGTCGCCTATTCCTTCTCTATATAGTTTCTCCTCATTACTGAAACATTCCAGGCCAGGCAACATCCTAGTGAGATGTGTAGGAAGGAACTGCAGATGCTGGTTCAAACCGAAGGTAGACAAAAATGCTGGAGTAACTCAGCGAGACAGGCAGCATTTCTGGAAGAGAAGGAATGGGGGACGTATCTGGTCGAGACTCTTCTTCAGACTGGCTGCTGCAATAACAGCAGAGAATAGGGAGGATTCTGAGGTAAAGAGCTGAGCTTGCCGGCCTTCAACCTCCTCCCTCACATCCACCCCCCTCAACTGCAGAAGGAGCAGGTGAAGGATCTGAAGAAGCATTTTGACACGAAACGTCACCCATTCCGTCTCTCCAGAGATGCTCCCTGTCCTGCTGAGTTACCCCAGCTTTATGTGTCTAACATCCTAGTGAATCCCCTCTGTACGCTCTCCAGTGTAATCATGTTCTTCTAACATTGCGGCACAGTTGAGTTAAGTTTAGGTTATTGTCACCTGTACTGAGGTACAGTGAAAAGCTTTTGTTGCTTACTAAATGGTTAGAGGAAAGACAATATATTATTACAATCGAGCCATCCACAGTGTACAGATACATGATAAAGGGGATAACGTGAATAACGTTTAGTGCAAGTTAAAGCCAGTAAAGTCCAATCAAAGGTAGTCTGAGGATTTGCAATGAGGTAGATAGAAGTTCAGGACTGCTCTCTAGTTGTGGTAGGATGGTTCATTTGCCTGATAACAGCTGGGAAGAAACTGTTGCTGCATTTGGAAGCTTGTGTTTTCACACTTCTATACCTGGAGAGGGAAGAAGTGGGAGTGGCCAGTGTCTGACTCGTCCTCGATTAGTTGTTCACTCGATAACATTTTATACAGATGTACTGTAAACTCCCTACATTACTCTTACATACGTACCAATGAACGAAGACAAGTAACAAAAGCATAATCAAGGACAAGTCGCACCCTGGCCACTCCCCCATCTCCCCTCTCCCATCAGGCAAAAGGTATAGAAGTGTGAAAACACACACCACTAGATTCAGGACAGTTGCTTCCCAGCTGTTATCAGGCAACTGAAGCAAGTAACCAGTAAGCATTCTTATCCTGTTATCTACCTCAGACATGTAGGCCAAGGTCTATCTGTAGCTCAGTACTCCCTAGGACTCTACCATTCATTACGTCTATCCTAGCTTTTGCCCTCCCAAAGTGCATCTCCTCGCAACTTTTAGGATTACATTTCATTTACCATCTCTCTGCCCGCTCTATCAACTCATTGGTGTCATTCCACAGCCAAAGACTACCCAATTCACTATCAATGCGAGCTTAAAAACATTGCCTTGGAAGATTTTGGCCTCAAAGCTGATCACATCCTGAAAAGCAATTAATCAGCGTTGGTAACATTTTGTCAATTGTGTCTTTGAGGAATCACTAATAATTAAACTAAAAGTATTTGAAACAAGTTTGGAAATTATTTTCCTATCATACATTTGCAACAAAACAGCACGGCACTGTGTCCGTGTTTTAAACGTTGCCATGAAGATTGTAATTCCAATGTGAACTTTGCAAGGGTGTTGAAGGATTCTCAGCTGCAATGAAACACCATGCCAGTTTCAATGCATACTATTCTATTGATCTATGGAGGATCACACATCTGTTAGCACTTTGCCCTACAGCTGTGACCTCGGGATGCCGAGCTTAAAGGGGGCAAATGCACAATATAAGGGGAAGAAGCATAATATAGACAGGTCATTTCCAACTTCTGGAGGTTGTTGCTTCTTCAAGAATGGCTGGTGCTATAACAGCAGAGAATAGGGAGGGACCTTACAGAGTCTCAGTCCAGTACAGTCTTCATCAAAGACAAAGTGCTGGACAAACTCAGCGGGTCAGGCAGCATCTCTAGAGGACATGGATAGGTGACCTTTTAGGTCGGGATTCTTTGGATTTTTTGCACCACTGTTATAATTGTGTATGTTTGATTGTGCTCATGTAAAGTGTGATTTGACTGGATGTCTCACAAAGTTATCATTGTACCTTTGTACATGCAACAATAATAAACCAATGCCATACCAATACCAATTATTTACAATTATTTAGGCACCTGCAATACACATACAGTTCACTCCAACAACCCCCCCCCCCCCTCCCCTCCTACCACAATAAACCCAACTCTATTCTTGAGGAGTTGCACCCCCTTAGTCTAAAATAGAGAAAAAAGAATGCCATGGATTGAACTTCCAACAACAAAATGACTGTAGATGCAAGGAATTGTAAATGCTGGTATTTTGGGCAAAAATAAAAACATCACTTAATTTCACCAACAGACACTGCCTGACCCACTGTGTTCCTCCAGAAATTTGTGTCTGGTGTTTGTACAACATTTTTGTTCTATATTGCCAGAGCACCAAACTTTGTTTGGGAAACATCCATTTTCTCCCGCAGGTCTTTACACGCAGGAGCAACCATAGAGAAGGAGGGAATCTGAAGTCCCATGGACAGTGCACAGATAAAGAGGAGGTGTGACAGGAAAGGGAGACAACCTACCACAGACAGGCCAGAAGAATATCCCCTGACATGTGGTTATTCAAAAATTATTCAAAGATATCGCACCTATCAGGACGGCACAGTGGCTCAGCAGTAGAATTGCTGCCTCACAGCACCAGAGACCTGAGTTTGATCCCTACTATAGAAGCTGTCCATACGGAGTTTGTATGTTCTCCCTGTGACCCTGTGTTTTTTTTCTGGGTGCTCTGGTTTCCTTCCACATTCCAGAGATGTGCAGATTTGTAGGTTAATTGGCTTCGGTAAAAATTGTCGATTGTTGGCAACTGTAATTAGCTTCTGTAAATGTGTGTACGATGCGAAACTGGGATAATATAAAACTAGTCCAGTTGAGTCTTCATTAAAGACAAAGTGCTGGACTAACTCAGCGGGTCAGGCAGCATCTCTAGAGGACATGGATAGGTGACATTTGGGTCAGGATCCTTCGGTGATCGTCGGTCAGTGTGGACTTGATGGGCCGAAGAGCCTGCTTCCATGCTGTATCTCTAAATCAATCTTCTAGAAAATATGAAATAACAAATCAAAGTTAAATACGCTTGAAAACAACGACAAACATTTAATTTTACTCCGGAGTGAGTGACTATGTGAATAAGGCCGTCCCCACGCATGCGCGTCATTACGTCTGACGCATTGCGCAATGACTGGCTGGCGAGCGCGTCGCTCCTTCCAGCGGGTAAGTTTAAAAGACTCAGGTAAGTGTTTTGAAAAACTTAGCTGAAGTCGTTGCTCCCGGTCCGGAGTGTGTTTCGTTTTTACGTATTTTCAGCTTCGGATTGTGGGAGATATGTCTAAGAGGCGAGCCGCGACCAAACCGGCACGGAAGACCACCGGTTTGGTTGCGGGCAACGTGCGACCGCCAAATTCGCCTCCAGGGCCGCTGGCAGAGCAGCCAACGGTTACAGACTTGGTGCTGCCAGAAAGCACTTTGGCTACTCCACGGGGGAGAAAATCCACAAAAAAGTCTGTGAGGGCCCTGGACTCAGAGGAGTCGGGCCAGGAGGTGGAAGAGTCCCTTCCTTCTAAGGGCAGTGTTACCGGTAGGCTGGCCCATCTGGAGAGCCTTGTGGAGGCTATGCTATACTCCAGCACGATATGCTCCAAAGGACGGAGCTATCGGAGCCTGGGGAGTATATGGAACCCGAGGCAGCAGCGCCTGTGTCAGGGCTGCATAATATCTCCCTGTCAGATGTCGGGAGCGTATGAGGTCAGTACTATGCTGACCCAGAGTACGGAGGCACAGTTGGGCTAGAAGGACCATCAGGACTGTCTATTGCATCCAAATTTGCGGTCCCAGCCTTCACAGGTGAGTCATTGGATGAAGAGCTTGCTGTGAACATTAATTACATGGCTTCCCATCCACTGCAAGAACAAACGATGGAGGAGACCACTGCCAGGTATAACACTCCACTAAACTGTGCCTCACTGAGCGTCCCCATTGTTAATTAGGCCATTTGGGGGCACATTGGAGGGGGCGTCTGAGCCCAAGAGGTTAAACTCCAAAGAGTACTCCGGCCACTCGCCTTGGGCATCACGGCCTTTGCTAGGTCAGTGGAGGGGGCGCCTCTCTCAGATACACAGCAGGACGCAAATTGAAATCAATTGCATTAGAAAGAATGCCATCCGTCCTGCTATAAATCCTAAATTTGCTGGGCTATGTAAGCCAGGGAATATACAACCCCCAAACCTCCTGTTCGGAGAAAACCTGACTAAACAGGTTAAAGAACTTGATGATGAGTCAAAGGCCGTTGGCCTCATGAAGGTGCCTCTGAAGGTATCGTCTTTCCAGAGACTGTACCCCTACCCTCCTCTGCATACCAAACGGATCGCTGGCTATGGCGGACGTGGTGCTGAGCAACAAACGCAGAGGCCTTTTTTAGGGCAGGGCCCAAGCTGGGCCATGTTCAAGATGCGGTGCCCTCCAACAGCCCTACCCGCCAGATCTCTGGGGCAGAAGCGGCGACCTTACCGCTGGTAAACTCTAAGGCAGGTGAGACTGCAATGGATACATTACAAGTTGCGGGGAGTTGCAATTTTTCTTACATGAATGGCAGTGGATAACATCTAACCCGTTTATACTGCATAGTATTCAAGGTTTCCAAATTGAGTTTATTTCTGACTTGTCTCCACCCACTCAGCATACACCTGGCCGTACTTTTGAGTTTTCACAACAGGAGTGTATTAGTGCACAAAGATAACTTGACTCTTTGTTCAATAAAGGGGTAATTGAGAGGGTGAGGCGTGAGTCTTATCAGTTTGTGTCAAATACATTTACTAGGCAAAAGAAAGATGGAGGATGTAGAATTATCCTAGGTTTGACAGAGCTTAACACCTTTGTGCAGTATAAACATTTCAAAATGGAAACATTTGTCACTGCTAAACAACTGCTTTCCAAGGGATGTTATATGGCAAGCATTGACCTCAAAGATGCTTACTATTCAGTGGCCATTCATGAAAGGCCCAGGAGATTTTTGAAGTTTAACTGGATGGATCAGGCGTGGCAGTTTAAAGAATTGCCTAATGGATTAACTTCAACTCCCAGACTATACACAAAATTGCTAAAACCAGTCCTGGGTTTACTCAGAGCACTGAATCATATTGTCGTGGCATATTTGGACGACATTTTAGTAATTGGGAGGACTTTGAATTAGCTAAATTATCTGTGTCCGTTACAAAACTCATTTTCAAAAAGATAGGTTTCGTAATCCATCCAGTTAAGTCTAAATTGGTGCCATCTACGATAATTGACTGTTTGGGATTCACCATTAACTCAGTACACATGTCAGTGACTCTGCCTCGGAGCAAGCAATTAGAGTTAATTGAAGCCTGCAGGAAACTCATTGTTGATAATCACCCTTCTATTAGACATGTTGCTCGTGTAATTGGATAATTAGTGGCAGCGTTTTCAGCTGCTCAGTTTGGGCCTTTGTACTACCAAAACTTAAAGCGTGCAAAAGAACAGGCACTTAAGCTTCAGGGAGGTTGTTTCGATAGACCCATGCAGCTACTAGCTGAGGCTCTGATTGAGTTACAGTGGTGGATTTCCAATATTCAGTGCTGCTCTAGTACCATTTTAGTCAATACTCCATCAGTTATCCTGCAGACTGATGCCAGTGCACTAGGATGGGGTGCTATCGATACCGTCTCGAGCTGCGGTGGCAGATGGGATCTGCAGGAAGCATCCATGCTTCAATCACACGGTATTAACTATTTAGAGTTGTTGGCACTCTATGGGTTAAAGGCTTTTTGTACCAACAGGCATCATGTGCATGTCCAACTTCAGATTAACAACACTACTGCAGTAGCGTACATTAATCACATGGGTGGCAGTAAGTCTGTATCCTGTGATAGGTCGTCCAATCTCCTCTGGCACTGGGGTATTGCAAGAAATATCTGGGTTTCAGCTATCTATTTACCAGGAAGGTATAACACAGTGGCAGACACCAGGTCACGAGAGTTCAATGATAACAAAGAATGGATGTTAAATCACAAAGTGTTCAATGATATTGTCCCAGGGGCAGTAGCAGTGGATGCATTCTCGCTACATTGGGGTGGAAAATTTGTGTATGTATTTCCCCCATTCTGCGTTATTACTCGATGTGTCGCAAAAATTCAGCAAGAGTCCGCCACTGGCATTCTGGTAGTGCCAGACTGGCCTACTCAGCATTGGTTCCCTCTGGTTCTAGCCTTAATTACACAGCCTTTTATGGCAGTGCCCAAGAGCAGAAATCTGCTGGTACACCCGGTGACAGGGGAAAGCCACCCTCTTCATGACCGTATAAATTTGTTGGTTTGCAGATTCTGAGGAGACCGTTCCTGGGGCTCGGGCTTTCAGAGCATACCACTGATGTCATCACTGCGGCCTGGAGGAAAAGCACACAGAAACAGTACATCTCTCCCATAAGAATATGGGAGATGTACTGTTCCCGCTCTCACATTTCATATCACACAGCTTCAATTACAGATGTTTTGGAGTTTCTATCATCACTTTTTCATGATAACAAACTTAGTTACAGTGCTATTAACAGTGCCCGGAATGCTTTGTCCAATTATTTACGGCTGGGGTTCAGCACACCACAAGGTAGGGTCCCACCCGTTAATAACCAAATTTATAAAGGGCGTCTTTAACTCCACTCCACCTAGACCCAGATACACACATATATGGGATGTCAGCATGGTCCTCACGCTGCTCCGTCAGTGGGCACCAGTTTCATCTCTGTCCCTACACCACCTGACATTGAAAGTAGTCATGCTCATGGCCCTGGCCTCAGCACAACGGGTCCAGACGCTACATAACCTCAGACTGGACAGTATGGGTTCTTCCTGCAATAATATCACCTTTTTTGTTTGGGATCTCGTCAAGCAGAGCAGGCCAGGGGTACAGGGGCTCAAATTGAGTTTTATGGCATAGCCCTCAGATCCACGAGTGTGTGTAGTATCATCTATAACCCAATACATAAAGGTCACCAAGAGCCTGAGAGGCTCGGAACTCTCCTTCTTTGTCAGCTACACCAAACCTCACAAACAGGTTACGGTGCAGACTATCTCTAGATGGATTAAACAGGTTCTGGCGTATGCAGGAGTGGACACTGATATTTTTAAACCTCACTCCACCAGGGCTGCATCGACATCAGCAGCAAGGGATATGGACGTACCTCTTGACCACATTCTGGCGGCTGCGGGATGGTCGAATGAGAGGACATACCAGAGGTTTTATAATAAGCCTATCGCCAGATCCGGGATTTTTGTTGATTCTGTTTTAAGTTCTGTTTCACAGTTTCCCCCTGGGTGAGAGGGGTCATTGTTTATTTTCTTTCTTGTTATTAAAGCATTAGTATTGTTAAACATGTCATGTTTTGAATGCATTAATTTTCTCACTCGTCCTGATCAATTGATGCAGCTGTGACGTGTGGACTCGTTCCTCGGCATGAAATCACAGACCTTCAAAGTCTTCACGTAGTCACTCACATGACTCCGAAGTAAAATAGTAAGATTAAACGAGAACTTACCAGTTTGAAGTTTGATCGTTATTTTATGAGGAGTTACGATGAGGGATTACATGCCCTCCGCTCCCTACCCTCGTAACATAATGATCATCTGGTAGTTCTAGTCATCTATAATCTTACTATGTTAGTTCAATAATGTTTTCTGTGACTTCACACCGCTGCTTTGAAATTGACGCGCATGCGTGGGAACGGCCTTCTTCACGTAATCCCTCATCGTAACTCTTCATAAAATAACGATCAAACTTCAAACTGGTAAGTTCTCATTTAATCTTACTAAACCTAAACAATGCCACTTACCCAATAATTATCTTTGCCCCTTACACTCATTCCTCTGGTGAAATTAGTTCTCCATCAGTTTAACCTGCTGCATGCTCTGCAAGAGGATTTCCCAGTGTATGTGCTGGAATATTGCCACAACTTCACAATCTGCTCCTGCAACACTTTCTTGAAATGCACTTTGACAGTAATCTTGGGAATGCCATGTTTGCACAGAAATCTCCAAAGTTGCTTTCAATTGTGTGGGGACAAGCTGCTGATATTACCTCAGAAAATCAGTGCCACTTTATTATTATTTTTTAATTTCCTGCATGCCTGGGTGAACCTAACACAATAATTGTCAGCGAGCCTCTTCCCATGCTTTGTTGTCGAACTTCCCACAAGACTTAAGCATTCTTCAAACCTACACTCAACCTGCCTGAAGATTCCCCTGTTCCATTACGCCTCCTTAATCTAGTTAATTATAAGCTTGTATAATTAATACCTGGAACCAAACATGTGCGCCTCTAATTTGTTAAGACATTTCAGCTTAATAACAATTTATCCCTGAGGCCTATCTTCAGCCTCCCACCCCTCCCACACACTTCGACACAGATGAACACACCGGCCCAGCTTTATGAAGGTGACGTCGACCTTTCCTGACTGCCTGTCCCTCCTTGATCAGCACCTCCACTACACCCGTTTGAAAACTGAATTCCTGTTTGTTTGTACCAATTCTTTGTTAAATTGAGTTCCCTGTCTTTTATCTTTTAAGTCCATCTCCAGAACTGATTCCTCATAATTAAGAATAAAAGACATTTTGGGGTATGATTGAAGTATTTGAATCATTATTTTCCCTTCTTTAAAGATCAACCCAAGTGCTGTGTCCTTCCTCACCATTACTTCTCAATATCCTTCCCTTTCCAGAAATATAACTGACATTCTCTGGTTCCTATTTCAATAACCCACTTAATAACTTACATATGCTATTAATATGAGTTTTCGGAGTTTTCCTTTGATGATTCAGAGATAAAAAATACTCGCTCTAGACCATAGACGGGGATCAGCAGAGATCTGATCCCTAATCTTCGCTGAGTTAGTTGAAACAGAGGGTTTTTACTGAAGATTTTGATCAGCCATCCGTGACAGTCGGGGAATTAAATTACAGTCTATAGTATCTAATCTATACAGATCTTATTGACCTGTACGTCATTGAAAATTAAAAGGAAACTGCCAAGCATATCACCAGCTATTCTTGATTATTAGATGGTTAGTTGAATAATAACACTTTGTTATTGAGACTTTTATATTTATCGATGGTGATAAATTCACAAGTACTAATGGTTTGTGTAGGAAGGAACCGCAGATGCTGGTTTAAACCGAAGACAGACACAGAAAGCTGGAGGGACAGGCAGCATCTCTAGAGACAAGAAATGGGTGACGTTTTGGGTCGAGACCCTTCTTCAGACTGGTTAGGGATAAGGTAAACAGGAGATATAGAAGATGATGTAGAGAGATAAATAACAATGATTGAAAGATGTGCAAAAAAGTAACAATGATAAAGGAAACAGGCCATTGATAGCTGTTTGTTGGGTGAAAACGAGTACCAATGGTTAGCTTGTTTTCCTCTGGAAGTCTAAGTACCTAAGCCGTTGTTTCATCACAGCCACAGGAAGTCATTAGCTTCATGTATGTACCAGCCTCAGTGCTCAGGCCATTGAGCAACCTCTAATCTTAAGGATATTAGCTCTAATTTGTCCTTTTTGTCTATTCTTACTACTCTTCCGGGCATTAGTCTTCAGATCTTTTCTTTGATGCAATAATAACCTCCCCTCAAAAAATTCCAGCCCTCCAACACCTGTCACCTTTCCTACACTTCCCAAGGTTGAATAATCTTCCAGCTTTCAGCTGCCTCGTGCTGCCCCCTGCAGAATGCCCAGTCAGGCACTTGTCACTGCCTCTGAGAAGAAGAAAGCCCCCACAGTCCCGTCGGACACGCACCACATCCTGTCACACATCTGTTGTACCCATTTGCTGCCTGCTACCAAATTTGTAACATCAGCAGACTCCAACTCTTCGTCAGTGTTTCCACTTGAAACCAACCCCCACCCCTGAATGGTTTAAAGTGCAAATTAAACCCACCCCGTTAACCAGGCTATTGTAATATTCTTTATACGACTTGCTACAACATTTTGTCTGATGATATTCCAATGTAGCTATATAAATGCAAATATTTATTGGCGTCAAAAAACAAACTGCTGGAGAAACACAGCGGGTCGAGCAGCATCTGCGGTGGAAAAGAACCACGAGAGTTCAGGCCACGAGAGTGGGGATGGGAGATAGACGGTGGGTGGAGGAGAGGGGGAGGGGTGAGACAGTGGCCAGTCCGTGCTTGATGGACCAAGGTGGGATGAAGGAGGAGGATGATGAAGGAGAGGGGTGCAGTTGGAGGAAGGTGGGTAACAGGGTGAAGAAGACAAAACAAAATGGTGAGATGGAGCCAGGTGGGGTGAAGGCTTACTCCACTGCCAGAAATTGAAAGTGTTATTTCTTTTGTCTACAGTTACAAATTTACCAAGCATAATTTAAATCTCCTGGAAGCTAAAACTTGTCTGTCTGTTTATTATTTTTAATAGTATGGTTACCTGCTAATCCAACATTGCATCAAATCATTTACCTCATTGAAGGTTGAATGCCAAACTGGTGTCCCGCTACCTCTGCGGATGTGAATGGTCGCAGCTCAGACCCTGATGCCTCGAGTCCAAGGTATGCCCCCTTGATATATTTACAGGTAAAACAAAACAGAAATGGGGAATTTAACCATCTGGTCATCATCTTTAATAGTACACAAACTAAATTGACAATTTAGTTGGGCGAACAGACAGGAGATTCTATGGCTGCAAAGGGGTCTCCTAGTGCTCTGTTGCCTCCCTGGTGCCCGGGTCAAGGATGTCGGTGGCTGCTGCAGAATATTCTCAAGGGGGAGGGTGAGCGGCAAGAAGATGTTAGGTAGACAAAAATGCTGGAGAAACCCAGCGGGTGAGGCAGCATCTATGGAGCGAAGGAAATAGGCAGTTTTGGGTCGATGATGTCTTCAGACTGATGTGAGGGTGGGGGGGGAGGGGACGGGAAGAAGAAAGGAAGAGGCAGAGACAGTGGGCTGAGTGAGAGCTGGGAAGGGGAGGAGAAATCAGGGACTACCTGACATTAGAGAAGTCAATGTTCATACCGCTGGAGTGTATATGGCCCAAGCGAAATATGAGGTGCTGCTCCTCCAATTTACGGTGGTCCTCACTCTGGCCATGGAGGAGGCCTAGGACAGAAAGGTCAGATTCGGAATGGGAGGGGAAGTTGAACTGCTGAGCCACCGGGAAATCAGGTAGGTTAATGCGAACCGAGCGGAGGTGTTGGGCGAAGCGATCGCCAAGCCTACGCTTGGTCTAATGTCAAGCAGCTGACATCTGGAGCAGCAGACGCAATAGATGAGGTTGGAGGACGTGCAGGTGAACCTCTGCCACATCTGGAAAGACTGCTTGGGTCCTTGAATAGAGTTAAGGGGGGAAGTAAAGCGACAAGTGTAACATTTCCTGCGGTTGCAAGGGGGTGGTTTGGGTGGGAAGGGACGAATTGACCAGGGAGTTATGGAGGGAGCGGTCTCTGCGGAAAACAGACAGTGGAGGAGATGGGAAAATGTGGAATCCCGTTGGAGGTGACGAAAATGTCGGAGGATTATTTGTTGTATGTGACGACTGGTGGGGTGGAAGGTAAGGACAAGGGGGACTCTGCCCTTGTTACGAGTGGGAGGATGGGGAGTGAGAGCAGAGGTACGGGGTATAGAAGAGACTCTGGTGAGAGCCTCATCTATAGTAGAAGAAGGGAACCCCCGTTCCCTGAAGAATGAGGACATCTCCAATGCCCTGGTGTGGAACACCTCATCCTGGGTGTAGATGCGGCATAGACGGATGAATTGGGAGTAGGGGATGGAGTCCTTACAGGAAGCAGGGTGGGAAGAAGTGTAGTCCAGATAGCCATGGGAGTCAGTGGGTTTATAGTGGATGTCAGTCAGTAGTCTATCACTTGCGATGGAGATAGTGAGGTCTAGAAATGGTAGGGAAATGTCGGAAATGGTCCAGGTGTATTTGAGTGCCAGTATTTGAGCTGTGGGATTAACGTAAGTGGGAGGAACATGCCGGAGTGTCCCTAGCTGAAAATGAGCCTCTATCTGTTCAAATATTAGTAAATTGGTTGCTGCCCTGACAGGCTCAAGTTTTTAAATTGGTTAATCTAGAATGGCAAAATAAGTGATGGGAAAATGTGGTAACAGCGCTTGCGAACATGGACAGGGAGGGACTGTTTGCGTAAGATAGAGAGCTGAAACCCAAAACATCAGGCCAGTATTACATGGGGAGAGGGGGCTGGAGTAGAGGACGAAGATGTAGAGGTGGGGGCCGAGGAAGGGGACTATGGCAATTAAAAGATACAACACGAGGTACATGCTCAGAGAGATGTGGTAAGAAAGGGCATTGGGCTCAAGATTGCAGATGTTCCCCACAGCTCCAGCAAGGGAACGCCCAACAAGGAGGGTGTCCAGTGCCTTACAGATATTTTTTTTATAATCTCTAGAACAGCCCCACTCCCGTTACTGGGAAGACAGGCTCTGTGCAAACTGGGAGCAGTCTTACACGTACCGCAGATGGCTTGTTTATGGAACTCCATCAAATGCAGACACACCAATTGCTAACTTTAATTAAGGAGGTAGAACAAGGGCAAAAGATGCCCATCCTGTATTATTGGCAATTGGATAGCAATCCGTACAGTCAATTGATTAATCAAATCCACTGTGTTCTGCAAAGAGTGAAGGATTCAAAAGGCCAGCATTTACAGCTTCTTCTTATCACCTGCCAAGAAGATAGCGAGCGCATTGCACTGTATTATATATGCGCTTCCCTAATCCCAGACACCGGGAAAAAGTCTCCCCCTGGTTGAATAAACTCAAACAATTAATAGCGACCCCTTATTTGTTCTTTGGGATCCTGGGATTAGGAATAATAATCTACCTCTCTCAAACCAAAGGGATCAATTTAAGGTGGGAGACACTTCTGAGTCACACTTAACCGTAGCTACTAGACCTCCAGCAATATCGGAGGAAATAGGAGAGATGATAAAAAGGCCGAAGGACAAACAGTCAATTCATGTTTTAAAGTTGCCAATAGCAAAAGGAGAGATCCAGATTGACCTATTTAATGACACAGAAGGAAAGATCACATGGGTCAGAAAGGAATGGGACACTATTTTTGAAAAGCAACAGCTGCCTCCTGAGGATCCGCCAATGTTACCAATGGCTCTGGTCCAAGTACCCTCTGAACTATGGGCACAGCATAAGAATCATGTGGGGCGAGTGTAATCAGCCCCTGAACATAAAGTGACTTTAAAAAAGGGTGCTGCTTTGCCATGTTTAAAACAGTACTGACTGGCACCAGAGGCTGAAGAAGGGATAGCGATAGTCATCGTGTCTTTATTACATCAAGGAGTATTAGTGAAAATGCAAAGTTTGTGTAATACTCCTATTCTGCCAATCCCAAAAGTGGGAAGACGTAATGAATGGTGTTTTGTCCAAGACCCGAAAGCTATTAACAAAATAGTGATCCCTATTGCTCCATAAGTACCTGACACCAATTTAATTCTGTCATCTATACCCACGGAAGGCGACACCTTTACAGTAATTGACCTACGTTTGGCCTTTTTCTGCATAAAGACAGCCAGTCCCTGTTTGCTTTTACCTACAAGGATCAACAATACAGCTGGACTAGGCTACCCCTGGGGTATACTGAAAGCCTGGCTGTATATGCTGCAGCAGTGAAAAATTATTTTCTGGAATGTCATTTATCAGAGAGGTCTACTTTGATTCAGTATGTCGATGACCTTTTGGTGGCCTCTGTGACGGGTTCTGATTGTAAAGAAGATTCAATTAGCTGCAACATTTGGCAGAAAGTATCCCTGGGAAAACTACAGATCTACCAGCCTAGTGTACAGTATCTGGGATTCCAGCTGCAGGAAGACAGAAGGAGATGGAATAAAGGCAACAGAGAACATCCTGGTCCCGAAGAAGAAGGAGGAGATTGTGTCCTTCTTAGGCATGGTGGGTTACTGCAGACAATGGATCCGTGACTACAGGGAACGAGATGCAGCATTGCGCTCGGCCACCTTGCAGACTGAGCCCTCCAGAGTAGTATGGACTGCAGAATGAGATCTGTCGTTTAGAAATCCAAAGACCGCTATGGTTACTGCTCCAGCACTATGATTGCCAAACTATAAAAAGCACTTTCAACTTTATGTGAATTAATTAAAGGGGTTTGCGACTGGGGTCCATTCTGCTGGTCATTCCATGGCTTTACCAGCTGTAGTAAGTGGCATGCCAGCCTGCTTGCGAGACGTCGCGGCAACAGCTGCAATGATAGAAAAATCAATCCCCATCGTTCTTGATCGCCCGTGTGTGGTGACTGTTCCTCATGTTATTATTGAACTCAGCAGTCACACAGCATTTCACAACTGCTAGAAAAAACAGGATATGAAGTTATCCTTTTATCACATCCGAACTATATTTATCAATGATTGCCTGCTATAAACCCAGCTACCTTTGTACCACTGCCAGAAGAATGATGTGACCATGATTGTCTGTTGCTTGTTAAGCCACTGCCACTCCCCGGCTGGACTTACAGAGGCATCCGATTGATGATCCTGACTTGGTCCTATTTACCGATGGCTCTTCATACCGACCTAGCGATGACAGGATATGCAGTGGTCACGCCACACCAAGTGTTGGAGGCATATGCTTTATGCCGGCTCAGGCATAAACCTCTGCTCAGGCAGCTGAGCTGTACGCCCTGACTCTTGCCTGCATAATGGCAAAAGATGGGGTGGAAGATTGCAACCTTTACGTGGTCCGTCCTTTGTCGACTAATGCAATCAACTCGACGTGCACAAACGGAAGATGAAATAGAACAAGTTGTCCAACAACTTTAGGCTGTGCACGCCACACAAAAGAAAAGAAGAATGGCAAAAGATAAAAGTACTAATATCTACACGGATTCTCGCTATTCGTTTGGGGTTGTACATGACTTTGGGCAGTGATGGAAAAATAGAGGAATTCATCACATTAACAGGAAAGACTATTAAGCATGATAAACTGGTCTTAAATTTATTGGATGCTATTCAATTGCCACGGCAAATTGCAGTTAATAAATGCAAAGCTCATACACCATCGGATGATGATGTATCAAAGGGAAGCAGATCAGCTGATTATGTAGCCAAACAGATTGCCCTCAGGCAAACCCCGCAATTACAAGCGGTTAAAATTAAGTCTGCAGCACAAAGAAAGCTCCCGGTTAGCATTGATGTAACCAGTTACAGGATGCCCAGAGCCTAGCATCACTCCAGGAAAAGAAGTCCTGCAGCAAAGCAGGGTGTTATCAAGACTCCATTGTCTGGGTCCACTCTGATGGTCATGAAGTTTGCTCCAGGAGCCTATTTTTGTCCCTGTCTCGCCTAGCCCATGGACAGGCTCACTTGGGAAAAGAGGGTGCAATGTCAATTTCTAACTTTTTCAATGTCCAACTTTCCATTGCCATTACTACACGGGAATGTGGGAGTGATCTTCCGCAGACAAAAACGGATCTTCCAGTCGTTATTTCCAGTTTTATTGGTTCTTTATTGAAGTAGTTGTCCAGACAAAAAGATGGACATACCAGATCCTCTTTATTCTTATACAAATTGTAGCTTTCCATTCGTACTATCTTGTAAGAACTGTGTTCTCTTCAACTCCCGTGGCTGGTCTGATCTGGCCACTTCCCCTCTAACTGTGATATATGTAACTCCCATCTACGTATCAAATGCACACCCCCAAGTGTTCAAAATAATACTGCTAGAAATATCCAGACAAAATAATATAATATGCCAACAGTAATGAGCCTAAGCATGAAGGGCTCCTACAGGGGGGATGGCACACGCATTGTCCCAGCAATGGTATGCACCAGGTGTAACAGTCATAATTGATAAGGTTTCAATAACGTGTCTGGTGTGTCAATAAAATAATAGAGGGAAGACGCCTGCAAATTTTGATCAATTACCACAACCTGATGTGCCTTTTGAGAATTTGCAAATTGATTTTGTACATATGCCAGCAGCAAAGAGTTTTAAATACATTCTGGTCATAGTTGATATGTTCTCCAGATGGGTGGAAGCACACCCCACAAGGAGGGATGATGCAAGACCAGTAGTCAACATTTTAATGAAATAAATAATACCTAGATTCGGGATACGCATGGAAATAAACAGTAACAGAGGAACTCATTTCACCAGTAAATTAGTTCAGAACTTGTCGAAGGCTCTTGGGTTCCAGAGGAAATTACACATATCAACCACAGTCCACAGAGATGGTAGAAAGACTAAATGGTGAGATAAAAGCTACTTTGGCCAAAGTATGCCAGCAAAATAGGTCCTGAGAAATCAGAAAAATAGAATCACGGGCCTAACACCTCATGAGATATTGATGGGGTGACCTATGATAACAGGAACCCAACCCCCTGAGAAGGTAGCCCTGATATGGAAGATAAAAAATAATAAAAGATATTCTCAAGCCATGTGTGCAACAGTTGGTAAAATCTATGAGGAAGTTAAGCAAGCACAGGTCCCTCTGGCAGAAGGAAATATGCACCCGCTTAAACCAGGAGATCAGGTTTATGAATGAGCAATGAACAAAGATTATTTCTCTTCTAAGTGGAAAGGACCATATTTGGTGCTACTAACAACACGGACAGCAGTAAAAGGAAAACCTGAATGGGTACATGCCACCAGATGTAAACTGCATCACTCAGACAGACCCTCGAGGAGAAGGAAACAAAACGAACTGTAAAATTTTGTTGTAATATAAAAGTGTCCAAAATGTCGACATATTCTTTATTAACTATATTTGTAGTATTAAATACTTATGAATATATTATATGGAATCAGAGAGGATGAAGAAAGGCATCTAGATAGTTACAAGAAACAGGATGAAGATAGAAGTTGGAATATGAAATTCAACTAACAATTTTCACACGGAACTCAGTGAACTTGCTGCTGTGAGAAAAACAAGCTTCCTTATCCGATTAGAATGTCGGGTTTGTGCCCGGATCCCTTCGCATGCAGGAGGAGGTATCCATTTGCTAGCTCGAGTCATAAAAGTATGTTCCGACTAATGAAATAATTGGTACCCATGTAGTAGATAGTATATTTTCGTTTCGCTGTATCTAACAAAAAACAAATGTTGTTTACAGCACAGTATAACTGTCGGCTAATTCTGCTGTGAAGTCAGAGAACTGGTGGTCAGTTTACTGCCGCTATCTCTCCATGATATCATGCAATAAAATCTCAAAGCAAATCTGCGGAGTCTCTGCTTTTCATTTTCCATTAATTTCCCTCTAAATTAATTTCTTCCACACTACTCTTCAATACTGCCAGAATCTATCTCACAACAATTAATCTGTTTTGGCTGGTTTCCCCAGCCACACATCAATTTAAATAAAACCTCCAAATAATGTAAATCTTCCTCAAACCAATTCCAGTTTGTTTTCAAACTCCGTCCTCTGCTCAGTGTGTTGATCATTTAAACAAATGGTAAACAAATGTCAATCCTGCACAGTTGCTCGTTCATAGTTGTGATACGTACTAGTCCCGATGACTTAATTTTGAGCCATTGGACATGACCTTTCCTCCATTCCAGAACCTTAAGGCCAATGCATGAACTCAAAGTTCATAGTACAATCGCAAATACCTCTCCAATTTCAGCAGAAGTGGGCCAGGGATTCCAAGGGATCAGTGGGGATGTTGTAATTTGTTTTTAAGGAGGCTTTGAGCATATCGTTGGATCCCTTACTCTGCCCGGCCTGTGATCTGTTACCATGACAAAGCTTGACACAGAGTATCCGTTTTAAGAATTCAATGTCAGGCATGCAAACCTTATAAATGAAAATCAACGAAACTGCAGATGGTGTAATTCTGAACTCAGGAAATGCTGGAAACACTCAGCAGATCTCACTATTCCCATCAGGCAGGAGGCACAGAAGCCTGAAGTCCCACACCATTTGTTTAAGGAGGAACGGCAGATGCTGGAAAATAGAAGGTAGACAACTAGACAATAGAAGGAGAAACTCAGCGGGTGAGGCAGCATCTATGGAGCGAAGGAAATAGGCAACGGGTCTGAAGAAGGGTTTCGGACCGAAACGTTGCCTATTTCTCCAGCATTTTTGTCTACCTCTGAAGTCCCACACCACCAGGTTAAGGAACAGCGATTGTCCTACATCTATCAGGTTGTTGAACAGAACTGAACAACCCTAATCCTTCCTCAGCACATGAACACAATGGACGAGCCCTTGGATTAACAGGTCCTTGTTTTCTAAATATGCTTCGCACTGATGTCCTTTTTTACACTGTCTTTTTAGAATTGATGTGTATATATATATATATATAGTTTATATATAGGTTATGTTTTTGTGTGTTTGTCTGAGCCTATTTGCCTGCAATGCTGCTGCAAGCAAGGTTTTCATTATGCCTCTACCTCACAATAGATGTGCACGTGCAGGACAACAATAAACACAAGATGACTTGAGTACTTTTGGAAGAAGAAACGCAGTTAATGTTTCAGATTGAACACCCTTCATCTCAACTGGTAAAGAGAGAAAATAAGTTAGTTTTTGTGAAGGAAGGAACTGCAGATGCTGGATTACACCAAAGATAGACACAGAATGTCGGAGTAACTCAGCGGGACAAGCAGCATCTCTGGAGAGAAGGAATGGGGGATGCTTCAGGTCGAGACTTTTCTTCATACTGGTCAGATTTCAGTTTTTGTTTTATACACAAAGATCAAGAATATATGACAGACATTAGGATGACACATCAGGTTGAAAATATATATGTGGAGGTCATTAATATTAAGAAAATACAGCAGTTGAACAAGGCATTACAGCAGGTGGACCTGATGCGAGCAAATGGATTTAGTGGATGGACAGAGAGGTGGGCATGGACATGATGGGTCAATGGACCCATTTCTGTGCTGTACAACTCAATGACTCCATGACAGCGGCTCTATAGCTCGGATCAGAAATATACTCAAGGGTACTTAAGGATCAAACATATATATTAAAATAAACAATAGACAATAGACAATAGGTGGGGTGGAAGATTGCACCCTTCACGTGGTCCGCCCTGTTTCGACTAATGCAATCAACTCGACGTGCGCAAACAGAAGATCAAATAGAACAAGTTGTCCAACAACTTTAAGCTGTGCACGCCACACGACAGAAGAAGAAGACAATAGGTGCAGGAGTAGGCCATTCAGCCCTTTGAGCCAGCACCACCATTCATTGTGATCATGGCTGATCATCCAGAATCAGTAGCCCATTCCTGCCTTCTCCCCATATCCCTTGACTCCACTATCTCTGAGAGCTCTATCTAACTCTCTTGAAAGCATCCAGATAATTAGCCTCCACTGCCTTCAGAGGCAGAGAATTCCACAGATTCACAACTGGGTGAAAAGGTTTTTCCTCATCTCCGTTCTAAATGGCTTACCCCTTATTCTTAAACTCTGGCCCCTGGTTCTGGATCCCCAACATTGGGAGCATGTTTCCTGCTTCTAGCGTGTCCAATCCCTTAATAATGTTATATGTTTCAAAAGATCCCCTCTCAGCCTAAATTCCAGTGCATACAAGCCCAGTCGCTCCATTCGTTCAACATATGACAGTCCAGCCATCCCTGGAAATAATCTGCCTTCCTGTTCTTGCCACCAAAGTGGATAACCTCACATTGATCCACAAATTGCATCTGCCATGCATCTGCCCACTCACCCAACCTGTCCACGTCACCCTGCATCCTCAAAGCATCCTCCTCACAGTTCACACTGCCATCCAGTTTTTGTCATCTACAAATTGTGTCATCTTCAAATCGAGAATATACTCCAAAATTGGAACACTGTGGAACCAGAAATATATTATTCGATTAAGAATATATTCCAATATACTTATTGGGCCATCTACACTTTTTGTTAAGATGGACACAAAAAGCAGGACTAATTCAGCAGGTCAGGCAGCATAACTGGAGAAAAGGAATAGATGACGTTTCGGCTTAAGACCCTTTTTCAAACTAAGTGGCGAGGGAACCGAGAAATATGTAAAGGTACATATTTAATCAAATTAATAAAAGATATTCAAAAAGACAGATTAAAGGCAGCATAATGGTCCACTGCTAGCTGTGGGGAAGGTGGCAACGAGTAATACAAACAGTGACACACAGCAGGACGGCAGTGAAACTAATATGACGACTATGGTGGGGGAGGGACGGAGAGAGAGGGAATGCAAGGGTTACTTGAAGTGGGAGAAATAAATATTCACGCCGCTGGGTTGGAAGCTGCCCAAGTGAAATATGAGGTGCTGTTCCTCCAATTTACATTTGGCTTCACTGACAGTTCCAATTCAAATTCAGCTATTCAAATGAATTACAGAGTAACGGCCATCCCTGAAAATACATTATGGCTAAGGTACTCTGTGCCTGAACGATGTATGTGTTGGCATTTTAAATGAATCAGGATAAACTCATTCTACTAAGTGAAGTACACATTCTTCATATAACAAATAGTTTGCATTTATCAAAATGTATAAATGTCTTAAAAGGCATAAATGTGCATCTACTGGAACTGCATAATTGCAGGATGTATGTTTCTTCAGACCTGGATCCCTGGTTAGAATGATTCTACTTTGTTTTCTGGCAGTTATTGGCTAAATGCATTGTTTCAGTTTAGTTTATTGTCACGTGTGCCGAGGTACAGTGAAAAGCTTTTGTTGCGTGCTAACCAGTCAGCAGAAAGACAATACATGATCACAATCCAACCATTCACAGTGTACAGATACATGATAAAGGAATAACATTCAGTGCAAGGTAAAGCCAGTAAAGTCCAATCAAAGATAGTCCGAGGGTTCCCGATGAGGTGGATAGTAGTTCAGGACTGCACTCTGATTGCGGTAGAATGGTTCAGTTGCCTGATAACAGCATTGAAGCCCATTGGGAAGGTCTCACCTTTGAACTGTGGTCTATATTGAATTGACTGATCTTGGCCAGGGACAAATCATCCTCTACGATAATTCACAAAACTGGGGCACCGCAAGGACACATCCTCAGCCATATATCATCATCGGCGGCACCCAAAACGAGTATGACTGCCCTCTCCTCTCCATAGGGTTGTCTAGTTGTGGGTCTGCAGATGTCTGTAGAGGCCGATCAGCGATCCACACACCTTGGTGCAACGTGGGCAGTGGAGACTGGCGGTGGCTGGTAGTTGTCGGGCCCCCTTCTCTCTCTCTGTCCTTACAGTGCTGTCATTTTGTCTCTGCGACACGGCGTAGCTCCGTTTCATGACGTGCAGCTCCTTCCTGAACGGATTTCCGCCAGGAGCGCGTGTCCAGTGCAATTTGCTCCCAATTGCTCGATGTGACGTGGAATTTCTTCAGACTGTTCTTGATGTTGCTCTTGAAGCGTTTCTTTGGCCCGCCGGGGGCTCGCCGACCTTCCTTCATTGAGAGTACAGGATCTGTTTAGGGAGACGTGTGTTGGACATGCGGACGCATCCTCATATACCATACTCCATACACACTCGTGACTCTGCAGCTAAATACCATTCCTACTTAATCTACAAATTTGCAGATGACACCACCGTAGTGGGCTTGATATTGAATAATGACGAGACAGAATGCAGAAAGGAGATTCAGAACGGTGTAACTTGGTGCCAAAACAACAACCTGTCCCTCAATGTCTACAAGACAGAGGAGCTTGTGATTGAAGTAGTACACATACCCCAGACTACACTGATGGCGCCAAAGTAAAGATGGTCAAAAGCTTCAAATTACTAGGAATAAATATCAGCAGCAATTAGCCTTGGACTAACCACATCAAAGCTACAACCAAGAAAGCACTTCCTTGGAAGGCTTAGGAAGTTTGGCATTTCCCCAACAACCCTCACCAACTTCTATAGATGTCACCATATAAAGCACTTTATCAGGATACATCCCAGCTTGCATTGGGAACAGTTCATCCAAGACCGCAAGAAATTGCAGAGAGTTGTGGACGTAGCCCAGGCCATCACACAAGCCAGCCTCACTTCCATCGACTATACACTTCACGCTGCCTCAGCAAGGCCGTCAGCATAATCAACGTCCAGTCTCACCTCAGTCACTCTGTGATGTTTGGTGGACTGTGTGGGGTGGGAGGACCCGTTGCTCCTCCCATGTAGCAGGTGGCGCTGCACATGACAAAGGGATATGTTGTGTATATAGTTTATCCTTTCTGTAGTGTGTGTGTGTGTGTGTGTGTGTGTGTGTGTGTGTGTGTGTGCAGTCAGATTCTATGTGTGCAGCCATTTTTGAGTTTTCTTGCTGCCAGCATTGAGTAACATAATAAAGGCTTCTGTTGTACCTTGAAGACTCTCAAGTTTTTGTGCAGACCTAGAAAACGAACACGAAACACTCCCTCTTGTCCCCCTCTCCCATCAGGAAAGAGGCACAGAAGTTTGAAAATACGTATCTCCAGATTCAGGGACGGTTTCTTCCCAGCTGTTATCAGGCAACTGAATGGTCCTCTCATCAGCTAGAATCAGTCCTGACCTCTTGGAGACCTTTGAGGTATCTTTAATCAGACCAGATAACATGTTTCAATGATGTTGATTGAGGGAAAATTATTGGACAGAACACCTTTGTTCTTTGAAATAGTGCCATAGGATCTTTTGCATTCATCTGAAAATTGGACAATTTGCATTCATTTAGGAATTCATCAGATCTTTTTCATTCAACTGAGAATTCAATTAGGATCTTGGTTCAGCATTTCATTCACTAGAAATGATTTCTGATTAATCAGTATTTCTTCAGCATTTATGGAGAATGTTCACCTGGATAATGTATTCAGAGAGTGTGGAATGGTGCTGCTTATTGATGCAGGGGCTAGAGCATTAGCACTCAGCCACAAGTAGCACATCATGGCCACCTATCGAGATTACACTCTGGTCAATCTACCTAGATGAAGCATGGTCAGTCGTGTAATGCCAGTTCGATCTAAGGAGCCATTTCCTCTGTCAGCCTATGATATCAAGAGAGGAAGTGGGAATCTTTAAGGAAACGAGAAGCAATATGGGTGGCAGTGGCAGCAAAGCTGGGTGGCAGTGTGAACTGTGAAGAGGATGGTATGAGGATGCAGGGTGACGTGGACAGGTTGGGTGAGTGGGCAAATGCATGACAGATGCAGTTTAATGTGGATAAATGTGAGGTTATCCACTTTGGTAGCAAAAACAGGAAGGCAGATTAATATCTGAATGGTGTCAAGTTGGGAAAATGGGAAGTGGAACGAGATCTGGGGGTCCTTGTTCATCAGTCACTGAAAGTAAGCATGCAGGTACAGCAGGTAGTGAAGAAAGCTAATGGCATGTTGGCCTTCATAACAAGAGGAGTTGAGTATAGGAGTTAAGACGTCCTTCTGCAGATGTACAGGGTCCTAGTGAGACCACACCTGGAGTATTGTGTGCAGTTTTGGTCTCCAAATTTGAGGAAGGACATTCTTGCTATTGAGGGAGTGCAGCATAGGTTCACAAGGTTAATTCCCGGGATGATGGATTGATTAGTAGGACTGGATGTTACAATCCCTAAGATTTTCCCTACAATTGACATTCTTGGGGGCGACCACTAGGTGATTTTGCTACCAATCAGACACATCTTCAGTTGTGTACCTCAACGTCACTGGGTGTTTCGGCCTTTTATCACAAGACACCCTTAGTCGAGGCAGGCCCACCGCAGGTTGATCAGACCTGGGTGTGTGTCTTATGGTTAGCCTCTAGTTGGTCACGTGGCAGCCCAGACAGCATCTTTCCTCTTCAGCCACAGCCAGTGACTGCTCCATTCAGTGGCATTGGCAAGTTCTTTTATTGCCCTCCTTTGTGCCTGCCCTCTGACTCCTACTTCCCTCAGGAGCCTTGCGGTGGAACTGGCTACAAAGCCCCTGCACCCCACCTCCACTGGACACAACCTTACACTCCAACCTATCTCCTCTGCCTCTGCTGCAAGGTTTGAATATCGAAGCTTTTTCCTTTCATAAGCCTCGTCCACAGCCTCCTCCCATGCGACCGTCAGCTCAATGATGAAAACACGTCGACAGGAGTTGGACCAGAGAACGAGGTCTGGTCGCAGGTTGGCAGCTGCAATTTCAACTGTGAAAGAAAGCCTCTGGCCTAGGTCAACACGCATTTCCCAGTCCCTGGCTGCGTTCAGTGGGCATGAGTTGAGAGGCGAGGGGTTAGTCCTCCGTTTCTCTCCTTCCCGGATGAAGGATGGTATTTGCGGGAATGTTATCTGGGCATTGATAGGCATGGCATTGGTGGTAACTCTCTTGCACTCGAGTTCAGCTGCCAAACACCTCAGCACCTGGTTGTGTCGCCAGGTGTATCTGCTGGTCTTACAGGATGTGCTTGGGGTTTGCTGGAACTGCACACAGGGGGCAGGCTGGATCCTCTCCCAGCCAAAGATTTAGGTTTGTGGGAGAGGGAAGGACGTCATATGTGGCTCTGATAATGAAGCTCAACTTATTTGACTCCATGGTCCACAGCTCTCTCCATGTGATCTTCCTCCTCTCAACGCCATCCCACGTCATCCAGCGGCCTTGTTTGGCTTGGGATATGGCTTTGGCACACCTGGCTGCTTCTTCCTGGTGGCGCACCTCCTCCACCACCAGGTGCCGACGTTCAGCTGGAGTAGCCTTTTGCCAGGTGGGTTTCATTGCTCCCAGGCCAAAGCCCCTTCTGCCTTGTTGGACATGGCCCACTATGTCCCGGTGTCGGAGGGCGGATTTTGCGTCCAGTACCACTGCTGCTGGAGTCCATTTCTTCCCTGTTGCTAGGGTTGGAGTGACACCTCTTATTATTGGGTCCCGGGATTCTGTTAGTGTCATGTCCAGCCTCACTTTGGCACATTTGTATTCCTCCACCAGGCTTGAGACTGGCAGTGAGAGGGCTCCATTCCCATAGAGCCCTATGCTGCTGAGGCATCTCGGTAGCCCAAGCCACTTCCTCACTTGTGAGTTCACCAGTCTCTCCAGCCGGTTGGCATGTGATAAAGTGACCTCGTAGATGGTAATTGGCCACATGAGTCGGGGCAGTAGACCGAATTGCAGGCACCAAAGCTTCAGCTTCCCTGGGAGAGCAGTGTTGTTGATTTGCTTGAGGCCACTGATTGTATCCTGCCTGAGTTGTTCCACCTGCTCTGCATCCTTGAGGTATGCGGTGTACCATCGCCCGAGGCTTTTGACCGGCTTCTCCAGGACAGGTGGTATTGTCTCGTTATTGATGCGGAACCCTTCGTCAGTGAGCCGGCCTTTGACGATGGAAATACTGCAGGATTTGCTGGGTTTAATCTCCATTCGTGCCCATTTGATGTTTTCCTGGAGTTTATCCAGCAGGCGTTTGGTGCATGCTTCTGTTGTTGTTATTGTGGTCATGTCATCCATGCACGCCCTGATTGGAGGAAGACGCAGCCCACTCTTCAAGCCTTCCCCTCAGACCACCCATCGTGATGCTCGAATGATGAGCTCCATTGCCATGGTGAAAACCAGAGGAGAAATGGTACAACCTGCCATTATGCCTACCTCAAGGTGCTGCCAGGCAGTGGTGTTGTCCTGTGTTGTGACGCAGAACTGGAGGTCCTGGAAGTAAGCTTTTACCAGCTTTGTGATGACCTCTGGGACCTGGAAGAAGTTATTGTGTGCAGTTTTGGTCTCCAAATTTGAGGAAGGATATTCTTGCTATTGAGGGAGTGCAGCATAGGTTCACGAGGTTAATTCCCGGAATGATGGGACTTTCATATGTTGAGAGAATGGAGCGACGTTCATATGTTGAGAGAATGGAGCGAATGGAGCACTAGAATTTAGAAGGATGAGAGGGAATCTTATTGAAACATATAAGATAATTATGGGATTTGACACGGTAGAGGCAGGAAACATGTTCCCAATGTTGGGGGAGTCCAGAACTAGGGGCCACAGTTAAGCGGTAGGCTATTTAGAACGGAGATGAGGAAAAACTTTTTCACCCAGAGAGTTGTGAATCTATGGAATTCTCTGCCTCAGAAGGCAGTGGATGCCAATTCTCGGAATGCTTTCAAGATAGAGTTAGATAGAGCTCTTAAAGATAGTGGAGTCAAAGGATATGGGGAGAAGGCAGGAACGGGGTACTGATTGTGGATGATCAGCCATGATCACAGTGAATGGCGGTGCCGGCTCGGAGGGCCAAATGGCCTACTCCTGCAATGATTGTCTATTGTCTAATATGCAGAGAGGGGGATATTGGTGAGGAAGAGAGAAGACATGCAAAAACTGCCAATGTTTTCCATATCAGTTAAATAAGTACTTTGGTACTTTGGTTCTGTTTTCACTGAGGAAGACACAACAATCTCCCAGAAATACTAGGGGACTGAGGATCTAGTGGAAGGGAGGAACTGAAGGAAATCCACATTAGTCAGGAAATAATATTGGGTAAACTGTTGGGACTGACCCAGGGCATAATGGTCTGCATCCCTGAGCACTCAAGGAGTTGGTGCTAAAAATCATAGATGCATTGGTGATCCTTTTCCAATGTTCTATAGACTCTGGATTAGTTCCTGTGGACAGGAGGACAGCTAATGTAATCCCACTTTTTAAGAAAGGAGGGAGAGAGAAAACAGGGAATTGTAGACCAGCTAGCCTGAAATTGGTATTGGTGAAAGATGCTTGAGTCGATTATTAAAGATGTTATAGCAGCACATTTGGAAAGCAGTGACAGGATCGGTCAAAGTCAGCATGGATTTGCGAAGGGGAAATCATGCTTGACCAATCTTCTGGAATTTTTTGAGGCTGCAACAAGTAGAATAGATAAGGGAGCGCCAGTGAATGTGGTGTATCTGGACTTTCAATAGGCCTTTGACATGGTCCCACGCAAGAGATTAGTGTGCAAAATTAGAGCACATGGTATTGGGGGACGGGTATTGACATGGATAGAGAACTGGTTGGCAGACAGGAAGCAAAGAGTAGGAATTAACGGGTCCTTTTCAGAATGGCAGGAAGTGACCAGTGGTGTGCCGCAAGGCTCGGTGCTGGGACCCCAGTCATTTACAACATATATTAATGATTTAGACTAGGAATGAAATGTCACTTCACCAAGTTTGTGGATGACACAAAGCTGGGTGGCAGTGTGAGCTGCGAGGAGTTTGCTATGAGGCTGCAGGGTGACTTGGATAGGTTGGGTGAGTAGGCGGATGCATGGCAGATGCAGTATAATGTGGAGGTTATCCACTTTAGTGGCAAGAACAAGAAGGCTGATTGCTATCTCATTGGTGTCAGATTAGGAAAAGGGGAGGTGCAACGAGACCTGGGTGTCCTTGTACATCAGTCACTGAAAGTAAGCATGCAGGTACAGCATGTTAAATGTTTTCAAGAGAGAGTTAGATATAGCTCTTAGGGCTAACGGAATCGAGGGATAAGGGAGAAAGCAGGAATGGGGTAGTGATTTTGGATGATCAGCCATGATCATCTTGAATGGCGATACTGACTCGAAGGGCCGAATGGCCTCCTCCCGCAGCTATTTTCTATGTTTCTATGTTTCTATCCATCAATTAGTTCTTCCTCCAAGCCAGGGGTTTCAAACTACTGGCCCGTGAGCATCCCCCAGACCAGACACCCCCTCCCCCCAGACCAGACACCCCCACCCACAGGCCAGACACCCCCCACCCCAGACCAGACACCCCCCCAGGCCAGACACCCACCCCCCCACCCCAGACCAGACACCCCCCAGACCAGACACCCCCCTCCCCCACTCGACCAGACACCCGTTCCGCCCCAGACCAGACAACCCCCCAGGCCAGACACCCCACCCCCCACCCCAGGCCAGACACCTCCCCAGGCCAGATACCCACCCCCCACCCCAGACCAGACACCCTCCGCAGACCAGACACCCCCACCCCGCAGGCCAGACACCACCCCCCCACCCCAGACCAGACACCCCCCAAACCAGACACGTCTCCATAATGAACATAAACAAATCCAAACTGCGCTCACAGCTGACACACAGACATCTAAATTACATGAAAATTACAATTGCCCAGAAACTGGTCCGTGATGTTGACAGGCTGGTTAAAGCCAAGATATGTCAGGCGTCTGGAAGCAGCAAGTGAAAAATGAGTGGCACTGTTCGATGCACTGCAAGCAAAATCCATTATGAAATATTGAGTGTCATAATATTGTGATCCATTCATTTTCTGACTATTCTATTATTGTAAATGTAATCGCTTCAATACAAATTAGAGGCTAACTGTGTTCTTTGTCTGAGGTTGATTGCTGGACGCAGGCTAATAAAAAATAGATGCAGTTGTGCAGCCTACATTTACAATCTGTTTTCTTAGGTCTACATTTGTGTCTGTTAATGTTCAATTTCAAATGGTTTATTAATGGAAAGGGTGTGGCTCCCAAAACAATCTTAGCCAAATAGCATTGTTTTTTCTCTCTCTCATCACAACGTTCTTGTAGCCTCCGAGTTAATACCAATCATAAACGTAATGCTTGCTAGACAATCTTCTCGATAAGGAACAAAATTCTTAAAGTGAAACACTTTGTAGTTAGAGCAGCGACTGAGACACATGAGAGCAGGTTGAAAAAACGAAGGCAACGAAAGCTGTGGGAGTACGCGCGCGTGCGTTCGCACGTACACAGCTGATCAGGCCCGCATGAAGTCGCATTTTGCCCAATCCGGCCCGTGAACTAAAATGAGTTTGACACCCCTGCTCTCAGCCTTCTTCCAAGCTCTACGTCATGGAAACAAGTGGTTGTTTTTGCCAAGGCATTTATTCTTTTTTCAGTTCACCTTGGTTCCCCTCTCATGTCATAATGTAGTATGCGAGCTCATGCACATCTAAACAGTAACATCCAGTCATGTCTGTAAACAGCATTAAGCATGAACACCTTTGCAAAATAATCCCATAGATTGGGATGTTTCAGACACCTGCTTTCTTAGGTGGATGTAAAAGAATGAATGGTATTATTGCAAAGAACATGTGCGATGTTCTGCTGATACGTGGGCCATTATTTTTCCTTCAGCTACCATTAATACAAATGTATCATCTGTTTCCTGAGCTTGTGTGTTCGTAGAACTTGATGCGTGTAAATTTCCTGCCGTGTTTCGTATGTTACAACGCTGACTGCACTTCAAATGTACTTCATGTGATATCCTAAGGTCACAAAACTGCCCCTATAAATATGCATCATTCAGTGGGGGAGGCTGGAGATGGGAGATAATGGTCATACAGTGCATTCCTGGCAGAGTTAGAAGTGCTTCTAATTGTGAAATTTGAATCAATTATTTTAATTATATTTAATTGCACATTAGTAGTTGATGTATTAGTAACAGCAGACCCAAGTCTGTAGTGTGACAATGACGAATTTGGTTATAACATACGAGTTTATCTGGGCTTCATAATGTGTGCATTTAAACATCAACACATGATTGATCATCTTATAAGGCACATGGATCTAGCAAATACTGACTTTAAAAAGTACAGTGTTTCACATTACTTTATTTAAATAATGACTAAATTTTGTTTTTAGTTTTAATGATACAGCGTGGAAACAGGCCCTTCGGCCCACCAAGTCCGCACCGACCAGCGATCTCCACACATTAACACAATCCTACACACCACAGGTCACGGGGAGAACATACAAACTCCGTACAGACAGCACCCGTAGTCGGGGCCGAACCCAGGTCTCCGGCGCTGCGAGAACCGTAAAGCCCCTGTCCCACTTAGGAGACCTAAACAGCAACCTCTGGTGACCTTGCCCACCACCCAAAGTTTCCATGAGGTCACCGGAAGTTTTGGTCACTCTCCCTAATGGTTGAAAGTGGTTTCCGCGTGGTCAAGGCTTCATCTAGGTTGCTGCTATTTTTTCATCATGATTAAAACCAGCCTCGATTAAAGATGGTTGCCGTTTTAAAAATCGATAATTTTTTTAGTCTAGGTCTAGTCGAAGCCGGTTTTCTTCATAGTTGAGGAAGGTTTTCAACATGTGCGTGGGAGGTGGTAGGAGGTTGCAGGTCACCTCGACCTTGATTTTTTTTTGGTTGGCGGGCAAGGTCACCAGAGGTTGCTGTTTAGGTCTCCTAAGTGGGACAGGGGCTTTAGGCAGCAACTCTACCGCTGCGCCACCGTGTTGCATTTGCTGAATCATAACTGTAAAAAATCCATCGGCCAATTCCTGTTGCCTTGCCTTGGCAACTCAAGTTCTTATCTGGTTCTTAAATGTCATGAGAGTACCTGCCTCAACCTGTTTCTCAGGCGGTTTAGCCAAGATTCCGACCACTTTCTGGGTGAAAGTCTTCTTCCTAATGCCCCTGTCCCACTTAGGAAACCTGAACGGAAACCTCTGGAGACTTTGCGCCCCACCGAAGGTTTCCGTGCGGTTCCCGGAGGTTTTTGTCCTCCGGCAACCACCTTCAACTAGCATCGCAATCGGCTTCGACTAAAGAATTACCGATTTTTCAAACGGAAACCTCTTTCGACCATTAGGGAGACTGACAAAAACCTCCGGGATCCTTCGGGAACCTCCGGGAATAGCATGGAAACTTTGGGTGGGGCGCAAAGTCTCCAGAGGTTTCCATTCAGGTTTCCGAAGTGGGACAGGAGCATTAGACTCTCTCCCCGAAAGTTCTTACCCCTAATCTATGTCATGACGAGTTAGGGATACATAACAATTTTGACTCTGGATACCCTAGCCAGCGGAAATGCACTACTGATATCTAACCAGTTGAGATTCCCTAGAGTTTTGTCTGTTTCATTGAGTTCACTTCAATGGTTTAGCAACTAACCACATTATTTAAAAAATAGATACTGATTTCATCAGAGACCTTGAGAACAGTTGCAAAGGATACACCACTAACTCTGAGGCAAAGCTTACAGATAGGCAGGTGCAGATTCAAACAAGGATACAGGATAACCAAAAAGGAGCCAGCACAAAGAGACGCAAATGGGATCTCGCAGTTTGTGAAGCAAGAATAGTCATATAGTCACTCAGCATTGCAACAGGTCTTTTGGCCCAACTTGCTTGCCAACATACCTTTTTTTAGCCAATATGTTCGGAGGACCCGACCTTTTCCCTGCCGGGTCTCCGTTGTCGTTGGGGCCTAGCACCGTGGAGCGGCCTCCAACCGGAGCGACCTGGGGCTCCAGTCACGGAGCCTGCGGACTTACTCACCATCGCGGAGCTGCCGAGTTCAGAACGTGAGGAGCTGTAGTGGCGCTGCTGCTGCCCGACCCCAGAGAATCGGAGGCTCCAGCCGCCGGCCCGGTGGACGGTAACACTGGGAGCTCGCGGGTCCCTGGTGGGAGACCGCTTTTCGGAGCTTCCGCAACGGCAACTTCTCCCGCCCGAATTGCGGGGTTGAAAATGACCTGGAGCGGGGCCTTACATCGCCCGGCGCGGCTTTAATGGCCGCGGGACTTGCTAGCGCCCGTCGGGGGCGCCAACATCAAGACCCCGAGCACGGCCTTACATCGCCCGGTGCGGCCTTAATGGCCGCGGGACTTGCCATTGCCCGCCGGGGGCTTTGACTGACATCGGGAGGAGAATGGGGAGAGCAGGGGAGAGATAAGACTTTGCGTTCCATCACAGTGAGGAGGAGATTCACTGTGATGGATGTTTGTGTAAGTTGTGTTGTGTCTTGGTTCTTTATCTTGTTGTATGACTGCAGAAACCAAATTTCGTTTGAACCTCAATGAGGTTCAAATGACAACAAATAAATTGTATCATTGTATCATTGTATCATGTCCATCTACACTAATCACACCTGCCTGTGTTTGGCCCATATCCCTCTAAACCTGTCTACCCTTGCTGTCTCCTCCCCTTCCCACCTCTCCCTCAGCCCTCGGGCCCTGGCATTCCCTCTCTCTCTATCTCCCTCCCCCACCCTAGTCGCACTAGCTTCTCATTTTCACACCACAAACAGCTTACAATGGCTGGTTCCCTTTATCATCAATACTTTTTTGCATATCTTTCATTCATTGTTCTTTATCTCTCCACATCACCGTCTATATCTCTCGTTTCCCTGATCCCTGACCAGTCTGAAGAAGGGTCTCGACCCGAAACGTCGCCTATCTCCTTCGCTCCTTAGATGCTGCTGCACCCGCTGAGTTTCTCCAGCCTTTTGTGTACCCCGATTCTCCAGCATCTGCAGTTCCTTCTTTAACACTATCCATGTACCTGTCTAATTGTTTCTCAAACATTGCGATAGTCCCAGCCTCAACTATCTCCTCCGCAAGCTCGTTCCACACACTCACCGCCCTTTGTGTAAAAAGGTTACCCCTCAGATTCCTATTAAATCTTTTCTCCTTCAGCTTAAACCTATATCCTCTAGTCCTCAATTCAACTACTCTGGGCAAGATACTCTGTGCGTCTACCCGATCTACTCCTCTAATGATTTTATACACCTCAATAAGAACACCCCTCATCCTCCTGCACTCGAAGGAATAGAGTCCCAGCCTTCTCAATCTCAGACCCCCGCATCCTGGCAACATCCTCGTAATATCCCAGTAATAATATAGAATAATTTAATATCAAACAATACTTTAGTCATGTACTGGAATCCTTTATACATCATTGGAGTTTCTTGATGCTGGATACAGTACAGTTTAAGGAAAGACTACAGGCAAAATCAATACAGACATCCAGCAAAATTTCTACATGCAATAACAATTAAAAAATAATGATGGACCAGGCAGCATCTCTGGAGAAAATGGGATTGGTGATGTTTTGGGTCAAGAGCCTTCTTCAGACTGAGTGTCAGGGGAGACGGATACTAGAGGAATGAAAAGGTACAAGGAACAAATTAATGAAAGGTATAAAAAGAACAAATCAAAGCCAGCAATGATGATCAAGGAAAGATGGAGCCCACAATGGTCCATTGTTGACTGTGGAAAAGAATGGATACAAAGTGAAACCAAGCAGGATGGCAGTGAAACTAGTCGGACGACAAGGGTGGGAGAGGGACGGAAAGAGAGAGAATGTAATTTTTTCTTTGTACCTTTCCATACCTCGAGCTTCCCTCCCTCCTGACTCACAATCTGAAGAAGAGGTTCCACCCGAAACATCACCTATTCCTTTTCTCCAGAGATGCCGCCTGGCCCGCTGAGTTACTCCAGCATTTTGTGTCTATCTTCGGCGTGAATCATCATCTGCAGTTCCTTCCTGCAGAAAAATACAATGGTATCAGGCAACATCGGTGGAAAGGGAAACTGAATCAAATCTGGTCAGATTAATGACCATTCATCAGAACTGGGAAATAGTTTAGGATCTTAATTGCCCGTGTAAATTATTCCTAATGTGGATAGATGGCAGGAGAATTGGTGGGTCTGGTAATTGATAGGCATAACCCGCTGATATTTGCAGCATTTTCTATTTTTATTTCAGATTTACAGCATTTACAGTTTTTGCTTTATGACATGTATCCCATCCATCAATGTTGTGAATAAAATGCCTGCCACTCTCCACCCAACAGTCACAAGAAGAATTATATTAATTTCATAGAATATGGCACCTCAGGAAGATGGTGTCCTATCTTTTTGAGGGATCACAACATTCCTGAGAATTGGTTAGCAACTGAAGGTTTTCTATTTGTTCCCCTACCGTTCTCTTTACAGAAAAATGCTTTCTATCCTGCCCAGTGCACCAATTTCATTGCTTTTTCAATATCCCGCAGACTCAGGAAATATTCTCACCTTCCCAATTAATGGATAGGTCAGGGTGAGGCGTCTGCACTAATTAAAACTTACCACAGAGCAGTTTGAAGAGTGAGGCCTAAAATTCTCAATCTTTTCATTGAAGCAGGAGTCTATTTTCTTGTATTTATGAGCAGAATGAATTTAAATGCACAGGCACTTGTTTTGCTTGGCGTAATCATACTTGATCCACTCAGTGTACATAGCTTTTATATCTAGTGGAAAGATTGGACTTCTCGTGTTTAAGGCAGTGAGATAGTTTGATCCGTTTGATAAGAGATTGTCGCAATCAGCATCGAACTGGCGCGTTCAGCCATTCAACTGAAACAAGGCTAAGCTGGTAGGACACCCGGGAATCAATTAGAATTACACCTCTGCAACTCATTGAGGTTCAAAAGTGGGCGAGTGATTAGATCGGAGCCCCTGAATCTAAATCAACCCGAATGAAGGAGAATGCCTGTATATAATTCATCAGCTGACAGTAATGTAATTTATGTTCTGGCCTGGATCTCGCTGTTGAGATTGGGGATTACTGTGGAGCCAAATTATGTTTCAGTTGTACAAAAACCAACAAAAAACCTTCCTTACAAGCACAATTACGTTGATTTTTAATGTGCCTATTCTGATATGTATATAGTGGGGCATTTTTACAAGTGGACCATTTAACAAAATGTGTTCAGAATTCTGAGAGGCACGTATTGGGTAGATAGTAGAACACATTTCCTCATAGCAGGAGTCTAAAATGAGAGGGCATAAGGGTAAGGGGTAAGAAGTTTAGAGAGGAGCTGAGTAAGAACTTTTTTTAAAAGTTCTGAAGAAGGGTCTCGACCCGAAACGTCGCCTATCTCCTTCGCTCCTTAGATGCTGCTGCACCCGCTGAGTTTCTCCAGCTTTTTGTGTACCCAAGAACTTTTTTTACCCAGTTGATGCTTAGGAATCTTGAAGCACTGCCTGAGGGGATGCTAGAGGCAGAAACTTTCACAACATTTGAAAAATATCTAGGCATGGACTTGAAGCACCAATGCTGAGACGGCCACAAATCAAACGCTGGTAAATGGGCCTGGTATAAATGGGTCATTGCTGGTTGGCATGGATATAGTGGGCTGAAGGCCCTGTTACTATGGTTGCATGACTCTATAACTGTGGATTAACCCATGAAGAGGTAAAACACCATTGTTAGTCAGGCAGCAATGAGTAATTGTGATGTGTCCTACTTCTTCTTTACAACATAATTTATGGTTCAGAAGCGCATAACTAGTTCATAAAGAGCACACCGGTCAACACTGTCTATTATCCATTACTGCTTTATCCAGTTGATTCATCAGCCAAAACACACCGAATAATCTCCTCACCAACTACCTTTGCGTCCAACCCTTTGTTCATCCCTCCAAGCCTCCTGGTGGGAGACCTGAGTGTGCAGCCACTCTCCTGGCTGAAGCTCGAAACCAGGGAATCCCTCAACTGACTAGAACACCCTTGGGTCAGAGTTTTCTCGATCATATTGCAGTAACAGCAAAGAATAATTTTAGTATCGTGCAGCAGGTTTGATGCATTTGTGCCCGCACCTCCTCCCTCATCACCATCCAGCGGCCTAAACAGGCCTTGTAGGCGAGGCAGAATCACATTCACCTCCTCCAACCTCATCCATTGCATTCAGTCGCCTACATTGGCAAGACCAGGCATAAACTAGGTTGATGTTTTTCAGAGCACCAGTGCTCTGTTCACGATGTCCGCAATCCTGGGTCCTGGGTGTCATGGTACACCAGTCATTGAAAGTAGGCATGCAGGTGCAGCGGGAAGTGAAGAAAGCGAATGGTATATTGGTATTCATAGCTAAAGGATTTGAGTATAGGAGAAGGGAAGTTCTACTGCAGTTGTACAGGGCCTTGGTGAGACCACACCTGGAGTATTGCAGAGGAGTAGATTGCAGAACAACCCTTGTTCTCGATGTACCAGGGCCCCATCCCCAGACCTCTACCTCTGTTACATCGACGACTGCTTTGGTGTCACCTCCTGCACCCACACACAACTGACTGACTTCATCCATTTCACCACCAACTTCCATCCGGCACTCAAATACACTTGGACCATTTCCGACATTTCCCTACCATTCCTTGACCTCACCATCTCTATTGCAGGTGATACACTCCTGACCGACATCCACTACAAACCAACTGACTCCCACAGCTACCTGGACTACTCTTCCTCCCACCCTGCTTTCTGTAAGGACTCCATCCCCTATTCCCAATTCCTCCGTCTACGCAACATCTGCTCCCAGGATGAGGTGTTCCACACCAGGTCATCACAAATGGCCTCATTCTTCAGAGAACGGGGATTCCCCTCCCCCACTATAGATGAGGCTCGCACCAGGGTCTCCTCCATACCCCGCAACACTGCCCTCTCTCCCCATTCCCCCATTCACAAACAAGGCAGAGTCCCCCTGGTCCTCACCTTTCACCCCACCAGCCGGCAAATACAACACATAGTCCTCCACCAGTTTCGCCACCTCCAACGTGACCCCTCCACTCGCCCATCTTCCCATGTCCCCCCCTGTCTGCCTTCCGCAAAGACCGCTCCCTCCGCAACTCCCTTGTCAATTCTTCCCTTCCCTCCCGCTCTACCCCTTCCCCGGGCACTTTTCCTTGCAACCGCAAGAAATGCTACACTTGTCCCTTCACCTCCCCCCTCCACTCCTTTCAGGGACCCAAGCAGTCCTTCCAGGTCCGACAGAGGTTCACCTGCACCTCCTCCAACCTCATCTACTGCATCCGCTGCTCCAGATGCCAGATGATCTATATCAGTGAGACCAAGCGTAGGCTTGGCGATCATTTCGCCGAACACCTCCGCTCGGTCCGCATTAACCAACCCGACCTCCCGGTGGCTCAGCACTTCAACTCCCCCTCCCATTCCGTATCTGACCTCTCGGTCCTGGGCCTCCTCCATGGCCAGAGTGAGCAACACCGCAAGTTGGAGGAACAGCACCTCATATTCCGCTTGAGGAGTCTGCATCCTTTGGGCTTGAACATTGAATTTTCTCAATTCTGTTAACCCTTGCTGTCTCCTCCCCTTCCCACCTCTCCCTCAGCCCTCGGGCCCTGGCATTCCCTCTCTCTCTCTATCTCCCTCCCCCACCCTAGTCGCACCAGCTTCTCATTTTCACACCACAAACAGCTTACAATGGCTTGTTCCCTTTATCATCGATACTTTTTTGCATATCTTTCATTCATTGTTCTTTATCTCTCCACATCACCGTCTATATCTCTCGTTTCCCTGATCCCTGACCAGTCTGAAGAAGGGTCTCGACCCGAAACGTTGCCTATCTCCTTCGCTCCTTAGATGCTGCTGCACCCGCTGAGTTTCTCCAGCCTTTTGTGAACCCTGGAGTATTGCATACAGTTTTGGTCTCCTAATCTGAGGAAAGACATTCTTGCCATAGAGGGGGTACAGAGAAGGTTCACCAGACTGATTCCTGGGATGTCAGGACGTTCATATGAAGAAAGACTGGATAGACTCGGCTTGTACTCGCTAGAATTTAGAAGATTGAGGGGGGATCTTAAAGAAACTTACAAAATTCATGAGGGGTTGTACAGGCTAGATGCAGGAAGATTGTTCCTGATGTTGGGGAAGTCCAGAACAAGGGGTCACAGTTTAAGGATAAGGGGGAATTCTTTTAGGACCGAGACGAGAAAAAAAAATATTCACACAGAGAGTGGTGAATCTGTGGAATTCTCTGGCACAGATAGTAGTTGAGGCCAGTAATTGGCTATATTTAAGAGGGAGTTAGATGTGGCCCTTGTGGCTAAAGGGATCAGGGGGTATGGAGAGAAGGCAGGTACAGGATACTGAGTTGGATGATCAGCCATGATCATATTGAATGGCTGATCATCCAACTCATCATCCGAATGGCCTACTCCTGCACCTATTTTCTATGTTTCTATGTTTCTATGTCTCCATGTTTCTAATCCCTTTGACTCCACGGTTCTCCTGGTAGTTTTTTTTTTGCTCCAGTTGCCAGCAGCCGCAGTCTCTTGTGTTTACATTAGAAACATAGAAAATAGGTGCAGGAGGAGGCCATTTGGCCCTTCGAGCCAGCACCGCCATTCATTGTGATCATGGCTGATCGTCCCCAATCAATAACCCATGACTGCCTTCCCCCATATCCCTTGATTCCATGAGCCCCTAGAGCTCTATCTAACTCTCTCTTAAATCCATCCAGTAATTTGGCCTCCACTGCCCTCTGTGGCAGGGAATTCCACAAATTCACAACTGTCTAGATGAAAAAGTTTTTTCTCACCTCAGTCTTAAATGGCCTCCCCTTTATTCTAACACTGTGTCCCCTGGTTCTGGACTCGCCCAACATTGGGAACATTTTCCTGCATCTAGCTTGTCCAGTCCTTTTATAATTGTATATGTTTCTATAAGATCTCCCCCTCATCCTTCTAAACTCCAGTACATTCTTGATGCATTTAACATGGTTTCTATTAATCCAATAATCTATCTATTAAAACTCTGGGTGTGTGTGTGTTTGTGTGTGTCAGACTTTTGACCTTTGATTCGTTGCTCCGCCAAAACCACATGCTAAACTCTGAGATTTTTTCTATTTCGCTAGACATAACACATTTACATTCACTAATCCACTCCTCATTACATTTAGACATTTTTATGTACACAATTTTTAATAAAATCCTCCCCCCCCCCACATTCACTCATTTTAAAATCTAAACGGGACTCACGAGCTGCTGACATCACAACCCCGCGTACCGACCAATCCAAGCCACCTCTCTCTCTCTCGTCATTTGGCAGCCCAGCTCTTCTCCACTTTCTCCCCCTCCCTCCAACTACCCACGCGCCGTGCCTCCCGCAGCTGGACTCGCCTGCCCGCTTGCGCGCCCCTCCCATCCCCTGCTCGCCCCAGAGAGTCAGAAGCCCACAGCTCCACTTCCTTGACCGCCCGCCCACTCCAAACCCCCCCCCTTTCTCAAAATGCTCAGCCGATGAGCAGAAGAGATAAGGTGACGGCAGGGCGGGGTAAATGCTCTGCTGATCGGGAGAGGAAATAAGGCATAAGTTCCGCTGAACTCACTGCTGGCGCAGCTCGTTAGCCCCGCCCGCCTGCGCGCCCATCCCATCCCCTGCGCGCTCCAGAGAGTCAGAAGCCCACAGCTCCACACCCACGCCCATCCACCCACTCACTCCAACCCCCCCCTCCCCCGTTCTCAAAATGCTCTGCAGATCGGAAGAAGAGATAAGTCTTTGGCTATCTGACTCCTCCCTGTTCTGTGTTCCTCTCTCTGAACGAGCAGGTTCTGCAGATCCGGAGGACAGGTGAGATCCTGGGGAGGTGAAGAGGGGGAGTGGGGGAGAGGAGGGAGTAGGGAGGTAGAGGGGGGAATAGGATAGGTGAGGCGGGAGAATGTGGGAATAGAAGGAGAGGAATGGGGGTGATAGGGAGTGGGGAATAGATGGACTGGCCCCCACCCCTCTCCCTCCCCCTCTCCCCCTCCCCCTCTCCCCCTCCCTCCCCACTCCTCCCCCTCTCTCCCCTACCCTCTCACCCTCCCTCCCCTCTCTCTACCCTACCCCATCTCCTCCACCCTCCCCACTCTTCCCCATCTCTCCCCCGTACCCCTCTCCCCCTCCCTCCACACTCTTCCCCCTCTCTACCCTACCTCATCTCCCTCCTGCCCTCCCTCCTCCCCTCCACTACCCCCTTTCCCTCCACCCCATCCCCTCCCCACCCTCCCTCCCCCTCCCTTCCCCCCCAACCTCTCCCCCTGCCTTCCCCCTATTCTTCCCCCCCCTCCCCCCCTCCTTCCCTTCCCCCCTCACAGCCTCTCCTCTTCTCCCTACCCCTCTCTCTCCTCCCATCTTTCTCATCCCTCTCCCCCACACCAAACCACCCCCCCCCCCCAGACACGCCTGCGAGTTGCGGACTATGCGTCAGTTGATAGTGCGGTTATTGGGTAAAAGGAGCAAATTAATAATATTAATATAATATCAAGTGGGGTTGTTAGCACGTGTGCCGGGGGGGGGGGGGGGTGGTAGTTAGTGTGTGTGATGCCGGATGCCGCCAGCCACCCCCCCCCCCCCTCCCCACAACGACACATTCGGGGAACAGACCCAATGGGTCTGCACTTGGTCTAGTATACTTTTAAAAATTTGTGTGTGTGTGGGTGTGTGTGTGCGTGCGTGTGCGTGTGTGTGTGTGTGTGTGTGTGTGTGTGTGCGTGTGTGTGTGTGTGTGTGTGCGTGTGTGCGTGTGTGTGTGTGTGTGTGTGTGTGTGTGTGTGTGTGTGTGCGTGCGTGTGTGTGTCAAAAGGGAGGTTTTTTGCTTTTGATTTTGTCTTTGATTCGTTAGACTGCCAAAACCAGACACAAAAAGGCCGAGATTTTTACCATTTCGTTAGCGATTTTACTTTTACATTCACTAATCCACTCTTCATTAAATGTAGTCATTTTTCTGTATACATTTTCAATAAAATCCTTCATAAAACTTACTCTTTCCTTTAAATCAGCAGCCGTGGACGTCACAATGCCATTGCGCTCGCGGCACGGCCACGTGCTCTCCATTCAAGCAGACGCTGTCATCTGTTTGTGGGGGCGGGTGATTAGTGTGTGTGACGACGCACACTCCTCCCCCCGAACGCCAGAGTCTTCACTGACATTTACAAAGGACCCGCTGTTTGTGGGGGCGGGTGGTTAGTGTGTGTGACGACGCACGCTCCTCCCCCGAACAGCTTTGGTGCATGAGACGCGCACGGCATTTCCAGAACATTCTGAATGCTTCAGCGGTTATTCGAATTCTTCACCAACCGTCATTCTTTTTTTTTAATAATATTTTTATTAGAAGTAATCCATCATAACAACGGTATAACAACTTTTCAAATACACAACCAACTTATTTCAATAAGTATATGGATGTTACAAATAATTCTTATAAACTTCTATTTTTTAGAAAGTAGAAAAGGAAAAGAAGAGATTTTAATCAATAAGAATAGTGATTAAATAATAATTTTGATTATATAGAGAGAGAAAGAGAAGAAAAAAAAAAGATTATAGTATACATCTTAATAGTGAATAACACAATTTCAAATAATGATATCAATAGAGACATGCATACAAATCCAATAAATATATATATTATTTTCATCTAATCCTGCCGGGCACCCATTGAGTTGTGATGCCAAGAACAGCTACCCCTTCAAATATTCTGTATATGGAGACCATATCTGTTCAAAGAGTTTGTATTTGTCCATTAGGACAAATCTGATTCTTTCCAAATGCAACGTCTCCAACATTTCCACTGTCCACATTTTAATTGTGGGGGATAATGTTCCCTTCCAAAATTTCAATATTAATTTTTTCCCTATTATCAAACAATAATCCAAGAAATGTATTTTGGTTTTACTGTTAATATGTTAGATTTGAATCCGGAACTCCTAATATTATTAATTTTGGATCTGGGTCCAGTTTAATTTTAAGAACTTCAGAGATAACTCTAAAGATTTCTGTCCAATAATAGTTGAGTTTTATACATGTTACAAAACTATGCATTAAGTTAGCTTCCCCAAGTTCTGACATTTATCACAAATAGAAGAAATGTTAGGATAAATTCTATTTAATTTCGTTTTTGAATAATGTAATCTGTGTAATACCTTAAATTGTTATCAATATATGTCTAGCATTTAATGAGCAACGATGTATACATTGTAGGCTTTCTTCCCAGTTTCCTTCGTTATAGATAAACCTATTTCATTTTCCCATGTTTGTCGATATATTTCCGAAGTTGGATTTCCCTATCCAAGATAGTATTGTATATATACGCTATTAATTTTTCAGTATTTGGGTGTTTATTAAACAATTCATCTAATAATCCTGGTTTTCTATTTTTATAGTCTTGCATATTTGACAATATAGTTTCTAATTTGTAAATACCTAAATATGTTATTTGACTGCAATCCATAGATATCCTGTAACTCTTGAAATTAAAGAAATTTTCCTTTCTTGTAAAGATGTTCTATCCTTTTAATTCCTAAATCATTCCAATGTTTAAACCCCTTGTCCAATACAGAGGGCTTAAACAAAGGATTATTCATAATTGGCAAACAAAGTGACAAATTATCCATATGTAGGGTCTTAACTATTTGTTTCCAAATACGTCTATTGCTATGAATTATAGGGTTGTCAACATATGTTTTTTTTTGTACTTCCCTTGGTGCAAAAATAATCGAACCTACATCAAAAGGCAAACAGTCTTCCTTTTCCATCTTTAGCCAGCTTGGCTCATAATATAAATTTACCAACCAACAATTCATATTCTTAATCTGAACTGCCCAGAAATAATATAAGAAATTTGGTAGTGCTAGTCCACCATTTATTTTAGATTTACATAGATGTTTTTTACTTATTCGATGATTTTTATAGTCCCAAATAAAACTATTAATCAAAATATCTTTTTTTTTAAAAACATTTTAGGGAGATATAAAGGGATGGCTTGAAATAAATATAACAATTGTGGCAAAAAAATAATTTTTATAGCATTTATTCTACCGATCATTGAAATAGGCAGTGTTTACCAATATAAAATATATTTTTTTAGTTTATTTAACAATTGAGGGTAATTATATTTAAATAGACAGTTATAGGATTTAGATACATTAATTCCTAGACATTTAAATTTGTCCGTGAATATTTTAAGTGGGAATTGTTCTAGTATATTTAATTTTATTCCAGTTATAGGCATAATTTCACTTTTATTCTAGTTAATTCTATACCCAGAAAATGTGCCAAACTTAGTTATAACATTAAGTAGATTGGGAATACTAATCTCCGGTTTTGTGTTATAAATTAAGATGTCATCTGCGTATAGAGATATTTTATTTGTTGTAGTTTGGTATTATATCCATATATTTCTGGTTCTGATCTAATCATTTCCCACAGGCCCACAGGAGCCATTGGAAGAGGAGGAGGGGGAGGAGCGACACCCGACCGGTAAGTTTTAAAATCCAGCGCGGGGCTTGTTTTTTCAGAGGCCCACAGGAGCCGTTGGAAGAGGAGGAGGGGGAGGAGCGACACCCGACCGGTAAGATTTAAAATCTAGCACGGGGCTTGTTTTTTCAGGAGCGTACCCAAATCCATAACATTCCATTTGGAGAAGTGGGTTTTTTTGAGGAAGCCGCTGATTGGTGGGAAGTGGACTAGGGAAAGCAGCTGATTGGTGGGAAGTGGACTAGGGAATAGCAGCTGATTTACAGTCAGATCCCAGCAGTTTGTAGTGATTTTATATTGTGTTGCTATTGTATCCTGTGTAGGGGGGGGGTAGTATGAAGGCCAGGGCAGTGTACTGTTCTGGATGTCAGATGTGGGAGGTCAGGGAATCTGATAGCCCTCCAGACGTACACATCTGCGCCAGGTGTGTCGAGATGGGGCTCCTAAAGGACTGTGTTAGGAACCTGGAGCAGCAGCTCGACGACCTCCGTCTGGTCAGGGAGAGTGAGGAGGTAATAGAGAGGAGCTACAGGGAGGCAGTCACTCCCAGACCACAGGAGGCAGACAAGTGGGTCACGGTTAGGAAGGGCAAGGGGCAGAGGCAGGGGCTAGAGAGTACCCCTGTGACCGTACAACTGGAAAATAGGTACTCGGGTTTGAGTACGATTGGAGGGGACAGCCTAGCTGGGGGCAACAACAGCGGCCGGGCCTCCGGCACAGAGACCGGCCCTGATGCTCAGAAGGGTAGCAAAAAGAGGAGGGCAATTGTAATAGGGGACTCTATTAGTTAGGGGGTCGGATAGGCGATTCTGTGGACGCAGTCGTGAGACCCGGATGGTAGTTTGCCTCCCTGGTGCCAGGGTCTCGCATGTGTCAGAACGTGTCCAAAAGATTCTGATAAGGGAGGGAGAGGAGCCTGATGTTGTGGTACACATAGGTACAATGACATAGGCAGAAAAAGTGATGAGGTCCTGAAGGGAGAATTTAGGGAGTTGGGGGGAAAGTTAAAGAGAAGGACCAAAAGGGTAACGATTTCAGGATTACTGCCTGTGCCGCGTGACAGTGATAGTAGGAATGAAATGAGGTGGAGGCTAAATGCGTGGCTGAGGGACTGATGCAGTGGGCAGCGATTCAAGTTTCTTGATCACTGGGACCTCTTTTGGGGAAGGCATGATCTGTACACAGAGGACGGGTTGCACTTGAACCCGAAGGGGACCAATGTCCTGGCAGGGAGATTAGCAAAGGCTACTGGGGAGACTTTAAACTAGAAAGGCTGGGGGGAGGGACTCGGGGTAGAGGGGGCTAGGGGACATGGTGTGGGGCAAGAGGCAGAGAAGGGAAGCACTCGGACCCAAAATGTAGGCGAGAAAGATGAAAAAGATAATAGACAGAGAATAAAGGATGGTGGGTTTATAAAATGTGCATATTTTAATGCTAGGAGCATTGTAAGTAAGGTGGATGAACTTAGAGCCTGGATTGACACCTGGAAATATGATGTGGTGGCAATCAGTGAAACATGGTTGCAGGAGGGCTGTGATTGGAAACTAAATATTCCAGGATTTCGTTGCTTCCGGGGTGATAGAATTGGAGGGACCAGAGGTGGAGATGTTGCATTGCTTGTCAGAGAGGATATTACAGCAGTGCTTTGGCAGGATAGATTAGAGGGTTCGTCTAGGGAGGCTATTTGGGTGGAACTGAGAAGTGGGAACGGTGTAGCAACACTTTTAGGGGTGTACTATAGACCGCCAAATGGGGAGCGAGAATTGGAAGAGCAAATATGTAAGGAGATAGCAGATATTAGTAGTAAGCACAAGGTAGTGATTGTGGGAGATTTGAATTTCCCAAAAAATAGACTGGGAAACACATTCTGTAAATGGGCTGGATGGTTTGGAGTTTGTAAAATGTGTGCAGGATAGTTTTTTGCAGCAGTACATAGAGGTACCGACCAGAGAAGGGGCAGTGCTGGATCTCCTGTTTAGGAAATGAGGCAGGACAGGTGACGGAGGTATGCGTTGGTGAGCACTTCGGGGACCAGTGATCACAATACCATTAGTTTCAATATAATTATGGAGCGAGTCAGAACAGGACCTAGAGTGGAGATTTTTGATTGGAGAAAGGCTAACTTTGAGGGAATGCGTGAGGATTTTAAAGGAGTGAATTGGGACACTTTGTTTCATGGGAAGGATGTAGAAGAGAAATGGAGCACATTTAAAGGGGAAATTGTAAGAGTACAGAATCTTTATGTCCCTGTTAGGTTGAAAGGAAATAGTAAAAATTGGAAAGAGCCATGGTTTTCAAGGGAAACTAGACACTTGTTTCGAAAAAAGAGAGATATCTACAATAATTATAGGAGGCATGGAGTAAATGAGGTGCTAGAGGAGTATAAAGAATGTAAAAAGAATCTTAAGAAAGAAATTAGGAAGGCTAAAAGAAGAAATGAGGTTGCTTTGGCAAGAAAGGTGAAAGTAAATCCAAAGGGTTTCTACAGCTATATTAATAGCAAAAGGATAACGAGGGATAAAATTGGACCATTAGAATGGACAGCTATCTGCAGAGCCAAAAGAGATGGGGGAGATATTGAACAATTTATTTTCTTCGGTATTCACCAAGGAGAAGGATATTGAACTCTGTGAGGTAAGGGGAAAAAGTAGAGTAGCTATGGAAACTATGAGATTCAAAGAGGAGGAAGTACTGACACTTTTGAAAAATATAAAGGTGGATAAGTCTCCAGGTCCTGACAGGATATTCCCTAGGACATTGAGGGAAGTTAGTGTAGAAATAGCAGGAGCTATGACAGAAATATTTCAAATGTCATTAGAAACGGGAATAGTGCCAGAGGATTGGCGTACTGCGCATGTTGTTCCATTGTTTAAAAAGGGTTCAAAGAATAAACCTAGCAATTATAGACCTATTAGTTTGACGTCAGTGGTGGGCAAATTAATGGAAAGGATACTTAGAGATAATATATATAAGCATCTGGATAAACAGGGTCTGATCAGGAACAGTCAACATGGATTTGTGCCTGGAAGGTCATGTTTGACAAACCTTCTTGAATTTTTTGAAGCGGTAACTAGGGAAATTGATGAGGGTAAAGCAGTGGATGTTGTCTATAGGTGGATTTCAGCAAGGCCTTTGACAAGGTTCCCCATGGAAGGTTGGTTCAGAAGGTTCAATCTTTGGGTGTTAATGGCGGAGTAGCAAGATGGATTCAACAGTGGCTGAATGGGAGATGTCAGAGAGTAATGGTGGATGGCTGTTTGTCAGGTTGGAAGCCGGTGACCAGTGGGGTGCCTCAGGGATCTGTGTTGGGTCCACTGTTGTTTGTTATGTACATCAATGATCTGGATGATGGGGTGGAAAATTGGATAAGTAAGTATGCAGATGATACTAAGATAGGTGGTATTGTGGATAATGAAGTAGATTCTCAAAGTCTACAGAGAGATTTGGGCCATTTGGAAAAGTGGGCTGAAAGATGGCAGATGGAGTTTAATGCTGATAAGTGTGAAGTGCTACATCTTGGCAGGACAAATCAAAATACGTACATGGTAAATGGTAGGGAATTGAGGAATGCTGTGGAACAGAGGGATCTAGGAATAACTGTGCATAGTTCCCTGAAGGTGGAATCACATGTAGATAGGGTGGTAAAGAAAGCCTTTGGTGTGCTGGCCTTTATAAATCAGAGCATTGAATATAGGAGTAGGGAAGTAATGTTAAAATTGTACAAGGCATTGGTAAGACCAATTCTGGAGTATGGTGTACAATTTTGGTCGCCTAGTTATAGGAAGGATGTCAACAAAATAGAGAGAGTACAGAGGAGATTTACTAGAATGTTGCCAGGGTTCCAGCAACTATTTTACAGAGAAAGGTTGAACAAGTTAGGTCTTTATTCTTTGGAGCGCAGAAGGTTAAGGGGTGACTTGATTGAGGTCTTTAAAATGATGAAAGGGATAGACAGAGTTGACGTGGATAAGCTTTTCCCATTGAGGGTAGGGAAGATTCAAACAAGAGGGCATGACATGACAATTAAGGGACAGAAGTTTAGGGGTAACGTGAGGGGGAACTTCTTTACTCAGAGGGTGGTGGCTGTGTGGAATGAGCTTCCAGCAGAGGTGGTGGAGGCAGGATCGATTTTAACATTTAAAAGTAAAGTGGATAGGTATATGGACGTGAAGGGAATGGAGGGGTATGGTCTGAGTGCAGGTAGATGGGACTAGGGGAAAACAAATGGTCGGCACGGACTGGAAGGGCCGAGAGGGCCTGTCTCCGTGCTGTAATTGTTATATGGTTATATGGTTATTTCGGCTAATGGTTCTATTACCAGAGCAAATAGTAATGGTGATAACGGGCATCCTTGTCTACAACCCCTAAAGAGATTACATTTTGCTGATACCATTTGATTTGTTAATATTCTTGCAGTTGGATTCGAGTATATGATGTTTACCCATTTGGAAAATCTATCCCCCAGTTGAAATTTCTGCATTATTTTAAATAAATATGGCCATTCAACCTGCTCAAATGTTTTTTCAGCATCTAAGGATATGACAGCTAGTTCAATATCATTCACTCTTTTTGCGTATATGATATTGAATAGACGTCTCAGATTATAAGATGAATAGCGTTTTGGGATAAAATCTGTTTGGTCATGATGTATTAAGTTATTAATCACTAAACTTAGCCATCGAGATAAAATGTTAGTTAGTATTTTTTGATCAGTGTTTAAAAGAGCTATTGCTCTGTATGACCCAGGGTCTTCCAAATCTTTATCAGCTTTAGGGATAAGTGTAATTGTAGATTCATTTAATGATTCTGGTAACTTTCCTTGTTCATAAGCATATTTATATATTATATGTAAACGTGGAGAGATCAGATCATAAAACTTCTTATAAAACTCAACACTTAAGCCATCAGGGCCTACGGTTTTTCCGTTATTTAATGATCCAATTGATTCTTCAATATCTTTTACTGATATATCAGCATTTAACAAGTCTCTACCTTCCTGATCCAAACTATTAATATGACATTCTTGTAGGAATGTTTCCAATCCATCTGATTGTCCTACTAGTTTAGATGAGTAAAGATTTTGATAATATTGTAAAAATGTATCATTGATATCTTTTGGTAAAGTCAATATTTCTCCTTGTTCAGATCTAATTTTATGTATCATTTTCTCCTCATCTAATTTTCTAAGCTGGCGTGCCAGTAATTTTTGTGGTTTATCCCCAAATTCAAAGTGTACTTGTTTAGTCTGTTGAAAAAGTTTAATAATCTGATTTGAATATATTTTATTTAGGTTATATTTTAATGATGCAATTTTATTACTTAGCCCCTTTGAAGGGGATATTGCATTTTCTTTTTTTTTTATTTTTTTTTTTTTTTTTTTTTTTTTAAATTTTTTTATTGTAGAAACAATATATACCGAGTACACTCTTATACGACAGTGAGAGTTGTATAATATACAAAATTATATAATATTGATTATCGATTGATACTGTTTATGTTAATTGTAATATTATCCATTATACGTTTCGTGGTTATTTATTTTATATAATTGGGAATATATGTAGTATATTCCTAAAGTAAGCAATATACTCAGATTTCTCATATCATAGATATTCTTCCAATTACCAAATACAAATCCCCGCTAATATAACTACATAATACCCAATCTTAAACAAAGTTTTATGATATTCATAATGTTATCAAAATATTAAGAATGTTTGTATTATTGTTAACTTTATATTTCAAAATTATTGTATAGTTGAAAATGCATAATTTTATATAATTACAAATTTAAGACATCTATAATCTTTTCATACGAATAAAAATAAGTGTGTACATATTAAAAAATGTATATAATATGTTTCTATATTTTTTTCCTTAATTAAAGATAGGAAGATAGAGAAAGAGAATAGAAAATAGAAATGAAAATGTGAGAAGTTTGATGGAGATTGAAGTATTACTAAATAATCCATTCTTGGAGATACATTCATGATTTATTATATGTATTTCTTCATCCATTCAGATATTCAGGCCTCAGTCAAGTCCCTGTGCCGAACCATTGTGACCCTGTAGATATTTAATATAGGGAGACCATATCCCTTTGAAGAGATCTAACCTGTCCATAAGGACAAGTCTCAATCTCTCCAAGTGAAGTGTCTCCGTCATTTCTGTATTCCACATTTTAATTGTTGGGGATACAGGGCCTTTCCAAAATTTTAATATTAATTTTTTCCCAATTATTAAAGAATAGTCGATAAAAGTTCTTTGATTCCTTGTAATTATTTGTTCCGTTTCCGGTATTCCAAGTATGATTAACTTTGGGTCAGGAATCATAGTAATATTAATAACATTCGAGACTATCTTAAATATTTCATTCCAATATTCTAGAATCTTCGTACAATTAGTAAATGAATGTGACAAAGTTGCTTCTAATATTTGACATTTATCACATATAGGTGATAATTTTGGAAATATATTATGTAATTTAGATTTAGAATAATGTAATCTATGTAAAATTTTAAACTGTATAAGAGCATGTTTAGCATTTAACGAACAGTAATGTATGTGTTGTAAGCTTTCTTCCCATATTTCTGGGCTTATTATTTGACTTAATTCATTTTCCCAACGCTGTCTATGTATTTCCGATGATGGAATATCACTTTCCAACAAAATATTGTAAATGTATGATATCATTTTTTCTGTATTTGGATGTTTATTCAAGCATTCATCTAAAATTTCACTCTTTCTATTTCTGAGTTCTTGTGTATTTGCAGAGATATAGTTTCTGATTTGTAAATATCTGAAATATTCATTATTATGAAGCCCGTAAGTTTGTTGTAATTCTTGAAATGAAAGAAAAGAATTTTCCTTATAAAGATCCCCTATATTTAAAATTCCTTTTATTTTTCCATTGTATAAAAGCCTTATCCATCGTTGACGGTTTAAACGTAAAATTGTTGGCAATTGTAAGACCTAGCGGTATAAATTTTAGTTTTAGTGTTTTCTTTATTTGTTTCCAAATACGTATTCCACTTTCTATTATCAAATTTTCACTATAAATTTTCTTAGGTACATTAATATTAGCAAATATTATAGAGCTAATTTCAAATGGAAAACAGTCTTCTCTTTCCATTTTTAACCAATTCGGTTTATTATCTGTTTCTCCTAACCAGAAATTCATATTTTTAATATTAACTGCCCAATAATAAAACATAAAATTTGGTATAGCTAAACCCCCGTTTATTTTAGCTTTACATAAATGTTTTTTTATTTATTCTATGATTCTTATAATCCCAGATAAAGTTAGTGACTATTGAATCTACTTTTTTTAAAAAAATTTTTAGAGAGATATATCGGGATTGATTGAAATAAATATAATAATTGTGGGAGGAAAATCATTTTTATTGCGTTTATTTTACCTAACATTGAGATAGGTAAGCTTTTCCAGTATAAGATATTTTTATTTAATTTATTCAATAATAACGGGAAATTAGACTTAAATAAAGAGTCAAATCTTTTTGTAACAAAAATACCAAGATATTTAATATTTTCATTTGTTATCTTAAAAGGAAATTGTTGTAATATCTGTAAGTTATTCATGGTTATTGGCATAAGTTCACTTTTATTCCAATTGATACTGTATCCTGAAATTAAACCAAATTCCGTTATTAGTTTTTAACAAATTACGGATACTTATTTCCGGTTTAGTAATATAAAGTAATATATCGTCCGCATATAACGAGATTTTATTCTTAGTATCTTTAGTATCATATCCATATATTTCCGGGTGCAATCTTACCCTTTGAGCAAGGGGTTCGATTGCTAACGCAAACAGTAATGGTGATAAAGGACAGCCTTGTCTACAACCTCGAGATAAACTAAACTTAGTTGATAACATATGGTTTGTTATTATTCTAGCTGTTGGGTTTGCATATAATAATTTAATCCAAGTAGTAAACCTATCACCAAGCTTAAAGGCTTCCATCACCGAAAATAGATAAGGCCATTCCACCTGGTCAAAAGCTTTTTCTGCATCCAACGAGATGACTACTAAGTCTTTTTTATCACTTCTTTTCGAATATATGATATTAAATAACCGTCTTAGATTATATGAAGAATATCTTTTAGGTATAAATCCTGTTTGATCAGGATGAATTAATTCGTTAACAATTTTGCTTAATCTTTGTGCAAGAATCTTTGTTAAAATTTTTTGATCCGTATTTAATAAAGCAATTGCTCTATATGATCCTGGGTCATCCAAATCTTTATTTATTTTGGGTATAAGTGTTATAATAGATTCGTTCAATGTATCTGGTAATTTCTCTTGTGTATATATCTGTTCATATAATGATTTTAAATATGGGACCATTTGGTCATGAAAAATTTTATAAAATTCCGAGCCTATACCATCTGGTCCTGGAGTTTTACCATTTTTTAAAGATTTAATAGATTCTTGGATTTCTTTTATTGAAATATCGGCATTTAATAGTTCTCTATTTTGTAAATCTAATTCTTTTAAGTTACATACATTTAAAAAGGCATCTATTTCTGTTTTATTTACTGTCGTGTTACCAGTATACAAATTTTTATAATATTGCATAAATCTTTCATTAATATCCTTGGGTTGTATTAATAATTCACCGTTTTGTGATTTAATCCTATGTATAATTTTTTCAGCTTCAATTTTCCTTAATTGTCGAGCCAATAGTTTTTGTGGTTTGTCTCCAAATTCAAACAATAATTGTTTAGTATGTTGGTAATATTTTAAAACTTGATCAGTATATATTTTATTTAATTTATACTTCAATGCTACAATTTTATTATGTATTATTATATCTGATTTTGTTGCATTCTGTATATCTAATTGTTTAATCTCCCTTTCTAAGTCCTGTTGTTCCTTCCGAATCTTCTTATTATGGAATGCTTGTGAAGAAATCATAATTCCTCGAAGATATGCTTTAAATGTTTCCCATAATAAAGAGCGAGATATTTCTGGTTGATCATTTATTTCAAAAAACATCTTAATCTGAGTTATAATGTATTCCTGAGTGGTTTTATTTTTTAAAATTTGTGGATTAAGTTTCCATTGTCCTAGATTTTCTGTTTTACCATTTATTTTAATTTTAAATGTTAATGGCGCATGATCTGAAATTATAATATTATGATATTTGGATTCGTAAGTAAGTGAAATAAGCTTTGCATCTACCAGAAAGTAATCTATTCTTGAATAAGTTTTATGTACTGGCGAGTAGAAGGAATATTCTCGACCAGTAGGATTTTCTGTTCTCCAGACATCTTTAATGTTAGTCGTTTGGATGTATGCGTTTAATAAATCACTAGTATGCGATTTAATTTTTCTTTGTTTTGAAGATCTATCTAAATAAGGGTCTAATGTACAATTAAAATCTCCTCCAATTATCAAATTGTAATGTGTTAATTCCGGAATATTATTAAGTACTTTCTTAAAGAATAAAGGACTATCAAAATTTGGTCCATAGATGTTAACAAAAATCATTTTTTCCCTATTTATTTCTCCTATCACAATAATGTATCTGCCATCCTTATCAGATATAGTAGATGTATGCTTAAATAAAGTACCTTTACGAAATAATATTGCTACGCCTCTTGATTTATGCGTAAAGGAAGAGTGATATATTTTATCTATCCATTTAGCTTTCAGCCTATTTTCAGCGTCTTTCTTTAGGTGAGTTTCTTGAATATAAATTACATCAGCTTTCATTGCCTTTAAGTGTGTCAATATTTTTCCTCTTTTTATTGGTTCATTGATACCTTTAACATTCCAACTGCAAAAGGTTAATCCCTCGTTCCCCATATTTCTTTTTAAATCCTGCATTTTAGATTTGTGGGAATCTAGAATAGAGTCCAAGGGTCCGCGCAGTAGACCTAACCTTACACCCGAACACCGAATAGATGAATTTTAGATCTCTTTTATGTACTTCACGAATATATCTCCATTGTTCCAGTGTATAGCTCCATTCAAACTGAAAGATATAGTAAACATAAAAGAATAGTGAAGAGTAGGTAAAAAGCTTAGTAGAGTGCATAAAGAGTAGGAAAAACTACAAATAAAATATTTGTAGTTTGTGAAAGCCAAACTATATTGGCTATTAATCTAAAGGCTTCCGGCATTGATGTTATTAATTTAGCCAGCTCCTAATTTTAAGGAATTATTATTCCATGATAATATTTTAACGGGGATATAATATTAAAGAAATGAAAGGAGTGATATTAATCATCATAAAAGTATATATATCTAAAATTAGTTTAAAAATCTAATTATAAAGCCGCAGATAAAGAGTTTTTTAAAATACAAAAAAATAGAAATCATTATTAAAAAAGGAAAAAAAAAAAATTAAGGGGAGGGTATCTCCAAATGTAACAAGACATAAAATATTAATTATTAGCAGTATTAATTAGCAATAGTGAACAGTCTTGGTTAATAATAGTCATAGTGATAATAAAACCGCGTTATAATTTTAGTATGTGTGTTATTTGTTTGTGTTAGTTATATATTATGACTAATTGTCAATGTTCGGTGAGCTTCTTCCAATCCGGGAAAACATTTCGTTCCATACGACATTGTCCGTTCCTTCTAATTTCTTCTAATTCCATATTATCGTATGAAGTCTCATAGAATGTTAAGAGACCGTACTAGGTCTTTAAAAATAGTAAAAGACAGTATATTTGCTTGTAGATGGTTTTCAAGTGTCAAACTGCTTTGCAAATTCCATTGCTTCTGTTGGAGTCTTGAAGAAGTGTTCCACGTTGTTGTAAGTAACTCTTAGGATGGCTGGGTAATTCAAACCGTATCTCAAGTTTTCTACACCCCTCATAAGGTTTTTGGCTTCGTTAAACGCTTTTCGTTTTCTGGCGACCTCTGGGGGATAGTCTCGATAGATACTGATTCTTTGTCCTTGAAACATCAGATTCTTTGTTCTCGAGGCTCTCCGCATAATATCCTCGAGAATAAAATCATATTGTAACTTTACAATCATTTGTCTTGGGGGGGCGTTTGTACTGGTCTGTCTTCTGCCGACTCGATGTGCACGAGCTAATACAGGCATATCATCCAAAGATAAAACAGCTTGCAGTAATTTAGCAGTGAATTCTCGAGTGTCTTCGTGTTTCTCTAGACCTTCAGGAATCCCTGCAATCCTCAAGTTCTGCCTTCTTTGATAGCCTTCTAGCTGCGTGCATTTATCTGTTACTTTGGATAACAACTCCAGTAGACGTTCTTGCTCTGTTATCAGCTTTGCTGTAGACACAGTACTAGCCTCCGCTATCTTTTCAAGGTTTTTCATGCCATCAGCTTGTTGTTCGACCACATTTGCAATAGGGTCAATCTTATTTTTAAAGTCTTTTTTAACATTTTTCAAGTTTAGCCTCCATCTTGCGTTCCATATTATTGATCATATCAATGATTTCATTCTTCAATATTTCTGATTCTTTCTTGAACTTATTATCAATTTGTGTCTTTGTATCTTTTTGAAATTCACTCCATTGATTTTTCATCAAGTCCATCTGATTATTAATTTGACAGATTTCTTCCTTTATATCTCCCTTTATTTCTTTCATTTCTTGCTTTATATCTTTCATTTCTGCCTTGAACTCACGTTTTAAATCAGCCATCTGATGAGAAATAAAAGTTCTCAAGTCCTCACCTCCTGTGTCTGCTTTCCTGGAGACGTCTTCCAGGGAACTGGCCCTACTCGAGTCCGAGGCTTCTCCCAGGCCTTCTCCCGCTCTCGCCCGGGTTTTTCGAGCCTTCGTTTTATCGGTAGGGCTCCGTGCTGTCATGATTTGTCGCAGGGCTGATGACGTCAGCCGGTATCGTCGATGTTGAAGCGGCAGACAGTATAAAGCAGGCGATCGGTAAGTCCTTTTAAATCCGTTTAAATCCCCGTTTTTTCAAAATTTTTGCGGAGCTGGCTGGTGCTATGCTTTAAGGCTCCATAGCGCCACCGGAAGTCGGGGGGGGGGGAGCATTTTCAATATCTAATTGTTTTATTTCATTATTCGATTTTCCTTATTAAAGTATGCGTGTGCTGATATTATCACACCACGCATAAATGCTTTAAATGTATCCCAAAGGTGAAATTCCAGGTTTGTCATTAGTTTCAAAAAATAATTTAATCTGTTTTACCAAGTAATCATAACCAGCCTTATCATTTAATATTTGGGGGTTGAGTCTCCAGTTAGAGGTTTTAATAGTTATGTCTTTTAATTTTATCTTAAATGTTAATGGAGCATGATCTGAGATAATAATATTATGATATTTTGAGTCATACGTAAATGGAATTAGTTTTGAATCTATTAAAAAAATAGTCTATCCTTGAATAGGTTCCAAATACAGGGGAAATAAATGAATATTCTCGACCAGATGGGTTATCTGTTCTCCAGATATCCTTAACGTTTGCTGTGTTAATAAAATAATTTATAAGTGTACTTGACTTAAAAGTGGTTTTCCTTTTCATTGATGATCTATCTAAATAATTATCTAAGGTACAATTAAAATCACCTCCAATTATTAGATTATGTTGAGTGGATATAGGGATATTGTTAAATATTTTCTTGAAGAATAATGGGTTATCAAAATTAGGACCATATATATTCATAAGGATTACTTTTTTAGAATGTAATTCACCTGTAATTATTATATATCTACCCTCAACATCTTCTATTATTGAGCTTTGTTTAAAACTTTTACCTTTACGAATAATTATTGCTACCCTCTAGACTTATGTGTAAATGAAGAGTGATATACTTTGGAAATCCATTTTGCTGTTAATCTATACAGCGCGTCTTTTTTAAGGCGTTTCTCTTGGAGAAAAATAATATCAGATTTCAATCTATTTAATTGAGCTAAAACCTTACCTCTTTTAATTGGTTCGTTAATTCCCTTAACATTCCAACTACAGAAGGTGATTCCATCACCCCCAATCCTAGTGTTTATGTCATACATGTTATTATTAAGGTGGTTTATAATGGAGTAGATGTCCCAGCTCATCTAACCCAATCCTATACCCAAACATCAGATCGATGAAATTTAATTTCTGTGTCATTGTCTTATACACACGTCTCTTCGAACTAACTATATAATAACAATCATACTTAAATCATATAATATATAATATGAAATAAAATTCATAATATAAAAGTAATAATAAAAAATGTGAGTAAAGTAAGTGATGTTAGTAAAGTGTAAGGGGAAAAAAAAAAGTGACTACAACTATAATTAGTGTAGTTAGTATTAGTGTAAGCCACACTAGCGTGGCTATTAATCTATGGACTTCCGTGAAAAAAAAAGATGTTAATAATTCCAGCTCCGTTTTTGCCTTAAGGGCTATATATGTCGGGGTGGGGTATTAAATTTATATACTTAATAAATAATTAATAATACTACTAATATCAAATATAGTTAGTGTCATAGCACTATATTAGGAGAGCTAAAGTACGTTTTAAAGGGGTAGGTAATATTAAACTATATTTATTAATAATCCATCCATCCCTCATTAACCCCAAGATAGAGTCCATGTCCATTGTTCCTCCTCCTTCCCTGCGGGTCCTCCTTCAGTGTGAATCCTCCTCCTTTTCTATGGATGGGCAGTATCATCAGGTAAGTGATCAATAATATTCAGTATTCGTCATCTTCATCTACTTCTTCCTCTACTTCTTCCTCTTCCAGGTTCTTCTGAATGTTTCGAGCAATTTCAAGAGCTTCTGTATGCTTGGTGAAGTGGTGCTCCTTGTTATCATAAGTTACTCTTAATGTTGCCGGGTACATCAGGCCATATCTCAGCTTCTTTATGTTCCTCAGGATACCTCTTGTTTCTGTAAATAAAGATCTTCTCTTGGCCACTTCCTCAGGGTAATCTCTGAAGATACTGATGTTGTCTCCCTCATATTTGAGATTTTTCTTACGTATTATTATCTTCATCATATTTTCAAAAACATGATCGTAAGCCACCTTCACAATCATCCGTCTTGGGGGAGCATCCCTCCTAGGGGTACGTCTCAATGCCCTGTGTGCTCGGTCCAAGTTCAGAATATCTTTTAGGAATTTTGCAGCAAATTTTCGAGGGTCTTGATCTCCCTCTCGGCCTTCACTCAATCCAACAATACGCAAATTCTGACGCCGTTGACGTCCCTCCAAGTCAATTCATTTCTCAGTTATTTTGTGTAATAATTCTGATAAACGCTTGTTCTCAGCAAGACGCTTCTCGGCTGATTCAGTCAATTCTTTTATTACGTCATTTGGTTGGTTAAGTGAGGTTTTAATAGGTTCTAACTTGGTATCCAGCAGCAACTCCATCTCACCAGTTTTACAGTTTACGTCATCCAACTGTTGTTGCAAATCAGTACCCGCTTTATCTTTCCATTCGTCCATCATAGTCTTTACAGTAGTTATAACCTTTTTTGAACTCTTCTTTCAAATTTTCATGATACACCAAAATATCATTTCTTAAAGTCTTTTCACTTTAGAGGATTAAAGATTTCCTCTTTATATTCTTTTTTCATATCCTTAAGCATTTTTTTTAGCTTATCCATAATAATTTTTTTGAGGTCATCCATCTTTAAAATATCTTCCTGGGAGGCACTCAAACTCGAGCCCGCGGCTCCAGTGAGGCCTACTTCCTTTTTCACAAGCTTTTTCACTTGGTGGGGGGAGGAGCGATGCATCGACATTTTCTTAGTAAAGTCGTGCGCCTGATGACGTCACGCACCTTTTTAACGCTACCGGAGCCTACTCTGGTGAGTAGTTTCAGTTAACCCCTATAAACCCCCGTTTTTCATACAATTTTTAGCGGAGCTGAATGGCGCGAGTTCCACGCACTCCATAGCGCCACCGGAAGTCCCAACCGTCATTCTGACTTTGCTTGTGAAGAGCCTGAATTCCATTTGTCCCACGATAAGAATCTGCTTCGATTTCATTCCTTTCTTTTAACTTGAAAACGGTTGCGTTTTTGTCTCTTATAGTTAAGTGTTCATTTCATCAACAGCTCTTTTTAATTTTTAAGCTGATTGTTTTGGAGTAAGACTTCATTTTGAAACAATTTATCTTTCTGTCTCCATTTAATTTATAAATCTTAAAGAGTGCATTTCATTTAAAATGTTGTTAATTTCTTTATTTTTATTGCATTGAATTTAATTGTTTCTCATTTAACTGCTCATTATTGTTGATTTAATTGTTTTTCATTGAATTGAATGATTTCTCACTTAAAATCACTAATTTTTAACACTTTTAATTTCAAAGACCGTTTTCTAAAATAAATTTGCTGTCTCTTAATTGACAGCTTAGATTCAAAATCATTGTTTTTAATTATTCAGCTGTTTGTTTTTGTGTAAAACTTCATTTCGAAACAATTTATCTATCTGTCTTCATTTACTTTATAAATCTTAAAGAGTGCTGTCTATCTATCTATCTATCTATCTATCTATCTATCTATCTATCTATCTATCTATCTATCTATCTATCTATCTATCTATCTATCTATCTATCTATCTATCTATCTATCTATCTACTTTTAAAACTCTGTGTGTGTGTGTGTGTGTGTGTGTGTGTGTGTGTGTGTGTGTGTGTGTGTGTGTGTGTGTGTGTGTGTGTGTGTGTGTGTGTGTGTGTGTGTGTGTGTGTGTGTGTGTGTGTGTGTGTTTGTGAGTGTCAGATTGTTGGCCTTTGATTCCTTGATCCGCCAAAACCACACACTAAAACGTGAAGATTTTTTTCATTTCGCTAGACATTATACTTTTACATTCACTAATCCACTCCTCATTCCATTTAGACATTTATATGTACACATTTTAAAATAAAATCCTTCTGCCTCCCCCCCCCCCCTCACTCACTCATTTTGAAATCTAAACGGGACTCACGAGCTGCTGACGTCACAATCCCACATGCCGACCAATACAAGCCGCTTCTCTCTCTCTCTCTCTCTCTCTCTCTTCATTGGGCAGCCCGGCTCTCCTCCACTCCTTCCCCCCCTCCAACTACGTATGTGCCGCGCCTCCCGCAGCTGGACTCGCCCGCGCCCCGCGCGACGGTAACGCCTGCTACCGCCCGGCTCTCCTCCACTGCCCCCCGCCCCCCCACCCGGCCCGGCTCTATCACGCTGGAGGAGCTTTCTCTCTCCCCTCCACTCTCTCTCCCCCATCTCCTCATCTCCCTCCCTCTCCCCCCTCTCTCCCTCTCTCCCTCCCCCTATTCTCTCTCTCTTCCTCCCTCCCACTCTCTCACTTCCCCCTCTCTCTCTCCCCCTCTCTCTCCCCCTCTCTCTCTCCCTCCCCGTCTCTCTCTCCCTACCCCCTCTCTCTCCCGCTCTCTCTCTCTTCACCCCTCTTTCTGTCTCCCCACCTGTCTCCCTCCCTCCCCCTTCTCTCTCTCCCTCCCCCTCTCTCTCTCCCTCCCCCCTCTCTCCCCCTCTCTCTCTCCCCTCTCTCTCTTCCCCTTCCTCTCCCCTACCCCCTGCCCTCCCCCTAAACCCCCTAACTTCCTCACCCCCTATCTCTCTCTCTCCACCCACCGCTCTCTCACTCTTATCTCTCTCTCTCCCCCTCTCTCTCCCCTCCCTCCCCCTCCCTCCCCCTCCCCCTCCCTCCCCTCCTTCTCTCTCTCTCTCCCCCTCCCTCTCACCCCCTTCTCTCCCCTCTCCTCTCTCTCGCTCCCTCCCCCCCTCCTCTCTTCTCTCTCCCCTCCCCCTCTCTCCCCCTCCCTCGCTCTCTCCCCTCCCTCTCTCTCTCCCTCTCCCCTCCCCTAAACCCCCTTCCCCCCTCCATACCCTCCCCTCCACCCCTCCCCTACCCCCTGCCCTCCACCCCCTCCCCCCACCCCCCTCCCCCACCTCTCCCCCTCCCTTCCCCCCACCTCTTCCTCTCTCGACCGCCCTGCCCTCCCCTAAACCCCCTTCCTTCCTCCCCTCTGCACCCTCCCCTCCACACCCTCCCCTCCACCCTCCCCTCCACCACTCCTCTACCCCCTTCCCTCCACCTCCTCTGCCCTCCCACTCCCTTCCCCCCACCTCTCCCCCTCCCTTCACCCCACCTCTCCCCCTCCCTTCCCCCCACCTCTCCCCCTCACTTCCCCCCCACCTCTCCCCCTCCCTTCACCCACCTCTCCCCCTCCCTTCCCCCCACCTAATTAATAATATTAATATAGTATCAAGGGGGTTGTTTTTTTGTTCTTTTTTTAATTTATTTTTGTTAGAAGTACAGTGATGTGGTACCTAATACATACATACACGTTACCATTCTTGTACAACTTCTTATTTTTTATTTAATAATAAAAGAGCAGTGATATAAAAATGAAAATAAAGAGTGTCGAGATAGATAGACAAGAGATTAGAAACAGATAATGAAAGAGACAAAGAGCAGAGATAAGAAGCTAAGGAGATTGAAAAAAAAGAAAAATAGAAAGAGAAGAAATTAGGAGAGATATACATATTTAATATCTTCACCCATCCGTCACCCGGTTCCGAACCATTTAATTTCTAAGGTTATGTTATGTTGCACCATATGCTTGTGAAAAGTCGATAAAAGGAGACCAAATCTTTAAGAATTGGTCTACTTTGCCTAGTAGGAGGAATCTCATTTCTTCAAGATGTCGCGTTTCCGACATATTTGCAATCCAAATTTTGAATATTGCCGTGGTTGCGTTTTTCCAAAATTTAAGTATAAGTTTTTTTGTTGTTATTAAACCATAATTAAAGAGAGCTTCTTGGAACGTAGTTAATTTATGTCCCTCTTCCATTGATCCGAAGATAATCAGTTCTGTATTGGGGTTCAATTTTGTGTTGAATAGTTTTGTAAAATTTCCGAAGATTTCAGTCCAAAATTTATGAAGTTCTGTACGGAGACAAAGGAATGTGCTATAGTAACATTTTGAGTTAGACATTTGTCACAAATGGGGGAAACATTTGAAAATATTTTATTCAATCTGGTTTTCGAGTAATATAATCTATGTAAAATGTTAAATTGAATTAAGTTATGCCTTACATTAATCGAACATTTATGTACATATAATAGGATTTTTTCCCATCTGTCTTTTGGAATTTTTATCAATAACTTTTGTTCCCAGTCCCTTCTAATTGCTTCGTCGTTGGTGTTTCTATATTTAAAATTATATTATATAAATATGATATTAAATTGCTTGATTCTGCCTTTCGGTTAATTCCTTCCTCTAATAAACCTGAGGTTAGAGTTTGATATCCTTGTATATATTTTTTCAAATAATCTTGAATTTGAAGGTATTTGTAATATTGATTATTTTTCAGGTTATATTTTAGTTGTTGTTGTTGGACACATCTCGGAGGATCTGTCCTGGTCCCTCAACACCTCCAAGCTGATCAAAAAGGCGCAGCAGCGCCTTTACTTCCTGAGGAGGCTCAAAAAAGCCCACCTGTCCCCCCTGATCCTGACCAACTTCTACCGATGCACCATTGAAAGCATCCTGACCACCTGCTTTACGGTATGGTACAGCAGTTGCACCATAGCAGACAGGAAGGCACTACAACGGGTGGTGAAAACCGCCCAGCACATCATCGGTGCCCAGCTCCCTGCCATGGATGCCCTCCACCGAAAACGGTGTCTGAGACGGGCTGGGAAGATCATCAAAGACCCCTCCCACCCTAACCACGGACTGTTTGCCCTCCTACCATCGGGGAGGCGGTATAGGAGCCTCAGGTCCCGCACCAGCAGGATGAGGAGTAGCTTCTATAATAACACCATTGCACTGCTGAACTCAGAGTCCCGCCGATAGATTTCCACACCTGTATTTATTTATCTGTATTTACCTATATATTGCTATCACTTCGTACTGTCACTAAACTGCATTTCGTTGTACCCATACTTGTATCTGTGCAATGACATTAAAGTTGAATTGAATTGAATTGAAAAGAATGATGGAAGTTTTACCATTTCATACATATCTCCAATCATTTTAATTCCTATTTTTTCCCCAATGGATAAACATTTTATCAATAATAGATGGTTTGAATGAAGGGTTGTTAACTATTGGGGAAAGAAGCGATAAATCAAGGGGGTAGTTAGTGTGGGGGTGGCTAGCGTGTGTGACGCCGCATGCTGGCACGCATTCCCCCCCCACATTTTAAAATAAAATCCCCCCCCCCCCCACAATCATCTAAACGGGGCTCACGAGCTGCTGACCTCACATTCCCACATGCCGACCAATCCAAGCTGCTTCTCTCTCTTCATTTGGCAGCCCAGCACTCTTCCACTACCCCCTCCAACTACGCACACGCCGCGCCTCCCGCAGCTGGACTCACCCGCCCGCGCCTGCTGCCACCCAGCTCTCCTCCACTTCCCCCGGCCTGGGTCTGTCATGCTGGCGGAAGGCACAGATCGGCTGCTACCCCCGCTGCTATTTTCGCCATCCTCGCTGCCGACCTGCAGGCTCACACGGCATCACGCCCGCACGCCCACTCCACCCTAGCCCCCCCCCCCCCCCCCCTCCCGGGGTCTGAAGCGCCGAGGATGCAAGGCCATGGAGCTGAGGCTCACTTTGAGGCCGATGGCTGCCGGGTGGCCCTACCCCTCTCCTCCCTCTCTTCTTAATATAATATCAATGGGGGTGGTTAGTGTGTATAGGAGGGGTGGTTAGTGTGTGTGTGACGCCTCAGGCCGCCCCCTCCCCTCGCAACCGCGATGGGTCTGCACTTGGTCTAGTTATCCCCTAAAATTAAGATTTGGCTGTGAACTGGAGAAATCAAAGTGTCGGAGGCTGCGTGCCCATTATGCTTGAGTGTCCTTCAATGGGATCATTACTGATCTGATTTGGGGCTCAACTCCTTTGTCCTGCCTGTTCCTCTGAATACCCGACTTTCTTACAAAACTTAACACCCATCTGCCTGAGCCTTGGATATATTAAATTATTCTGTTGGTTAGAAAATTACAAAGATTCACAATCCCCTAAATAACTCATCTCCTTAATGCTGCCCTGTTGTTCTGCTAACACAAGAGGCTGTCCGCTTTTTGTATAGTTTAGAGACAGTTTATGTGGAAACAGGCCTTTTGGCCCAACAAGTCCGCACTAACCATTGATCACCCACACACCCACAGACTAGATCTAACCTACACACTCGGGTCAATTTACCAATGCCGATTAATCTTCAAAGCTGCACGATCTAGGAGAAAACCCACGCGGTCACAGGGAGCTGCTGATTATACAAGCTCCGTATAATCAGCACCAGTAGTCAGGGTGGAACCCAGGCCTCTGGCCTGTAAAGCAGCAGCTCTACACCTGCGCCAATGTGCCGCCACACTCATCTCTCTTTCCTCTTTATATTGACTATCTCCCCTCTATTTCTTCAGTCCAGAAGAGCCTTTTGTTTATGCTCCCTAGTTCCCTGAAGGGAAACATTTGCTTGGGTAGTGTGCAACCCAATGGAAAGAACGCTGATTTCTCCAACTTTTAGTAGCCCCTACCACCTCTTTCCTTCATGTGTCCCACTCCCTCAGCCTGGTGAGCTCCTATTTCTCCCACTATCTCCCAGCCCCGCAATCGCCCAGCCTCTTTCCCCACCATTTCCTTATCCACCCCATCCCTCCAGCTTTTGCATTCCATTTCTCCTCTACTCTCATCTGAAGTCCTTGTTTCCATTTTACTTCTAACGTTTGTCACTTACTCCATCCATTTCACCTGCCCCAGGTCTCATTTCCTCCTCTTTGCCAATTCCCTCCAGGCCGATTTAAAAATGTATTCACCATTAATTTTAAAACCCCCCAATGACCCAACCTGCACAGCCCACTGCAGTAGAGAATTCCAGAGATTCACCACCCAAAGCGAGAAGTTCCCATGCAATTGATTTTTAAATGACTGTCCTTAATCTTGCAACTATGTCCTCTCTAGTGAAAATTAGATTTAATCAATTGGTAATTAGATTTAATCATGCTGTGCTGGCTCGAAGGGCTGAATGGCCTCCTCCTGCACCCATTTTCTGTTTCTAAACATCTCAACAACTACTCCGTCATGCTCCCAATGGATTTTCTAAGATTTCCATGAGATCACCTCCCAACTTCAAATATAGATGCAATCTGCTTATCATATTCATAAGGAATAGGAGTAGAATTAGGCCATTTGGCCCATAAAGTCTACTCCACCATTCAATCAAGGCTGTTCTATCTCGCACGAATGGAAACATCCTCTCCATATCCACTCTATCCAAGCCCTTCACTATTCTTTTTTTTTAAATAATATTTTTATTAGAAGTCATATACAATAGTGTACATTAAGAATAATATAATACATTTCATATACAACTTCTGTTTTTAAATTTAATAATAAAAAAGTAATATAAGCAAAAAGATAGAGGTAAAGTGGTGAAAGTGATAGTTCGTGAAAGGTACAAGAAAAATAGAGCCTTTCATTATTCTGTACATTCCCCCCTCATTCTTCTAAACTCCAGCGAGCAGAGGCCCAGTGCCGACAAACGCTCACTATAGATCATCACTGGTTAGCCTAATCATTCCTGGGCTCATTCTTGTAAACCTCCTCTGGACCCTCTCCAGAGCTAGCATATTCTTCCTCAGATATGGTGCCCAAAATTGCTCACAATATTCCAAATACTGCCTTATAGAGCCTCAACAATACATCCCTGTTTTTGTATACAATACGGCACGAAATAAATGCTAGCATTGCTTTTTACTTTCTTTACTACCGATGTCATGACAGGACAACCCTTTTATTCCAGGAATTAGCTTAGTGAATCATGTTTGAACTGATTCCAATGCCAACATATACTTTCTTAAATAGGAGGAGGGCCAAATGATGTCCAGTATCTGTGTTAAGTTTTTCAATTCTGATTCGTTTTCAATCCAGGTTCGATCGTGACTACGGATGCTGTCTGTACAGAGTTCATACGTTCTCCCCGTGACCTGCGTGGGGTTTCTCCAAGTGCTTTGGTTTCCTCCCACATTCCAAAGACGTACAGGTTTGTAGGTTAATTGGCTTCTGTAAATTGTCCCTAGTGTGTGTGTGGGATAGTGTTAATGGGCAGGGATCACCGGTTGGCATGGACTCAGAGGGCTGAAGGGCCTGTTTCCACGCTGTATACCTAAACTAAAATAAACCATGCAAATATGACAAGGCAACAGGCTATCAAAGTCCCAAAAGGTCTGAAAAACTCATCAACTATGGTAGTGGAAAAACACTATGAGTGTAGTGAGGCCAGACAGGTCGAGCAAAATGATTTTTATTTTGAATAAAGACGAACAAAAACCCATGAAGTATGCGTGTCTGACTGAACAAACAATAATAGTTCCTGTTGCTTTACTGGCGGTCGGCCGAGGCATTTCTCGAAAACGAGCAGGGGGCGCGGCATTGGCTGGCCTCCACACCGCAGCGTTGGTGGTAATAACACCACTGGCACTTACTGCGAAACACAGCGGTGGAGTGCGAGCCATGGAAGTCATCCCGAGGAGGAACAGCCCGGCGAGGCCGCTGTGACGACGGCGCGGACTCCCGGCTGATGGAACCACCATCCTGCTGCTTGGAAAGCCATAGCACATCCGCCTGTTTAGCCAGCTGCAGGGGGTCAGTGAAATCAGACCCAGCAAGAAGCAGGCGGATAGAAACATAGAAACATGGAAAATAGGTGCAAGAGTAGGCCATTCGGCCCTTTGAGCCTGCACCGCCATTCAATATGATCACGGCTGATCATTCAACTCAGTATCCGGTACCTGCCTTCTCTCCATACCCCCTGATCCCTTTAGCCACAAGGGCCACATCTAACTCCCTCGTAAATATAGCCAATGAACTGGCTTCAACTACCTTCTGTGGCAAAGAATTCCAGAGACTCACCACTCTCTGTGTGAAAAATGATTTCCTCATCTGGGTCGTAAAGGAATTCCCCCTTATCCTTAAACTGTGACCCCTTGTTCTGGACCTCCCCAACATCGGGAACAATCTTCCTGCATCTAGCCTGTCCAACCCCTTAAGAATTTTGTAAGTTTCTATAAGATCCCCCCTCAATCTTCTAAATTCTAGCGAGTACAAGCTGAGTCTATCCAGTCTTTCTTCATATGAAAGTCCTGACATCCCAGGAATCAGTCTGGTGAACCTTCTCTGTACCCACTCAATGGCAAGAATGTCTTTCCTCAGATTTGGAGACCAAAACTGTACGCAATACTCCAGGTGTGGTCTCACCAAGGCCCTGTACAACTGCAGTAGAACCTCCCTGCTCCTATACTCAAATCCTTTTGCTATGAATGCTAACATACCATTTGCTTTCTTCACTGCCTGCTGCACCTGCATGCCTACTTTCAATGACTGATGTACCATGACACCCAGGTCTCGTTGCATCTCCCCTTTTCCTAATCGGCCACCATTCAGATAATAGTCTACCCTCCTGTTTTTGCCACCAAAGTGGATAACCTCACATTTATCCACATTATACTGCATCTGCCATGCATTTGCCCACTCACCCAGCCTATCCAAGTCACCTTGCAGCCTCCTAGCATCCTCCTCACAGCTAACACTGCCCGCCAGCTTCGTGTCATCCGCAAACTTGGATATGTTGCATTCAATTCCCTCGTCCAAATCATTAATATATATTGTAAATAGCTGGGGTCCCAGCACTGAGCCTTGCGGTACCCCACTAGTCACTGCCTACCATTCTGAAAAGGACCCGTTTACTCCTACCCTTTGCTTCCTGCCTGCCAGCCAGTTCTCTATCCACATTAATAGTGAACCCCCAATACCATGTGCTTTAAGTTTGTAAACTAATCTCTTATGTGGGACCTTGTCGAAAGCCTTCTGAAAGTCTAGATATAACACATCCACTGGTTCTCCCTAATCCACTCTACTAGATACATCCTCGCAAAATTCTATAAGATTCATCAGACATGATTTACCTTTCGTAAATCCATGCTGATTTTGTCCAATGATTTCACCACTTTCCAAATGTGCTGCTATCCCATCTTTAATAACTGACTCTAGCAGTTTCCCCACTACCGATGTTAGACTAACTGGTCTGTAATTCCCTGTTTTCTTTCTCCCTCCTTTTTAAAAAGTGGGGTTACGTTTAGCCACCCTCCAACCCTCAGGAACTACTCCAGAATCTAAAGAGTTTTGAAAAATTATCACTAATGCATCCACTATTTCTGGGGCTACTTCCTTGAGTACTCTGGGATGCAGCCTATCTGGCCCTGGGGATTTATCGGCCTTTAATCCATTCAATTTACCCAACACCATTTCCCGGCTAAACTGGATTTCACTCAGTTCCTCCATCTTATTTGACCCCCGGTCCCCTGCTATTTCCGGCAGATTATTTATGTCTTCCTTAGTGAAGACAGAACCAAAGTAGTTATTCAATTGGTCTGCCATGTCCTTGTTCCCCATGATCAATTCACCTGTTTCTTTTTTTTTTATTATTAGAAGTAAGTACATTACATTTTAATGGTACCTTTATACAGGTTCCCAGAATTATTAAGACATTATTTGTACAACTTCCTTTTTTTTTTAATAAACATTTTTTTAGAAAGAAATGAAAAGAAAGAAGTAGTGAAGAGTGAAGAATAGACTAGTGAGTGTAGAGTGAAGAAAGAAATGTGAGAAAGTAAAGCAGAAAGGAGATTCTCCCATGCAACCCGTCGATGTTATTTTTTAAATATTCTTAATCAATTCAGTCAAACCCAGACTTTTTAATTTTATGATAATATTACACCGCATGATTCTACAAGGTCAATAAATGGAGACCAACTCGTTAAGAGTTGGAGACCGCTCTCCGGAGCTCCACAACACAACTTCCCCAGCCCGTGTCGCGGGGTTGGAACGACCCGGAGCGGGGCCGAGCATCGCCCGGCGCGGCTTTTATGGCTGCGGGACATTCCAGCGCCCGCCGGGGGCTCCAATTTTGTGACTTTGGGCCTGGAGCGGGGCCGTACATCGCCCAGCGCAGCCTCAATGGACATGGGACTTAACACCGCCCGCCTGGGGCTTCGACATCGGGAGAGAGATGGTGCGGGGGAGAGAGAAGAACTTTGCCTTCCATCACAGTGAGGAGGAGATCCACTGTGATGGATGTTTGTGTGAATTTAATTGTTTGCGTATTTTTTTATGAATTGTTCTGTTTGCTTGTTTGTATGGCTTGTAGAAACGGAGTTTTGTTCGAGCCTCTCTGAGGTTCGAATGACAAGTAATAAAATCAAATCAAATCAAATCAAGAATTGGTCTTTTTTTTCTATTAGGAGGCGTCTCATTTCTTCCAAATGTGCCGTTTCCAACATATTACCAATCCACATTTTGAGTGTTGGTATAGTAGCCTTTTTCCAAAATTTAAGTATGAGTTTTTTCGCTATTATTAAACCATAATTAAAAAATGTTAATCGAACATTTATGTATATATATCAAATACCTCCCATGTTTCTTTAGAAATTTTTATCATTAAATCTTTTTCCGTCTTCTCTAATTGCCTCTGTTGAAGGCAATTCTCTATTAAGAATACTGTTATATAGATATGATATTAATTTTTGTGAATCCGCCTTAATATTCATTGCCTCTTCCAGTGGGTCTATCATTATATTCTGTAATCTTGGTATATATTTTTTTATAAAGTCACATATCTGTAAATATTTAAATTATTGTGTCATTACATCCTCAGATTAAATTAAATTTTAATTTTAATTTTTGAAATGATAATAAATTTCCCATTTCATACATGTCACCCAACTTTTTAATTCCCAGTCTTTCCCATTGTCTATATGTTTTATCCATAATAGATGGTTTAAATACCAGGTTATTCACTATTGGTGTTAATGAAGATAAGTTTCTTAATTTTAAGTTTAATTTTATTTGTTTCCAAATTCAAATTATACTGTGTATAATTGGATTCTTCTTATATAATATATTATTCAATTTTATCGGGGAGAAGATGATCGCTCCTAAATCATAAGGGAAACAATCCTCTTTTTCCATTCATATCCATTCCATCTGTTGAGAAGAACAATCCAACCAATAAATAATATTCTTAATATGCACTGCCCAATAATAATATAAAAAAATAGGCAGTGCAAGTCCCCCTACATCTTTAGGTTTACACAAATTATTTATTTTAATTCTATGTTCTTTGTAGTCCCATATAAAATTCGTAATATTAGACTCTAGTTTTTTTTTTTATATTTTGGTATATATATTGGTATGGATTGAAATAAATATAATATTTGTGGTAGCACTATCATTTTTATAGCATTTATTCTGCCAATTAATGATAGTGGGAGCGTTTTCCAAAATGTAATCAAAGCGTTCAATTTATTTAACAGAGGACTAAAATTAGCGTTAAATAATGATTTATATCTTCTGGTAACTTGAATACCTAAATACTTAAATTTTTCCGTTGCAATTTTAAATGGAAATTTTAATAGATGATTCGCTTTCTGAGGATGTAATGACATAATTTCACTTTTATTCCAATTTATTCTATATCCAGAAATGGAACCAAATTCCTCTATTACATTTAAAACGTTCGGGATACTCGTTTCTGAATTTCTAATATATAAAAGTATATCATCCGCTTATAATGAAATGTTATTATTAGAGTCCTTAGAATTCTCTGAATATTCCTGAATATTCATACTCATCCCTGAATATTCGGATGAGTTCTTATCCTTTCTGCCAGTGGCTCTATCATAAGGGCAAATAGCAGGGGTGATAAAACACATCCCTGCTTATTGCCCCGTGATAGTTGGAATTTTTGAGACAACATATTATTAGTTAATATTCTTGCTGTTGGTTTATCGTATAATAATTTTACCCATCTAATAAAATTATCTCCTATATTAAATTTTTGGAGTACTATGTATAAATACTGCCACTCTACCTGATCAAATGCTTTTTCTGCGTCCAAAGATATAACTGATAAGTCTTCCTTTTCCCCTTTATGTGAATACATTATATTATAAAGTCATCTCAAATTGTTAAATGATTGTCTTTTGGGTATATAAACCCTGTTTGGTCCTGGTTTATCAACTTATTAATATATTTGCTCAATCTTCTTGCTAAAATCTCTGCTTCAGGTTGAAACCAGGGCCTGTTCATTGCATACACATTTCTGACATATAAGCCTGTCTGGTTAATGTCTAGAGCAGTTCTATCGTCTTAATTACAGAACAGATTCCCAATAGACATTTACTCATCCGCTTTTACTTCTGTTTTTTCTATTTTCTTTACAATTTCTTGTGCGTAATTAAATGCCAAATCCGGGTCCGTGAAGGCGCATTGAATAGAGTTATAATTAATTTTCATTTTCGCGGGAAACACTATTCCTTATTTCACCTCTGATTTACCTTGCAGAATGCTGCTTACTCTTTTAAATTTATTTCTTTTTTCCAGTATTTCACGTGGGTAGTCTCTGTAGAATCTGACAGTTTCTCCATCAAATGTAAGCCTCTCCCCATGTGGTATCATCTTCATAAGTTTATCCAAACTTGAAATGTCCAAAAATTTCACAATAATCTGTCTTGGGGGCGAATTTATTTCTCTTCTGAAGCGACCTACCCGATTTGCCACATCAATCCTCGGGTTTTCCTTCAACTTAAAGACATCTTTGAGTATTTTAGTAACAAGTTCAGTCATTAAAATTTCTAGCTCTTGCCCTTCCTTTACTCCTACAATCCTCAAGTTCTCTCCTTGATCTAGCTTCAAAGTGTTGAATTTTATCTGATGAGGGATTACGTGAAGAAGCCCCGCCAGGTGCATGTGCGTCATACTTCAAAGCAGCAGCGTGAAAAACACAGAAACCAATAGCTGAAGTAAGATAGTAAGGCTTACAGAAGACTAGAACTACCAGATGAGCGGAGGGCACGTAATCCCTCATCGTAACTCCTCATAAAATAAGGATCAAACTTCGAACAGGTAAGTTCTCATTTAATCTTACTATTTTACTTCGGAGTCACGTGAGTGACTACATGAAGATTTCAAAGCTCTGTGATTTTCATGCCGTAGATTCACTCCATACTGCTTCAGTTGACACAGTAGTGAATAAATAATATATTGAACATTGCTTCAAATTATTCAATAACTATTTTAATAATAATAACAAAGGAAAGTAATAACCCCTCTATCCCAGGGGGAAATTACAACAAATGATATGAAATAAATGAATTGAAGCAAAGCAAACAAATTAAACCAAACCCAACACAGCATGTCCAATCCCTGGCACTGTGACAACAGGTTTATCATAAAATTTAGAAAAAGTTTCTTCTTTAGACCATCCTGCGGCCTCTAGAATTTGGTCAAGCGGCACGTCCTGCACCTTCACCACGGATGTTGATGCCGCCCTGGTGGAGTGAGATTTAAACACATGAGCGTCCACTCCAGCTAAATCCAGAACCCGTTTTAACCATCTATAAATAGTTTGTACTGTCACTTTTTTATATGTTTTTTTGTGAGTAATGAACATTGCTCTCTCACAACCTCGGAGACTCTTAGTTACTTCAATATATTGACTCAGATGCTTAACCACACACAATGTTTGGTCCACAGGGTAAGCTTTAAAGATTACCTTGGTTTCAGCCTTTCCTGGCCTGCTTTGCTTGATTAGATCTTAAACATAAAAAGTAATTTTACTTCGGAGTCACGTGAGTGACTTCGTGAAGACCCTGCCAGCACGCATGCGCGACATATCGTCGCGCGCATTTGCTCGACAAGCTGGGGGGGGGGGGGGGAGTGCGCTCTCTTCACCAGCTCCTTCATAGACCGGCAGGTAAGTACTTACCCTTACTCCCACAGGATGGACAAGGGCAAGCGGAAGGCGACGCTCTCCAGGAGCCGTGCTGCTTCGACCAGCCAGCGGCCTTTGTCCCCGGAGCTGCAAGCACCACCGGCAGCTTCGGGACGTGTGGGGGCAAGAATGCGGAAGTCGGGCGCTCCCGCTACTCTAGCGCCCGACTCATCACCTGAATGGTTCACCGCACCGGAGCTGGAGACTGCTGATCCAGACTTCGAGCCCCCTTCCCCCAAGAAAAGAGGGGGAAAACAGGTACGTGGGAAGGAGCCTCGCTCATCGCCAGTGACCTCACCCCGAGTTCCAGCAGACCCAAGGGGACTGGGCCGGGGGACAGCTGCACTACAGGGGAGCCCTGCAGCTGTGCACCACCACGTACCACTGCCAGGGAGATCTGCCGTAGAGCAGTCTGGCAGATCTACTGCTGCGTCGAGCAGTCCTGCAGGAGCAGGTGCTGCCGGCAAAACACCCCGTCAGGCTGTGGTCAAGGGCGGTGGTGGCAGCAGTAGACGGTCGGTCAGCTCAGCTCTGGGAGCGGCCGACCATGCTCCTCCACGCCGAATATTGGGCGACAGTGGAGGTAAGCCTGCACGGACTCCGGGGAGCCAGGTTCCGGGGGCCGGGCGCCGATCCAACTCACCTGCCGTGTATCAGACAGGTGGGCCGCCACAGTCTGGAAGAAGACAGACTAGCGGAGAGTCCGTGCGGGAGTCGTATGAGCCTACTCGGGCGGTAGGTCACGACAACCTGCCATTGGACCCTAGACAGCACCTTACGGAGGTGTGGTCCGATGGTGGAAGCCCCAGTGATTTCGCAGGGCCTGGGGAAGTCGGCTTGTCCGCTGCACATAGCAGGGACGGTTGCATAGAGCGGTTGGAGCTCTTAGTGGAGCAACTCCTCCAGTGGGACCGGGACCGGGAAGAACGGGACTCACGGGCATCCACAAGCCGTGCAAGGAGCCCGCTCAGTATCTCGTCGTCACCAGCCAGAAGTGCCAGCAGTTGCCCAGCCGCTGTATTTGAAGACGACCCGGGACAGCCAGTGACCGCTGAGCCAGAGCATGAGGAGGATATGCTGGACGTGGTGGGCACGTTTGCCGCAACTACACAAACAGGGGAACCCCTGCACCACAAACTGGCGGGCACCATTGATTACCTGACTACTCACCAACTCCAGAGTCAGGTACTCAATGATACTATGGAGAAAATAAAACCGCCCGAGAACTGCATCAACCTCAGTGTTCCCCTGGTTAATGCTCAAATCTGGGGACATTTGAGCACGGCCACAGGATGCAGGATGTCCGCCTCCAGCGTATCTTAAAGGTCCTCTCCACGGGTTTAACGGCGTTTTGCTGGGACACTTGACGGGGATAATGTGTCCAGTGAACAACAAGATGCCCTGGCACTCCTATGCAACGCCCAGTATGAGATCAATCGCCTGCGTAAGAGCTCCATTAAGTCCACACTCAACCCCAAATTCGCGGGGTTGTGCCGTCCATCAACCGCTCCACCGCCTCATCAACTGTTTGGAGATCTGTCCAAACAAGTGAAGGAACTAGACGAGGAGGCCAAAACAGCTGGCCTAATGAAACCTCCTTCGACTAGACTTCACCCATACCACCGGCAACAGCCACACACAAACAGGAAACCACGACTGCCGGACAGGACACAAAGGATCTATCCACCTCCACTTCCCCAAACACAGCGACCTTTTTTAGGACAAGGCCAACAGCGGCCTGCATGGAAGATGCGGCCGCCATCCCGACAACCTCCACAACGTCCACCCAAAACGACATACGCCAGGAACCGTCGTTAACCATGGAGGTAAGGGGGCATGGTTCCTTTCAGACCGTAGCATCCCTTGCTGCACAAATTGGTGGGCGATTGCGGGCCTTTTTGGGAATATGGAACACTATCACCACAGATGAGTTTATTTTACAAAGTGTTCAAGGCTATGTTATAGAATTCATCGGTGGTAAAAATCCCCCTACCCAGCATTCGCCTCATCGGAAATTTACACTATCCCAAAAAGAGGTGGAAGCAGGACATGCTGAAATTATACGGCTAGCAGCAAAAGGGGTGATTGGCAAAACAACGCACGAACCCCTTGAGTTTGCGTCCAACATTTTCACCAGAATCAAAAAAGATGGTGGGTGTCGGATTATAATAGACCTAACTGAGCTGAACACCTTTGTACAATATACCCACTTCAAAATGGATACCTTTGAAACAGCCAAGCAGATGCTTTACCCGGGGTACTTTATGGCTGTTTACAAAATTAGTAAAACCTATATTGGCTCTTCTCCGACAACAAAATTATGTGGTTATGGCATATCTGGATGGTATCCTTATAGTGGGTCAGACCCTCCAATTGGCTACACGGGTAGTGGCTGCAACTAAGGCTTTATTCGAGAAGCTGGGATTTGTAATCCATCCAGACAAGTCAAAATTGCACCCGGTACGGGTTATGGATTATTTGGGGTTCACCCTAGACACCAACTTAATGATGATTACCATCCCAACCAATAAAGCTACTGCTATAAAAGAAGAGTGCCACAGTCTTGCTTGCGCCAGGGTACCGACCATCCGGCAAACAGCAAAAGTAATAGGGAAATTGGTAGCTACATTCTCAGCTGCACAATTCGGACCGCTACACTACCAAAATTTACAAAGAACAAAGATCGCAGCATTAAAAGCAAATGCTGGGCACTTTGATCGACCAATCCGGTTACCACCAAAGGCTAGAACCGAGCTACAATGGTGGATTGACAATATTAGTTGCCATCATAGTAAGCAACCCATCCGTCGTGCTACAGACTGACGCAAGCGCACAAGGCTGGGGAGCAACTGATACTATGTCCAGTTGTGGTGGCAGATGGGACTCTCGTGAGTCTACCTTCCTTCAGTCACACGGGATAAATTATATAGAAATGCTAGGGGCATTTCATGGACTGCGGGCTTACTGTACGAACTCACGAGACTTACATGTCCGCCTCCAAATAGATAACACAACAGTGGTGGCTTACATCAATCACATGGGTGGTATCAGGTCGCTATCTTGTGATGAATTGGCAAACACAATTTGGCACTGGTGCATTGAGAGGAATATTTGGATTACAGCGACCTATTTGCCAGGGTAGCTTAATACAGTGGCGGACACCAGGTCACGAGTATTCAATGACAACATCGAGTGGATGTTGAACCCCCAAATTTTTGGAGACATTATAGCTCACTATGGGACACCAGATATTGACCTTTTTGCGTCCAGGTTGAACCATCAGATACCAACGTATGTGTCTTGGGAACCAGACCCTGGGGCAATAGCAATGGATGCGTTTTCTATCCATTGGGGGAAATGGTTTTGCTACGCATTTCCCTCATTTTGCCTCATCAGTCGGGTATTGCAGAAAATTAAACTGGACTCTGGCACATTGATCATTCACGACTGGCCTACACAGCCATGGTACCCGATGGTCGTTAAAATTTTGAAACAACCATGGATTTCAATTGGGAAACACCCCAAATTGATTACTCACCCCATTACGGGGGATAGTCATCCATGCCATGGTCACCTAAACTTGTTGGCCTGCAGGTTCTAAAAAGACCACTCATCAAGGCGGGCATCTCACCACGAGCCATGGAACTCATCTCAGCATCATGCCGAGAATCAACTCGGAGGCAGTACCTCACGCAGATCAGGAAGTGGGAGGCATTCTGTTCTCGTACCAACAAGACTTCCAACACGGCAACTATCCCTGATGTCCTGGAATTCCTAGCTGGCCTCCATTTCGATGCTGGCCTTAGCTACAGTGCCATCAACAGCGCCAGGAGTGCATTGTCCTCATACCTGGACATAGGTATAGGCTCCAACCACCTGGTGTCTAAACTCATGAGGGGAGTGTTCAACACCAACCCTCCACGACCCAGATACACCTTCACCTGGGATGTAGGGATCGTTCTGACCCTACTGAGGAGCTGGGCTCCAATGAATGAGTTACCACTCAAACAGCTCACCCTCAAAGTGGTGATGCTGATGGCACTGACTACAGCCCAACGAGTCCAGACATTACAAAAACTGCGGCTGGATAGCATGATTGCCACCCCTGATCAAATAAATTTCTTTGTCCAGGATTTATTGAAGCAGCACAGGCCAGGGGTTCATGGGCTGCAGTTGGAGTTTCGGGCATACCCTGTAGATGCCACTCTCTGCATAGTCACCCATCTCCACCACTATATCGGAATTACAAGAGCCATCAGGAAGAAGGAGCAGGGGCTCCTCATCAGCCACAAACCTCCGCATCATCGGGTGACTGTACAGACTATCGCCAGGTGGCTCAGGGTGGTGTTGGATGCAGCAGGAGTTGCTACTAACATTTTTAAATCTCATTTCCACTAGGGCTGCATCCACATCAGCGGCGAGGGCCATGGAGGTGCCCATGGACCATATCCTCGCCACCGCGGGCTGGGCAGTGAAGAAACCTTCCAAAGGTTCTACAATAAGCCACTGGTCGCCCCCGCGCCATTCGCAGAAGCTGTGTTGGGAGCTGCTCAGTGAATGTCTGTCCCCGAGTCAGGGGTTATTGTTTGTTATTATTTGATTAATAAATGGTATTACTTTTCAGCCAGTTTCGATTGAACTGCATTAACAGCCTTCTTCCATCAGAATTGCGGCAGTGTGATAGCATGGACGTTGTCCAGGGCGTGAAATCACAGAGCTTTGAAATCTTCACGAAGTCACTCACGTGACTCCGAAGTAAAATAGTAAGATTAAATGAGAACTTACCAAGTTTGAAGGTTGATCTTTATTTTACGAGGCGTCGCGGTGAGGGATTTCGTGCCCCCCGCTCCCACCCTCTATCATAAGGTCAACTCGGAAGTTCTACGTTCTTCATCTTACTATTTTCAGTCATGGTGCGTTCTGTGATTCCACACCGCTGCTTTGAAGGATGTCGCGCATGCGTGCTGGCGGGGTCTTCACAAAATCCCTCACCGCGACTGCTCATAAAATAAAGATCAACCTTCAAACTTGGTAAGTTCTCGTTTAATCTTACTATTTTATCTACAGACAAATGCATACAATCTAACCGCAACATTTGCAATGTTTGTACTCGTTGTGCTGATACTAATGCCATGAGCATAACCACTTAAAATGTTAATTTCTGAAAAGACAGTGATGTAATTGGAGCCCACTGCCGAAGCAATGTGAGAACTATACTGACATCCCAGATTTCTGTATATCTGGGTTTGGGAGGGTTTTTATTAAACATTTCTCTCATAAATCAGGATATTGACGGATGAGACCCGATAGATTGTCGTTCCGAAAATTGTCCTAAATAGGAGGACAAAGCACTCCGAGCACCATTAATGGCACTATAACTCAGGTGCTGATCAAAATGCAACATAGCAAGGAACTCCAATACATCCAATATGTTTGCAGTATGATAAGATATATCTGACTGTATACAAAACATTTTCCATTTCTTTATATGAGACATATATTGTTTCTTAGTGCTATCTCTCCAAGCTGCAGTTCTGACATTCGTGGTCCTATCCGACAGTCCAAGCTCTTGTAACGGTCTGGTCAGAACCTGCAGATTAACAATTAATACAATCATGTAATGGATGATTTTCTCCTGTTACTGGATGTGCCAACAAATTACTGCAGCTGGGGATTGTCATGAATGGCTGAGTCATCATTCTGAGCACCAATGGGAACCATGGCTGTGTAGGCCAGTTTGGAACCACCAAAACGCCTGTGGCGGAGTCTTGCTCTATTTTGGTGAGACATTGCCTAATCAGGCAGAATGGGGGAAAAGCATAGAAGAATATACTTCCCCAATGTAGCAAGAATGCATCCACCGCTACTGCTCCTGGGTCTGGCTCCCATGAGACATATTTAGGCAACTGGTGATTTAATCTGGACGCAAACAGATCAATATCTGGTAACCCTTACCGACTGACAATCTTTTTAAAAACTTCTGTATTTAACATCCATTCTGTATTGTCATTGAACTTTCGTGATCTGTTGTCTGCCACCACATTGTCTCTCCCTGGTAGATAGATAGCTGAAAGCCAGATATTCCTGGAGATACACCAGTGCCACATGAGGTTGGCCAGATTATCACATGATACTGATCTTACTCCCCCCATGTGATTGATATATGCCACAGCTGTGGTATTGTCTACCTGTAATTGAACATGTAAGTCATTCATTGTAGAACAATAAACTTTCAATCCATAAAACGCCCCCAATTACTCCAAATAATTGATACCATGTGTTTGGAGAATTAAATCCTCTTGGACACTCCATCTACCACCACAGCTGGTGTCGCTGTCCGTAGCCCCTCATCCGAGAGTGCTCACATCAGTCTGTAATACCACTTAAGGTTGCTGAACCAAAATATTTTTAGTAGCTTGTGCAACATTGAGAATCCACCATTGCAATTCAGCTAAAGCTTTAGTTGGTAACTGCATGGACCTATCAAAATGACCTGCACGCTTTTTTAGTGCCTGTTCTCTGGCTCTTTGCAGACTTTGATAGTGCAGAGGTCCAAACTCTACAACAGGAAACGCTGCTACCATTTTAACAATAACCGTAGTTACTTCTCGGATGGAGGGATAAGGTTTCTCATACTTTTTCTACCTATAGTTGTGGCCTCAGTGCCCTGCGACACTGGAGGCTCATTAACAACGGGAATAATGGCTACCGGTATCGGAACCGGCGCCGCACTTATCTTAACTCCCGATCGCTGCGATGGGACCACATCGCTGCGCGACCCAGGCTTGCTACAAACCCATTTCCTCGCACCGCTCTCCATTCCACAAGCTCCTCCTGACTCACAAGCCAGCATTATGGAACTTAAATACCCGCTGGAAAGTAGTTTAAACCACTTACCTGCGAAATATCTACTCACCGTTGGTCGAGCTGCGCTCTCCAGCCTTTCCTTGCGACATGCGTTGACGTAATGACGCGCATGCAGCTGGCGGGGCTTCTTCACGTAGTCACTCTCGTGACTCCGAAGTAAAATAGCTATCTGCACCTTCAACTCATCCACCCAATTACGAATGCTCCTTGCATTGGGACACAAAGCCTTCAGGCTTGTTCTTACAACACTCTTACTCCTTATACAATTATGTTGAAAAGTGGCCCTTTTTGATTTTTGCCCTGGATTGTCTGCCTGCCACTTTTACTTTTCACCTTGCTACCAATTGCTTCTACCCTCATTTTATACCCCTCTTTCTCTCTGCTCACACATTTAAGAAACCCACCACCTCTTATTCTCTGTTTATTATTTTTTTCTTCTTTCCCCCCTACATGTTGGGTCTGAGTGCTTCCCTTCTCTGCCTCCTGCAGATGGCATCGGGCATCTACTCCACAAACACCTGTTCGAATAACAGGCAAGGTTGATGTCCATCCATGAGAGCTAACATCTCACTCATGAGAACCGACGGCTGCCGATCACCCAGACCGTCCATATGTAGCAGCCGAGCCGCGCGATCGCGGCGGCTGAGCCCGAAGGTGCGCAGCAGCAACGCCTTCAGGGCCTCGTACCTGGATTCTGCAGGAACGGCAGCAACCATGATGCCTTCTCCTGGGTGAGAGCTCCCACAACATAGAAGTAGCGGGTTGCATCCGCGATGATCTGGTGGAGTTCAAACTGGGCCTCGATGTGTGCGAACCACACTTGAGGCTGCACCGCCCAAAACACGAGCAGTTTAAGTGTGACGGCATTCTGCTGGGCGGGCGAGTCGCTGAAGTTCTCATCGGCATACATGGCGAGGAGAACTCCGCAAAACGTTCGGATCGTTGTGGTCACCAAATGTAGTGAGGCCAGACGGGTCGAGCGAAATGGTTTTTATTTTTAATAAAAACAAATGAAAACCCGTGAAGTACGCATGTTTGACTGCACTAACAATAATAGCTCCTGTTGCTGGGAGGAGCGCTGAGTAACTGACACACCCCAAAAGCCCGCGTAAATCGACACCCCGCGGTCACATGACCGCACCGACCAATGAAGAGGGTTCTGCCCTCTCCACCCCACCACTAGGTGCGGCTACAACAGGCTAATTCCACTGAAAACGAATGACTCTTTCAGTGGCCTGTTAAGTAGACCCACTCCAATACCTCTTCCTGCAGAGACACTCTTGGGTTAGGAACCGGCAAGGTTCTGAAACATCTTCCACACCTGAAGTATGTGTGTTCTTCAGTTCCATTCATTTGAACCTCCCTAATTTTAAATCTTCTGCCATTCATGCCGCCAGCTGAATAGGTGCTAAGCTCTGAATTCACTGCATGAATCTCGCTACTATTCTGTCTCCATAAGGTCCTCTTTGTAACCTATCTCCGTGAGCAAGCTTTTTTCATTTTTGTTTTAATACTACTTTATGTGGCCTGGTGTACTAAGGTAGTGAAAAGCTTTTGCTAAATCACATATATCAATAAAAGTTGCTGTTATTATAAATAAATTACTGTAAATCCTAACATTTTTGTTGCGTTTCCTCCACCATTCGTAATTCTCAAAGTGTTCAGGATACTTGCTACGTAGGAAGGACATCAAACATTGAGTGAATGCTTAACATGTGCATTTGACACTGAATTTTGTGAGCAGTGGATTTTTAATCGGAGACTGTGTCTGCATGCGGTATTACTGTTTGCCGCTGTAATGCTTCCTGCTGCTTCTTTACTGGGAACATGCTGAGTGCCCAGGACATCTTTCACCTCGCCTTGGCACTGACGGTACAAGTTTGCAGATTGGCTCTTGATCACTGAGGGGAGTCGATTCAGACAATTTAATGGCATGCTCTCATTCACAACAGGAGGGCCTTGTCCAGTTAGGTTGCCATGGAGAATCTGCAGGTTCCTGTTTAAGCCATTCAGTCTTTAAAGAGAAATTAGATCAAAAGATCACAGCCAAGCTTCATCTTGTCAGGTCCAAGCGTTTTTGTTGCCATGCCAGTTTTTCACCTTTCATCTCCTCAAAGGGTTGATCTTGCTGAGATTCAGTCTCAAATTGCTGTCAGCTGATTTCCACTGTCAACCCTAGGGGTCAGGGGAAGTACAGAGGTACTGAAAGAGATTCCACCTCCTGAACATCAGACATCAGCCCCGCCAGCATAGATTTCACTCCCGGCCAGTGTCCGTATACATGTAATGCCCTCCAAGCAACATCAAGAAGTGAGGAGCAATATGTCTTTTATCCTGAAGACAGACAAAAAGCTGGAGTAACTCAGCGGGACAGGCAGCATCACTGGATGGAAGGAATGCGTGTTGTTTCGGGTCGAGATCTTTCTTCCGACTTTATCCTGTTGTCGGGGTGAGGGATACTGAACCTTACCTTGAATGCGAGTCAGAGCTGGGTTATCTAGCCAGCCTGACAACTGATGGTGCTTTAAGAAGCAGCATAGGAGCACAGGTTGTGAGAGGTCAACAAGTCCCTTGATCAGTCAGTCTGTGATATTGGCTCCATTTTTCATTCTCCATTCTCACAGCCTCACCTGCTGAGCTCTCTTCTGCAACATTTTATCTCCTTTGCATTATCGCGCTAACTGTTGCCATTAACTTGTCAAACACTACTTACAGTGCCCTCCATAATGTTTGGGACAAAGACCAATCATTTATTTATTTGCCTCTGTACTCCACAATTTGAGATTTGTAAAAGAAAAAAAATCACATGTGGTTAAAGTGGACATTGTCAGATTTTATTAAAGGCCATTTTTATATATTTTGGTTTCACCATGTAGAAATTACAGCTGTGTTTATACATAGTCCCCTCCCATTTCAGGGCACCATAATGTTGGGGACACATGGCTTCACGGGTGTTTGTAATTGCTTAGGTGTGTTTAATTGGCTCCTTACTGCAGGTATAAGAGAACTCTCAGCACCTAGTCTTTCCTCCAGTCTTTCCATCACCTTTGGAAACTTTTATTGCTATTTATCAACAAGAGGACCACAGTTGTGCCAATGAAAGTCAAAGAAGCCATTATGAGACTGAAAAACATGAATAAAACTGTTAGAGACATCAGCCAAACCTTAGGCTTACAAAAATTAACTGTTTGGAACATCATTAAGAAGAAAGAGAGCACTGGTGAGCTTGGCAGGCCAAGGAAGCCCTCCACAGCCTATGACTCTTTATAATAACTAAAAATCCCCAAACACCTTTCTGACAAATCAGAAACATTCTTCAGGAGTCAGGTGTGGATTTGTCATTGACCACTGTCCACAAAAGACTTCATACAGAGGCTAAATGGCAGGATGCAAACAACTGGTTAGCCGCAAAAATAGGATGGCCAGGTTACAGTTTGCCAATAAGTACTTAAAAGAGCAACCACAGTTCTGGAAAAAGGTCTTGTGGACAAATGAGACAAAGATTAATTTATATCAGAGTGATGGCAAGAGCAAAGTATGGAGGAGAGAAGGAACTGCCCAAGATCCAAAGCATACCACCTCATCTGTGAAACACAGTGGTGGGGGGGGTGTTATGGCCTGCGCATGTATGGCTGCTGAAGGTACTGGCTCACTTATCTTCATTGATGATACAATTGCTGAGGGTAGTAGCATAATGAATTCTGAAGTGTAAAGACATATTCTATATGCTCAAGTTCAAACAAATTCCTCAAAACTCATTGGCCGACGGTTCATTCTACAGCAAGACAATGATTCCAAACATACTGCTAAAGCAACAAAGGAGTTTTTCAAAGCTAAAAGATGGTCAATTCTTGAGTGGCCAAGTCAATCACCCAATCTGAACCCAATTGAGCATGTCTTTTATATGCTGAAGAGAAAACTGAAGGGGACTAGCCCCCAAATCAAGCATAAGCTGCATGGCTGCAATAGAGGCCTGGCAAAGCATCACCAGAGAAGACACCCAGCAACTGGTGATGTCCATGAAACAGTCATTGCATACAAAGGATATGCAACAAAATACTAAGCATGACTACTTTCATTTACGTGACATTGCTGTATCCCAAACATTATGGTACCCTGAAATGGGGGTGCTATGTATAAACACTGCTGTAATTTCATAAAAATTGCCTTCATAAAAATCCTGAACACAAGAAAATTATCTTGGCAGCATAGCCTTGAAAAGAACACGGAGCTCTCTAGTTAGATAAGAGACAGAACTTGGATGAGTGTCAAATCGAAAGAACATGGAGATTTGTGTAATCAGATAAGAGTCAGCACTTGGATGAGTGACAACATTAACTTCCTAGAATATTTCTGAAATACAGTGGCTTGCAAAAGTATTCATACCCCTTGAACTTTTCCACATTTTGTCACATTACAACCACAAACGTAAATGTATTTTATTGGGACTTTATGTGATAGACCAACACAAAGTGGTGCATAATTGTGAAGTGGAAGGAAAATTATACATGGTTTCCAAATTTTATTACAAATAAAAAACTGAAAAGTGTGGCGTGCAAAAGTATTCAGCCCCCCTGAGTCAATACTTTGTAGAACCACCTTTCGCTGCAATTACAGCTGCAAGTCTTTTGGGGTATGTCTCTACCAGCTTTGCACACCTAGAGTCTAAAATTTTTGCCCATCCTTCTTTGCAAAATAGCTCAAGCTCAGTCGGATTGGATGGAGAGCGTCTGTGAACAGCAATTGTCAAGTTTTGCCAGAGATTCTCGATTGGATTTAGGTCCGGACTTTGACTGGGCCATTCTAACACATTAATGTGCTTTGATCTAAACCATTCCATTGTAGCTCTGGCTGTATGTTTAGGGTCGTTGTCCTGCTGGAAGGTGAACCTCCGCCCCAGTTTCAAGTCTTTTGCAGACTCTAACAGGTTTTCTTCCAAGATTGCCCTGTATTTGGCTCCATCCATCTTCCCATCAACTCTGACCAGCTTCCCTGTCCCTGCTGAAGAAAAGCATCCCCACAGCATGATGTTGCCACCACCATGTTTCACAGTGGGGATGGTGTGTTCAGGGTGATGTGCAGTGTTAGTTTTCCACCACACATAGCATTTTGCATTTATGCCAAAAACTTCAATTTTGGTCTCATCAGACCAGAGCACCTTCCTCCACATGTTTGCTGTGTCCCCCACATGGCTTGTGGCAAACTGCAAACGAACTTCTTATGGCTTTGTTTAAACAATGGCTTTCTTCTTGCCACTCTTCCATAAAGACCCAATTTGTGGAGTGCACGACTAATAGTTGTCCTGTGGACAGAATCTCCCACCTGAGCTGTGGATCTCTGCAGCTCCTCCAGAATTACCATGGGCCTCTTGGCTGCTTTTCTGATCAATGCTCTCCTTGCCCGGCCTGTCAGTTTAGGTGGACAGTTTACATGTCTTGGTAGGTTTGCAGTTGTGCATTTTTGGATGATGGATCATCTCTGTGAGATGATCAAAGCTTGGGATTTTTTTTATAATCTAACCCTGCTTTTAACTTCTCCACAACTTTATCCCTGACCTGTCTGGTGTGTTCCTTGGGCTTCATGATGCCCAAGGAAAATTGTTTGTTCACTAATGTTCTCTAACAAACCTCTGAGGCCTTCACAGATCAGCTGCATTTATACTGAGATTAGGTTACACACGTGGACTCTATTTACTAATTAGGTGACTTCTGACGTTATTAGTTGCACTGGATTTTATTTAGGGATATCAGAGTAAAGGGGGCTGAATACTTTTGCACGCCACACTTTTCAGTATTTTTATTTGTAAAAAGATTTAAAAACCATGTATCATTTTTCTTCCACTTCACAATTATGCGCCACTTTGTGTTGGTCTATCACATAAAATCCTAATAAAATACATTTACGTTTGTGGTTGTAACGTGACAAAATGTGGAAAAGTTCAAGGGGTATGAATACTTTTGCAAGCCACTGTAGCTTTTCAGCTTTAACAAATACTAACCTTCGAACATTGAAAGGAAACTAGTATAAAAACCAGGCAAAATACACATCGGGTACACAAATTTAATCCGAGAGGAGCTAGCCAAAGTGGCGAAGCCCCCTCGTTTCCAAAAAAATCGTGCAAAACATTAGAGACACCTCTCTGTATTAACTTTACATTCCCATCCCTTATCTGACAAAAACCGTTCTGTTTAAAATAATCTTTGTTTCTGTGGGGACCAATTTGCAGAATTACCAAGCTAGAAAATTCCCCTGGCAGATTTTGTGAACTGGGACTGGGAAGGTTTGCAAAAGTCGTCTTCTGTTGCAGTGAGAATTTAAAGTGAACAAAGGGAATAGTTTAATGTAATGGTGGGCGGGCTAATGTTCAAAATGGGAGTGGTCTGAGCTGTGATTGGACAGTGATCCAGATTGTTATTGGCCACCTCCCCCTTCTTCTAGAGACAGGGTCGTAATTGCAGACCTAGGGTCTCGAGAGGGTCCGGCTCTACTGGCTTTACTGGTACCGGCTTTATTCTCCAAACTCTTATCAGCACTTTCTTTCTCTGCCTTAGCCCTTATCTCCTATTCCTCTGCCCACTGGCATTCCGTCTGAAGTACTTTCCATTCTTTTAATAGCTGTCTTTATTCCACAATCCAATTCCTCTTTTACAGGCGCAACCACTATCTCGCGTCTCCACCCACTTATTTTCTGCCTCGCTCTCTCCCTCTCTGCCTTCAATAGTTTCCACATTCCATTTGCCTCCTTCTGGTCAAGACACATTACTCAAACATTTGGTCAATTTATAATTCAATATTCTACAATCCTTGTTGTTCTTATGAAACAAATAACACGTCATTCCGTCACTCTTATCCAAATTATTTCCATGTCTATCCAATCTTCCAAATCACTTCTTAGTACACGAATTGTAACAAACTTTTTCAGAGTGTTAAGCCCAATCCTTTATTTCTAACAAACCTTTGCAGTCTGTAAAGCCCAATCTGGCTACTCTCTCTGGTAACAAATTCACAAGTCTTTTCAAAACACTGTCTCTTCATGACACATTGTCTTTTCAATACACTTCTTTTCAAGACACCTTGTCTTAGTGACAAAAACTTTGTAGTCTGCCGTGCCCAATCCTTTATACATTTCCAATACACAAGCCAATCCTTTACACAAGTGGCCTCACCTTCGCTGTCTGCTTCTAAGGATCTTGTCTGGAACCAGGCCAACCTCAGACTGAAGGACCTTCATTTTTTTTAATGGGAGCTTCTTCAGACCAGACGCAAAGGGTCCGACTAGAGCTCAGTTTTCTCCCCTTCAGATCCTGGACCCTGCACCCTGGATCAGTCATCTGTTGCTGGTCCCAGCGAGATCCTGCCGACTATGCCAAATGTCAAAGTTCCTTTCTCAAAAAGCAGATAGCAACAAAACTGTTAATGGTAAACCATGGCAATCTTTAATTGATTCATCAGACGGGAGTGGCAAAGGTCTATAACGAGCACAAACGTTGCTCAGTGCTTCTCGCGCTCCACTCACAGAACAAAGGAGAGTTAGCACAATTATACATTTTTCTTATCAGTAAAACACTCCTACCTGAATATGGTATGACTGAAAGATTACGTAACCTTTCACAATATAGGAAAGCTGGGTCCAAATCAAGCTCATTCAATAACAAGTTATTACTTATCTCTGGAGCGTCAGCTATTTTTTTCAATCTTGTCTTCTTTATGGCCTTGAATGAACCATGTTATTACTGCAGGCTGCCATCTTAATGTCTTTATTGTCTCCATTTTTGTTCCATATAATTTACAAAGTCATTCAGACTTGGCACCAAGCCATTCTTTTGTTCTACTAGATCATGTTTTTGTAGAAAAACGACTCAATTTTAGATTTGACTATTAGCTCTTTCACACAGACCACAAAACAAAATTAACATCTGGATAGAGACAGGGCAATTGAGAGAAATATACTGCATGCAAATGTTAACCAATCTCTTTCTTTAACAAGCAGATTGATAAGATAGGCATGACTTAGATATCAAATGTGGTATTGAGGGATTGAATAATGAAATGTGAAACATCATGAATAAACTAATCAGACACAAATTATGCTCATAATGATCTGATGATCAGATGATGCCCGTGATTTGGGTGGACTGTTTTCTTAAAAGAAAACAGGGAAGAGAGAGCAAAGGCACACTATATAGAAGTTAGGAAAGGGAATTGTGGCAAAAAAAATGGCAGATTAATAATGTGTTTCCAGTACTGAATAAATGAGACAAGGGATGTGAAAACCAATTAGTTTACAGTTGGCAGTAGGAATAATGAAATTGTTATTCAAAGAAAGAAAATCTGAAAACTGAAAATAAAGTCAGCGTCGATTTGAAATGAATAGTTCATGCTTACCCATCCTTTAGAATTATTTGAAATAAATGAGGGCACAGACAACGCATAAGATAGAACTTTATTTATCCCAGGTGAACTTTATTTATCCCAGGTCTGCCAACATGGGGATGTGCAGACTAGAGAGGAGGGGGTGGGGGAGGTGAGCCAGTCTACCCCATGACAGGAGAGGGGTTGCAGTTTGATGGCCACAGGGAAACAGGATCTCTTGTGCAGGCACCTGTGCTTCATCTTGGTGGAACCAGTCTGTTGCTGAAGGTGCTCCTTAGGTTGACCAGTGTGTCAGGGAGAGGGTGAGCTGTGTTGTCCAAGATGGTCTGCAGTATCAATCGATCAATCAATGAACTTTATTTATCCATTAGGAACTTCATTTGTGCAGAACATCAGTGTGTGTACAGTTCACATACCCAGCAACACAACACAATGTACCACACACATCACATACCAGCAATCCAACAGTGGTCAGTAGGTAAAACTGGCAAAGCACAATACATGAAGAATAGGCAATAAAAACATTAAAAGAATGTTAAAAATGGATATATAAATAAATGAATAAATAAATAGATCAACTATTCATGACTCTAATGGATGTAGGCACGAAACTCGACATGGCTCTTTTAGTCCTGAATGTGAGTGACCTATATCTCTGGCCTGAGGGTGGAAGACTATATTGGCTGTGCAGTGAGTGAGGGGTGTCGGAGGCTATTTTTGTTCCTTTTAGTTTAGTTTGAGGAGCATCCTCCCCTCCAAGACCACCTCTAACGTATCCAACTCCACTCCCAGGATTGTTTTGGGTCTGCACTCTTTAGGGATGGTTATTTTGTTTTTTGTTTAGAAGTAATTACTAAATGCTACTTCATGCAGGATGACAGTGGAGATTAGAGTAAGGAGTATCATCCATTGAGCATACTCACCTGTTCAATAAGCACGTTTGATCAACGTCACAGTTCTGCATGATCCTCACAACTAATTACCTCAACATCCATCACAACCTCCAGCTGTCAATGGTAGGGAATTCTAAAAATAAGCAAACCTCAGTGGTTCCTCTTCATCCCAGACTAAATGATCCCTTAGATCAGTGGGCCACAATTTCTATGAGGAGGCTGGTAGGCAATCTGAAACACTTTTGATGAACACTTCTGTTTGCTGCATGATTAAAACCCAGATTTAAACCCAAAGCACCCACAGTAACTTTAACCCTGAACCCAGTCTGAGACCTTGTATTTTTCTCCCCATACTAACCTGTTCCAGCCTAAATATTTTGCAGAACACCAGCCCTGAATCAGATGAGTCTACACCCAAAAACCACTCCAATCTCAGCCGAGTCATTTATCCACCCCCTCATGGTCAAATGTCACCATCTGATCCTGGCACTGAGACTAGTACCAGGGAGAGGCCAATTGCAGACAGTGTGCGCTGTCTGCTCTTAGAGTGAGGCATTGCCACCTCCTGTGCATACCTAGCCAAGACTAAAGTTGACATCCAAAATACCTCAGCCACCCCACATGATATTTGATCAGCAGCTCCCAAGCTAAATGTTTATCTAACGCAGAAGCACATCCTTACACAAAATTAATGTCACACATGTATTTGCTCTTTGCAAACTCGTGTAGGCAGACAGGATGTCCTGGAGCAAGTTTCACCAATGCTCTCCAAATTCATTTTGATGAAAGGACACCCAATGACTTTTCCCAGACTGATAGCAGTTTGTGAATAATCAGGTACCTGTTTAGATAGCAATAAAAAGCACTCTGAGCTCTCAACTCACGTTCAGCATTTTATTTGCAAATATTCAACTATAAAAATGTAATACAAATTCTATTAACATTTTACTACAGATAATTAATCCTGAGAAGTAGACTGTTTTGGAAACCACAGTTGGTATGTTGGTCAAAAAGGATAAACAAATTGCGGCAAGTACACAACAGGCAATTATCTAAAACATGGGGAGAAGACAGAAAATAACGTGTTTTTTGGGTCACTTCAAAATTGAGCTTAAGAATACTGTTCTACTCATTTTAAAACACACATGAAATACAATAAAAACAAAATCCCATTTTCATGATTACTATGACTATTGTATACATGGGAACAATAATTCACTTTGAAGACAAGCACTGGACGATATGCAGTCAGTACTCCCATGATCATCAGAAGTCCTGTCGAATATTTTCTTTGTTCTCATCCCCTTGCTGTTGTTTCATCTTCTTTATTTCACCTTCGAGCTGGACAATCGCTCTCTCAATCTCGTAGTTCTTGCTAACTAACGCTACCCAGCTGGAACAGAAGAGTGAAGAGAGCTGTTTAATCTTGGAAATTAGATTTTTTGTTACGGTTGGGATAAAGACTGATCGCTCATTTGCTTAGACAATTAAAGTATCTGCGCAGAAAACACACCATGACTCACTTTAATCCGCAGTATTTGCACCATCCATTCTCAATACATGCAAAACCAAATGAATGTTTTCAAATATTTATTTAAAAAAACAGGTAGTTCTGCTATAATGGACTAATTGCAGCCTAAAGCAACCTCATGTTATTTTCGCTTCCATTACAAAACCAATTAGGGCGGCACCGTGTCGCAGCAGTAGGTGCTGTCTTGCAGCGCCAGAGGCCTGGTTTCAAGCCTAACTACAGGTGCACTCTGTGTGGGGTTTGTACATTCTCCCCATGGCCTGTGTGGGTTTTCTCCGGGTGCTCCGGTTCCATCCCACACTCCAAAGACGTACAGGTTTTGTAGGTTGATTGGCTTTGGTAAAAGATTGTAAAGTGTCCCGAGAGTGTAGTGCTATTGTACGGGGATCGCTGGTCAGCACGGGCTCGGTGGGCAAAGAAGCTGCCTCCATGCTGTATCTTTAAACTAACATAATTACAAAACCAATTGTGTCAATGGGGAAAATGAAGGTTAGGGGTTAGAGTTTCAGACTCACTATAATAAAGTTATTTCCTCCACTGGATTTTCAAAACTAAAGGTTTACTTAAAAAGGTACATTTATTTTTGTTACAGAAAGCTAAAAATACTAGAGCTGTATGGCACATTGTTTAATAGAATATCTGTGCACAAGAATCAATAGAAGTGATCCATGTCAATTTCTATGGCCACCCACGGTGAAAGTAGCAGCTGTTTTAAGAGACAATGGTGTTTTTCGTAGACTTTATTCTCTCCAAGACAGTTTTGTTTTCTGCTTGTCAATTTCAAAAGTAACTGAAGTGGTTCTCTGGCTCCTGATCCAAATCGTGTGATAATCAATTCAGCTTGCAACATACAAAGAGATCCCCAATTCATCAATCATGTTTATCCAACTTCCGTTATGAAAGCACGCATTATAGCAGAACTACCTGTACTCAACGGTTGCCATAATTTACTAGACTGCAACATTTCCACACAAGTAACTGACCATGGTGATGATCATCATTATAATTGGCCACAGTCAACTCAATAATAGCATCTACTGTATCCGTTATTCCAGGTGTGGACTCTTATACATCGGCGAGACCAAACGTAGACTGGGTGATAGTGCCGCTGAACACTTTCGCTCAGACCGCTTAGGCCTACCTGCTCTCCCAGTTGCCAAACACTTTAATGCCCTTCCCATTCCCACACTGACCTTTCGGTTCTGGGCCTCCTCCATTGTCAGTGTGAGATCAAATGCAAATTGGAGGAGCAGCACCTCATATTTCACGTGGGCGGCTTACAACACAGCTGTATGAACATTGATTTCTCTAACTTCTGGAAACCTCTGCATCCTCTCCCTTTCCGTCCCTCCCCCACCCTGGTCATTGCACTAGTTTCACAGTCGTCCTGATGAATGTAATTGTCTGTAACTCGTTTTCACCTAGCCCACAGCTAACAATGGCCCGTTTCCTTTATCATTGTTACTTTTTTGTATATCTTTCATTCATTTGTTCTATATCTCTTGTTTCCCTTTCCCCAGACTCTCAGTCTGAAAAAAGGGTTTCAACCTATTCATTTCGCCAGAGATGCTGTCTGACCCACTGAGTTACTCCAGCTTCGGTTTAAACCAGCATCTGCAATTCCTTCCTACATAATTGTATCTATTTCCCTAACGATGGGACCTTGTCTAAATTTTTCCACTCTTTCCTAATGTGCGATTCTTAGCACTGGGCCTATCTGGTTAGAAAGTTAGGACCTGTGAAATGCAACTGACCTTTATCACACACTATCAATTGCCAGTGGGCATCTTGGAGCTGATAAAAACAAACTAGCAACAATAGACAACAAGCCTCTCCTTTAACAAATACTTATTGTTAATGCTGTAAAATGCTGAGACCCTTCACATCACAAGGAAAGTGCGTAGCCAAATAAGTCATCTGAAAATGCAAGATGCAGACTGATGGTTATACACTCGTTCCACCCACTTATCACAGCCTTTCAAACATTCTCCTTTTACCGTTTTAGTTTTTAGTTTGCAAACGTGTAAGCTATTTTTCCTTCAGCAGATTCATCAGTAACAAGCTCCAAGGTCTTTTTTTAGTTAGGTTTATAGTTCAACACATGTGCAGCGTGTTTTTATTTCCCATTTTCATTGATCTTTTTCAACATTCCCCAACATCCAAATGTACTAAATTATGCAAACTGCAGTACCACTGGGAAACTGCATAGGTTAAGCAGATGAGTTGATTGATATCACTCCCATGTATTGTCCAGGTGAAGTTCTGCTGGATTATATCAGACAGAACTCCGGAAAAGTACTACCTTAACTGCCAATGTGCCAATGAACAAGGCGAAGTCTCAGCTGGTCTGTTGTGCCGAGTTGTAGCATGCACAGTCTTGCCATGTTGAACTTTGCGGACATTGTTTTGCAGCTAAAAAATGCATTTCTGCTGCGGCACAACAACAGGCAGGATGCAGCAAAAATACTCAAATCATCTTTTGATAATTGATCAGGAGTCTCGCAATTATGTGTTTTCCTATCAGATTAGCTCCTTTATACTATTTCCTCACCTTGCAGTGCTGCACAAAAACAAACTTCTTGACAGAAATGTTAGAAATTAGCCCATGGAGCTTATGTCTGCTTACAGATACCACCCTGTATAGGAACAACAAACAATGTATACCTTGCATCCCTTAACCAAAACACTCAACTAACAGAAGGCAAAGTGGCTGGAGGAACTCAGCAGGTCAGGCAGGATCTTTGGAGAACATGGATGGGTGATGTTTGGGTTGGGACCCTTCTTTTGGGGGGTGTGGTGGGGAAGGAAAGCAAGCTAAAAGTGACAAAGCAGGTAAAAGTTTGATATAAACGAGGGGGCTTTTAAAGTGGACAAAAGCTAGAGATGAAAAGATAGAAGGTGTGAGACAAAAAAATTGAAAAGGATGCTAATTGTGAAGCATAGAATTATATAGTTACCTAGCATTGGAGAATTCAATGTTCATATTGTTGGTTTGTAAGCTTCAAAGTGGTTCCTCCACTTTGCCTCACTCTGGCAATGCAGGAGGCCCAGGACTGAAAAGTCAATATGGGAATGGGGAGTTAAAATGGTCCAGCAAGCCTTGGCGGATATTTGTAGTTAATATTTTGCTCAATAACTCAGATTACATTTCTATTCAAAATATTCAGAATGATATTCAGAATGATCAGAATAACGACAACACAATCATGTACGTTGTACACATGGAGAATATTCCAGAGGTTATTTTCTGCAAAAAAAGCCTTCCCAATAGCTTACACTGTCCTCATAATTACAATATGCATGACAAATGTAAACCAAATGTTGTAAATATCCTAATGAGCAATTACTTTGCTATTTTTTTCCCAAAGACTTTCCACCATATCCAAGATGAAAATCAGAAGCATGATAGAAGTTTCTCCACTTGCTACACATAGCACCCATTAGACTCGCGTAACCTCAGGACAAAGTCTAAATAACACCCCATCCACCCAGCTAAATACTGAATCAACTCCAGCACTGGTGCACCATGATGACAGAGTGTACACATTAGCAGTGCTACATCATTGATCACCAGGCATAAAATAGACAGTAGGGATAAAATACCATTTTCAAGCTGCCAAGTTGAACTAGAGGTGATGACTCCAGGGTAAATGCTGGGATTTCAACTATATTCTATGTATTCACGACTTGCCTGAAAAGACCAGCATAATGTTTGCAGACACTGTAACAATAAGCGCAAAAATACATTCCATGAGGATACAATGCAGAGGGATTTAGGCATTTTAAATGGTGGTTAAAAGGATGGTAAATCAATACAAGGTAGACAATTGTAAATTAATACAATGTATTCCACATTAGTGTGAGAAATAGAATTGGATTGAAAGAATGTGAAGTTAATTAATGATGGTGTTTGGACAAACCAGGGTGTTCTCATCCGAGAAGGAAAGTTGGTATGTGATCTCAATAAGCCTAGTGGCAGATGGAATGATGTTAGACAAAGTTAAAAGTAGGAGACTTTCACTGAAGTTATACAGGGCTTTAGTGAGACAATCGCTAATGCACAACTGTGGTATTTGGTCCCTTTGAATGAAGGATGCACTTGAACTAAGGCAATACAGCAAAAATTCATGGGATGAAGGGCTGGCCGATGAGAAAGGACTGAGCACAATGGGTCTATGTTCATTGCCATTTTAAAAGCTGAGATGTGATCTTGTTTAAACATAGAATTAATTGCAGCGAGCTTGAGAGAAAGGCAAGGCTAGTCAGGGCATTGATTTAGGATTAAGAAGCAAGAATTTTAATGATCTGGATGAGGGAATTGAAGGCAATATCTCCAAGTTTGCGGATGACACGAAGCTGGGGGGCAGTGTTAGCTGCGAGGAGGATGCTAGGAGACTGCAAGGTGACTTGGATAGGCTGGGTGAGTGGGCAAATGTTTGGTAGATGTAGTATAATGTGGATAAATGTGAGGTTATCCACTTTGGTGGCAAAAACAGGAAAGCAGGCTATTATTTAAATGGTGGCCGATTAGGAAAAGGGGAGATGCAGCGAGACCTGGGTGTCATGGTACACCAGTCATTGAAAGTAGGCATGCAGGTGCAGCAGGCAGTGAAAAAAGCGAATGGTATGTTAGCTTTCATAGCAAAACGATTTGAGTATAGGAGCAGGGAGGTTCTACTTCAGTTGTACAGGGTCTTGGTGAGACCACACCTGGAGTATTGCGTACAGTTTTGGACTCCAAATCTGAGGAAGCACATTATTGCCATAGAGGGAGTGCAGAGAAGGTTCACCAGACTGATTCCTGGGATGTCAGGACTGTCTTATGAAGAAAGACTGGATAGACTCAGTTTATACTCTCTAGAATTTAGGAGATTGAGAGGGGATCTTATAGAAACTTACAAAATTCTTAAGGGGTTGGACAGGCTAGATGCAGGAAGATTGTTCCCGATGTTGGGGAAGACCAGGACAAGGGGTCACAGCTTAAGGTTAAGGGGGAAATCCTTTAAGACCGAGATGAGAAAGACTTTTTTCACACAGAGAGTGGTGAGTCTCTGGAACTCTCTGCCACAGAGGGTAGTTGAGGCCAGTTAATTGGCTATATTTAAGAGGGAGTTAGATGTGGCCCTTGTGGCTAAGGGGATCAGAGGGAATGGAGAGAAGGCAGGTACGGGATACTGAGTTGGATGATCAGCCATGATCATATTGAATGGCGGTGCAGGCTCGAAGGGCCGAATGGCCTACTCCTGCACCTAATTTCTATGTTTCTATGTTTCTAAGAAAATAAAGGGGATCTAGTACGCAAGTGGAATAGAGGTGAATGGTCAGTTCAGCTGTGGCCTCACTGATTGCAGGACCAGGCTTATGGCATTATATGACGAACTCCTGCAGTCAACCTGCATCTTTATTTACACAGTGCATGGTTTGTATGACGGCACCATCTAAATCCCCATCACCTGGATGGACTGCTGGCCCCATGGGAACCGCTAATCATGAATCATCCCTATTTGAAAGTGTTCACTGCAACATGGGCAAAGTTCTGTAACACTCTACACATCACAAACACTGCAACAGTTCAAGAAGGTGGCCCATCACCACTGTTGCGTAGGCGAAAACCAAAACACTGGCCTTTGCAGCAACACAGAATTAATAAAAGCAACTAGGTACACACAAGATGACAAAGGATTTCAAGAGGTATAATTATGATGGGGTAGGTATCATTTTACACTTCTCCTTATAATTTTGTGTCAAAGTCATACAGCACAGAAATTGGTCCTCAGCCCACAATGTCTACACTGACCTTTACCAGTCTCATTTACCCACCTTTGCTTGCCTATTTAATTTTCTAAATGCCTATTAAACATTATAAATGTATTATATTCCACCATCTCCTCCGACAGTGCATTCCAAATAACAACCACGTACAAATATTTCCCCCCAGATCCACTTTATAACATTTTCCTCTCACCTGAAACCAAGCCCTCTTGCTTTTAATACCCACACGCAATGTGCTTTTCTAATATTGTCAGGAATTTATTCTTTCACAAATGAAAAAAAGGGTTCGGGGGTCATTTGCTAAGCTTTGAATTAGTTTGACTCCAACCCAATGGATATCATATATACCATTTGTACAATGGAATGTGGCTGATTTGGAAAGAACATATGGCAGCAGCTACTGGTTCACTGCACAGTCCAGACAGCTTGAGTAGACTACCTATATTTACCAGCCTGAAAAACAATTTGGGTATGTTACAACAGAGTAAATGTTATCCGCAGAATTGCATCACAAAAAGTTAGTAAGCACAAAAGTAACAGGGCAAAATGGGGTGCGGAAGCAAGTAAATAAGACTGGTTAGCACACAACAAAAGCTTTTCACTGTACCTCAGCACACATGACAATAAACTGAACTAAACACTAGATGAACCTTAATCTTTTGATTACCACCTGACAGAAAGGAGAATCTGATTCATGAGAAAACAGAATTTAAAGTTGTCCAGATCAATGCCTTTTATAAAGTTTGCCTCATTGTGCAGGACAATAAGCGTACATTGAGAGAGGAATTTGAAGGATTTAGACAAAAGCTCCAAAATTCATATACACAGTTTATGTAACTTAGCCATTTGGATCTAGTTACTAAATTGCACAATAATAATTCTCACTTATTACCACCTTTACTACAGCAAGACATTCCATCACATGTGATAATTAGCAAACAAAATATTTGATGCTGAACCACGCACAAATGTAGATAACCTAGCTTTTGCTTGTTGAGTGGGAGATGACATGCAAGAATTATTTTTCACATGGGTTATAATACAAGAATAATTGAGAAATAATATAAAAATGATTTACTATTTGATATACCTTCAATGTTTTATAACTTTTTGACATTTGTTGTCCAACTTGGCACAATCTTATCTTACAAGGATCGATTAGTTGGTTAGAACGATCAACTAAAATGATCAACATAGCCAGATGCACAAAGGCCATACATTAGAAAACAGCTCATTAAGAAATTTAGAGCAAAGGTCATCTTGGAGATAGTATTTTTCTCTATATTTAGCTAGTTTGTTGCAACCAAATAAATGACACTTTTCTGTCATGTTCATCAAAAAAAACAACTGGAGTCACCTATTCAAATTCCTTTCATCCTATCAACCTTTGTCAATACTCCAACCAACCTCGCGGTCCTTATTTTCCAATAACCCAAACATCAACTATCTATGATGAACTTCCCCTGTTCATCATAGATAGTCCAATCAGAACCTTTTTCATTTCAATAATAAAAACTTGATCCGGCCAGGTTTCTTGTAATCCAACTATCCTTGCCTGTGATAGACACAAAAAGCTGGAGTACATATCCTTGCCTGTTCCCTTGTTCCTTTTAATGCAACCACTGTATCCTAGCATGTTCCTTTTCACTCATTCTCCACCCCATCATATAGCTTCTGCTCTCTCCTACATACAGGTCCAACTTCCCTGAAATTTAAAAACCTTTTCATCTAATCTATCCAATTATAATGAAAGGTCACTGGTCTGAAATCAGCCAAACATGCTGAATATTTCCACTGTTATACATCTTCATCATATTGGTATTGAATTATCCACAGCCTTTCAATTGTACAATCTGTATCCCCTTCAAATCTAACTGTTGGTACTCCTCTCCCAGTTTCTTACAACCCAAATATCTTTGGTCCAGAGTGGAGATGGGGATTAGACCCGAAACAATGATTATCCATTCTCCTCCACAGAGGACCTGATGAGTTCCTCCAGCAGCTCTCCTTTCTCTGCTCTAGTTCTAGTATCGGCAGTCTCCTGTGCCTCCATCTTCTGTCCACGTTTTGATTTAATTAGATCCTCTTGTTCCTTTTCCTTCCAATGATTTAACTATCCTCTGTTCCCCCATTTTATTGATCAGCTCTATTATTTGGAAATTTGGCCTGTCCATTGTTCTGCCTCCCATCTTGTCTGGCTAACTATCCTCTCAATTATTCCTTTTTCCTTTTGAACTACCTGTCCACTCTCTTCCTTTTAATCTATCCTTTCCTCTGATTTACAATTATATTCCTCAGTCCTTTGATTCAATTATACTTTTCCTCCACACCTCTTCATTTATCATCAACCACCAGTTTCTCTTGATCCAAACATCTATTATCCTAATTCTTTCATTTAACCATCTTGTCCGTGACACCCAGCCTACTAATCTAACTGTCTCTTTGTTGCTTTTGATCTTTTAGTTTCCTTTCCCCTAGTTTCATTCGAATCAGCAGTCCTCGCAGTTTGGTTTAATCTATCTAACCTCTTTCCTTCTTTCCATCCTGGAACCATTTAACTTGCTCTGACCTTTCAATTAATCCCATCACTGCACTATGCACTGGAATCTGCCATTTCACTGCAGCTGCTCTGCACATTCTTTACCGGTTCGCTGTGCACATGGCTCTTGAGCCATTCATTCCACACTGGTAATTCCGTGACCGTCTAATTGAACCATCTTGTGGATTTAACTTGCTTTTTCATAAACGTAACTTTTATCACATTTTTGCATTGGCTTTCAAAATAAATAAAACACACTTTTTGGGAAAATAAAATTTTGAAAAAACAATATCAGAATATCTTTCTTTCACCATTGTATACATCACCACCGTTTTTTCTCTGCAATTACTCAAGTACTAATCCTCAAGGATGTCAAGTTTTCAATTTACATTACCCAGAGCCTTCCAAATGTAATACTATTTGTCAGCTGAAGATGAATATAGTCACTGCACACCATCACTCAGAGTAAACAGATCTTTCTCGCATTAAGCCGTTTTATTCACGCCTGCCAAAATTATTTTATTGTGCGCTGCAGACTTGCATAGCAGGATCACATGTCAACAAAAAAAAACTTAATTATTCTCATATTAAAAACACAGCTATTCATTGTGACTATTGCAGTTTTATCAGAAGCTGCACTGCGGTTGGAGATGTCTAGATTGACTGTGCACAGTACTGTAAGGCCAATCGCTCCACTCTCAAACATCCTTGCAGATTTTCCTTGTTGCCATTCCAAGGCATCCACACTGGATTCCTCATTTTCCCAGTGGTGGAATTTCAAGATCCTAGTTTACCAGCAGTTTCTGGATATAGACGTGTACTAGGATGGCACACTTACTTAAATCCTTCAGACCTAATATTCCGTCCACCAACAGCCAGACTGCACTAAACGCAGCCCCCTCTTAATCTCCAGGCTCACAAAATTCAGCAAATAAAACAAACCAACTAAAATAGGACAGAGAAGTTTGGCGTTCAAAAAGGAAATTGCCTAGGAAAGGATTGCAAATTTTTTATCCTCATCTCCTGCTTCCCCCCCCCCCCCCCCCCCCACTGTGTTGTGCCATAATGGAGGTTGGGCTTTTGTGGGGCCTTCTGCTTGAATTATTCATTTAACTGTCCACTTCTCTCCATGCATGTGATGCAATGGTTGCAGCAAGCTCTGATTTGATGGGGGGGGGGGGGGAATTACGTAACCTTGTCTGTAGCAGGATGTTTTTGCTATTTAGCATATTTGAGGTCCTGTATTGCAATTGCTCCAAGTTGGCATCTCATTATTAGGTACGGAAGGCACTGATCGTACCATGGGACGTGTACTCAGCATTGAGCCAGGACTGGTTTAACAGCAATAGCAGAATGAAGGACATCCAGAGCTATAACATTGCAGACCATGCCAGTGGTCCACAGCACCTCATGTATGCCCAGATTTGTGACTGCAGGAAATGTATCAAATCGATCGCATTTAGCATGTGGCAGTGTCACAAAACATTGTGGATCACAACAATAATGTTAAGGCAGAACTTGTTGTTACAATAAATGCACAGCTCATGCCAAGTACTGACACTGCCAGATAGATCTGCAACTCGTCAAATTTAAGTCAAGGTAAATTAGGAACCCCTCCCTACCATCCACTGCATGTTATCTTTCACCAACTAATGCAAATATGGCATGGTATCTCGAAAGACCTGGCCAGTTGCATCAGTGATGGTTCTTACTTTGTGATCAACACTGATCCCACACTCAGTGTATTCTGGGGTGTCAGTCTGCCCCACAACAGAAGGGGGAGGAGTTATACAGTTTGATAGTCACAGGGAAAAAGGACTTCCTGGGCCGTTTTTTTTAAATATAAAAGGTTTTTTATATCTTATTTTGCATATTTATATTTAATAGTCTTGTTATGTTTGAGGAATTCATTCTTCAGCTCCATACATGGCACAATATCTGTCTGCTGTACGAAAGGGGTGTGCACGCAGAGTTCCACAATAATTGTTTCCTGAATCAATTGATCATGTACAAATCTGGAGTAGGGATTAGCTTTGCTACTGACACCTTTCAAACCAAGAAATAAGTAAACTTGCAAAAATATGTTAAGACGCATCAGGCTGCCAAAACTACTCATCACCCTATCAACGTGTACAGCAAATTCTACATTCCAACATTATTTCACTCACTTGGATTCCATTTCTCGAAGTTTACTGCCAGCAGCAAGCTGGTCGTTTTTCCTCAGCCAGTTAAGGTCTTGAATTTGTTTTCTGAATCAAACAGAATTGCACATTAGATGTACACACAATTAGGAAATTGGTAATGAAGATTAAAGAAAAATGTTCCTCAAAAAAAAGCTGAAAATCAAAGAGGATTTTCAAGTGCTTGTGCATGAGGCTGGCCTGTATTTCCCTTATACAAGGTACTGGTTGGTGGCACTCAGCATTTATGCTCAAATGTGACCAGTGGCCAAGCTGGCAAGACTCTGGACATGACCTACAATACTTCATGTTAAAGACAACACCTTCAGTACTGAAGATAGACGCAAAAAGCTGGAGTAACTCAGCAGGACAGGCAGCATCACTGGAGAGAAGGAATGGGTGACGTTTGGCAGGAACATCGCCCATTCCTTCTCTCCAGAGATGCTGCCTGTCATTTACTCCCACTTTTTGTGTTTATCTTTGGTTTAATTCAGCATCCATAGTTCCTTCTTACACCTTCAGTACTGAAGTGGGAAAAAAAAGTTTGTGTACACGATGGAAGGAAAAAAGTTTAAGCACTCCTTTATGAGGTGACTGCAATAAATAATTTCAGAAAGCCTTGTATTTAAAAAAAAAAATTCCCACAGATACTTGGGGCATAAGGGCTTTAGGGAATGTGCCAAGAAATGCATGTAGCTTGCAGACGAGACATCATACCATCTTAGAGAAAAATAATCAAAATCAGCCCTTCAGGTGAAAGCACTTCCTCACTCATGATGCATCAGTTCAGTCACACCTACATACAGGTTCAACAGCATCTACTTAATTGTTCGAAATTCAGTTCAACTGATGAGCTTCAGGATAGAGAGTCCAAGTTTGAACATTTCGTTCTGGTCAACAAAGAGTTTATTTGCCATGCTGAATTAAAGGATTTACTTTATACAGGTATAAAGGAAATTGAGCAGAAAAGCTCAAAGTTATGTATTCAGTACATTTCACAGTTCACATTCAAAACTAAACATGCCGTACAAATATAGTACCATACAGGCAGGTTTGCAAAAATGCATAGTTATTCTGTTTGGTACCATCCCTCACAACACCTTTCATAATTACGATTTCAACTTTCCAAGCAATTTTGTCAGCAATGAACAAACAAACATGGTTTGGTGCTTAGCTACAGGAAGACTTAGAACCAGATATAACACAACAATGTGTTGAACACTCCTAAAGCTAGGCATTATCACAGTCATTTTTCCAAGGAACAGACAACAACGTTTCATGCAATACACCCAAGAGGCAGAAGCAGCAGAACATTCTGAAGGACTTTAAACACTAAATGTGATAGCATTCACAAACCATTAAGATTAAATATGATGGTTATAAAACAATTTAATCCTATATGATTCTGTGGTTTATCCTGCAAGCATCTGCAATTAAGTGCCTGCAGCCAGTTCAAAAATATGCACATGCCAAAAATTGCGTTATGGATAGAAGAGATCCACCCTTGTGAGACTGAAAACCTCTTATTTCCATAACCCAAGGGCAAAGAGCCATTCACCATCCCCTTCATTGCAGAAATGAAGAGGACTGATGAATCACACAGGTGCACAGAAGCAACAACCACACACAAATCAGCACAACTCAAAATACTCACCTGAGCTTCTGCAGTTCCTTCTGAGCATTTTCAATCATCTGTACCAGATTGCTAATGAGAATGGAAGAAGGGAAGGGAAAGAAGAAACTTAAGACTATGCAAAGTAATTGTTTGATTACCAACTAATTAGTTACGAATTAGGCAAACAGGAATGCCCAGTTATTATGAGAATTAGATTAGACCAACCTTGTCTGTTGCATTTGGAACTGATGTGGCCTCCTCTAGAAGAGCAAGACCATGTGTAGAACTAGATGAACAGTTTGCAGAGCACCCATGCTCTATCTATAATAGCCAGTCAGAGCTCCATGTTCCATGCCATTTCAACTCCTCATATTGATCTGTCCGTCCTCAGCCTTCTCCACAACCAGGGTGGGACTCAACGCATATAGAGCAACAACACCTCACATTCCACCTGGGTAGTCCATAACCCAAATGGCATGAATGTTGAATTTTCACATTTCAGGTAATCCTTACCTCCTCCAGGAATGTGGGACAGGAGCCTGAAAACTGACCACCAGTTTCAACAACAACTTCTTCCCAGCAACCCTTATGCTATTGAACGCTAAACAACACTAACCTCTGCAACTATGATCTTATATTGACAATGTCTTTGCTTGTACTATGGACTTTGGTTTTGCACTATTATGGTTACATAATTTTACATTTATTAATTTATTATATTATTATATATTTACGTATGTGTTATTGCATATACAGACTTGTTAAGTTGTAGCGAGTAAGAATTTCCTTGTTCTATTTTTGGTACGTATGGCAATTCAACAAGAATCTTGATTGTATTCCCCCTCTGTCATTTCTGATCCAATATTTGGTCCTCCCACATTTGCTGTTTTCCATGTCCCACCCAACCACCCATTTTTATGCACACCCATTCCCCACCCCACCCCAAATCCATTTACCTACTACACAACACTTCTCCCACCAGATCTTCTTGCCCTTTATTTCTCTCCCTTAACTGTTCCCAGTTTCACCGTATCAAATTCTGGCAATGAAACCACTTATCAACCTTCAGCAGCTGTTTCCACCTTCACCCTCTCATCTACCTTGTTTCCCCTCCTTGCCGGCTTCCACCTTTCACTCAAAGGCAGACTCAAAGTAACAAAGCTGGAGTAACTCAGCGGGACAGGCAGCATATCTGGAGAGAAGGGATGGTTGACGTTTCGGTTCGAGATCCTTCTTCAGAAGAGACCCTTCTTCAGAAAACCCTTCTTCAGAAGGGCCTTGACCCAAAACGTCACCCATTCCTTCTCTCCAGAGATGCTGCCTGTCCTGCTGAGTTAGTCCAGCATTTTGTGTCTGCCTTTGATTTAAACCAGCATCTGCAGTTCTTTCCTCCTCCTTTCACTCTCCTGCATATCTTCTGACTTCACCCCTTCCCCACTGGGCTTCATCTGCCCATTCAGTCACTTACTGAGCCATCTGACCCCTCCCCTCTTTACACTGGCAAGCTTCCCTCTCCACTCCCAGTCCTGATGCAGAATCTCGAGCCAAAGAGTTGACAATTTTGTTACACTTCCTCACGGGTCGCTCAACCCAGCAGATATTTTGCTCCAGATGTCAGTGTCTGCCATATCGTTATATATTCCTGCATAGATTTCCCATTGTTTTTACATTGAGTAAACATCTAAGAATGGTTCTAACTTCAACTTGAAACAGAACTATTATGGCTGTAAAGAAATACTGCAGATTTGTCCATGGACATTTTTTTTCATTCCGAAACAAAAACAGGAAATGCTCAGCAGGTCTGAAAGCACTTGAAGAGCATGTTTCAGGTAAGTAAAGTAAGTAAGTAAAGTATCCTTTATTGTCACTCAGACCTTTCGGTCTGAACAAAATTTTGTTGCCTTGCAGTCATAACATATAAATAAAAAACAAAACACACAATAAACACATATTTAACATCCACCACAGTGAGTTCACCAGGCACCTCCTCATTATGGTGGAAGGCAAAAGTCTTAAGGTTAAGGTCTTGTCATGCCAACTAGGTACAGTTGAAGGGTAAACACGCTGAGATGAAGAGAAGGGGAAGGGCAAAGAAAACAAAAGATCTGTGACACCGTGGACAGCCAGACTGTTTGAAAGACAAAGGGAATATTTGTACAAAAATCTCAGAATAGTTTTAGGTTTATTATTGACACATGCACCGAGGTACAGTGAAAAGCTTTATTTTGCATGCTATCCAAAGAGATCAGATATATCATACAGAGCTGGTTGTAGAGTGCCGTAAGCAGGGCTGGAGGGCAAGGTGTATGCCCATCGAGGTTGGCTGCAGAGGATTTGTAGCTCAATCGCTCTACAAAGCCTTGAGTGCGCTGGGCATCAACGGAATGGAGAGGAGAAGAGTCATAAAGAACATAACAGAGGCAGCAGAGAAAGCCTCGAGATGGCTCTGGATCAGGAGAGGAGATCCGTGGTCTGATCAACCACAGCTGGGTTGCCTGGGTGAGGGTGTCTGATGTTGAAAGACCCGAAACACCCAATGACGACCCCAGGTTACATCACTGATGATGTTCAGGAGCATCAATAGGTGTATTTTTTTATCAATTAGTTGGTACAATCAGTTCAAACTCAAGTGCAATAGATACGGCAATGGGGAAGATACAGAATGCAGAAAATACAGTGCATTCACAAAGTATTCAGACCCCTTCACTTTTTCCTCATTTTGTTACGTTACAGCCTTATTCTAAAATGGATTACATTCTTTTTTTAAAAATCATCAATCTACACACAATAACCTATAATAAAAAAGCAAAAACAGGTGTTTAGAAATTTTTGCAAAGTAATTAAAAATAAATATTGGAAATATCACATTTACATCAGTATTCAGACCCTTTACTCAGTACTTAGTTGAGGCACCTTTGGCAGCATTTACAGCCTCAAGTCTTCTTGGGTAGGACGCTAAAAGCTTGGCTCACCAGTATTTGGGTAATTTCTCCCATTCTTCTCTGCAGATCCTCTCAAGCTCGGTCACATTGGATGGAGAGCATTGATGCACAGCTATTTCCAGGTCCCTCCAGAGATGTTCGATCGGATTCAAGTCCGGGCTCAGGCTGGGCCAATCAAGGACATCCACAGACTTGTCACGAAGCCACTCCTGCGTTATCTTGGCTGTGTGCTTTGGTTCGTTGTCCTGTTGGAAGGTGAACCTCCACCAGTCTGAGGTCCAGAACGCTCTAGGGCAGGTTTTCATCAGGATCTCTCTGTACTTTGCTCCGTTCATCTTTCCCTCGATCCTGACTAGTCTCCCAGTTCCTGCCGCTGAAAAACATCCCCACAGCATGATGCTGCCACCACCATGCTTCATCGTAGGCATGGTATTGGCCAGGTGATGAGCTTTGCCTGGTTTTCTCCAGTCGTGACGCTTGGCATTCAGGCCAAAGCGTCCAATCTTGGTTTCATCAGACCAGAGAATCTTGTTTCTCATAGTCTGAGTCCTTTAGCTGCCTTTTGACAAACTCCAAGCGGGCTGTCATGTGCCTTTTACTGAGGAGTAGCTTCCGTCTGACCACTCTACCATAAAGGCCTGATTGACGGAGTGGTGCAGATATAGTTGTCCTTCTGGAAGGTTCTCCTATCTCCACAAAGGAACTCTGGAGCTCTTTCAGAGTGACCATCGGTTTCTTGGTCACCTCCCTCACCAAGGCACTTCTCCCCCGATTCTTCAGTTTGGCCGGGCGGCCAGCTCTATGAAGAGTCCTGGTGGTTCCAAAGTTGTTGCATTTAAGAATGTGCTATTCTTGACCTGCAATGCTGCGGAAATTGTTTTATACCCTTCCCCAGATCTGTGTCTCGACACAATCCTGTCTCGGAGGTCTACGGACAATTCCTTCGGCTTCATGGCTTGGTTTTTGCTCTGACATGCATTGTCAACTGTGGGACCTTATATAGACAGGTGTGTGCCTTTCCAAATCATGTACAATCAATTTAATTTACCACTGGTGGACTCCAATCAAGTTGTAGAAACATCTCAAGAATAATCAATGGAAATAGGATGCACCCAGTTTTGAGTGTTATAGCAAAGGGTCTGAATACTTACGTAAATGTGATATTTCAGTTGTTTCTTTTTAATTACTTTGCAAAAATTTCCAAACCCCTGTTTTCGTTTCTTCATTCTTGGTTATTGTGTGTAGATTGATGATATAACATTTAAAAATAAGGCTGTAACATCACAAAATGTGGAAAAGGTGAAGGGGTCTGAATACTTTCTGAATGCACTGTAGTTCTCAATATTGTATTGGTTTCTTAGAGAAAGTCCTCAATCGGGTAAAAGTAAATCGAACACTATCTATGCTTATGGAAGGGCCGTTCAGAAGCCTGACAGTGGTGGGAAAGAAGCTGTTCCTGAGTCTGGTGGCATCAGCTTTCAAGCTTCTGTACCTTCTGTTGGATGGGAGCGGCCAGAAGGAATGACCGGTGTTTGATAAGTCTTTGATTGCATTGGCTGCTTTTCTGATGCTGCGTGAAGTATAGATGGAGTCAACGATGGGAAGTCTGGTCTGAGTAACGGACTGGGCTACATCTACAACTCTCTGCAATTTCTCGTGGTCTTGGCTAGAATAGAGCTATGAAATAACCCGACAGTAGGATTTCTAAGGTGCTTCTGTAGAGGTTTATTAGAGACACTGGAGACATGCCAACAAATATAAAATACTGATCAAAATTACCAAAGAAGCATAAAGGGAATCTGCAAAGAAAATAGAAGAGCTTCTTATCATGTGCTCAATTATTCAGTCTGGAACAATCGAGTCTGTTCCACAAAACTGTGTTGAGCTTTGTGGAAACCATGCAAGAAAGACAAAGACAAATTCGAACAGAGATGAAATTGTGAATTATAGTGATTGGTACCATAACATGCTTAGACTGACAGGACAGTCACTTGATGTGGTTTGCTCTCCAGTGTTGAACTAATTCAAAGCAGTATAAATAAATTGATGCATCATGTAAAACAACAGTTTCTGGAAGGTGGGAATAAAATAAAAAGACAGGCATCTGCTTTCAGGCAGAATAATGATGTGTTTCTTGCATGGTAGGCAGGTCCAGATGCAACACATGGGATCCAGAGTAAGTACAAAATTGGCTTTGTGATAGTAGACAGAGAGATAATTCAACTTTTCAGATGGAAGGCCTGTGAAAGTGGTGTGCTGCAGAGATTAGCGCGGAATCCCCTTCTGTTTATCATACGTGTTAACAAATTAGATGAGAATTCTGGTGGCATGATTTTCAAATGACTCCAAAATCATCTAAGATTACAGCTGGGTATTGATTACCAGAGTTAGGATGTCTTGTTGCAATTGCACAAAATGCTGGTTAGACTATTGTGTGCCGTTCTGGTCGCCATATCAAAGGACACGATTAAGCTAGAGAGAGTGCATAAAAGACACACAAGACTTCTGCCGGGACTGAGGGCTTAACTTATAAGCAGGAATCAGTCTTTTTCCCAGGGTAGGAGAGGCCAAAACTAGAGAGCATAGATTCAAGATAAGAGGAGAAAGATTTAAAAGGCGATCCAAGGGTCAGGTTTTTCCACAGAGGGTGATGGGTACATGGAAAAGCTGCCTGGGAGATGGCAAGGGCAGGGGCATTTATAAAGTTGAAAATATATTTGGACAGGTACATGGATTAAAACGGTTTGGCGGGATATGGGCCAAATGCATTTAATTTAAGATAGGCATCTTGGTCGGATAAGTTAGGATTTTCCTTGCTGTACAACTTGACTCCAATTTCCTTCTTACAAATGTACGCACTAGATTAATATAGGTTTCACCAAAACTTTCTCCAATAATGCCAAACATGCTATCTTATAAGCAGAAGGTAGACAAAAATGCTGGAGAAACTCTGCGGGAAAGGAAGCATCTATGGACCGAAGGAATAGGTGACGTTTCAGGTCGAGCCACTTCTTCAGACCTTATAAGCAGACGTGTTTTCTACACAGCTCTTTCATTCTGTTCAAAATCCTGACTGACCATTCTTATCTTTAACAAAAATGGGATTTGCTGCTGTCACTGAATGTAATGGCACATAGAAAAAAGGAGCTGTAGTTGCCCGTTTACAAAATGAAAGGCACTAAGGTGCTGGAGTCCAGTCTGGGGAAGGGTCGCAACCTGAAACGTCACCTATCCATGTTCTCCAGAGATGCTGCCTGACCCGTTGAGTTGCTCCTGCACTGTGTGTTTTTTAAATGTAATAACACTGCTGCTATTCATAAGAGATAGACCAACTCAATAAGCACAGGGATTCAATCTCTTGTCCTGCCTGGTAAATTTGATACATCTTTGCACAAAGCAGCAATTTTAACAATTATGCGCAAAGCAATAATTTTAACAATTTTAACAAAAACCCTACCTCACACTCAAATCAGCATTGTTTGCAGGTACTGTAATTGCTTACATAAACTATCTAGTAACAACATTTCCCAGCTTCAGGGTTCCTGTACCACAAGGTGAAATGTGGGCATGCTTGCTAATAATTGTAGAGATTTTAGTTCCTTTCACAGAATATGGAGAAGTTTGTTAATGAATGGAGTCTGACCTGAATAACATTCATGTTTGGGTTTGTGTACAGCAACTAAAATGTACACCTCACATTAGGCATTGACCATCACTCCCAATGACATTCAGTAGACCAAATTGAGTTGACTCCTAGTTGGGAACTTCAGGGTCCACGCCAGTATTATTTCTGATCAGCACTGTAGTTTCTGATCACAATATTGGGCAGGGAATTTAGTTACAGGCAATGTCCTCAACTGTCAGTTATCTTCCTGATGCTGCAGGATAACATGTAGTGAATAGCTGGTTCAGAATTCTTGGAGGGGCAAGTAGGGAATTGGACATTCATAAATCAATGATGTTTCAGAAAGTAAAAAATTAAATTAAAAAATTCTATTACATGTTGAAAAAAAACATTTGCATAGCTACTTAGATGAATAGAATTAAAGCTGAGATCCTAAAATTCCACTGCAGGCAAGACAGGCTAAGTGGATTTCTTCTGCGCTACAGTTTCTATGGTATGTGCTACTCTATTCCAATCAAACATACGTACTCATTATAGACTTTCCATGCATTTGAACCATGCTGTGACATCAGCTCCAGATTCTCGATTCTCACCGCCTGGTGTTCAAGTTGTGCCATGGAGTTATTCACAGATTCCTGCCATGCAGTGATGTCATTCTTCTGTCCCGAAGATGGAGCAGGCAGTTCGTACCTGTAAAATAATTTAAAAAAATACTATGACTATAAAGGGTTCTTTCCTTTGTCTTCCTCGTCTTACTGAAAATACTGGGCATTTTCAGTTGCTGCTAACATATCTCGCAAGTGTCAATTCCTCTTGAGTGAATACATTAAAATGTATACCACCAAATATACAATTTATGATATCATGAAGTACCCACCAAATCAAATCCCATCTCTGGTGGCAGAAACAGAATTAACATTTCAAATCAAAGACCCTTCATCAAAACTAGAATCGAGAAAAAACAAGTATGTTTAAGTTAGAGAGACTTGAAGAGAACATAAAGAATATGTGTTAATATGTAAATCAAGTAGTTAACACAATTTTTTCACTTTAAAATTCAGATCAGCAGTTTAAGTATTGTTGCTCCTATAATTTTCTTTTAATCAGCCATTTCTTCAAACCAAGAACTGAAAACTTTACACCAAAGGTAACAGTTGTCTGACAGGACAAAATTAATACAATTGCAGCAAATGTCTTTAGTATCTAGCTTTGGTCTAAAACACAGGTTGATTATGCACCCAGATACCAAAACATTTAAAAACCACAGGCTTCAGCTGAAGCAGTGCCTCCAGTTCCAGGCACCATTTTGGTAAAGATATCAAAGCCTTGGAAAGGGTACAGTGGAGATCTATTACAATAGTATCAAGGGTGCAGGACATTTATTACTCAAAGTGAAGTTGAGATTTTTCTTGTAATAGAGAAGATAACAGCATGAGCTGAAGGTATCAAAAGCATGAAAAGCTTGGAAAGAATACATAAGCACTTGTTTCTCCAGACAGAAGGCTCAATACCAAGGAGGACTGATTTCAATTAATGGGGAAAAGAGCCTGACGTGAGAAGAGAATATTTCCTCAGTGAATTAAGAGGATTTGGAATCCACTGACTGGTGATCAAAGTAATTCAATAGGGGACACTAGGCTTGGATTTGCCATAAGAGCTGGAAAATGCAACTGATTGGCAAATGTTACAAAGAGCTGGGACAGGCAGGTATCTAAAATTGCCTCATTTTGCACAAAAGATGTTATCCGCTTGTTCATCCAATCATTCACACTTAAGGGAACATAGGGTGACGTATGGATTTCACAAACTCTTCTAATCAGAATTCAATTCCATGTGAATGAACTTCTTCAAATCATACTCGGTTATTAAGTTCTCGATGGTACGTCACACTTTATGTAACGTGCTTCATTTATGTCTGTTGTTCACTCACCTCTTCATACTAAGCAGTTCCATTGGCTGGCGAGCTGCAAGTCGTTCAAATTCATTCCTCATGATCTCAGTCTATAAAAGGAAGGTAAATAAAATTGATTATCTTATGACATGCATAATTATTCTATTCAAAACTATTTTCCTATGGTGTTATATCATTCAGTCAGACATGATAAAATGGCAGAATTAACCAGAATTAAATGGTTTGTTACTATTCTCGTTTGTTGTTATATCACATCATTTGCAAGAGCTGAACATCAGTAAAATATCAATACAGGATTTTAACTACTTTGATTCCTATACACAACGTGAAGATGTTTCCCTTTTGCCCATCTTGAATCAGCATGATTTTAAAGGTTTCTTAAGCAAAGGGACAGATGAGTTATCTGTCTCCTATGGGTTGTTCAAAATATCAGGTAAACGAGTACTCAAATTACATTTATTTGATTAACGATTAAATTATTGCTTTTTTAAACAAGAGTTACTGACTGCAACAGATACGTGCACATCCTGCCCACAGGCAAACAATGACAGAACCACACAACCTCTTCTTAATTGGGTCAATTTACTTCAGCCATCTAATATATTTATACATCACCACAGTTAAAATCTTTGCTCCATAACCATGCTGCCAATGTCAAGCCAATATTAACTTTTTTAACATTCTACATTTCATTGATCAGTCTGCTTTGATATGTAATTTTCTCACTTTTCCCTTCTGTATCTTTAGTTTCCCTCTAACCTTACTCTCAGTTTGAAGAAGGGTCTTGACCTGAAATGTCACCCATTCCTACTCTCTAGAGATGCTGCCTGTCCTGCTGTTACTCCAGCAATTTGTTTCTATCTTCGGTGTAAAGCAGCATCTGCAGTGCCTTCCTACACAAACTATTTTCTAATGCATATGCAGAAAGGCAGCACTAAGGGAGGACATGAGATGATCAATTGGTAGTCAGAGTGGAAACCACATAGTAATGATTTTAGCCAGAGACAGAAAAATGAAGGCCTGGAATGGGAACAGGTTATGGTGGATCAGAGATTGTTTTTAATTTGTATGAGCAGAGCTGCTACCATAACATATCTTTCTCCTTTGGAAAAGGCACAGAAATATATGCAGTAAATGAGGAAGATTGAAGGAGATGTGTGGTTGCTAATAGCCAGGAAGGCAAAATATTTTTGTTCAATTCTTCAACAATAACTAAGGAGAATAAGGCAAAATAGCTTTCAAAAGTGCAGTCCAAAACATTCCACTGAAAAATTGCTACTTGGCATCACACTTCTATAACCTACTAGACCAAGTGTAGACCCGTTGGCAGGGCTCGAAATTAGCAGTTGCCCGGGTGCCACTGACCACTCAAAGTGCCGCCGGGCATCCTAAACGGCGAGTCATTTTGCCCGGCTTGGCAACTTGGTTTATACCGAAGATATACCGTGGGAAAGATGCTAAGTGTGGTGTGACGGAGCGAATGACAGGCCCACAGCAGCAGCGGCGGCTCCATCTCCTCCTCCTCCCGCACCCGGCCCGGCATGATAACGCTATAGGATCTTTGCTGATAACGGCCGCTGCTGCCACTCCGCCAACGGCGCTTTCAAAACAAACCCTTGGAGGAGGGAGGTGTCGGTCAGAGGCGGAAGTGGGGGGGGAGGATGAGGATAGAGCTCGGTGATTGGAGGAGGGAGACGTGCCAAAACATTCTTGGCAGCCCTGCACCGCAGCCAGGATCGATCGCGGTCTCCGGCGCTGCAATCGCTGCCGAACCGCCACTGGGCCATCCCCGTCCCCACCCGAGAGCCCCCCCCCACCCCACGGGGGTGGCCAGAGACGTCGGGAATCAGACGGGCGCGGTGCCCTCAGGCTCACAGCCAGCACAGAGAAGCAGTGCTAAACCCAGCTCAACACTGCCTGTCCCGCCAGGTTATCCCTGCCTGGTTTTACGGGAATCATAGAATCATAGAATCATAGATAATAGGTGCAGGAGTAGGCCATTCGGCCCTTCGAGCCTGCACCGCCATTCAATATGATCATGACTGATCATCCAACTCAGTATCCTGTACCTGCCTTCTCTCCATACCCCCTGATCCCTTTAGACACAAGGGCCACATCTAACTCCCTCTTAATATAGCCAATGAACTGGCCTCAACTACCTTCTGTGGCAGAGAATTCCACAGACTCACCACTCTCTGTGTGAAAAATGATCTTCTCATCTCGGTCCTAAAAGACTTCCCCCTTATCCTTAAACTCTGACCCCTTGTTCTGAAGTTTCCCAACATCGGGAACAATCTTCCTGCATCTAGCCTGTCCAACCCCTTAAGAATTTTGTAAGTCTCTATAAGATCCCCCCTCAATCTCCTAAATTCCAGCGAGTACAAGCCGAGTCTATCCAGTCTTTCTTCATATGGAAGTTCTGCCATCCCAGGAATCAGTCTGGTGAACCTTATCTGTACTCCCTCTATGGCAAGAATGTCTTTCCTCAGATTAGGAGACCAAAACTGTACGCAATACTCCAGATGTGGCCTCACCAAGACCCTGTACAACTGCAGTAGAACCTCCCTGCTCTTGTACTCAAATCCTTTTGCTATGAATGCCAACATACCATTCGCTTTCTTCACAGCCTGCTGCACCTGCATGCCTACTTTCAATGACTGGTGTACCATGACACCCAGGTCTCGTTGCATCTCCCCTTTTCCTAATCGGCCACCATTCAGATAATAATCTACCCTCCTGTTTGTGCCGCCAAAATGGATAACCTCACATTTATCCACATTATACTGCATCTGCCATGCATTTGCCCACTCACCCAACCTATCCAAGTCACCTTGCAGCCTCCTAGCATCCTCCTCACAGCTAACACTGCCCCCCAGCTTCATGTCATCCGCAAACTTGGAGATGTTGCATTCAATTCCCTCATCCAGATCATTAATATATATTGTAAATAGCTGGGGTCCCAGCACTAAGCCTTGCGGTACCCCACTAGTCACTGCCTGCTATTCTGAAAATGACCCGTTTACTCCCTATTTGCTTCCTGCTGCCAGTCAGTTCTCTATCCACATCAATACTGAACCCCCAACACCATGTGCTTTAAGTTTGTATGCTAATCTCTTATGTGGGACGTTGTCGAAAGCCTTTTGAAAGTCCAGATATAACACATCCACTGGTTCTCCCTTATCCACTCTACTAGATACATCCTCAAGAAATTCTATAAGGTTCGTCAGACATGGTTTACCTTTCATAAATCCATGCTGACTTTGTCCAATGATCTCACCGCTTTCCAAGTGTGCTGCTATCCCATCTTTAATAACTGACTAGCATTTTCCCCAATACCGATGTTAGACTAACTGGTCTGTAATTCCCCGTTTTCTCCCTCCCTTTTTAAAAAGTGGGGTTACATTAACTACCATCCAATCCTCAGGAACTACTCCAGAATCTAAAGCGTTTTGAAAAATTATCACTAATACGTCATCAGTCCAGGCATGACCAGGCGAGGCAGGCAGAGTTGAGCTGCATTTAGCGCTGGATTGAGCCTCCGAAGCCTCGCGCGCGTGTGAGTGTGCTCATGCGCACGGGCGAGGCCGCCAAGATATTGTGTCCCCCAGTCCCCTCCATATTTTGATAGCGATTTGAGCGATGATGCCGGTGTTGTCCGAGGAGCGCTGACCTTCCTTCCCACCTCCTCTGCCCCTTCCTCTCTCTCTTGTATGCCCCCCTCCACCCCCTTATCCTGAGACCCCTCCTCTCCATCCCACATTGATCCTCATTCCTGCCTCTATTCAGTCCTCACTGACATCCCCAGTGCTCCCCTCCTCATCTATCTCCCCCCCCCCATCCTGCACTGACCTCCCTATCCACCTTGCATTGATTCTCCTGCCACTCCCCATCAATCCTACATTGGTCCCCCAATTCATCCTGTACTGACCCCCCTTCCCATCCATCCTGCACTGCTCCACTCCTTCATCCTGCACTGCACCCCCCATCCATCCTGCACAGATCCCCCCCACTCTCCCCTCACAATTTTACCTACTCCAACCAACATGCACTAATTCCCCTGCCTCAATCCATCCATTCCGCACCGAATGCCTTCTCAACCCCCCCCCCCCCCCCATCCTGCACTGATTCACACCCCCGAGCCTATTGTGCTGGAAATGTCTTCAGAGCGAACATTGACTATGTTTGATAACGGAATGCAATCAAATATGGTTTAATTCCCAATGTTATTATTTGTTTTAATCCATAAAGATGGATTAATTGAATTGTGAACACGTGAAACATTAAAACTGCAGTACACAAAAAGCTGGAGAAACTCAGCGGGTGCAGCAGCATCTAAGGAGCGAAGGAGATAGGTGACGTTTCGGGTCGAGACCCTTCTTCTTAAAACTGCAGTGTTCGATTGCCACTGCTACCGTTAACACCTTATTACACAATTCATTTTAACGGCAAATCAATGCTTTTAATATAGATATCAGTACTTAATGATTTATCAGTTATTTAATGAGCAACATTCGCAACCATACGTTGGATTTATCCTGGTTTTACTTCTACAGTCAGTCATATACATCACAAATTTGGTCAGGAGATATTTCAGTTGAAATTTTAATGTTAATTCTGACGTGGGAATGAAGGAAAAAGCGTTTATCAACAATTTTTAAAAAATTTGTTGCTTACAAACTGGGTATCTTCATTGCTGGTCACAACACATACAACTAATCTGAATGTCCGGTAATGTGGCATCTTGACACCTTTAAATATATTACCAAAAGAACATTTGCTGCATTTATGTCCTTTGGCCATCTCTTGTTAGTTAGTGTAATGTTTAACCTGTCAGATGGGTATAGTCAGTTTTGACAGCTATTATTATAAAATGCCTTTAGAAAATTCCTTGCAACCTGTATATTTTGTTGTTGATAAATTATGTGGGAAGCGAGAGTGTTTCTGTACCAATAGGAATAACGGCCCATGCTATGGCCATGTCATGATAATTTTCGGTCCTTCACGAAAACATGCTTGCATCAATCTGTAGTGTGCATGGTTAAGCATATATGTTATCATTGTCCAGGATTTATTGACACAAGTTGATCATATGCTGAATACCACATTTTTGTTTGGAAGTGGAAAGAAATAATAAAAATTGCATTAATTGCAATGTGTAAAAAGAGTTGAGATACTGTATTATAATTTTGCTGCATGTCATTGAGGTATATATCATGTCTTGATTGGTGAATATGTTTAGTGTGTGACTTTATTTGAAGCAGAAATAATATGTGAATGCTTCATTGAGCATAATTCCGACTGGTAACTATGCTGTTCGTCCGAGCACATTCTCGCATGTGTCATGCAAGCCATCTTAAATGACCACCTAAACTGTCATTTGGCAACCTAAAACACTGCCAAGGTTGCCCGGCTGGCCTGGTTGGGTCTGCTCCCCCAACGCACCAGTCTCCTACCCGTAGCCCCCACGGGAGGTGTGGTCCCCCAACTCACCCCGTTGCCAAAGGTAAGATTCAAGCACTCCTCAGCCAAGATCATAGCTTGTGAGCCTCCCCCAGCACTGGAGTTGAAAAAATAATCCCAATTGCACCTCCCCAATTGCAACACAAATTGACCCTCCCCCCGTCCTGCCCGGAGCTATGATGGCAACATTGTTGCAAATGTCGGGTGCACTTGCTGTGAGATGCCATTGAGCTGAAAAGTTCAGAGTGTTCCTGCCAGTGTTCCTGTCTTGCAACTTTGTTTCAAAGTGTGTTGGAAGCTGTGAGGAATGATTTTAACAGTAAAAACCATTTAAAATCCAAAGTATTTTTAAACATTTTCAGTAATGTCGAGAAACAAAGCATGACATTTTCAATAAGTTGATTTTGGTCTCGATGGGAAAAGTGTCTATTGGAATATGTAAAAATGTTATCGTTACCACGTAGATTTTTCACGAAGATGTGATTCCACACAAATAAATACACATACGAGATCAGACCTTTAATAGTTACTAGACCAAGTGGGACCTGTTGGGTCCCGTCCCCTCAACGTGTGGTTGGAGGGTGGCCTACGGCGTCACACATACACACTAACCACAGAGGGGGGGGGGGGGAGAGAGAGAGAGAGAGTGAGAGAGAGAGAGACAGACAGACAGAGAGGGGCAGAGACAGAGAAAGAGGGGCAGAGACAGAGAAAGAGGGGCAGTGATGGAGAGAGAGAGGGGCAGAGACAGAGAGGAGCAGAGACAGAGAGAGAGGGGCAGAGACAGAGAGAGAGGGGCAGAGACAGAGAGAGAGGGGCAGAGACAGAGAGAGAGGGGCAGAGACAGAGGGAGAGGGGCAGAGACAGAGGGAGAGGGGCAGAGACAGAGGGAGAGGGGCAGAGACAGAGGGAGAGGGGCAGAGACAGAGAGAAAGAGGGGCAGAGACAGAGAGAGAGAGGGGGCAGAGACAGAGAGAGAGGGGGGGCAGAGACAGAGAGAGAAAGAGGGGCAGAGACAGAGAGAGAGAGGGGGCAGAGACAGAGAGAGAGAGGGGGGCAGAGACAGAGAGAGAAAGAGGGGCAGAGACAGAGAGAGGGGGGGCAGAGACAGAGAGAGAGAGGGGCAGAGACAGCGAGAGATGGGCAGAGACAGCGAGAGAGGGGCAGAGAGAGGGAGAGGGAGGGGAGAGAGAGAGAGAGAGAGAGAGAGAGAGAGAGAGAGAGAGAGAGAGAGAGAGAGAGAGAGAGGGGCAGAGACAGAGAGAGAGAGGCAGAGACAGAGAGAGGGGCAGAGACAGAGAGAGGGGCAGGGACAGAGAGAGGGGCAGGGACAGAGAGAGGGGCAGGGACAGAGAGAGGGGCAGGGACAGAGAGAGGGGCAGAGACAGAGAGAGAGGGGCAGAGACAGAGAGAGAGAGGCAGACAGAGAGAGAGGGGTGGGCAGAGACTGAGAGAGGGGGCAGAGAGAGGGGGGGGGGCAGAGAGAGGGGGGGCAGAGAGAGGGGGGGCAGAGAGAGAGGGGGGCAGAGAGAGGGGGGGCAGAGAGAGAAGGGTTGGGCAGAGAGAGAAGGGTTGGGCAGAGAGAGAAGGGTTGGGCAGAGAGAGAAGGGTTGGGCAGAGAGAGAAGGGTTGGGCAGAGAGAGAAGGGTTGGGCAGAGAGAGAAGGGTTGGGCAGAGAGAGAAGGGTTGGGCAGAGAGAGAAGGGTTGGGCAGAGAGAGAAGGGTTGGGCAGAGAGAGAAGGGTTGGGCAGAGAGAGAAGGGTTGGGCAGAGAGAGAAGGGTTGGGCAGAGAGAGAAGGGTTGGGCAGAGAGAAGGGTTGGGCAGAGAGAGAAGGGTTGGGCAGAGAGAGAAGGGTTGGGCAGAGAGCGAAGGGATGGGCAGAGAGAGATGGGATGGGCAGAGAGAGAAGGGTTGGGCAGAGAGAGAAGGGATGGGCAGAGAGAGAAGGGTTGGGCAGAGAGAGAAGGGTTGGGCAGAGAGAGAAGGGTTGGGCAGAGAGAGAAGGGTTGGGCAGAGAGAGAAGGGTTGGGCAGAGAGAGAAGGGTTGGGCAGAGAGAGAAGGGTTGGGCAGAGAGAGAAGGGTTGGGCAGAGAGAGAAGGGTTGGGCAGAGAGAGGGGGAGGTGGAGAGAGGGAATGGAAGGTGGAGAGAGGGAAGGGAAGGTGGAGAGAGGGAGGTGGAGAGAGGGAGGGGGTGGTGGAGAGAGGTTGCCGACCCCTGTACTACATGATCATCTGCACGATCCATGTGGTTTACCTATTACATCAGTAGCCATACAACCACTTCAAAGTGCGGGGGAATTGGTGTGGGAAGCTGCAAATTACACACACACACACAGACATCACAGCTTAGTTTGGTAACAGCTCTGCCCAAGACCACAATGACTATCGACCAGTGGCACTAACGTCTGTGGTGATGAAGTGCTTTGAGAGGTTGGTTATGGTGCACATCAACTTCTTACCTCAACAAGAACCTCGACCCACTGCAGATCGCATTCCGCCACAACAGGTCAATGGAGGATGCAATTTCGCTGGCTCTCCACTCCGCATTGGACAACTTGGACAATAAAAACACTTGCATCAGGCTGTTGTTTATAGACTACAGCTCGGCATTCAATACCATCATTCCTTCCAAGCTGGTTACGTGAGGAGGTGTGGTGTTTTGGAGCTCCCGTCCAGATACAGAGATAAGTGCTTTAAACATAGTTTTTGGAATTTGGATTAAATGCAATACATTTAAACAACCTTGTGTGACGGTGCAGAAACTTATTTTAAAGTTTCTGCTTATTTTTGGGACCTCGTGCAGTTTTATCACTTACTGCCCGGCTCCCACAATGTGGCTGGCAACCTGCCAGGAAAGGGGACTTTTACACCTGTGTCCATATCAACCCACCCTTATTGCCTCGTCAGTGCTGACCGGGCCGGTCTGGCTTTCGTGTGATGTGGGAGGATTTCTGCACCTGCACCGTCTCGACCTCTTTCTGTGGTCTTGGAGCATGGAGCTGAAGATTAAGCCTCCTTTCTCTCGGCAAAACCGACGGAGATAAGATGTTTCCAATAACAAGACTGCAGGCAAGTCCCTTTCTTTGTTGTAGGAGCGGCGAAGAACAGCTGGAGCCGCCATTATCAACGTTCGAGGCGACACCACATGCCTCCCTCCCTTGAACTGTTCCATATTGTTTTTGTGTATGAACTTGGCCTTGTGCTGTTTGTACTGTCTGTGCCAGTGTGTTTAAGGGCTATGTTTTAAATAGTATTGCCTGATACCATGCAGGATCAGTGTTCTGGGGAGCTTGGCCTTCCAGGAGCTATGCAACGGCGGCTGCTTCAGCTGCTGCCCTGGGGGCCCGGTTCTCCATGAGGAACCTGCCTTTCGAGCATGGAATAAGGTGCAACTTGCTCCCTCATATGAACCTGGAAGACTGTTCGGCTGCCGTGGTGGCCATGCCCGCAGGCGTCCTGTACGTGGGAAGGATGTTTGGGAAGACCGTGTTCTTCCTCGAGTCTGTTAAGGGGGTGAATGCGGCCATGAGTAAAGGGATCACAGCGGGGGGAACCTTCCTGCAGGTCGAGTCCTTGGTGACCACCACGCAGCAAGTGGTCCTGTCCAACATCCCGCCCTGCATCACAAATGAGGCCCTCCTTCCCCACCTTCACACCCTGGGGAAAGTAATCACGGACATCACCCCGATATCCCAGGGGTTCCGCAGGAAGGAGCTGCGGCATGTTATTTCCCTCCAGCGCCAGGTGACGATGTTGCTGGACCGGGAGGAAGTAGTTGACGGGCTTTTCTGTGGCCAGCAGGATGGGCGTGACTTCACCGTCTACTGGACTTCGCCCAAGGTGCCGTGCCTGTAAGGAAGTGGGGCCTATTCAAAGGAATTGCCGCAAATCCCGGGCGATGGCCTCCGCCTCCGGTGCCAGTAACTCCCCTCCCTCGCCCCCCCCGCTCCCACCCCCCAGTAGTTGAGTGAGGGAACCCTGGGGTTGCGCGGATAAGGGAGGGGTGGGTCAAATGAAGGGAGTCAAGGTGGCGAAGAAGGTGAAGCACCTGGGGAACAAAACCCCCAGGGACAAGAATGATCCACCCATCCCGTCAGTTCTCATTAGGGAGTCTGCAAGCCCCATAATCCAGCCTGGGTCGGTGGGAATCGGGCAGGAGGAGGAGGTGCCACAGAGGAAGGTTGCTCAGGTGACCCCAGAGTCTGTGAACTCCTCCCCATCAAAACAGAGGAGGAATCTCTCTAGGGAAGAGCGCAAGGGGGACGAATGGGAATCATCCGGGGGGAGGGGAGTACTGTGGTGGAGGAAGACTCCCGCCCTCTGGTTCGGGCCCGGTCCCATGTTCTGGAGGGAATTCTGGGGAGGGTGACGATGGGGACCACTCGGGTGATATGGAGCAGGGGGAAATTCCTGTTGGGGAGGGACTCCCGCATCGGGCACCCGAGGAAGCCCAGGAGCATCCTACCCAGGATGAGGCGCAGAGCTTGCCTCTGGAGGTAGAGACTGTAGGTGGGGAACGGGTAGGGAAATAACCCTTTTCTCCCTTAGGACCTTGCTCCAGAGGGACTCCCCGAGTCTGGTGCACCAGAGTTCACCCTTGGCCCAAGTGGGGGGGGGGGGGGGGGGGATGGTTGCCCCCACTGTCGATGGTCTTGACTCCCCGGGTACATTTGGGGAAGGCCCCTCTGTCACTGGCCCCAGGGTTGTGACTGAGGTGGAGAAGAGACCAGCGGGTGGGGAAGAGGCAACCGCCGCACAGGGTGAGGCGAGAGTATCGAGCACCAAGGGTGTGCCCGGGGATGAGGATGGTGCCTCCATCTGCATGGTGGAAGGGGACTCCTCGGGCAATAAATCGATGTTCTCGCTCCCCCCGACGCCACTCCACTCGTTCCAGTGGAGGAAATCCACGAGTTCATCCAGGCCACTGAAGAAGCCCAACATCGGCCCAAACTGGCCTCCCTCCAGTGGCCAAACCTACATGGGCTCACCAGCTCGCTGAACCACATACTCAGAAGGAGGGGGAGGGGCAAGGGGTTGTAGGGGAATGACCGGAGTCAGCTCAGGTCCTTCTTGGATGACCTGAAGAAGGAAGACAAGACCAAGAACAGCGTCGTTCCTGTTGAGGGTGGAGGGACCAGTATTGCGTCCCTTGTAGCCAGGGTCCAGAGGGCAAGGAGCACTGCCACTTCGCCTAGGGTCTGCAAGGGGAGGTGTGGCTCTGCTGCCAGTGACCGAAGGACTGGTGACGGGATCTAGGGAGTAGGCAGGGCTGAAGATGTCCAGGTTGGTTTGTTCCTAGGCCTAGTCACGGCGCCAGGCGGAAGAGGGCTTTGCCCGAGCCAGATGTTTGCCCCTTTACCGGGGTTAGAATATTTGTAAAATAGTTGTTTGATGATTTTGTAATATGGTGGTGGGTATGGTCACCACAGTTTTGGTTTTTGTAACGTGTTGAAATTAAAAAATATATTTTTTGATACCAAAATAAAAGCTGTTTACCAAGTTCACGGAACTGGGTTTCTGCGCTTCCCTCTGCAATTGGATCCTCGACTTCCTCATCCACAGACCACAGTGTTTGAATTGGTGGAAACACTTCATCCTCAGTAACAATTAGTACTGGAGCATCTCAAGGCTCTGTGCTCAGCCCCCTGCTTTATTCACTCTATACGCATGACTGCGTAGCCGGGCATAGTGCAAACTCCATCATCCAGTTCACTGACAACACCACTGTTGGTGGACGAATCACAGATGGGGACGAGTCAGAGTATAGAAGTGAGATCGACCGACTGACCAAATGGTGCCAGCACAACAGCCTGGCTCTCAACATCAGTAAGACCAAGAAACTGATTGTGGACTTTGATAGTGGAAGGATGCCGATCCACAATCCTGTTCACATCATTGGACAGGTGGAGAGGGTCAAAGACGTCAAATTCCTGAGCGTGCATATTTCCGAAGATTTCTCCTGGACCCAGCACACCGATGCAATTGTAAAGAAGGCACATCAGCGACTCCTTCCTGAGAAGATTACGGAGCTTCGGCATCTCGAAGAGGATTCTCCTAAGTTTCGACAGGTGCACAGAAGAGAGCATTCTGACTGGTTGCATCGTGGCCTGGTTCGGCAACTTGAATGTCCAGGAGCGAAAAAGACTACAAAACGTTGTGACCACTGCCCAGTCCATCACTGGCTTTGACCTCCCCACCATCGAAGGGATCTCTCTGGGTCACTGCCTCAAAAAAGGCAGCCAAAATCACCAAAGACTCACACCATCCTGGCCACACACTCATTTCACCATTGCCATCGGGAAGAAGGTACAGGAACCTGAAAGCTGTAACGTCCAGGTTCAGGAACAGCTTCTTCCCTACAGCCATCAGGCTATTAAACACGACAACAAATAAGCTCTGAACTGCAAAAGACTATTGTTATTGCACTATATCTGTTATTTATTGAACTTTTTCTTTTTTTCCCCTCTTCCCTCGTTATGTGCCATGTTTACATATTCACATATTCTGTTGTGCTGCAGCAAGTAAGAATTTCATTGTCCCATCTGGGACATATTACAATAAAACACTCTTGACTTGACTCTCTTGAAATTACAGAGAGGCTTGGATGTTGTTCGGTCCATCGTTTCACAACCCAGAGAGTTGTGAATTTATGGATTTCCCTGCTACAGAGGGCAGTGGAGGCCAAATCACTGGATGGATTTAAGAGAGAGTTGGATAGAGCTCTAGGGGCTAGTGGAGTCAAGATATATGGGGAGAAGGCAGGCATGGGTTATTGATAGCGGACGATCAGCCATGTTCACAATGCATGGCGGTGCTGGCTCGAAGGGCCGAATGGCCTCCTCCTGCACCTATTTTCTATGTTTCTATCGTACAGACCAGACTCTCACCTATCAACACCTCAAGCTGCCTCAGCAATGCAGGCAATACAATCAAGGACCTTTCTCACCCTGGTAATTCCTTCTTCTTCCCTCTGTCAGAAGATACTAAAACATGAAAGCATGTACCACCAGATTCTGGAACAGCATTTTCCCCTCTGTTATCAGACAAATGAACAATCCTCCCATACGCATAGCCCCAATCTTCTAACCAGCTGCATTGCAGACTTTGGACTATCTGTGTAACTGTATTGTAAAACTGTATTCTGCATTCTGGTATTTCACCCTTTGCATAAACGTGGGCACAATGGATGTTTATTCTTAAAAGAAATATGACGTGTACCAATATTAATATAGTAATGGTTTATTGCCACATGTATACCAACCAACAATCACCCGTTCACACTAGTTCTACACACCTGTGACAATTTACAGAATCCATTTAACTTACAAACATGCACGTCTTTGGAATGTGGGAGGAAACCGAAGCACTCGAAGTAAACCCGCGTGGTCACAGGGAGAACGTACACACTCTGTACGGATATTGCGGTACTAACTCTACCGCTGTGCCATAGTCCCTCCCTGATTGTACTATGTATAGCATGGATATTTGCCAAACAAAAGCTTTTCACTGTATCTGGATACATGTGGCAATAAACCATTACTATATTAATATTGGTACACGTCATATTTCTTTTAAGAATAAACATCCATTGTGCCCACGTTTATGCAAAATTTAACGGTGCTCATAAACATCATAACCTGTGGGCATAGAACCACTCTAATTGCAGATGGCAACGGATATGTGAGGAATTTGAAATACAAGGGACAAGCAAATTATGTTTGATTGAAATGGAAGCAAATTTCTGCTAATAGAGATACCATTTAAAATAGGACAAAAATCAAATAAGCGTGTAGTATGAGGAAAATAGATTAAATGCTTCCACCCCAGAGACTAGAGTAATAAAATGAAGGTTGGCAATCATTGTTTAACTGAGGGAGTGACATTGTCAGTGACGCCATCTTTTGGTGGAGTTGCGAAATATCACCCAAGTGGATGGAAATAAAATGTCCTCTGGCATCTCAACGAGAAGTCAAGTTATCTGCAATGTCCTAGCTAAAATATATTCCTCAATCAATGGCACACATCACCACTTTCTGGTCATTAGTGTATCATCATTCATGAAACATGGCAAGGCTCAAATTTAAATTAAAAAAACTGCTGACACTGGAAAACTAAAAATCTAAAAGTGCTGGAAATACTCAGCAGGTCAATGGAAAGAGAAACAATTTACTATTTACTCTTCCTCAAAACTGGAAGAGAAAAACAAATTTAAGTTGCTGAGAAAGTGGAGGGGGTCTAGACCATAGGGAATACAGACACTCCCTGGTTTACGTATGGTTACATCAGATTTTAAGCGATGGCCAAGAAAGCATGCCAATATCCCAACTTCATTAGAAGGCTTAGGATGTTTAGCCTAACCCCAACAACCCTCACCAACTTCTAAAGATGCACCATGGAAAACATTTTATCCGGACGCATCACGGCCTGGTTTGGGAACAACTACAAGATCACAATTGCGGAGAATTGTGGACGTAGTCCATACCATCACACAAACCAACCTGCCTCACATTGACTCCATCTATACTTCATGCTGTCTAAGCAAGACTGCCAGCACAATCAAGGGGCAGTCTCACCCCGGTCACTCCCCTTCGTCTCCTCTCCCATCAGGCAAGATGTACAGCAGCTAGAGTGTGGTCCTGATGTCCCTTCTATCTCATGGAGACATTTGAACTTTCCTTAATTGGACTTTATCTTGCACAAAATGCTGTACTCTTTATCCTTTGTCCGTGCACTGTGCATGGCTTGATTTTATTCATATATAGTCTTTTCTATGACTGGATAACATGCAAACATTTTTTTTTACTGTACCTTGGTGCAAGTGATAATAATAAATTAAACTTAAAAAACTGAACTGGAGATAGACGATATCCGGGGAGGGGAATTTGCAACAAACAATCAGGAGGGTTTAAACTAGATTGGCGGGGGATGGATCCCTGGGGAGAAAGGAAGCAGATAAAAAGTTGGGGGCAAATATAATACTCAAAGTTTAGTAGACAAGACAGTCAGAAGAAAGACCAATGGTGTATACAACATGTATTTCAATACAAGAGGCTTAACAGGCAAGGAGGACAAAGTCAGAGGATGGATTGGTTCAGGGGACAAAGGTGTCATAGCCATAGCAGAAACACAGCTGAGAGAAAGGCACGACTAGCCAGCTCAGCATCCTAGGCTGAAGACGCTATAGGCCTTGGCTGCACAGGCAAGGAAGGAGAGAGATTGTATTTTGATGAGGGAGGACATAACAGTGCTTGGAGAGAATAGTCTTGAGGGAATTATCCAAATGGTTATATTGGTAGAACTTAGAAGTTCATTGATGGGACCGTATTATTGGTCCCATCCCTATAGACAGCCCCTCAATTGTCAGCGGAAAGTAAAGAGCAAATGTGTGGGGGATCGCAGTTGGCTCTAATAATAATAGGGTAATAATAGGATAGTATTAGTGGGAAAATTTTAACTTCCCTAATATTGACTGTGTCACCCAGTGAGGAAACGTCTTGGATGGGGTGGAATTTGTTAAATGTATACAAGGATGTATCCCATGACTAGTGGTGTGCCTCAAGGTTCGGTGCTGGGCCCGTTACTGTTTATCACCTGCAACAATGATTTGGATGAGAACATACAGTACAAGATTAGCAAGTTTGCTGTGGGTGGTTTTGCAGATAGTGAAAATGGTTGTGAGTTTGCAGCAGGATCTGGATCGATTGGCCAGGTGGGCTGAGGAATGGTTGATGGAATTTAATACAGAGAAGTGCGAGGTCTAACAAGGGAAGGATCTACAGGTGAATGGTAGGCCATTAGGGAGTGTTGTAGAGCAGAGGGTCTAGGAGATTTAGGAGTGCAGGTGCATGAAGGTCGAGTCGCAGGAAGATAAAGTGGTCAAAAAGGCTTTTGGTTCATTGGCCTTCATCAGCCAGAGCATAGAGTATAGAAGTTGGGAGGTCTTGTTGCAGTTGTGTAAGACGTTGGTGAGACCGCATTTAGAATATTGTGTTCAGTTCTGGGCATCATGTTATAGGAAAGATATTGTCAAACTTGTAAAGGTTCTGAGAAGATTTACGAGGATGTTGCCAGGACAAGAGAGTGTGAGCTAGGTTGAGTAGGCTGGCCTTGGAGCGCAGGAGGATGAGGGGTGATCTTATAGAGGTGTACAAAATCATGAGTGGAATAGATCAGGTAGATACACAGTCTCTTGCCCAAAGTGGGGGAATTGAGGACCAGAGGACATAGATGCAAGGTGAAGGTAAAAGATTTAATAGAAATCTGAGGGGTAACTTTTTCCAAACAAAGGGTGGTGGGTGTATGGAACAAGCTGCCAGATGAGGTAGTTGAGGCTTGGATTACCCCACCATTTAAGAAATAGACAGGTACATGGATAGGAGAGGTTTGGAGGGATATGGACCAAGCAGGTGGGACTAGTGTAGGTGGGACATGTTGGCCAGCGTGGGCAAGTTGGACCGAAGGCCCTGTTACCACACTGTATCACTCGATGATTCTCTCTCTATGACTCTAAGGATGTTTCTTTAATCAATGTACATACAGAAGAGAGGGCACAACATGGGGCATCATCTTCAGAACATGGGTGGTGAGTGACTGCATTGTCACTCGGGCTGGAGTTTCAGATCAATGAAAATAATTCTATTAGTTTTTGAACAGTATTGAAAAGGTTAGCACAAGTCCACAAACTAAAGTTCTAAATTGGAGCAATTCAAATTTTGAAGATACAAGGTGGGGGCTTGCAGAGATCGCTTGGATGAGACTGTTTGCAGATTAAGGGTTGTCTAGTAAGTGGGAAGCTTTTAAAAGTGCAACAGCAAGAGTTCAGGGACAACATGTTCCTGTGAGGGTAAAGGGCAAGGTTGGCAAGTTTAAGGAACCCTGGATGACAAGAGATATTGAGGCTCTGGTCTGAAAAAGGAAGCAAACATCAACTTTAGACAGCCAGGATCAAGCGAGTCCTTCGACGAGTATAAACATACAGGAGTACTCTAAAGAGGGAAATGAGGAGGGAAAAAACATGAGATGGATTTTGCAAGCAAGATAAAAAGATCCAAGAGATTCATCAAGTATATATTAAGAATAAAAGGGTGGCTAGGGAGAGAACAGGGCCCTTTAAAAATGTGTGGAGCCACAGAAGATGGGCGAGATTTACAATGAATATTTCTCATCAGTTTTTACGATGACAATAATGAGAACTAAGGAATAGAGGCAAATGAGGTGTAAACTTTGGGACTATATACCTATTACCAAAGAGGTGGTATTGGCAGTTCTACATTTACTTAAGAAGTCAGGGAGCTACAGGCAGGTGAGCCTGACATCAGTGGTAGATAACATACTGGAGGGGATTCTGAGAGAATCCTAAACCATCTAACTGTGAATAATATTTTGTATAACCATCAATATGGCTTTAGGAAGAAGTACTCTACGGAGCATGCATTATTACAACTTATTAATAACATCTCTACTGCTCTGGATGAAAAGAAATTTGCTCTTGGTATCTTTCTAGATCTACCCAAGGCATGTGATACAGTCAACCATTCAATCTTAATCTCTAAACTCAATAGATATGGGGTAAAGGATGTAGCGCTTCTATGGTTAACCAACTATTTAGCAAATAGAGTGCAATTTGTCTATCTAAATGGAAGCTCATTCAAAAAATTGATAATTCGCTGTGGGGTACCACAAGGCTCCATCCTTGGTCCTTTACTATTCTTGATCCTATACCTGTATACTTCTTCCTATCCTGTTTGCCGATGACACCAATCTTATAGCTTCACATAGTGATCTAAAATCATTGGTTGAATTAGTTAATGAAGAAATCTCATGTCTCTAAGTGGTTTGAAGTGAACAGGCTCTCTCTTAATATCAAAAAATGCAATTACATGATCTTCTGGAATAAAAACAATTTTTTTCCCAAACACAAATCTAAAGTTTTTATCAATGGACATGGAATTCCTGAAGTAACATATACAAATGTTTTAGGAGTAACCATTGATCAAAATTTAACTTGGAAAGAACATATCAATATTGTCTGTAGAAGATCAATGAAAATGCTTGGTATTCTGAGAAAGGTTTGTGCATTTATTCACCCGTCTTCCCATCTAATCTAACAATATATTACAGTTTGATTTTTCCTTATTTCAATTATTGTAATATTGTTTGGGGTTCTACCTATCCTTCCTATCTTTCTAAGATACTCATACAGAAGAAATGTATGAGATTAATTTCTCATTCAAATTCACAAGAACCTTCTGCCCCTCTCTTCAAGAAGTACTCAATTTTGTCTGTAGATAAACTGAATGCATTCCAAATATGTATTTTTATTTTCAAATATCTTAAATGTAAACATGATTTGCCTGTTTCTCTTCATGATCTTTTCACCCTTTCTTCTAATATTCACCATTACCCAACCAGAAGAAGAAATGATCTTCATCTTTTGTCGAACATCCAAACACCAACATTGCATTGCTTTTAAAGGTCCTAAATTTTGGAATACCCTGCCTCTGTCATTAAAGTCTCACACCTCCTTAGCCACCTTTAACATTGAGCTTAAAAGGTTTCTCATCATGTCCTGAGTTCTGACCTCCAGCTTTTTGTAATGCTATTTATGAGCTCAAACTACTTCTGTTGACTCTTATCTCATACTATACCTTATTTTATTTATTTTCATATTTTTAATTTTCATTATTTTTTATTCCTACCCCCGATTTACCATTAACGCTCATTTTCAGATAGGAGCGGACTTTGTATAAGCCCTCTGGGCTTCCCTTCCCTCCCAGCACTGTCTGGTATTATAAATTGATTGTTTGTCTTCTTTTAAAACGTGGTGCAAATAAACAAATAGAGACAGGATCTACCAACATTTGGATAGACAAGGACTGATCACAGGTAGTCAGCGTGGCTTTGTTCATGGTAAATCATGATTCACAAATTGATTTGAGTTTTTTGAAGAGCTAACCAAGCGGACTGATGAGGGCAGGGTGTTAGATGTTGTCTATCTGCAGTTTGGCAAGGCCTTTGACAATGTCCCTTATGGTAGGCTAGTCTGGAAGTTACATTGCATGGGATTCAAGAAGAGGCAGCTAACATAATTGGCTTGGCATTAGCAAGCAGAGGATGTAGAAGGTTGTTTTTCCAGACTGGATGTCTGTGACAAGCGGCATGTTACAGGGATTGGTACTCGGTGCATTGCTTATGTCAATTATTTGCATGATAATGCACATGGCATGGTTAGTCAGTTTGCAGATGAATTGAGGATATTTCATCAGTATGGTAAGTGGACTGAGGAATGACAAATGATGTTCAGTTCAGATAAATGCGAGGTGTTGCATTTTGGGAAGTTATACAGAGGTTGGACTTTTACAGTAAATGGTAGGGCCCTGGTGAGTGTTGAAGAAGAGGGATCAAGTATGTAGTTCCCTGAAAGTGGCATCACAGTTAGATATTGTGGTGAAGATGGCATTTGACATACTGGCCTTCTTCATAAATTTGGGCATTGATCATAGGAGTTGTGATTAAATGCCACAGTTGCACAAGATGTTGGTAAGGCGCAGTTGGAGCAGTGTACAGTTTTGGTTACCCTGCTATAGGAAAGACATCATTATGGATAGAGTGCATTGAAGATTTACATAAATATTGTCAAGACTTGAGAGCTTGAGTTATAGGGCAGAGGTTGGGCAAGCTAGGATTTTATTCCTTGAAGCACAGGTGACTGAGGGGTGACCTTATAGAGGGGCATAGATAAGATGAATGCAGTCTTTTTCCCCAGGGTAGGGGAAATCAAAAACTAGAGGGCGTAATTTTAAGGTGAGCGGGAAAAGACTTAAAAGAATCAGATTGGCAACTTCTTCACAGGATGTTGAGCTGTCAGAGAAAGTGGTTGAGATAGGTACAATAACAACGTTTAAAAGACATCTGGACAGGGTACACGGATAGGAGAGTTTAAGATGCAGGTCAAATACAGTTAATTGAACTAACTAAGATGCATATCTTGGTCACATGGACGAGTTAGACCAAAGGACCCATTTCCGTGTTGTATTACTCAGACTCACTTCAAATGCTGAATAGTCAGGAGTAGGCAAATAACTCAAGTAGTTCTTTGTGGGTCGGTATCGTCTGGTCTCTTCTTCCACTAGAGCAGCTGCCTGAAAGATATGAATAAAACAATGAGAATCTGAATAATACGGACAGTCCCCGACAATTCTAACGGGAATGCAATAGTGTAATGTTATAGTAGGCTGATGATTAAATTAGCACATAGAACAAAGCTGAAATCAAATGTATGCAACACAAGACACTATTATTCACTCTATGCAATGGAGCAGATGTCTTGCCCGTACCAAGTTTGTTCATTTTAGGAAGTGGCAGCTCTACCCAAGATTTTTATTTGGGTATTTGTGAGTGGGAACATTGTGATTTTTATTTTGTCTGGGAGTTACCGGATAAGGGACATTGGAGTAAATGGGATAAGAAAATAAACTATTACAAATGATCTACACCCAAAGAGTAAACTATCTTTTCTATTTACAAATGTCAATGGATCCCCCCATGCATTTTCAGCAACATACGGTTATATATTTCAGATTGTCGCAGTTGGAGCTCTTCCCCTTTGTATCTATGAAATATAGTTTGGCCATTAGAGCAGAATAAATGTGGACATGCAAAAGTAAACAAAAATGTTGGCGAAACTCAGCGAGTGAGGCAGCATCTATATAGGTGACGTTTCTGGTTGAGACCCTTCTTCAGACTCTGAAGAAGGGTCTTGACCCGAAACGTTGCCTATTGAGTCTGAAGAAGGGTCTCGAACCGAAACGTCACCTATTCCTTCGCTCCATAGATGCTGCCTCACCCGCTGAATTTCTCCAACATTTTTGTCTACCTTGATTTTTCCAGCATCTGCAGTTCTTTCTTAAACAAACGTGGACAAGCAGTTGCTTTCCTGGTGGTTTAGGACATCTAGTGCACTGAGAGTGAGATTTTGCCTTCTTAATTGAAACCAATTTTAGTTTCAAGAGATAGTGATGACATGAATATTTACTAACTGTTCTGCTGTAAATTGCATAGAAAATATTTTCCAATTCAATTCACAAAAAAATCCCATAGTTCATTAATAAAAAAATCTGGGTTTAGTCCTGGTACAAAGACAATTTCAAGCACAAAGACAATCTGCTCTTTTGGAGAGTAAAACGTCTGCCATCACTAATACTAAATTCAAAGCCTGGGAAAACCAGGACACAGAAAAGATATTCTGCTTTATTTAAACAGAAGGTACAGTATGATTGCATACATAATCACAAATGTCAAAACACTAGGCTGGACATTATTACACTTTAGCTTAGATTTATTATGTTTCCAGTTATTCCATTTTATGTTGAAGTTACAATTTTATGTGAAGTTTGAAGTTTTATGTTACAATTGGAATTAGACTGCTATTTTTGTAGTTCCTAAAATTATAACAAGGATAAGTGCACACTGATTTCAACTGTATTTTGTTCCTACAATCAAGCCATAATAGAAACAAAATGATCTCATGAGCACAAAACAACTTTATACATTTTTTGGATACAATTTCCAAAATTATATCCAGATGACTATAATAAGACAGTGTTTATAATTAAAGTTTGAAATTAACTTTTTGCTTTTTATCTTCAAACATCTATTGATTTACTGTTTAAATGCACATCATTAAATGTCAAAGCAACTGTAATGCCCTTGGGTGAACACAGTCAGTGTGACCCTGGCTCTGGAGTTGAGGTGATGTAGTTTGAGCAATTCCCCATTTGTAATTCTGATTAGAATATAATATTTGGAACAATATTGTGCCATGAAGCTGATAAGGTTCACTTCTTAATAAACAGACAACTCACAAAAACGTTAGGTAGACCAACTCAAGCTTTACTGATCATCGGCCGGCGGAAGCGATGGGGATACACCAGTCAAGTAAGCAATAGACACTTGACTTCCCCGTGTGCTACCACTTCAATGAACAAAGTTTTGCATGGTGTTGTCACTTAGTCACATTCCAAAAATGTTAGTCATAGTCAAGGATACAGTCAATGCACATCACCACAGGATGCGTCTGAGCTTGTCTCTTACCAATTAGTATACACATCTAAAAGGCATCTTATCAGTTGCTACTTCCAAGACAAGACATTTCAAAGGCATCTGTCTCTTATCAGATTATACTTTTGGGACAAGACATTTCAAAGGCATGGGTCATTGCCTCAATATACACCAACCTGAAACAAGCCTGGGCTTGGGATCTCTCTCTTGGAATACAAGCTACAACCTAGTCAAGTATTCCACCATGTATCTTTTATATATTTAACAACATTTAACCTTTTTCAAAGCTGACAAAATGCTTTGGAACAATGACACAACCTTGACGCAGTGTGTAGGAGAGCGAACTGCAGATGCTGGTTTACATCAAAGACACACAAAATACTGGAGTAACTCAGCGGGACAGGCAGCATCTCTGGATAGAAGGTATGGGTGACATTTCGGGTCAAGACCCTTCTTGCACCCTGCACAGTGAGTGCGTCTGCAGTAGACTCACTGGTCAGAAACATGCCTTGCATTCCATCATAACACAAGAAAGTGAGAAGATAGGAGTCGGGAGGGGGTGGGGTTCCTCAAGCCTCCCTGCAATTTAATATATGACCATAGTTTATGTATCCTAGGCCTCAACTGTTGTTTGCGCCAGATTGCCACTGCTCTTAATCCCCTGATCAAAACTTTATCCAAATTTACACTTTAAATATTTCTAATGACCAAGCCTCCACAACTCTCTGGGACAACAAATTCTTGAGGTTCATCTCTCTATGAGAAATTTCTAGATACTTTATTTTTAAATTGCACCCCAATTTGCCTGGCTCGCATTAGAGATAGTTCAAATGAGATCATGCAGCAAACGTGGAAACAAATTTTTGAGGGCAGTCAATCTGAGGACGATCCTCCAAACTGCCTCCAGATTCAGAATCAAAGCTTTGGCAAAGTTATGAAAGGCCATGTACACATTTCCCAGTTGATGCTCATTGTGGTTTCCTTGGTGTTGTTATACAGCAATTTATGTCTATAGAACATTGGTTAGGCAGCATTGAGAGTATTGCTTGTAGTTTTGGTTGCTCCATTAGAAGAAAGATGTCGAGCTTTGAAGAGGGGATTTACCAGAATGCTACCTGGTTTGAAGGATTTCAGCTACAGGGAGAGTGTGGAAGAAAATATTAATATGCTTCCTTACTTAATTGTGATTGGAATTGAACAAGCTGACGAAAGTGTGCTTGGATGTGACAATAGGCAGCTCTCGCTTGACCAGGTGTAGAAGAGGTTTGTGGGAATCGGGTAAGATTAGACGTATTACTTCTTGTCTGGGAATGTGTTGAAGTGTGGTTGGTAAATGTAAACATGAAATGGAAGAGGAGATAAGAAGGTTTGTTTTGCCTTTGTGAGAAGTTATAGTAGATCACCCGCACCCCCTACCACTAGTAGCATAGAAATGTTACTGTAAATGGGGGGCTTATGATTGGTTCGGAGAAGGGATGGTGACACAGGCCACTTAAAATATGAGATAGAATAATGCCAAGATGTCTTTGTATTGTGTTTGACTTGCATTAACCATGGTGAACTTGTTGAATAAGATTGACATAAACAAAAATAATTCTTATGACTAATGAAATAATTGGTACCCATGTAGTTGATAGAATTTTTCGTAGAGTAGTATCTAACAAAAGTAAAAAGTTGTTTACTGCACTGTATAACTGTCGGCTAATTCTGCTGTGAAGTCAGAGAACTGGTGAGCAGTTAATTGCCGCCATCTCTCCATGATGCAATAAAGCCTCTTGAAGCAAACCTGCAAAGTCTCCGCTTTTAATTTTCCTTTAATTTCCCTCTAAATTAATTTCTTCCAATGGTTGGATAGACTTGAATAATTTTCTCTGGAAGGTCAATAGTTGAGGCAAGTCTTGATAGATGTATATACAATTTTTGAGAGGCATAGATCGGGTAGACAATCAGAACCTTTTCTTCCCCCCAGGATGGAAATGTCCATCACTAGAGGGCATAGCTATAACGTGAATAGGGAAAGTTGAATGAATGAACACTTTATTGTACAGAGGAATGTTACTGTAAATGGGGGGGCTTATGATTGGTTCAGAGAAGGGATGGTGACGCAGGCTGCCTAAAATATGAGATAGAATACCAGCAAATACCCAAGTCGCCACATAAAGGGTGCTTACAAAGTTACTAAGCACCCCCGTGGCGGGTCCTCCATTGTTCTTCCTCCTCCCTCATGGCAGCCCCCCCACGCCGGGTGCCCCTTTGTTCCTTCCCCCCGACAGCGGCATCCTCACTCCCACGTGGTCTGCCCTCATCCGTCGGCCCGTGCCCTCATCAACCGCCACACCGCCCTTCCACTATCGCAACCGGGGCCACTCCCGATGCCTCCGGATCCCTCCCGACGCCTCCGTAGCGCTGACCCAGGCTCCATCCCACACTGGTGTTTATGCTCTACTTAAGCCTCCTCTGGCCTTTCCTCAACTAAACCTTTCAGCACAAGCCACTTTTGTCTCTCTTCTATGGTTGTCCAGTATCCTCTTAAAATATGCCCATGCTATTTTCTTCACCAGTCATCATTGTAGCAAGCTCCATACTTCTGGGTAAGTAAATTTCTTATGAATTTCATATTAAATTTCTTCATACCTATTTATACTGGCAGTGTTTAATTGTCCTTCTCCCCCACACCATCTCCTACAACTGGAAACATTCTCTCTTTACACATTCTATCAATATTTCAAAAGACCCCGATCAGATAATCAGTTCGGTTTATTGACCTCTATACATGGGTGCCATGCCAAGATGGTGCTGATAACGTATGTTTATAATAGGATCTTTGTCTATGTTTTGTGCTCTGACAATTCTTGAAATCAAGGACAGGAGTAGTTCCTGTTTAGGGTCGTTTTATCCTAGACATTGATATCTTTATTTATGATAGAACTTTATTTACTCCCAGGAAGGAAAATGATTCTGCAAAGTAGCAGTCATAAAATCACAAAAGACATACAAACGCATGATATTAAAGTGATCTGTAGGGCGCTGGGAAGGATGTGGATGTGCTAAAGATTGGGAGCGGGTCGTCTACCCCCACAACAGAAGGAGGACGGAGTGTGTACAGTTTTGATAAGCGCTAGGGGATGGATAGATCTCCGTGGTGGGTTCTGTACTGCACCTTGGTGGAACCAAGTCTGTTCGGAAGGTACTCTCGGGGATAGACAGGTATCATAGAGAGCTGTTATTATCTCCAGATGCTCGACACCAGTTTGAGGAGAGCATCCTCTCCCTGTCGTAACAACAGCCTTCCATGAATCCAAACTCGCCCCCGAATGGAGCAGTCTTCATGACGAGTTTGTTTAATCCTACTTGTGGTCTGCGGCCTTCGCCTGCTGCCCCAGCACACAACAATGAAGAAGATGGCACTTGTACAATTGATGTGTAGAGAACTCGGCGCATCTTACAGCAGAATTGAAGGAGCTGAGCTTTCTCAGAGAAGGTACAGCTATGTGTTTGTCCTTCTTGTTACAGGGCCTCGCCGCTTACGCTGGACAGTTGCAGTTTACTGATGAAGTACACTGTCATAGGTTATTGTGTACGTTGCCCTGGTAGACTGGAATATCCATGTGATTGATGGAGTCCAGGGGGATATACGGAGGTGAGTTCCTCTCATCATACCTCCTAAAGGCCACCTTAACGCCCTTAGCGCTTTTTGGTGTCTGTCTTAGAACCTGTGGTGCAAGTTTTTGCTTGGTACTTTATCCCTTTGTTCCTCCATCACCCACAGATTCAAGTGATACCATTTTTTTCCTATCTGTGTATAGAACTTCATCTCGCAAATCATTGTTTCTTTTTCCAGAAGTCTCAATCACGTCTTGTATTTTTCTGCTGCCCATTCCCCAATAATTGTTGACATAATAAAAATTGTGACTTTGCATCTGGGATCAAAACATGTCTTCTTGTGATCAAACATATATCGGATCATGCTGTTAAAATATGTTAATGTGTGTGATCAAATGGTAGGTATTATTATACTTTATCGGCTGATTGCTTGGAATGTTTGTTTCGTCTCTCTTTTAATAGGGATTTCATTATTTTCCCTGCTCTCAAATTGTGATGCTGATTGGATTATTACTGTTCGTGTAAATTTAATTTTAATTCACTTGACAGCAACCATTTTGCAAGATATTATTAAATATTTGTAGTTTTGCCTCTGCCATCTAGTACCATGCCGACTATTTTTAATCCGATGGAAATTATCTCAATCAAGGCTAGCGGACTTGGGGTTTTACACGTTGCGAATCAATATCGAGAAATGAACTGTAAATTAAATTAGGTCAACTAAGATGCAGAACAGGACTCAAGGGTTTGGTAAATAAAGAAGGATTCTCATTTTTCTATTTTATTCATGCTCCTTAGTGTCCTATTTATCGCTTTGATTCCAATCATTGATTATATAACTTTCATTACAATTTACAAGAAATGACTATGTTTCAGAATTTCGCCAGCCAGCTGAAACATGAACTGGGTTTCCATCCTGCTGGATATAGACACCAATCATCCTGGGAGCTAAGAGTAAAAAGATAAATTTTAAAAGGCATGGCACTACGATTGCGAGATCGAATCACCTGTCAACTTGTTGAATCAAACCACCACATTGCAACAAACTAATCTATTTTATAATATGATTATGATTTAATGTATAGATTTATTATAATATAGTATAATATAGATTATTATAATATATGATTATAGTATAATTTTATTTTAGAATCTATATAGATGTCGGATGTCTGACTTGAGAAAGGAATGTTCCAAACAACGGCAATATTAATCTCATTGCAACCTATGAATAATATGTAATCTCCTGAAATGTGAACAAAATGATTACCTTTTAAATTTTAGAAAGAGAAATTGTATCAAACACGAGATGACACAAAAATACCACCAAGAAAGAAGAAGACAACTTATAAAAATACTATTTTATGAGGCCAGAACAACAAAGGGAGGGGTGGAACAGAAAAACACAGCTCTAGATCGCACCTCGTTGAATCAGAGCTGGCAGATTGACTGTCAGATTATAGTCCTATGTACACAACATGGTTCGGCTCCTTCCATGGAGTTACAGTGATGAGGAAGAGCATTTTAGTTTCAGCTGTTATATTAAGATCACATGGGAATTGTTAAATAAAAAGCTATTCACTTTGAGAAAGGTTTTCGACCTGGAAATGTACCTATTCACCTTTTTTCAAGATTGCTTTGTAAATTAACATTTTAGTCTTCTTTACTATATCTATCATCACAATATTATGCATGCTTGCACATTCCCTATGTAGTCCAGGTACCGGATCTTCATCCCTACATTTGATAACCGTTACTTCAGCATCTCACAGGTTCAGACTTGATGCTGAGATATGGGAGAACTGATAGCATGTAATGTGCTCCGCTTATGATACAATAAAGACTATGAGTTGTTACTCCTGTCTCATTACACAACATGGTGTCAGAAAATTTGGAACCCTTACTCGCCTAGTTTGGTTCCAGTTTGTTTTTTCCATTCTGTTTGTTATTTCGCTATGGCTGCTACGTTTCGTAATCCTGAACTGCTTGTGTTTGATGGCGACCTCACTGAGCGAGTCGAAGCCCATGTCAGTTCATTAAAGCACATCGCTAGCCGATGCGAGTTCGACAACTGTGTGATAGTCTAATTCGTGACAGACGTTATATGATAAAAGACCAACTGGGACCTGTTGGGTCCCGTCCCCTCAATGCACGGGGGGGGGGGAGCCTACGGCGTCACACACACACACTAACCACCCCGCCCACACACATACACACGAAACACCCCGTCCCCACACATACACACACACACTAAACACCCCGTCCCCACACACACACTAAACACTCCCCCAAAAACTCACACACTAACCACGCCCCTTGATATTATATTCATATTATTCATTGGCTCCTTTTATCGCATCCCTGTCCTATCCACTGGTCTGCGACGCATAACCCCCAACTTGCAGGCGCAGGTGCTGGGGGGGGGGGGAGGAAAGATGAGTGAGGGCAGAGAGAGAGGGGGGCAGAGAAAGAGGGAGAGGAGTGGGGAATAGGATGTCGAGAGAGGGTGGCAGGGAAGAGAGAGGGGGGGAAGAGAGAGATGGAGGGAGAGGAGAGAAAGGGAAGGGGGGGAGGTGAGAGAAGGGGGGGAGGTGAGAGGGGGGGGGGGGAGAGAGGGGAGAGATAGGAGTGAGGGCAGCAGAGAGAGGGGAGAGAAAGAGTCGGGCTGGAGTGGGGATAGGATGTCGAGAGAGGGGGGAGAGAGAGAGAGGGGAGAAGAGGGAGAGAGGGTGGGAGGGGGGGGAGGGAGAGAGGGTGGGAGGGGGGGAGGAGAGAAGGGGGGAGAGGGGGGGAGAGCGGGGAGGGGGGGAGAGGTGGGAGGGAGAGGGGGAGGAGGGGGGGGAGAGAGGGGAGAGAGGGGGTAGGGGGGGGAGGGGAGGGGGGGGGGGGGAGGGAGGGGGAGGGGGAGGGGTGGGGAGGGAGGGGAGGCGGGGGGAGGGGGGAGGGCGGGAGAGATAGTGAGGGCAGAGGAGAGGGGGCAGAGAGAAAAAGGGAGGAGTGGGGATAGGATGTCGAGAGAGGTGGGAGAGAGGGGGGAAGAGAGAGAGAGGAGGAGAGGGAGGGTGGGAGGGAGAGAAGGGAGGGATGGAGAAGGGGGGGAGAGGAGAGAAGGGGGGGAGGGAGAGAAGGGGGGGAGGGAGAGGGGGGGAGAGGGAGAGGGGGGGAGAGTGAGGGCAGAGGGAGATGGGGCAGAGAACGAGGGAGGAGTGGGGATAGGATGTCGAGAGAGGGGGGAAGAGTGAGGGGGGGAGAGAAGGGGGGAGGGAGAGAAATAGGGGTGAGGGAGGGGGGGATGGGGGCATGAGTTGGGGTGAGAGGGAGGGAGGGGGGCAGAGTGGGGGGAGAGGGAGGAGGGGGGGAGAGAGGGGGAGGGGGAGGGAGAGGGGGGTGGGGAGGGGGGGTGTGGGAGTGGTGGGAGGCGGGTGTGGTGGGGGGAGGGTGTAGGGGGAGGGAGGGGGTGGGGGGTGTGGGGAAGTGGGTTTGTGGGGGAGGGGGGAGGAGAGATAGAGAGTGAGGGCAGAGAGAGAGGGGGCAGAGAAAGAGGGAGGAGTGGGGATCTAGGATGTCGACGAGGGGGGAAGAGAGAGAGGGGGAAAAGAGAGGGGGGGGGAGTGGGAGAGAGTGGGAGGGAAGGGGGAGGGAGAGAAGGGGGGGGGGGAAGGAGGAAGGGGGGAAGAGAGGGGAGGAGGGGGGTGGAGAGAGAGGGGGGCAGAGAGAGGGGGAGAGGGGGGGGAAAGGGGGGAGAGAGAGGGGGGGGGGAGGGGGGGATGTGGGTGTGTGAGGGAGGGCGGGTGTGGTGGGGGTGAGGGTGTAGGATGGAGGGGGTGGGGGTTTGTGGCAAGTTTCGTTACGGCGATGCTGCATCATTCTCCTGCTCTGTTCTACCACGATTCATCTCCGGTGAAGGAGAAAATAAGGATGTACCATACCGTGGCAGGTCGCTACCTGCAAGCCTAACCCAAAGTACCAGGATTTACGATTTGAACCGCCTTTAGGTGATATTGCCTCAGCTTTCTTATGCTTAACACATGTAATCAGTGGCACATATAGTTTCCATGTGATTATCATATCTATTTTATTATGGGTTAATTCCTTAAGAGGAAGGATGTAGATTAACTGAGGAAAGACATTCTTGCCATAGAGGGGGTACAGAGAAGGTTCACCAGGCTGATTCCTGCGATGTCAGGACTTTCATATGAGGAAAGACTGGATAGACTCGGCTTGTACTCGCTAGAATTTAGAAGATTGAGGGGGGATTTTATAGAAACTTACAAAATTCTTAAGGGGTTGGACAGGCTAGATGCAGGAAGATTGTTCCCAATGTTGGGGAGGTCCAGAACACGGGGTCACAGTTAAGGATAAGGGGGAATTCCTTTAGGACCGAGATGAGGAAAACATTTTTCACACAGAGAGTGGCGAGTCTCTGGAATTCTCTGCCACAGAAGGTAGTTGAGGCCAGTTCATTGGCTATATTTTAGAGGGAGTTAGATGTGGCCCTTGTGGCTAAAGGGATCAGGGGGTATGGAGAGATACAGGATGGATGATCAGCCATGATCATATTGAATGGCGGTGCAGGCTCGAAGGGCCGATGGCCTACTCCTGCACCTGTTTTCTATGTTTCTAACCATATTAGTCAGCCTTAACTATATCTATCACAACACATATCATGTATGCGGCACATTCCATATGTAGTCCAGTCATCCCTACCCCGGACTATTGATAACAGCATTTCACCATCTCACGGTCAGACTTGATGCTGACTACGGAGACGATCATTTGTAATGTTTCCTCCGCTTGTGTTACAATAAAGACTAAGAGTTGTTACTCCTGTGTATGGGTCTCATTACATAATAATGCTGTTTGATCCAGGGATACTCCAGCTTTTTGTGTCCATCAACAGAATAAAGATTGTTTGTTTGATTCACCTAATTTACAAATTTCTCTTTAAATGTCCACCTTATGCAGTTACAATGTGCTCATCAACATATCTACTCCCATAGGAGATTTGGTATGTTGCTGAATGCTCTATCAAACTTTTACAGGTGCAGGGGGGAGAGCATCATGACTGGCTGCATCACAATCTGGTTTGGTAACTCAAAAACCAAGGAATAAAGGAGGCAGTAGAGATTGCTAGTCATTAACTGATCTACCCACAATCAAACGAATCTAGAGGCCTGCCTCAAAAAGGAAGCCAATATCAAAGGCCTATACCGCAATGGGCACACTGTCATCTCTCTCTAATGCCATCAAGAAGCAGGTACAGGAGCCTTAACCTCCACATTCAAGAACTGCTTCTTGCCAGCAACCACCAGACTCTCTTAACACTAAGCACTACCTCAGCGACTATGATCTTCTGTGGACTTTTTTTTTGGTTGCACTACGAACTTGAGTTTTGCACTATTATGGTCTGGTTACCTAGAATTACATTATTAATTTATTATATTATTGAATATTGTATATTTATTTGTGTGTCATTGGCATTAATGGCCCTGTTAAACTACAGCAAGTCAGAATTGTTCCATTGCCAGTACCTATAGCAATTAAACTCTTGACTCTCTTGACACACATGAGACTGTAAATGATGGAACCTAGAGCAATAAACAAAGAGTTGGAGAAACTCAGCGGGCCAGGCAGCATCTGCGGAGAGAGATTGAGTGACGAAACTTCTCCACGAGGTGGTAATTCAATCACAGGTAGGAAATGGTGAAAACCATCCGATTTAAAGGATAACCTCTTGTTGCTTTTTAACGCCATTAGTGATCACCCTGTTCGTACGGTCCTTTCCTCTGGCCTCACACACCAGCTCCGGCCGGTTCCAGCGCCACTGACAGTAGCGGTTGACCAGCTTGTCCGTCTCCCAGCCTCACTCCATCACAACCCCCAGTGGGTTTACTTGGCCCGCACATCCCATCGATCATCTGTCCCCGCTCCGACACTCACCGCTTCCCGGACACCCGGAGCGTCGTAGCCCTGATCAAAGTAGGGCAGCGCGTCCACCACAACATCACCGGCGACTGCAAGTGGACCCGCCATCTTGATCCGCGATCAACGCACCGCGCCTGCGCGCACTTCCAACCGCCGCTGGCTCGGTAAACTGAGTGACGCGTCACCGGCCCCAGGCCAAGGCGCATGCGCGGGGGCTGCGGCCGCACGCCGACGGGTCACACTGCGCCTGCGCGCATCTCCAACCGTCGCTGGCCGCCCGGTAAACTGAGTGACGCGTCGCCGGCCCCAGGCTTCAGAGCGCATGCGCGGCGGGCTGCGGCCGCACGCCGACGGGTCACACTGCGCCTGCGCGTCTGCCCGAGGGTGTCCCCAAAGATGCGCATGCGTGAAGAGTGCTGGCGGACGGGCTGGAGGCGGCGCGCGATGGCGGCGGCGGCTTCAAACTGTGAGTCCCGTGTGTGAGCTCCTAAATGTCCCAAACTGCCCCACATCATGTGAACACTTCGACATCGTGGCCACACAGCGAGCGGCGTGACCATGTAGATGTGGCGGCAACATTAGTGCGGGGTTTTGAGGATGGGACGGGTCAGGGCAGCAAGAACTTCGATGGAGATAGAAGATAGCAGTGTGAAGAAGGGCCTCGACCCCAAACACCACCCATTCCCTCTCGCCAGAGACGCTGCCTGTCCCACTGAGTTACTCCAGCACGTTGTGTCTATCTTCGGTGTAAACCAGCATCCCCCTCCCTACATACACAGCAACAACCCTTCTCGCTTTCATGCTAGTGTCCGGGTATGGATTGCATCTACATCGACCAGAGAGGCTGTGCGACGTTTCGCTTCAAATCCCCATGGCACTCTCTATCAGTACTGTCTTGCTGCTTGCCTCGTGTCCGGGGGCACTTGAAGGTATAAACTGACTAAGGTGACAGTGTCACCAATAACATTAAGCTGGAGTCAAAGACGGATGGGATTCGTTTTCACAAAACTCATCCCAGTGTGAAACTTAAAAATAGACTGACAGTTCACAAAGCGGAAAACTGGGTGGTAAAGGCCGCATTTAGTAGATTCAATCCTGACCTCTGAAGCTTTCTATGTGGAGTTTACATTTCCTTCCTGTAACTACATGCGTTTCACCAAGGCATCTCCGCTTCCTCCCACATTCCAAAAAAAAATGCATATTGTAATGTTAATTGGGCCACTGTGGGTGAGTGGTAAAATCTGTGGGACATTAATGGGGATAATTAAAATGGGGTTAGTATAGGATGAGTGTAAATGGATGCTAGATGATATGGACATGTGCTTAAGGTCTGTATCTGTGTAATTTGACTGTTTACATAGCAGCTCAGAAAACTGTTCAATGGATGGTACACAAAAAGCTGGAGAAACTCAGCGGGTGCAACAGCATCTAAGGAGCGAAGGAGATAGGCGATGTTTCGGGTCGAGACCCTTCTTCAGACTGGTCAGGGATCAGGGAAACGAGAGATATAGACGGTGATGTGGAGAGATAAGGAACAATGAGTGAAAGATATGCAAAAAAGTATCGGTGATAAAGGGAACAAGACATTGTAAGCTGTTTGTGGTGTGAAAATGAGAAGCTGGTGCGACTGGGGTGGGGGAGGGAAATAGAGTGATAGAGGGAATGCCAGGGCGAGGGACTGAGGGAGAGGTGGGAAGGGGAGGAGACAGCAAGGGTTAACAGAATGAGAAAATTCAATATTTCAAGCCCAAAGGATGCAGGGACTCCCCAAGCGGAATATGAGGTGCTGTTCCTCCAGCTTGCGGTGTTGCTCACTCTGGCCGTGGAGTAGGCCAGGACCGAGATGTCGGATGTGGAATGGGAGGGGGGAGTTGAAGTGCTGAGCCACCTGGGAGGGTAGGGCTGGTTATTGCGGACGAGCGGAGGTGTTTGGCGAAGCGATCGCCAAGCCTCCGCTTGGTCTCACCGATATAGATCATCTGGCATCTGGAGCAGCGGGATGCAGTAGATGAGGTGGAGGAGGTGCAGGTGAACCTCTGTCCGACCTGGAAGGACTGCTTGGGTCCCTGAGTGGAGGGGGGAGGTGAAGGGACAAGTGTTGCATTTCTTGCGGTTGCAAGGGAAGTGCCCGGGGATAGGGGTTAGAGTGGGAGGGGAGGGAAGAATTGACATGGAGGAAAAAAAGGGAGTTGCGGAGGGAGCGGTCTTTGCGGAAGGCAGACAGGGGGGGAGGGGGGATAGATGGGAAGATGTGGCGGGTGGAGGGGTCACGTTGGAGGCGGAGGGACTATGTTGTATTTGCCGGCTGGTGGGGTGAAAGGTGAGGACCAGGGGGACTCTGCCCTATTTGCGAGTGGGGGGAATAGGGAGCGAGGGCAGTGTTGCGGGGTATGGAGGAGACCCTGGTGCGAGCCTCATCAATAGTGGGGGAGGGGAATCCCGTTCTCTGAAGAATGAGGCCATTTGTGATGACCTGGGTGGAACACCTCATCCTGGGAGCAGATGCGGCGTAGACGGAGGAATTGGGAATAGGGGGATGGAGTCCTTACAGGAAGCAGGGTGGGAGGAAGAGTAGTGCAGGTAGCTGTGGGATTAGTCAGTAGGTTTGTAGTGGATGTCGGTCAGGAGCGTATCACCTGCAATAGAGATGGTGAGGTCAAGGAATGGTAGGGAAATGTTGGAAATGGTCCAAGTCTATTTTGAGTGCGGATGGAAGTTGGTGGTGAAATGAATGAAGTCAGTCAGTTGTGTGTGGGTGCAGGGAGGTGACACCAAAGCAGTCGTCGATGTAACGGAGGTAGAGGTCGGGGATGGGGCCCTGGTACGCCGAGAACAAGGATTGTTCGACGTACCCAACAAAGAGGCTAAGCGTAGCTGGGGCCCATGCGTGTGCCCATAGCTACGCCTATGTGTTTGCAGGAAATGGGAGGAATCAAAAGAGAAGTTATTGAGGGTGAGGACCAACTCTGCTAGGCGGAGGAGGGTTTTGTCAGTGGACGGGTATGGGTTGCTCCTTGGTCGAGGAAGAACGGAGGGCTTTGAGACCGTCCTGGTGGGGGATGGAGGTGTAGAGTGACTGGACGTCCATGGTAAAGATGAGAGGATGGGGGCCTGGAGAATGGAATGCACGGAGGCCGACGGAGAGTGTCTGAGGGTGTCTTGAAATAGGTGGGGAGGGATTTAACAAAGGGGGATAGGGATGGCGTCAAGGTATGTGGAAATGTGTTCGGTGGGGCTACGAACAAGGCAGAGACAATGGGTCTGCCAGGGCAGTCGGGATTGTGGATTTTGGGGAGAAGGTAAAATCGGGCCGTGCGGGGCTGGGAAACGATGAGTGTCGGAGGCTCGGGGGGGGTAGGGAGCCGGAGCTGATGAAGTCGGTTATGGTGCTCGAGATGGTGGCCTGGTGTTCGTCAGTGGGGTCATGGTCCAGGGGTAAGTAGGAGGAGGTGTCCGAGAGTTGGCGCGCGGCCTCCGCTTTGTAGAGATCGACGCGCCAGACTACCACGGCACCTCCCTTGTCGGCGGGTTTGATAACCCAGTCTGGGTTGTTACGGAATTCAATGGATGGATCCAGTTGGCCTGTTAAGTCAATGATAGCTAGTCCAAACCTCTCAGCTTTTTGCCCAGTAGATTTACTCATGACCCTTGGAATTTTTATTGAGATTGTATTGATCTTGGCTATGTTGCAATGTCACATCCTTGTGTTGTTCATATACTCAATTGAAGAAAGATTGTCCCCACTCTAACTCTGTTCCCTTCTTGGCTTTCCTACTGTCAGTGGCCATCTCAGTACACAGTATAACATAAATGCAACGAATAAAGCTTAAATGAAATGTATCATAAAGCACTAAATTAATAAAGGACCAACTATGGTATTATTAATTTTACATCCATGTGATAGACTATTTTCAACAAACAGGATCAGTCTTGGGTCCAACACAGCTGGGAGATGTCACCCTGAAAAAGAGACCATTTTGTTCTGCACTCTTAGGCAAGGACAACACATTACCTTCACAGTGTTGGAAATTAGATCTCAATACTGCCATTGAGGTCCATGCCAACAGTCAAATCCAAAATGGCAGACCATTTGCCTGAATAGAAACAAGGAGGCAATGGATGACAGTGGTTTGAACATAATAAACAATATTAGGTGGCCTCCACCAACACTGTGGAGGTTGATATCTCTGTCATTTCCTGTTAAATTACGATTGGGCCCATAACTTCCAGGAATGAAGATACCCACCATTTCCCAAATAGGAAAACTGAGCTCCAAACTCTGTGCAAATCTTTGAGAAAGGTTGGACATGGTTTTCAGTGATATCTTTCACAGAGTTACTGGCAGACTAAATTCCTAATCACAACAGACATTTTCTGTAGATTATTTATAGTGGTCAGGCTAATAGTGCTGCTGCCTCGGTGAGTCAGATACCTAGGTTCAATCCTGACTTTGAGTGTTGTCACTGGAATTTATATGTTCGCCATGTGACTTCAAGAGTTTCACCTGGGTGCTGCTATTTCCCTCTGCATCTCGCAGTGGTTCACAAGTTCTAGTATAATTAGGCCATTTGGCCCATTGAGTTTAATCTGCCGTTCAATCATTGTTGATCTCAGACTCCTAACCTATTTTCCTGCCTTCTCCCCATAACTCTTGACACCCCTTCTAATCAAGAATTTATCTATCTCTACCCATTAATTTGGCCTCCACAGCCCTCTAGCAATGAGTTACACAGATTAACTACTCTCTGACTAAAGAAGTTCCTCCTCACCTCCTTTCTAAAAGAGCACCCTTTAATTCTGTGGCTATGACCTCTGATCCTAGATTCTCCCACCAGTGGAAACATCCTTTCCACATCCACTCTATGCCTTTCATTATTCTGCAAGTTTCAATGAGGTCCCTCCTCAACTTTCAAAACAGTGCTGTCAAGCACTTGGTAGAATCTGGAGGGAGTTGAGAATCTGGAGAGAAACATTGAATTAAGGGTACACAAAAAGCTGGAGAAACTCAGCGGGTGCAGCAGCATCTAAGGAGCGAAGGAGATAGGCGACGTTTCGGGTCGAGACCCTTCTTCCTAATTACATTGAATTAATGTAGGATTTGTTTAAAATAGACGGACGATAGTTGTAAATATAAGAAACTGCAGGTGCTGGAATCTTGAGCAAAAACAAACTGCTGGAGGAACTCAGCAGGTCAGGCAGCATCATTGTTGAAAAAGTGTCCTGATCCAAAACATCGCATGTCCATTTACCTCACTCCATTTGTCTGAAGTTGCCTCCCGGCAGGCTGCGGAGACACCAAGGCTGGTGCTTCGTGGGACGGAGTCTTGGTCGACGGAGCCTGCAGCTGAGTCGGCGCCACTAAGGCATCCAGAGAGGACCCAGCGGTGATAGTGATGAGGTCGGTGCGGCACTCGATGGTGGCGCCGACCGACGGACCACGTGGAAGTGAGGAAGCCGCTGCTGAGGGGAAGAACAATGGAGGACCCGCCATGGGGGGGGTGTGAAAGAGGGACCTGGCGCGGGGGGGTACATTGGAACTTTGTAAGCGCCCTCTATGTCATGACTATTTGCATACCTTGGGTATGCAAGCCAAGAATGTCACTGTGACAATAAAGTATTAATTTATTCATTCCCAACTTGAAACACCCTCCATCCACTTCTCACATTCCATTAGTGTGCAGAAGGGTCCCTAAACATTGTCTGTTCTTTTCCTTCCACAGATATTACCTGACCCGCTGTTCCTCTAGCAGTTTGCTTTTTGGTCAGTGGTCGATTGCATGCTCAATGAGCTAAAGGGCCTGTTTACTTGCTGAATCGCTGCGTCTTTATGCCTATTCCATTCCCCTGGCTTGGTTGAAGTCCACTGATGTCTCACCATATGAAATACACTTTTATGGTAGATTAATATATATGTCAGGTGAAATTACTTTTCCCATCCACAGCCCAGTTGATCAGTGGCAGCAAAACTCACAATGCCTCTCTGGATAATTTAAACAAAGATGCATCTGCTTATAAGTGTATTGTAATGGTATGCCATAATAAAATAGCTGTAAGTATATGTGCGCATGTGAGTGCTCGGGCTTCGTGTGAGGGAGCTGTGCTGATATTCTAAGTACTAATGGGTGATTCCATTCTTAATTTGACCAAACTAGTGAGGTCATTATACTTTTTTTTTAAAGAAGGAACTGCAGATGCTGGAGAATCGAGGGTACACAAAAAGCTGGAGAAACTCAGCGGGTGCAGCAGCATCTAAGGAGCGAAGGATATAGGCGACGTTTCGGGTCGAGACCCTTCTTCAGACTGGTCAGGGATCAGGGAAACGAGAGATATAGACGGTGATGTGGAGAGATAAGGAACAATGAGTGAAAGATATGCAAAAAAGTATTGGTGATAAAGGGAACAAGCCATTGTAAGCTGTTTGTGGTGTGAAAATGAGAAGCTGGTGCGACTGGGGTGGGGGAGGGGAGATAGAGATAGAGGGAATGCAGGGGCCCGAGGGCTGAGGGATGAGGGTGGGAAGGGGAGGAGACAGCAAGGGGTTAACAGAATTGAGAAAATTCAATATTCAAGCCCAAAGGATGCAGACTCCCCAAGCGGAATATGAGGTGCTGTTCCTCCAGCTTGCGGTGTTGCTCACTCTGGCCGTGGAGGAGGCCCAGGACCGAGAGGTCGGATGTGGAATGGGAGGGGGAGTTGAAGTGCTGAGCCACCGGGAGGTCAGGTTGGTTATTGCGAACCGAGCGGAGGTGTTCGGCGAAGCGATCGCCAAGCCTCCGCTTGGTCTCACCGATATAGATCACCTGGCATCTGGAGCAACGGATGCAGTAGATGAGGTTGGAGGAGGTGCAGGTGAACCTCTGTCGGACTGCTTGGGTCCCTGAAAGGAGTGGAGAGGGGAGGTGAAGGGACAAGTGTTGCATTTCTTGCGGTTGCAAGGGAAAGTGCCCGGTGAAGGGGTAGAGTGGGAGGGGAGGGAAGAATTGACAAGGGAGTTGCGGAGGGAGCGGTCTTTGCGGAAGGCAGACGGGGGGAGATGGGAAGATGTGGCGGGTGGAGGGGTCACGTTGGAGGTGGCGGAAACTGGCGGAGGACTATATGTTGTATTTGCCGGCTGGTGGGGGTGAAAGGTGAGGACCAGGGGGACTCTGCCCTGTTTGCGAGTGGGGGGGAATGGGGAGCGAGGGCAGTGTTGCGGGGTATTATGGAGGGAGACCCTAGTGCGAGCCTCATCAATAGTGGGTGAGGGGAATCCCCGTTCTCTGAAGAATGAGGCCATTTGTGATGACCTGGTGTGGAACACCTCATCCTGGGAGCAGATGCGGCGTAGACGGAGGAATTGGGAATAGGGGATGGAGTCCTTACAGGAAGCAGGGTGGGAGGAAGAGTAGTCCAGGTAGCTGTGGGAGTCAGTAGGTTTGTAGTGGATGTCGGTCAGGAGTGTATCACCTGCAATAGAGATGGTGAGGTCAAGGAATGGTAGGGAAGTGTCGGAAATGGTCCAAGTGTATTTGAGTGCCGGATGGAAGTTGGTGGTGAAATGAACGGTCATTATACTGTCTCCTGAATTAAACTTGGTGAGCAGAAATTAATCTGCTAGTTCTTTCTCTTGGTGCTTAATTTCGACATGGGCTTATCCCCGACATGGGCTTATCCCCAATGACCACTGTCATGAAACATCTATCTTTGCCTCTCTACTTCATCATTCTGGATCACTTTGTTTGCAGCTAAATATCTCTCTGCCATCTCCCCAGTGCCATACCCCCTGTAGCCATCAATGCGCACAATGAAACAACAGAATGACTTCCAGTATTGGTGTGAAAGAGGAATCTGCTGACAATTCAAGGGTGGGTTCATGAAGTTATTTACTGTTCATTCAATGCCACACCTAAAAAGTGGTTAAAGTGAATTAAAAACGTTTTTTTAATTAAAATAATATTTTAAATTGAGTAGGAAAGGTTTGAAGTGATATTTGTGCATTCAAAAGGGATTGGGCAAAATGAGTGCAAGTCCATCCACAACTTCATTTTATAAGATAGATGGGAGATCATTTTGGAAGGCAGTTGAAGACTGGTCTTAACCCGAAATGTCACTTATTCCTTTTCACCAGAGATGCCTGACCTGCTGAGTTACTCCAGCATTCTGTGCCTATCTTCGATGTAGCATTTATTGTTCCTTCTTACACATTGACTTCAGGAAGAGTAGCAGTATGCACACCCCAGTATACATTAATGGCACCGAACTAGAGACGGTCAAAAGCTACAAGTTCTCAGGAATAAATATCTCCAGCAATTTGTCCTGTACCTGCCACATCAAAGCCTATGCCAGAAAAGCACACTGTAGATTGATGTTGCGTGTTAACTCCACCCCACTGTAATACTTATACTAACACTTGCTTTCCAGCACGGACAGTTGGAGCAGCCAGGATGTACTGACAACTAATCATCCTTCATGCTGTTAAGTTACAGTGCTGATTAAAGATGTATTTGAATCTCGTAATGAGTCTGGAAGTCATGTACATGGTGTGGCTGATGTGTGATTGGTTAACAGGCAACATCAATCTACATTCTTCCTCCTAAAGATTAAGTGTGGAAGAGCACCCATGCCATGGAGTTAAACACACTAGCCATATCTGTCTGGTGGTTTACTAACACGGCCCGAGTGCGTGCAGACCAAACCCTCCCCCCCTCACCTGAAAGATGAGACGGAGAGCCTGGAGGCGAGAATGACGCGGTGAAGGCTTGTGGTGACCGAAAGGGGAAACATGCGGTGGGTAAGGCCCCGTGGTTAGTGGAGACCGCGGGATGTGGAGGGGTGCAAGGCATGCGGGGACGGGTGGTAGACATTGCAAAAGGCGGCTGGAACTGGAGTGGTGGAGCATAGGGAGCAGCAGGCGGTGGTTGAGGCTCCCTCACAGCAAGCAGGTGTTGTCGACTTCTCCGGTATACCGCTCCCTCACATCTACCAGGTAAGACCGTGGCTCGTCAGTCAGGTTGACAACAGTGCCCAGATGGGAATGTCCAGGTGAAGTTCGTAGGTGGACGACCTGACCCGGAAGTAGAGGCTTGAGTGGTCTGCTGGAGCTGTTGTATGACCGTTTCTGGATGTCGTGCTTCTCTTACAGACGTTTCTGGATACGATAGTGGCAGGCTTCAGCACCTGAGGGACCAGTTGCTGTTGTGCGATGGGTACCGGAGGCCTCGTCAATCTTGACATCAGTCGCTGTGCTGCCAATCCCAGGGTACCGGAGGCCTCGTCAATCTCAACATCAGTCGCTGTGCTGCCGATCTCAGGGTTCCGTCCCTGGCAACGTTTCTGAGATTCAAGAGATCGAGATAAACGTCTGACTTTGAAATCTGTGCTTGCTCCAGCAAGTGTTTGGCGCTTCTGACAGCGCGTTCAGCGAGTCCATTACTCTGTGGATACTCGGGACTGCTCATGACGTGCTGGAAGTTCCATCGGTCTGCGAAAAGCTTGAACATGTGGCTGGTGAACTGTGGCCGTTGTCGGTTCTCAGGCTGACGAGAGCGCCCTTGATATGGAGTTAAACATACTCGCCATAAGTGTTAGTACAAGTATTATAGTGGGGTGGAGTTAGAGATGCTGGCTGGTGTTTGATTGGTTAACATGCAACATCAATCTACATCCTTCCCCCTAAAGATTAAGTGTGGAAGAGCACCCATGCCATGGAGTTAAACATACTCGCCATATCTGTCTGGTGGTCTACTAACACGGCCCGAGCGCGTATAGACCTAACCCTGCCCCCCCCCCCCCCCCCCCCCCCCCCCCCCCCCCCCCCCCCACCTCATCTGAAAGATGAGACGGAGAGCCTGGAGGCTTGTGATGACCGAAAGGGGAAACGTGGTGGGTGGGGCCCCGCGGTTAGTGTAGACCGCAGGACGTGGAGGGGTGCAAGGCATGCGGGGACGGGTGGTAGACATTGCAATAGGTGGCTGGAACTGGAGTGTTGGAGCATAGGGACCAGCAGGCGGTGGTCGAGGCTCCCTCACAGCAAGTAGGTGTTGTCGACTTCGCCGGTATACCGCTGCCTCACAGTCTACCAGGTAAGACCGTGGCTCGTCAGTCGGATTGACAACAGTGCCCAGATGGGAATGTCCAGTTGAAGTTCGTAGGCGGACGACCTGACCTAGAAGTAGAGGCTTGAGTGGTCTGCTGGAACTGTCCGACAGTTGAAGCAGCCAGGATGTACTGACAACAAATGATCCTTCATGCTGTTAAGTTACAGTGCTGATTAAAGATGTATTTGAATCACGTACTGAGTCTGGAAGTCATTTACACACACCAACACCTCTATTTCCTTGGAAGACTTAGGAAGTTCGGCTTGTCTGCAACAACACTCAAGAACATCTGCAGATGCACCATAGAAAGCATTTTATCGAGATGCATAACAGAATAGTTTCAGCTCCACCTGAGACCAAGAAATTACGGAGAATTGCACTCATAGTGGCGCAACGTTGGTCACCCGGGTTCGATCCTAAGTACGGGTGCTGTTTGTACGGAGTTCGTATGTTCGCCCCGTGACCTGCGTGGGTTTTCTCCGAAATCTTTGGTTTCCTCCCACACTCCAAAGACGTGCAGGTTAATTAGCTTGGTAAATGTAAAAATTGGCCCTAGTGGGTGTAGGATAGTGTTAATGTGCGAGGATCGCTGGTCGGCGCAGACCCAGTGGGCCGAAGGGCCTGTTTCTGCACTGTATCTCTGAACTAAACTAAACTAAACACCTAGCCCAGACCATCACGCAAACCAATCTCCCTCCCATTGATTCCATCTACACTTCATGCTGCCTCGGCAAGTCCCCCAGCACAATCAAGGGCCAGTCTTATCCCAGTCACTCCCTCATCTCCCCCTCCCATCAAGCAAGAGGTACAGAAGTCTTAAAACACACAGCTGCAGATTTAGGTACAGTTTTTTTCCAACTTATCAGGCAGCAATAGGTCCTCTCATCAGCTAGAGTGTGGTCCTGATCTCCCATCTACTTCATTGGAGACATTTGAACTATCTTTAATCTGACTTTTCTTGCACTAAATATTGTATCCTTTATCCGAACATTGGATGGTTTGATTTAAATCATGAATAGTCTTTTCTTTGACTGGATAGCACGCAAACAAAAGTTTTTCACTGCACCTTGGTACTCGTGGAAATAAGAAACTAATGTACTCTATCCTAAACTAATGAAGATGAGGAGTTTCTTTAGCCAGAGGATCAGGATAGTGAATCTGTGGAATTCATTACCACAGATGGCTGAGAACAAGACATTGGCTATTATTAAAGCAGAGATTGATAGGTTCTCTACCTTTCCTTCATTATCATTACCTTTTGCATATCTTCCATTCATTTTCCAAAGTACCATCAACATCTCTCGTTTCCCTTTCCCCTGACTCTCAGTCTGAAGAAGGGTCTCGACCCGAAACATCACCTATTCCTTTACTCCAGAGATGCTGCCTGACCCGCTGAGTTACTCCAGCTTTTTGTGTCTATCTTTTATTGATAGGTTCTTGATTAGTAAGGACGTCAAAGATTACAGGGAAAAGGCAGGAGAGTGTTGAGAGGGATAAATAAATCGGCCATGGTCAAATGGCGGAGTTGTCTCGATAGGCAAAATGGCCTAATTTTGCTCATATGTTTTATGGAGTTTCATCGTGAACAAGTGTATAATACGGGGCTATATGTTCTACAGGGTTATTCCCTGGGACAATTACCATGATGAACATCACATGCTACTGATAAAATATTCAGCCTGAAACAGCAAGGGGTTGTCTGCAACCAGCAACCAAAGGTTGCAGATTGGCATATTCTACAACAATGTATTGAGGGATGTGCTGGGTTGCTGAAACTTGGTACACCCTCCTTAAGAGCCTGATTTAAGGTGCTACCATCAGCATACACAAAGGGGCCGGGAACAGTGTAAAGTTGCTCAACAATTATTTACTCGGGAATTTTGTGCAGGAAAATCTTTGTCACGCTGATGCAATGTACGTAGAGAGGTTATATTCTGAGAATGTTATGAATAAAGTACATTTACGAAATCAAAAACTTGATTCCAGAATCTTCTATCTCATTGGTAAGAGCACTGCAGGGCTAGAAAACAAAGTAGCCAGCCAGGATTCAGACCTTCCTTTTACTGTGCGGACAACAGAAAAATAATTGGGAGTGTTGGTTGAGAAGGGGATCTGTAGCAGCCTTGATGGGGGGTCATTCTCCTCCCCACGCTGGTTCAGTGGCCAGCTGAGTAGCCTCAAGGGTGATGGTGCAATAGTCATGTTAAATCATGTCCTATTTAACACACATAATGGAAGCTGAAGGCATGAACAATTATTATATTTGGTAAATATTAAATTACAAATGATGAAATGATAAGAGGCAGATATGAGAAGCTGGACATATATATGTATGTGTATTTCTGCATTAACCTAGTGCTGGCCTAGTACTGAATATCTATTCGATACTCCACACATGTACATCATCATGTCTTATATCTTTTTCTTGGTTCAAATTCACAACGTGGGATACAATTGAATGCCTCATTTGCACGGCTACCTCAAGGGAATGGAATTCCCAGAGCCCAGAGGATATATTTTATTGTGGACTATTTGACATTGTGTGCTGCTAGGCTCAGAATGTCTGCCAGATATAGTGATTCAGGGCATATTATTGAGTGAAAATGTGACCGTCAATTTGCATTGGATTGCTTCAAATTGATCCCAGCAGACATGCACCAAGTGCACTGTCAATTTCATGTCAGGCTTTGGCAACCTTCGGGTCCTTTTCTGACTCTAATTAGCTGCAGAGAGTAAGAACTTACAGTGTTCTCTGCAGCTTACAGCAAGAATAAGGCCATGCCATTAGCAGGCATTCTGGAGGTTGAAGCTCAAAAGAAAGGTTTCAATTCAACTCAGACTGTTCGCTTACAGGAATTATTTTAACCTCTGGAAAAAAATGTGTTTATGTTTTGGCTATACGCTTACTCAAGATTGAAGATTCAAGAGAGTTTATTGTCATGTGCCCCTGATAGGACAATGGAATTCTTGCTTTGCTTCAGTAAAACAGAACATAGTAGGCATGACTACAGAACAGATCAGTGTGTCCATATACCATTATATAAATATATACACACATGAATACTCCATATGTTGCATCCCACTAGTTTATTTCAGGTTTGAATGATAGTATGACTGAACTCGGGCATGGATGTGGAGATGAATATTTTAAATTACTTACAGGAGGACATTTCTTATCTGGAAGGTGAAACTTAGAGAACAATAAGAACCCAGTTCTGCAGTGGAAAAAAGGTACAATAGAACTAAGGCAGCAATGCTGAAACAAGAATTAGCTTTGAGCTCTTTCACTGTGTTCCAACATCCTTTTAAATCATGGGTTGATTTGTTCCAACGCCATTTAGTCCCAATTCTCTACAAAAAACGTTAATGCCTATGCCTAACAACAAATTATACATGCCAATTTTGTTTTCTATTTATTTACCTTATCGAATTTAGACTGGAGTCAAATAAAAATATGCCTAGCCTGTGTAACCTGACCCATTAATTTAACTTTTTGCCATGGTGAATATTCTGTTAAACATACTGCAATTTTCCTAAGTAAACAAATGGTTTCCTAGAAACAAATGGTTTCTTCAGATAAGATTTGTTTTTAAACATTTGATCATGGCTGTGTTTTGAGGCTTGGACAACGGTTTCACTGAATCCTACTGCTTCTCTGCTGTCAATGAAAGACACTACTGTCACACATGTTAACTCCACTTGCTTTCAGTAGACTTCAGTGATTATGCAGCAATCTGTCAATCAGCCGCGCCCCAAATGAATGTATGCCTTTGAAGAACTGCAAATGAGGGTGCTCAATGCATTTCACTGAAACTGAACAGCAGCAGGTTGCTATTCAACAAAGATCTAGGGCCATCACTGTTTTTTAAATGCTACTTACAATTATCAACTGGGCATGTGTTGATAGCGCTGCACCTGCTATATGTGACCAGTTTAGGGTGCTGTATATAATTTTCAGCCCTGTGTTTTGTACTGTTCCGAACGTCAGAATAATGTACGCACATTCAGGATTCATTGCGACAATCTTTTTTTTTACTGTGTTCAGAATGCTTGTGGGATGTGCATAATAGTCATGAGGAGACTATGAATATGGCTAAGCTATACCAATGTCTCCAGGTGCTTAATCTACAGACTGCTATGAGACAGGGATGAAATCTCCTCAAGATATCCCTACTTTGAAGGAGTTCTCCTCCTCTCTCCGATGAGAGTTCTGCAACATCCTCTCTCACTGCTCCCCTTCTGTGGAGTCCAAAGAAGGGTCTCGACCCGAAATGTCACCTGTTCCTTTTCTCCAGAGATGCTGTCTGACCCGCTGAATAACTGCAGCATTTTGTGTCTATCATCTGATCATTAAATACCTTTATCTAGTTAAAGAATAATGGGTTTTAAATATATAATATTCTACTTGAAAGATGAGATGGTGTTCCTTAATATTTCCACAAATGTTCAAGCAAGTACATACTACACAATTTGGTGAAGTAATGTGGTTTCAATATCACTACATTTGCATGGTTTGGAGTCAGGATTAATCCATATATACATCAATAAGAAACAATCCTTCATATTACTGATTAATTCTCTGATTCTCCTGCCTGGGTGCAAGTGAGTCTTTAATATTGTACTGGCTTTGAAAGTGCTGAATCCCTGCTGCAATTTATATGGCCTTGCTAGTTTGATTCATATTAGTTAGTGTACACAAGATCCACAGTACAAGACACTAATGAAGCTACAGATCAGACAGAAGACAAGTGAAAAGGAAACATATTAGTTAGATGAATAAATAAGCTGCTGAAGGAACTCAGCAGGTCAGACAGCATCTATGGAAGGAGATGGACAATGTTTCTGATCAAGACCCTTCTCTAGAGTAGAGATTTATGAAGAAGGATCTCGACCCGAAACGTCACTTATTCCTTTTCTCCGGAGATGCTGTCTGACCCACTGAGTTGCTCCAGCTTTTTGTGTCTTGTCTTTGGAGTAGAGGAGAGATAGCTAGTAGAAGAAGATGAGGGGATGGTGTGGGACAACAGCTGGTAAATGATAGGTAGAGCAAAAACCAAAATGCTAGAGGAATTCTGTGGGTTAGGCAACATCTGTGGAGGGAAGTGGATAGATGACATTTTGAGTCTGAAGAAAGGTCCCGGCCCAAAACATCTGTTCATTTCCCAATACAGTTGCCCCAGCACTTTATTGTTGCTCAAGATTCCATTTACTTGCATCTCCAAGTGAAAGGTGGTATTGGTGTATAACTGTAAAAAATACAAGAGTGCAGAAACACGGCATCTTTTATTTCATTGATGACACAATCGTTGTTAAACGAATGACGGGTAATGATGAATCGGAGTATAGGAGAGAGTAGTCTGAGTGGATAGTGCTAGAACAACCACCTTGCTCCTGACGTTAGCAAAACCAATGAGCTGGATGTCGTCGGTGGAAGAGAGAGGCCGATGATCCATGAACTTATCTTCATTGACAGGGAGGCAGTGGAGAGAATCAATATCTTCAAGTTCCTATGTGTGCATATCTCTGAAGATGTACCTTTGGTCCAGCACACTGATGCAATGCTAAAGAGATCCTATCAATGCCTCTACTTCCTTCGAAGATTGGGGAGATGCAGGATCTGATCTCATCTGTCTGTGCATGATCCATATCTCTCCATTCCCTGCACTTCCATGTGTCTATCTAAAAGCCTCTTAAAACGCCACTAATATTGGGTTTTTTTATTGAACATGCTATCTTTAAGAATTGTGTTTATAGAACTGTGATGCTACTGCAAATAGGAATTTCGTCGTTCAGTTTTTGGTAGATATGACAATTAAACACTCTTGACTTTTAACTCTTGATCCACATTGGCCATGGCAGAGAATCTATCAAGGTGTATCCCTGCATTAACAGCCTGCGGAGAGTGAGTGGAAGGGTAGATCAGATCTAACCACTTCTTAGAGATGCTGATGAATGCTGGGAGTTGATTAGTCGGTGGGGTTGCTGACTCCTGTTTGGCAGGTGGGGGAGGGAAGGGTGGAGATAACAATGATAATTGTCAGTTGGGGGAGGATCCTCTGTAAACTGTGTAGGAAGGAACTGTGGATGCAGGCTTACCCCGAAGATAGACACAAAATGCTGGAGTAACTCAGCGGGACAGGCAGCATCTCTGAAGAGAAGGAATGGGTGACATTCCGGGGCGACACCTTTCTTCAGAAGTCCCGCTGAGTTGCTCCAGCATTTGTGTCTATCCTTTGTAAACTGTTCACTCCACCTAACAGCTATTTGCTAATCAAACCCTCCTCATCTGTATTAACCTATTATAGCTTGCCTGCTCTCTCCCCTTCCACTGCCCCACCCCACCCACATCCACTCTTTAATATTTTCCCACTACTCGTTCAGTCTAGACAAAGGGTCTTGACCCAAAACATTGGCTGTACATTTCTCTCCACATATGCAACCTGGAGTGATAATATAGCACACTAGTTTTAAAAATCAGACTATCAACTGGACAATCAGTTGAACATATGGAAGCGAACTGTATATAATCTGTGGCACTAGCTGACCTAAAGCTGTATTTTTCCATCCTATTCCACTAGTTTTCATCTGCGGGAGAATCTAGGACGTTCCTTTAGGAAAGAGATGAAGATAAATTTCTTTAATCAGAGGGTGGTGATCTGTGGAATTCCTTGCCACAGACGGCTGTTGAGGCCAAGTCAATGGATATTTTTAAGGGAGAGATAGATAGATTCTTGATTAGTACAGGTGTCAGGGGTTTTGGGGAGAAGGCAGGAGAATGGGGTTAAGAGGGAGAGATAGATCAGCCATGATTGAATGGCAGAGTAGACGTGATGGGCCAAATGGCCTAATTCTGCTCCTATCACTTATGAACTTATTCATTACGGTAGAAATAATTCTTAAATCCTGTCAGTAATGATAGAGCTTCTTTCTTTATGTTCGCAAGCTCATTCATGTACTTTCTGGACCAATAACACTAAGCGCTCTCCCGCTGTTGGAAAACTTTGGAATTTATTTATGAAAAAATAAATGCTTTAACTGTAATCACTCAACACTCCCGTATTTGTTACATTTTCTAAATTTACTTAATGTACAGTATTTTCAATGCTACATCTACTGTGCTGAATAAAACTATATGATGCAACCTCAGCACTGATCCACATACATAAACAAGATCTCATTGCACTGCAGTGGATTTGACAATTTGTTTGTTAATGACATTGTCAGACCTATGGAGATTCAAATATAATATGCATCCAATTAGTCACAGTCTCGATATCATGATCTCTATATAAACAGCTACTGAATATATTGTTACCACAACAATATAATGCTGTTCTTGGTTCAAAATACATATTCAAGTGTACAGGAGTGAACCAAGTATTCTTCATGTCCAGAACTTTATGAATTATAAAATGGTGTCAGAATGATGTGTACCCTACTACATGCTGTGCCATAGGTATTAAATGCATGGTGTACACAAATAGTTCATTTCAGTGCACAATTCGGATAATCTTGCTGGTGCTTCACAATGGGCAGGTTTCAATATATACATACTATGTTCAGCATCATTTTCAGCATCATATCTATATATCTATCTATGTATATGCTGTTATTGTCAGAATTTCAGTTGCAAATCAAAATCCATGATACAACTGGATACAGGTTGCCTTCTTGTGATGCGAGCCTTGAAGCGCGTTTCATACTCAGACGAAAACAAGTCCCTTTCTCACACCTCCAGAGCTTCAATGATGTATTCTTATCTAACACCAATTAACATCATTAGAGCTAAAGCTGTTAGAACAAGGCATGCATGTTGGAGTGACCCCCTGCTCTATGTAAAAGAATCAAAATCATTGTAAGATGAAAGAGTTATACATAAATCCCTTCTTGGTTAAAAGTGGAGATCAATGAGCTCCGAAGATCCTTGATTTTGGCAGGAAGCATTTCACGCTTGAGGGAGTCAAGATGGAAATGAGAATCTGTGGAAGAAGAGAACAAAGGTAGATAAAAATACATCCTACATTCATACAAGAAATGAGTCATCAAAGAATTAAAAGAGAAAGGGTACAGAGAATGTTTACAGGCTAGAGGGCCTGAGCTATAGGGAGAGGTTGAGCAGGCTGGGACCCTATTCCTTGGAGCGCAGGAGGATGAGGGGTGATATGGATGTGAAATCATGAGAGGAATAGGTCAGGTAGGCACAGAGTCACTTGCCCAGAGTAAGTGAATCGAGGACCAGAGAACATAAGTTTAAGGTGAAGGAGTAAATATTTAATAGGGATTTGGAGGGTAACTTTTTTGCACAAGGGTGGTGTGTATGGAACAAGCTGCCAGGGAAGGTAGTTGAAGCAGGGACTATCCCAACATTTAAGAAGCAGTTAGATAGGTACATGGATAGGACAGACTTGGAGGGATATGGACCAAACGCGAGAAGGTGGGGACGAGTGTAGCTGGGACATGTTGGCCGGTGTGTGCAAGTTGAGGTGAAGGGCCTGTTTCCATACTGTATCACTCTGACTCTATAATGTCAGTAATTTCCTTAATTCTGAACTGGAATTTGGACAAAAGACAACTTTAAATAGCTATTTAAACCGACCTTATTGATTGGATTCATTACAGCCAGGTGCAAGAATAAATACTCCTCAAATTACCATGGAGATAGAAATATGTCCATGTCCTTTTTGAACTCCCATTGTACTTACTTATACTTCTTTGTACAAAAAAAAAAAAAAAAAAAAAAAAAATCTTGTGAATTGATGCTTTAACCTGGCATGTACATCAAAGAGGCTGAACTTCAGGAATATTGAATATTGTGTCGAGGCTTAAAGATGTAAAGTAAAGATTTGTCTGAGATATTAGAAATCTATTACAGTGGAGAGGTATCCTGAACCAACATCTCAAAACGGGGAAAGAGAAACTGTTGAATGCAGCGGCAGACAAGCGGGCGCGCGGAAAGGAGCGCAGCAACTTCAACAAACCAGAGACCACACACACACAAGTGTGACCTTTACCACAGAGACTGTCACTCCTGCATTGGTCTCTTCAACCACAAGCGACGTTGCTCCAACCGAGGTTTGGAGCAAGCAGCCAACAACTAGGATGCATCACCCATGGTCAGTCATGACCGAGGGGGGCCTTCGATTACAGCCCAAAGAGGTGCAACCTATAATAATGCACTGTAAATATTCACAATAGGCCAGATTTTACTGTAAGTGGAAATCGAATGATACACACATTTCATGGGCTTTTATTTTCCCCTGAGCTTCCTATCAGGATTTGTGTGGAAACGTGCTCTCTGCAGGATTTCCAAATTCACACTGTCATCTTTGGGACATTTGGGACCCAAGTGAACAATGCAAACACACGTGTGTGTCCCAGACCAATTAGAATAATAATTAATGAAAAACATATTACCAGGATGTGCTAATTATGCTATTAGTTAAGTCAAATCAGAGACATTAAGTAAATCATAGAGTGGATACAAAATTGGTTTATAGAAAGATAAAGAAGATCAAAAGTTAAATATTTTACTTCAAGAAAAAATCTCCAACTGCAACTAAAAAATAAAGGACTGAGGCATGTGAAATTAAATTTTCTGTCAAAGAATTCTCATTCTATAATGATAAAACTCATCACATTGACAAAACAGTCAATTGGAATGAACATTTACTAACTTTATATAATATTTAGTCATTCTGTACAAAATCAGGAGAGTGTCTTCATGCCATTCAATACACCTTCTGCTTCATTCCATGAAGCCAATTTTCCATCCAGACGGCTTGCTCTCCTTGGATCCCTGGTGATCCAACCTTGCAGAGCAGCCTCCCGTGTAGAACCTGGTGAAATCCTCTCATTCTGGTGTAACATTTCGATCATAACAATATGTACCGTATTTTTAAGATCGAGAGATTAGATTTTGAATACTTCAGAAATCAGAAAATAGTATATTGATAGAATAAATGAACGAAAGAAAAAAAATATGGTGCTTTTAGGATTTATGAAATAAAACTCAACGATACTTTAGGATGTAATAAATAGCAGGGAAGAGGTTACCAGTGGACGTTGTGTACATGGATTTTCAAAAGATAACACATAGAGTCATCATAGAGTGATACAGCTACTACATCAATACAATTTTTATACTTTCCACACTCTCGTCAAAGATTTTACCGCATGCTAGGAGAAATTTATAGTGGTCAGTTCACCTACCAATGCATATGTCTTTGGGACGCAAGAAAAAACCATTGCACTTGGAAGTAACCCACATGATCGTGGATAAAATGTGCAAACTCTACACAGTGGTTGTTGCTTACTGGATTGGGAAGCCATAACCTATGAGAACAGATAAGGGTTTGGCTAAAGGACTAGGAATAAAATAGGAATAAATGGGTTGGTTTCAGGCAGGCAGGTTGTGATTGGTGGAATGCCACAAGGACCATTCCTAGGGACTCATTTATTCACAACATACATGGGAAAGGACAGAGTATAACATTTCCAAGTTTGCTGATAACATGCACCAAGTGCACTGTCAATTTCATGTCAGGTTTTGGCAACCTTCGGGTCCTTCTGACTCTAATTAGCTGCAGAGAGTAAGAACTTACAGTGTTCTCTGCAGCTTACAGCAAGAATAAGGCCATGCCATTAGCAGGCATTCTGGAGGTTGAAGCTCAAAAGAAAGGTTTCAATTCAACTCAGACTGTTCGCTTACAGGAATTATTTTAATCTCTGGAAAAAAATATGTTTATGTTTTGGCTATACGCTTACTCAAGATTGAAGATTCAAGAGAGTTTATTGTCATGTGCCCCTGATAGGACAATGGAATTCTTGCTTTGCTTCAGTACAACAGAACATAGTAGGCGTGACTACAGAACAGATCAGTGTGTCCATATACCATTATATAAATATACACACACATGAATACTCCATATGCTGCATCCCACTAGTTTACTTCAGACACAGGTTTGAATGATAGTATGACTGAACTCGGGCATGGATGTGGAGATGAATATTTTAAATTACTTACAGGAGGACATTTCTTATCTGGAAGGTGAAACTTAGAGAACAATAAGAACCCAGTTCTGCAGTGGAAAAAAAGGTACAATAGAACTAAGGCAGCAATGCTGAAACAAGAATTAGCTTTGAGCTCTTTCACTGTGTTCCAACATCCTTTTAAATCATGGGTTGATTTGTTCCAACGCCATTTAGTCCCAATTCTCTACAAAAAAATGTTAATGCCTATGCCTAACAACAAATTATAAATGCCAATTTTATCCTCCTGTCAGCTCAAATGTTCTACATAACACAAACTTATGTAGAACATTTGAGCTGACAGGAGGATACAAAGGCACCCTGGCCACTCCCACTTCTCCCCTTTCCCATCAGGCAAAGTGTATAGAAGTGTGAAAACGCACACCTCCAGATTCAGGGGCAGTTTCTTCCCAGCTGTTATCAGTCAACCTAATCATCCTACCACAACCAGAGAGCAGTGCTGAACGACTATCTTTGGTGACCCTCGGATAATCCTTGATCAGACTTTGCTGGCTTTCCCTTGCACTAAACATTATCCCCTTATCATGTATCTATACACTGTAAATGGCTCGATTGTAATCATGTATTGTCTTTCTGCTGACTGGACAGCACACAGCAAAAACTTTTCACCGTACCTCGAAAAAGTGACACTAAACTAAACGGCCTGAAACTGACTGAAAAAAAAAGCCTGCAAGACAATGTGCATGGCCAATGTGAATGAGCACATGGTATAGTGTGTGAAAAATGAATCTCTGTGGTTGAAATAATTTATTTCTTGAACGTTGGGACACTTATAAATGTCCCACAGGATGATCTTGGTAATCTGGTTCACAGAATGTTAATTTGCAAAAAATGAGGAAGACAAATGGAAATGTTTGGGACATTACACCTTATATTGCAAGGTGGTTTGAGTATACTGTAAAAGTGAGGAAGTCTTGCTGAAATTGTATAGGATTTCAATGAGCCTTCAACTTTGATCTCCATCTCTGTGGAAGGATTTAGTGACACCGATGTGAGTGCATCGCAGACACGGTGGATCAGTGCCTGACGATATGCTACAAAATGAATGTAGTAAACCCATGTGGTTTCATTGAGACTGGCAATTGATTCTTAAAGGATTGATGGTGGATACGCAATGGAAGGCATTTAAAGACTGCATGGATGAACTACAACAATTGTTCATCCCAGTTTGGCAAAAGAATAAATCAGGGAAGGTAGTGCATCCGTGGATAACAAGGGAAATCAGGGATAGTATCAAAACTAAAGATGAAGCATACAAATTAGCCAGAAAAAGCAGCCTACCAGAGGACTGGGAGAAATTCAGAGTCCAGCAGAGGAGGACAAAGTGCTTAATTAGGAAAGGGAAAATAGATTATGAAAGAAAACTGGCACGGAACATAAAAACGGACTGCAAAAGTTTTTATAGATATGTGAAGAGAAAATGGTTAGTTAAAACAAATGTAGGTCCCTTGCAGTCAGAAACTGATGACTTGAGCATGGGGAACAAGGACATGGCAGACCAATTGAATAACTACTTTGGTTCTGTCTTCACAAAGGAAGACATAAATAATCTGCCGGAAATAGCAGGGACCAGGGGGTCAAATGAGATGGAGGAACTGAGTGAAATCCAGGTTAGCCGGGAAGTGGGTGTTGGGTAAATTGAATGGATTAAAGGCTGATAAATCCCCAGGGCCAGAGAGGCTGCATCCCAGAGTACTTACGGAAGTAGCCCCAGAAATAGTGGATGCGTTAGTGATAATTTTTCAAAACTCTTTAGATTCTGGAAGTAGTTCCTGAGGATTGGAGGGTAGCTAATGTAACCCACTTTTTAAAAAGGAGGGAAGGGAGAAAACGGGGAATTACGGACCAGTTTAGTCTAACATCGGTAGTGGGGAAAATGCTAGAGTCAGTTATTAAAGATGAGATAGAGGCACATTTGGAAAGCGGTGAAATCATTGGACAAAGTCAGCATGGATTTATGAAAGGTAAATCATGTTCTGACGAATCTGATAGAATTTTTTGAGATGTAAGTAATAGAGTGGGAGAAGGGAGAGCCTGTGGATCTGTTTATATCTGGACTTTCAGAAGGCTTTCAACAAGGTTCCACATACGAGATTAGCATACAAACTTAAAGCACACGGTATTGGTGGTTCAGTATTGATGAGGATAAAGAACTGGCTGGTAGACAGGAAGTAAAGAGTAGGAGTAAACGGGTCATTTACAGAATGGCAGGCAGTGACTAGTGGGGTACCGCAAGGCTCAGTGCTGGGACCCCAGCTATTTACAATATATATTAATGATCTGGATGAGGGAATTGAATGCAACATCTCCAAGTTTGCGGATGATGACACAAAGCTGGGGGGGCAGTGTTAGCTGTGAGGAGGATGCTAGGAGGCTGCAAGGTGACTTGGATAGGTTGGGTGAGTGGGCAAATGCATGCAGATGCAGTATAATGTGGATAAATGTGAGGTTATCCACTTTGGCGGCAAAAACATGAGGGTAGATTATTATCTGAATGGTGGCTGATTAGGAAAAGGGGAGATGTAACGAGACCTGGGTGTCATAGTACACCAGTCATTGAAAGTAGGCATGCAGGTGCAGCAGGCTGTGAAAGAAGCAAATGGTATGTTGGCATTCATAGCAAAAGGATTTGAGTACAAGAGCAGGGAGGTTCTACTGCAGTTGTACAGGGTCTTGGTGAGGCCACACCTGGAGTATTGCGTACAGTTTTGGGTTCTTTCTCCTAATCTAAGGAAAGACATTCTTGCCATAGAGGGAGTACAGAGAATGTTCACCAGACTGTATTCCTGGGATGGCAGGACTTCCATATGACGAAAGACTGGATAGACTCGGCTTGTACTCGCTGGAATTTAGGAGATTGAGGGGGGGGGATATTATAGAGATTTACAAAATTCTTAAGGGGTTGGACAGGCTAGATGCAGGAAGATTGTTCCCGAATTGTGTTGGGGAAGTTCAGGACAAGGGTCACAGTTTAAGGATAAGGGGGAAGTCTTTTAGGACCGACATGAGAAGATCTTTTTTCACACAGAGAGTGGCGAGTCTGTGGAATTCTCTGCCACAGAAGGTAGTTGAGGCCAGTTCATTGGCTGTATTTAAGAGGGAGTTAGATGTGGCCCTTGTGGCTAGAGGGATCAGGTGGTATGGAGAGAAGGCAGGTACAGGATACTGAGTTGGATGATCAGCCATGATCATATTGAATGGCGGTGCAGGCTCGAAGGGCCAAATGGCCTACTCCTGCACCTATTTTCTATGATTCTATGAGATTCTGAGCCTCTAGATGAATAATTCAAAACTAGAACATAGAACAGTACAGCACAATGTCTGTTCCAAACAGGACACCAAATTAAACTAATCCCTACTCTGCCTACCATCTGCCTACTCATGATCCATTCCCTGCATATTCAATGCACGCATTGAAAAGCCTCTCAAACTCCACCATTGTCGCTGCTTGCACCATCATTTCCAGCAGCATGTTCCAGGCACCCAACACCCACCACATAAAGAAATTTGCCCCGCAAAAAATAGGGGAGCGGGGGGATAGATTTTTTTAAATTCTGCCATTGAACAGTGAGACGAGAACACCATCTCTACAAAGGTTTGGAATCTGTGGAATTCTCTATTTCCAGGAGAATGGACATTTCGCTGTTGAGTATTTTCAAGACTGAGAGATTAGATTTTGATATTTCCATAAATTGGTGGGTACACCATTTGGGAATAAAAATGGATGAGGCAGAGGATGAGGTAGGATTATTAAATGGTGGGTACGTTTGACAGTCAGCAAGGCATTCTCTTGATCCAGTTTCTCTTGTTCGCACTTACCTATGACCTCAGTACATCCCTCCTGTGCGGGGAGGATGCTGATCTTAGTGCCTGTCCGCTGAATGAACTGGAGGAGGTTTGCCTGGCGGAGCTCTTTGGTCAGATCTTCCAGTTCACAGCGTTTCCTCTGCATGAGGGAAAAATAAGGTGTTAGTTTAGTTTAGTGATACAGCGAGGAAACGGGCTCTTTGGCTCATCGAGTCCACACCGACCAGCGATCGCCGCACACACTAGGGACAATTTTTACATTTATACCAAGCCATGTAACCTACAAACCTGTACATTTTTGGAGTGTGGGCGGAAACCGAACATCTCGGAGAAAACCCACGCAGAACGTACAAACTCCATACGGACAGCACCCGTGGCCAGGATCAAACCCGGGTCTCCAGCACTGTAAGGCTGTAGCTCTACCATTGGGCCACTATGCCAGAATGAATATGGGTGAGCAAAGCCTCTCATCACCAGAATGGTTACCACAAAGATTACAGATAATTTAATTCCTTACATTTTACAAATGGAAAGAGTATTTTGGTTGAATTGTACACAATGTTAAAAGATCTGTTAGAGCAGATGTGGGGAAATTGTTTTGTTTGCTGGGAAAGTAAATGAAAGGAAGTCTTGTGTGGCTCACACAATCTCCTAGCCTTCACAAACTTCTGATCAGCTAAAGTATGAACATTATTGTAACAGAAACAAAACAGCCCGTTTTATACAGCAAACACACACTAACAAGGACCTGAAGCTGACTGAGGTATAAATATTGCTCAGGATATTGAGAGAATTCCCTGCACCTCTTTGAAATATATAGGCTGTATGTTCTATGAATTCTACATCAGCACACAGGATTTCATTCTAAACCTTTTCCCTCTTCCCCCTTCACGTTCCTTTCCCCTCCTCCTCCTCTTCACCACCCCTTTCCACCTCCACTTTCCCTCATCCCCACCCACTCCCCTTTTCCCTTCCTCCTTTCCCCCATTCACCCCCCCCCCCCCCCCCCCCCACCCCATTTCCCCTCCACTGTCCGCCACAAAAATCTGCTCCTCCAGTAGTGCCGAACTTCCTCAGGTTCAAACCAATTTTGCCCATGCTATCATGGCGAGCTTGTATTCACAAGGTTCTGCAAAGACATGAGAGTGCATCCACTGAGCTCCACCTGGCACATTTCTTAAATCAGGAACAAGAGAATAATGTCGTATTCAAGGCTGACCAATCAGAAGGAAAATTGCACTGCACTTCTTCTCACAAAGATTAGTGGAAATGTGGTACTCCCTCCACAGAGCTATGAATATTAAGGCTACTTGGAGCTTAGAAACTGAATAAGATTGAAGAAGTCATGACATTTCGAACAAAGAATGTGAATGTGGTTGTTGGTTGGTAAATCAGCTCGGGAGGCTCCGTATCTTGGTTTTGTTTCAACATTACAGAACTGAAAGGACAATACTTGATTCTTTCCAATCTAGTTTCCGTGGCCTTGGAATCTTCTTATGGTGAAAATTCCTGGCGGTATGGTAGTGAAGGCAATCATAATTTACTAGGTCTATCCAAGATCAAAGGGTATGCCACAAATCGCTGGAGTAATTCAGTGGGTCAAGTAGCATCTCTGGAGGACATAGATAGGTGAGGTCTCTGGAGGGGACCCTTCTTCAGTCTTCAGCAGCAGGAAGAAGGGCCCCAACCCAAAACATCACCTACCCATGTTCTCCAGAGATGTTGCTTGACCTGCTGAGTCACTCCAGCATACTGTGTTTGGTAAGACAGCATCTGCAAATACATTGTTAATGGGAATGCAATTGCCCAAATTACCAGGCTGCTTTACACCAGCTGATTTTCCTTTCCATGGAAATCAGGATATACAAATCCCTAATATGCACTTTTAATAAGTCTGGGGAGTTTGGTCTGGGGGTTGTCAGCTGCTAAGGGAGACTGGTGCACGGACATCCCATCATTCAGGCTTCATTCATGCATTAGCCAAATGCCAGACTTTTTAATTCTCTGCAAGTTATCCCACCACAGCACATGCTACTCATTGAGATACCTGGATAGACTCCTATGATGAAGTACTATAATAACTAGCACAGTAAATAATGACACCACTGAGCTTTTAAAGGCACTAATCTGGCTAAACATCGACCCGAGACACCACATAGCAGATTCTTTTACTGAGGCGTCATTATTTAATTCAGGCTCAATTACATAATTCTCTATTGAGTTGTCATCTCAATGACCTTCAGCCTTCAAATAAACCCAATCAAATGACCTTTTTTCATATCATCACTATTTGTATGTGTGAATAAAATCAGGATCCAAAAATATATATGTTTGTAAACTATTCCCCTGAGTTGCAGACAGCAGTATCTGGGAATTTAATCTTTAATTCCCAAGGAATCCAGAACAGTTCCGGAGAGCTAATGTCCGTGCGGTCTACAAATAAGTCAACAATTAACTGCTTCATACACCAGGAAGTTGTTTAGTGCCCTGAGGAATGATTGGAAACAACCTCTTGATAGATCATATTGTCAGCCATAGAATTTCTTTTGTTAGTTCCTTCAACAAAATTTATCCCATATTTAGTTTAGTTTAGAGATGCAGCGTGGAAATAGGCCTTTTGGCCCACCGAGTCTGCACTGACCAGCAATCCCCGTACACTCTAGGGCAGTGTTGCTCAACCGGGGTTCCCCGGAACGCTAGGGTTCCGCGAGAGGTCGCTAGGGGTTCCGAGAGGAATAGTGATAAATTGGCTAATTATATGTAAATGCATTTTTGGGTCAATTTTGTGTTTAATTTCATATTCATAATTATATTATACACGTACGGCATACTTAGCAACGTCTATTTTGCATATTTAGCAACGCCTAAATGGCGCCAGTTTGAAACGGTCTTCACTGGTCAGAGGACAGGAGCCATACGTGACGGATTTGCGTATCATCGAGTGACTCACTCGAGTACAGACACATGCATGGTCTCCATCAGTCCTGTCTGTGCTTCCTGGTGTGCAGGCACAGTCCCTCATTCACCCTGTTATTTAATAATTTTTACCCATCATTTAGGGATGTTATATGAATTTTAAAAATCTAAGTATGTTTATGTTTATTTTTGTTAGTTTATCAAAAGTTTATTTATGCATGTTTTTGTTAGTTTATCAAGTTTGTGTTTTGCTTCAGTTTTGAACAAGCATTGATTTCAGTTTTTTTTTGCATTGTCAATAAACGTAAGTTATTTTTTGCTTAAACCAGTTATCAGAAAAATATATTATGTTTGCCGTATGAACTTTATGTTTATGAAAGAGAAAGAAAGAGATTAATAAAGATATAAAATAATTTTTATGTAGGGAGTTCCCTGAGAGATGAAAATTATTTCAAAGGTTCCACAAGGGTAAAAAGGTTGAGAAACGCTGCTCTAGGGACAATTTACAATATTTTCCCAAAACCAATTAGCCTATAAACCTGTACATCTTTGGCATGTGGGGGCAAACCGGAGCACCCGGAGAAAATCCACGCAGCTCACGGGGGAGAATGTACAAACTTCATACAGACAGCACCCGTAGTCAGGATCAAACCCAGGTCTCTGGCACTGTAAGGCAGCAACTCTACTGCTGCGCCACCTTGCATTAAATCAAATTCAATTTCAAATTCAAATTCACATTTATTGTCACATGCACCAGTTAAGGTACAGAGATATTTGAGTTGCCATGCAGCCATACAATTAAAAGAGCACAACACAATTAAAAGAACGATAGAACCTAAACATAAACATACACCACAGTGATCACTGATCACTGTGATGGAAGGCAATACAGTTCAGTCAGTCTTCCTCAAGAGGATTTGAGTACATTTTGCTCCAATTATTTAGAGTCCTACTGCTATTGCACCTGGAATATTGTGTACAAATCTGTTTTCCATATTTAGAGAAAGATATATTGCAAAAAAGGGAATGCAGCCAAGATTCACAAGGTTGATTCATAGGATGGTGGGTCTGTAGTGTGAGACATTAAGCAGAAAGAGATAACATTCTCTTGAGGTTAGAAGACTAACGTGTGATCTCATTAAAATGTACAATATTCTTGCAAGACGCGATGGAATAGATGTGAAATGGATCTTCCATCTGGTGAGGTGTCTGGTCTTAATATAAAAACTCAGTCATTCAGGATAGAGAAAATAAAAAACATTCCTTTATCTGGTAGTGCCCTTAATGTGGTGACACATAAGCAAATAATTTCACTGTGACTTGTCACATGTGACAATAAAGTGTTCATTTGTTCATTCATAATGAATTTTGGGCCTCCTCTACCCAAGAGGCTCAGTTGAATAAATTCAACACAGTGTTCTCATGTTAAAACAAACAAGAGACTTGAGGAGAATGATACGAAGTAAAATATTGGCCGTGATCTTACTGAATGTCAGAGCATGTGGGGAACAGAGTGACCTATTTCTTGTGTTCTTGTTATGTTCAAAATTTATGTAAAATCTTAGTAAATATAACTGCAGAATTTTGCTAACATTGGACTGGTTGTCTTATTTTTGCTCTCTATGGAAATTTGCAAGCATGTGACAAGACAATCCAAGGTCCTAGTTACACTATATTTAAAATACACATCACCATAGTATACAATTTGTAGGTCTGTGGACTGCAGGATAAATAGATTTGTCGTTTAAGATCTTAAGAGAAAAATATTAATCTTTTGCTAATAGCGCCGAATGAATCTGCCGCCATTTATACTTGGTAAATTTAGTTCTATTGACGTTCATTAGAAGTGATTGTTGGGAGGTGAGTATCACCTTGTTTGCACCCAGTAAATGGTGAATTTTCCCCTCACTGTTAATGTGTTTAAGGAAGGAACTGCAGATGCTGGTTTAAACCGAAGATAGACACAAAATGCTGGAGTAACTCAGCGGGACAGGCAGCATCTCTGGAGAGAAGGAATGGGTCGACCCTTCTGCAGACTCTCAGACTGAAGAAGGGTCTCGACCCCAAAACCTCTCCTGAGATGCTGCCTGTCCCGCTGAGTTACTCCAGCATTTTGTGTCTATCTACTATTAATGTGTTTAAGATGGATTTCTATAATATTATAGCTCACACAGCCTCACTATGTTTCACAAATTTGCATTGTTTCCAACTACCACGAGCCTTACAGATCGCTGAGAAGAGGTATTTACCTCCAGTTCTGGCCTCATGTGTATCCATTACAACAGCATAGTAGAGGAAGTAATCGGCAGCCAACATGTTTTAAAAATTCACTCACTAGAATTTCCCTGCTGATCTCTTGCTTTTCAGACGCATGTTAAAATTCACCTCGTTAACCAAATCGTTGTCCTCTCTCCTCTTTTGACTAGGTCGGGATTGTTTAAACATGTTGGTCGATCAAACAGTCTGATGAAGGGTCTCGACCCGAAACGTCACCGATTCCTTTTCTCCTGCTGAGTTACTCCATCATATTGTGTCTATCTTCGGTCAAACTTCTGTCGGATTCTCCTTGTGTGAGGCACTTAAGGGATATCTTTATTCTGTTCTGTACTATATTCTGTTGTGCTGAAACAAAGCAACAATTTCATTGTCCTATCTGGGACACATGACAATAAACTCTCTCTCTCTTATTGCAATATTAATGATTTGGACGAGGGAATTGAATGCAACATCTCCAAGTTTGCGGATGACACGAAGCTGGGGGGCAGTGTTAGCTGTGAGGAGGATGCTAGGAGGCTGCAAGGTGACTTTGATAGGCTGGGTGAGTGGGCAAATGCATGGCAGATGCAGTATAATGTGGATAAATGTGAGGTTATCCACTTTGGTGGCAAAAACAGGAAGGTTGACTATTATCGTGAATGGGTGGCCGATTAGGAAAAGGGGAGATGCAACGTGACCTGGGTGTCATTGTACTCCGGTCATTGAAAGTAGGCATGCAGGTGCAGCAGGCAGTGAAGGAAGCGAATGGTATGTTAGCATTCATAGCAAAAGGATTTGAGTATAGGAGCAGGGAGGTTCTACTGCAGTTGCACAGGGTCTTGGTGAGACCACACCTGGAGCATTGCGTACAGTTTTGTTCTCCAAATCTGAGGAAAGACATTCTTGCCATAGAGTGAGTACAGAGAAGGTTCACCAGACTGATTCCTGGGATGTCAGGACTTTCATATGAAGAAAGACTGGATAGACTCTGCTTGTACTCGCTAGAATTGTGAAGATTGAGGGGGGATCTTATAGAAACTTACAAAATTCTTAAGGGGCTGGACAGGCTAGATGCAGGAAGATTGTTCCCCAAGTTGGGGAAGTCCAGAACAAAGGGTCACAGTTTGAGGATAAGGGGGAAATCTTTTAGGACCGAGATGAGAAAAACATTTTTCACACAGAGAGTGGTGAATCTCTGGAATTCTCTGCCACAGAAGGTAGTTGAGGCCCAGTTCATTGGCTATATTTAAGAGGGAGTTAGATGTGGCCCTTGTGGCTAAAGGGATCAGGGGGTATGGAGAGAAGGCAGGTACGGGATACTGAGTTGGATGATCAGCCATGATCATATTGAATGGCGGCGCAGGCTCGAAGGGCTGAACGGCCTACTCCTGCAGCTATTTTCTATGTTTCTATAAATCTTGAATCTTGAATCTGTTTATAATTATGGATAATGCATATCAGGCAAGAAAGAAGGAGAAGCCTGCAGTAGTATACACTGTGATCTTATTGAATGTCATTTCATAACATTGAAAGAGGTATATAAATGGCAGTTGTTGAAGTTTATATGAACACAGTGAGGAAGCAGAGGGAAAGAAATAATGTTACAGTCCATAGACCGCAGTACAAATGCCCACTATGAGCTCTATGCGCGTTGGCCATCTCAGCCTTCCACTAAAACTCAGCCAGACGTAACTGTTAAGGATGAGCTGGGTGGCTAGTACATGACTTATTGCCCAAGTCAGCAATGGTATAATGGTACAGTAGGGGGTGACAGTGGCTTTAGAGTTACAGAGTCGTACAGCATGGAAATGGGTTCTCCAGCTCACTGAGTCTATCATTTACCATCCATTTACTCAAATTCAACACTAGTCCAGCTTATTCTCCCCACCTTCTCATTAATATTCATTTACACGCCCAGTGTGATATGCAGTGGACAATTAGCCCACCAATCTGCACACCTTTGGGATGTGGGAGAAAAAGAGCAGCTGCAGGAAGCCCACATGGTTGCAGAGAGGACCTGCAAACCCTGGCGCAGTCACCCAGCTGTGCCACAGTGCAGCCCAGTTCCATACCCTGCCACTCGGGTTTATACCAGTGAGGGCTTGTTTATTGACCACAGCACCACTCATTTCATGTGTGATGCCCACTCTGGGTAAAATGATAAGCAAGAATTTGAGTTACTCTATTTTACTTTATTTTAATGCAAACAGTCAAAGACCTTCAGAGCAGACTGAGGTAGTTTATCAGGAAATGCCATTAAAGGCATTTTTTGGGAGCCCTCTCGACTTCAAGGAAGTCTTTGGTGGGTATGGGCTATGTTTGTCCATCTGTATTCATTCTGAGCTAGAAGGCATTGCATGGCAAGTGTAGGCTGTTGATGAGTTTAGTTTACTTTAGAGATACAGCACAGACATTGGCCCTTCGGCCCACCGAGTCCCCACCGACCAACAATCCCCGCACACTAACGCTATCCTACACACATTACGGACAATTTGCCATTGTACTATCCCAATTAACCAACGTAACCTGTACGTCTTTGGAGTGTGGGAGGACACCGGTGATCCCGGAAAAAACCCACACTGGTCACAGGGAGAAAGTACAAACTCCATACAGACAAGCACCCATAGTCAGGATTGAACCCGGGTCTTTGGCACTGGAAGGCAGCAACTCTACTGCTGTACCACCATGTTGCCCAGTGGAGTTGTACCAATGGAGCAGAGTATTTCAGAAGAAGAGTCTCGACCCAAAACGTCACTTACTCCTTTTCTCAAGAGATGCTGCCTGGCCTGCTGAGTTACTCCAGCATTTTGTGAATATATATTCGGTGTAAACCAGCATCTGTACTTCCTTCCCATACAAGGTATTACACATATCCGAATAGAAGAGTTTAGAGAAGCATTGATGGTAGAAGAGAAAGGGACCAGAAAGTGCGTACGACTTTATCTGAGTTCAGAACGAAGCCTTGGCCTCAATTGGTGCACAGCAATTGTTCATCGTGTTCATAATAATGGTCTGATTACATTATTATTTAACCCACTGTGAAAATGGCCCTAAATTCCAGTGATCACAGCTATGAATAGGGCCTTTAATGTAATGAGGACCTGAGCACACCAGCTCAGACCTAATCAGCTGAGTCCTTTAATCTCCTTTGTAAATCATGCATTGGATCTGAAAGTTAACTTTCACCCATTACGATGTATAACTATATAATACTAAAGAATCTAATTTCATGGGCTAATGATAGGTCTGTTATTGGGCTCCTTATAACGTGGAAGAAACCTTTAATGTAACCCTTCATTTTGAAAGGCTGTGTATAATGAACAATCAGTACCGATCTCATTTATTCTGACATCAGGCAGCTGATTAATAACATTATTCCAGTCAGGTAAAGAGTACAGAGTTCTGCGGGACATTGTGTTCACTTCATCTCCTGACGGGAAGGGGAACCAAGGTTTGGAATTGGCTGGATGACTGACGGTCTTGCTGGAAATGTTGCAAGTTTGTGAAACATGGGGAAAGCAGTGTGAGCTTGTTCATCACAATTATTTTTACTGAATCAGATGAAAGTAATTACATGTTTCGGCAGTATCCTCCAAGAGGAGCTAACGTCACAAAGCCTACAGCCAATGTGCCAATTTGGAGAACAGAAGCTGTCCTTAAGGGCCTGTCCCACTTGGCGACTGCTGGCATCATTGACTGACGTATCAGGTCACCGAAAAATTCACCACATGATGCAGCAGTGACGCAGCTTGATGACGTATGACACGCGATGTTTTTTCAGCGTCGCAACATTTTTTTTGTTGCCCGCCACTGGATTTTGAAATATTCTAAATCTTTTGGCGACACTGATATGATGCCGGCAGCCACCGAAAAAATCACCATGTGGGACAGGCCCTCACCGTTGGCAAATGCAGCCAAATTGCGCAAGAGTAACCAACAACATGAGTTTAGGTTAGAGATACGGCATGGAAACAGGTTCCTCGGCCCACTTAGTCCACAATGACCAACGATCCACACACACTAACACTGTCCTACACACATTGGGGACAACGTACATTTATACCAAGCTAATTAACCTACAAACCCATATGTCTTTGGAGTATGGGAGGAGACCGGAAATCCTGGAGAAAACCCACGCAGGTTACAGGGAGGCCGTACAAACTTCATATAGACAGCACCAGTAGTCGGGATTGAACGGTCGGTTCATTTGGTTTCGGAGGAAGCTTGGCACGCAACTCCAGGACTACAAGACTGTTCTCTCAGCTCCTCCTCAACATTAGGTAGTCCAAAATTAACTTTCCCACCAACCTCAATAAAAAGGCAGGCAACTACACATACTTCACCTGGAACATAGCTCTCTTACTGTGCAAGTGTTATGGGGTTGTGGGGGTGTGTGGTTGCATTCCAAAAAATAGTCCATTTTGCCATTTTACTTTAACGTGAAGCTATATAATCTGCGCATGCATCAAGAACTGTTAGTTGAAAATATATAATTTGTATTTATTCATTCACTTTTTTTCACACAAATTCCATAAGAGCAAATTTCATTTCATATCTTAAATTTTTGGTTACTGATTTGTGATTCTATAAGGGCAATTATTTGTTACCCAAACATCCACAACAAGGGGGGCATATACTTGTTGGTCCAAGTAACCTCCTCCAATTTCTCTTGTGAGAAATATGAGAATATTGTGAGGCAATCAATATACCGCACATGAAGATAAAACTGAACAGAGAGTGGATGTTGACCAAAGATGATCTTAAAAGATTATCGTATCAGTGCTGAGTGCAGTCCATGGATGCCTTCTGCACTAGAATCAATTCTTATTTTTAGGATGTATTAAAGTAGACAATATGGGAATTTCTGATCACTAAGTGTGTGCTGCAAAATGAAATCTCATTTTATGGGATTTTCAGGACAGCTTTGAATTTGTAAATGTTAAAAAAAACACAATTAATGGACTGGCAGCGCCTGACTTTTGGAGTTTGCTGAAGTGTCAGCTTAAATAGACATAAAATGCTGGAGTAACTCAGCGGGACAACCAGCATCTCTGGAGAGAAGGAATGGGTGACGTTTCGGGTCGAGACCCTTCTTCAGACCCGAAACATCACCCATTCCTTCTCTCCGGAGATGCTGCCTGACCCGCTGAGTTACTCCAGCTTTTTGTGTCAATCTTCGGTTTAAACCAGCATCTGCAGTTCCTTCCTACACACTAAGTATCAGCTTAGCTCTGTTTCACTTCTGAGGTACATAGATGTGGGATTAAGCCCTGTTTTGCAACTACTGGGTATTCAAGAGAACTTGTCCAGCCCAGTACCAGTACCTGCTGCACTATTAGAGGTGTGGGTTGTTAAACTGGCTGTGTTTTCTAAATGTAAAATTTGGAACAAGAGATATACATCTGCACAACTGGTGTGCGCTGCCCAGCACATTGGTAAATAACATTAAAAAATGATGCACATGAAGAAGGCATTGTGTGACTTGCACATCAGAATTGGTGGGCTGAGAAACCTTTGAGAAAAATCAGTGCAAAGACTGGAAGCAAGAACTATCTAGTTGGCCACCAGCCAGGTGCAAACCAATCAGATAAAATGTAGACTTAAAAATCACCTTTTTGTCTTCACTTAAAACTGTTTTTTGTGCTCACTATCCCAGTTTGGATGTAGGGTCTTCAACCTGAAACCTTCACACGCTTTCTCTTTCCACAGACGCTACCTGACCACACAGCAAGTGTTATTTCTGTTTTAATATGCTTTCCTGAATTTTCACCCGGGAGGAGTTTGAATGTTCACCCGAGTCCACATGAAAGGATTATTTCCCCACCCAAGTGTAGCACCTCTCAGTTACCATCGCATCCCTGCTAGCTACTGATTGCCCCATCATCAACCATCAACATTTTCCAACCAGATTGTTGAGCTTCTCATTCCAGAAAGCCACATAGAGTGTTGAGTCACCAGAATCTCCAAGCATGCTTCATTGCTATCATACTCTGTGGTTCAGCCCTTTCATAGAAATGTGCTCTGATGCACTGAGGTCAGAGAGTCATAGGGCGATACAGTATAGAAACAGGCCCTTCGGCCCAACTTGCCCACACTGGCCAACATGTCCCAGCTACACTAGTCCCACCTGCCTGCATTTGGTCCATATCCCTCCAAACTTGGCCTATCCATTCACCTGTCTAACTGTTTCTTAGATGTTGGGATAGTCCCAACCTCAACTACCTCCGCTGGCAACTTGTTCCATATTCCCACCACCCTTTGTGTGAAAAGGTTACCCCTCAGATTCATATTAAATATTTTCCCCTTCACCTTAAACCTATGTCCTCTGGTCCTCGATCCCCCTAGACGGGGCAAGAGATTCTGTGCATCTCCCCGATTTATTCTTCTCATGATTTTATACACCTCTATAAGATCACCCCTCATCCTCCTGTGCTCCAAGGAATAGTGACCCAGCCGACTCAACCTCTCCCTATAGCTCACACCCTCTAGTCCTGGCAACATCCTCATAAATCTTCTACAAACCCTTTCAAGCTTAACAATATCTATAACACGGTGCCCAGAACTAAACACAATACTCTAAATGCGGTCTCACCAAGGTCTTATGCAACTGCAACATGACCTCTCAACTTCTATACTCATTCCTTCCTGCAGTCGGATGTGGATGCACTTCACTTGCTACTTGCTCCCTTGAACGGCATGTTAACCTGAGGCCACATCTGCCTGATTAGAGAATTCCAATGCCCATTCTCTTTCCCGTTGGCCTCTGTAAATTACCTCTGGTGTAGATCACGTTGATCCTGAGGGGAGTTTGTGAGAATGTGGTGGAATTAGAAATGGGAGTAATATGGGATTAGTGTACATTAGTGATGGTGGTTGGTGTGGACTTGATGACTTGTCCGAGGTGCATCTCTCTATCAAATTTTAACAAAAACACTTTGACATGCTTATCGATAGTAAAGGTTTTGAGGGGTTAAATGCAGGCAGATGGGAATAGCTCGGGTACACACCTTGATTGGCATGGAGGAGTCGGGTGGAAAGGCCGGCTTCTGTGATGTATAGGGCTCTGACTCTAAAGGGGCAGATGTGTCTTATTTGGCCTCTTGAGACTGCTCTCGACATTAGGTAAGACCATGATTAATCTGATTATATTTTCAGTTCTGCATTCCCATCTTTCACCCCCTTGCTTACCCTTTTTCTGCTTCAAAAATATTGAATAACTGCATCCACCACCTTTGTGCAAAAGAGTTCCAACGTTCCACAACTCTTTCGGAGAAACATGTGTGCTTCATCACATCTTAAATGGGTGACTCCCTTACTTTGAAACAGTAATCCCTTTGTCTAATTGTGGATGTCCCATGGCATTCTCTCAAACAGCATGATGAGGAAGATGGCTGCTTAGTCACTAACCTGCCCTGAAGGGAGAGATGTAGAAAGAGCAAAACAGAGGAAAATGGAAGGCGAAACATGAAATTAAGACAGTGAGGGAGAAAATTAGGGCTTCCAATTTGATGAAAAGCATTTATGGGAGGATGAATGTAGTAGGCTTAGTCTTAATGCCCCATTAAGAACAATCAGCAGACTGCTGCAGAAGGAATAAACACCTTGGACAGTGCCTGGAAATGCCAGAATAGGGCACAGTCTCAACATAAACAGAAGATTCCCTCTGTGAATCATTTTGTTTTGGGAGAATTCCCCATTTCTTTTATTAGTGGAGAACCCGCAGAGAGGATCCAATCTAAGCAATAACATCTTGAAAGATTCTGAATTTTAAATGGAAGGAATTGATGTTTTGGCGATTTAAAAAATAAAACACAGCTTTATTAAAACTTAAAGGATCATTAGCAAGAAACTTGCCCTAAACGAAGAGTAATACAGACTGTTGCAAAATCAATGGTTACATTATACAAGCTCTTAATTACTATGGAATAATTGTGTATCAGTTTGAAGTACACAGGTTCAGTTTTGATAACAGCCATTGGGCACATGGTTATAGAGTCTGGGGTTTGGAAGGGAAAGAGACCAATGTTTAAACTTAGGCCTCAACCATATTGCAGCATATAAAGCACAAGGAATAACATCCAGAGAACAAAATCATCTATATTTCATTGCATTGGATAACTAGACTACAGAAGCCGTCCTCACCTGGGACTTTGCCTATAGAAGTGGGCAGAGTTTATGTAGGCAGAGAGAGTAGCGTGGCTGCAGTTTCAGTCATCATTCACCCCGAGCTGGTTGTTCTGAATTAGGGGCAGAGGTGTTGCCACCTCTGGGCCAGAGAGGGGTGGACGGGAACTCAAATGGCAACTGAATCAGACCCAGGGAGCTGAACTGAAGGGGGAACAGGTCGGCACTAGGGGTGAACTGGCTTGTATTTATTCCAATTGGTTTAAGGCCAGACAGCACAGAAACAGGATCATCAAACCACAGACTCTATGCCTATTTAGACCACACCAGCACAAATTCTATTTATTCTCCCCACATTCCCAACCATTCCCCCAGATTCTCCCACTCTCCTGTGCACTCGGGACAATTTATAGTGGCCAATTAACTAGGCAGCCTGCACATCTTGGTGGTGTTGTGGGAAACCCACAGAACCCACACACTTGCAAGATTAGCACCATGTCCCATCTCTCAATTGTCCCACAAGTATGGTTCCATACACGTACACATTATAGCATCTCGCCAATGTCTCCAGTTTCCAGACCACCTGTGTCAAGTAGCTCCCTCCTCTGTTCACTTCTAATAAAGGGTGGTCATTGTTGTCACGGCATCACTTTGTAGTTTCAAAACCCCGCCCTGCTTGTAAAAGAATGGGCTTATATTCACTGGAATTTAGAAGGATGAGAAGGATCTTATAGAAACATTTAAAATTATTAAGGGATTGGACAGGATAGATGCAGGAAAAATGTTCCCGATGTTGGGGAAGTCCAGAACCAGGGGTCACAGTTTAAGAATAAGGGATTAGGCCATTTAGGATGAGATGAGGAAAAACCTTTTCACCCAGAGAGTTGTGAATCTGTGGAATTGTCAGCCACAGTAGGCAGTGGAGGCTAAATCACTGGAGAGAGAGTTGGATGTGACTCTCAGGGCTAATGGAATCAAGGGATATGGGAAGAAAGCAGGAACGGGTTACTGATTCTGGATGATCAGCCATGATCATGTTGAATGGCGGTGCTGGCTCAAAGGGCCGAATGGCCTACTCCTGCACCTTTTTTCTATGTATCTGTGTAAATTCCATATATTCAATGCAAGTAGATTGTTAGCTATGATAGTTTTATATGTTTTTTTAAATTGTGTTTATTGATGATGGTTAAAGTTGTTAAAGCTCTACATTTCATATTTGGGGGATATGTCAGGTACATCAGTGGCAGCCTTGCTGTTTTGTTATCTGCAGGAAGTCCATATCTCACCGATAACAAGGACCTGGTATCTATGAACATTCATATCTTTAGGAGAAGCAGGCAAGAATTCTCTAACACTGTTACCATGGAGAATATACTGAGGGAGGGTCCTCGCTGGAATACTGCACAAAGACAAAATGGAGAGTCCGGCCAGAAGAAATTGCTGCCATGGTTCTTTAGGGAATTGCTATGGCCGAGTGAGGCACACAAACACAGGCAGGTCACTGGCACTGCCCCAGCCCCACAGCCTTGCACAGACTGACCTGAATTACATCTTCCACCTTCCCAATGGCCGCCTCCACCAGCCTCGCGTTCTCCTCCAGCTGATCGGCCTCCTGGCATTTTGCCGTTATCTCTTCCTTCACTCTCACAACCTTGTCCCTCAGGCCAGGGCTGGATTTGACCTGTTGCCGTTCAGTCTGGGACCGGGCAGTCTGAGTGCTGGCCTCCAGGACCTGCGCCTCCAGCAAGCAGTCCCTCAGTTTCTCCTCGCACTCTGCCAGCTTCTTCCTCACCTCCTCCATCTGCTCCTTCAGCTCTTCCCCATGGAGCTGCTCAGCTTTTAGCTCATTCTCCCAGAATTCCACTTCCTCTGCCTCGGTGTTCTTCGTGCTCACCAGATCCTGGAGGCTGATGATCTGCTTGATCCCCTCGGGTTGGCCATCCTCTGTCAGGTGCCTGATCTCCGCCTCAGTCGACTCTAGCTCAGCTTGGAGGCTCTGCAGCTTCTCCTTTTGAACGTGGAGCAGCTGATTCAAGTCCTCTCCAGGGGACTGAGCAACACCTGAGGCCTCCTTCCCAGTCTCCGCATCTTTGATGTTGGCCTTGGCTTCCTTGCCCTTCCCGAAGGACTCCAGCCACTCTCGGGCCCCTTCAGCGAAGTTCAGGGACTTTCTCTTGGCTTCTTTCAAGTGGCTGCTTCTGTCGCTTTTATTCCACAGCTTTGCCAGCGTCGGGAGGCTCTGGCGGTGGATGTTTCTCTCGGTCCCTTGGGCCTTCTCTGGAGCGGGTCGCAGGCCGAGAGAGGGGCCAGTGCGATTGAGAATCAGCTGGACATCCTTGGCCTGCTGGCCCCACTTACTGAGAGATGGCAAGAGCTTCTCATCTGGCGTCAAATGTCGCTCTACATCTCTCCACTTCTCCTTCAGTATGTAGCGTCCAGTGCGACCTGTTTATAAGAATGGAAAACTGTTGATATCATGGTGGGATGTCCCTCCCGGAGGACCATGGGAGACCCCTCTCAGAGGACCATGGGATACCCCCTTTTTTTTTAACCCAAATTAGATTTATTCAAATATTTACAATACTATTTACAATATGAAATGATTCAAAACAAAACCCACCACCATAATACAAATATTCTTCAATATCAAATTTACTATTAAACAACTATTTCCCCACCCCTATTAAGGATGTATTCCACCCCCAGCGGTCCCAGAAATCCCCCAGAGTGCCATGAACAGGGCGTAGTCCCTCTCTAACACCACCCAGGCACGGACATAACCCCGGAAAAGGGGCAGGCAGCCGGCTCCCAGAGAACCATGGAATAAAAGCATTTTGTTTTTTTTAATATAATAATAAATAAAAAGAATAATCAAAATATACACACACACACACACACACACACATATATTATATATATATATATATATATATATAAATATATATATATATAAGTATATATATATATATAAATATATTAAAAAATAAAAAGAGAACCATGGAGTCCTCTTCCCAGAGGACGGTGGGATGTTCCTCCTGGAGGCAAATTTTCCAAAAGGCCAGAGGGAAGAGCATTGTTGCATTCACAGTAAAACTCCATTAATCCAGCGTGCTCAGCATTTACTGTTGCTGAACCAGCAGATTTTCTGCATTATAGGAATTATTCCAATTCCAATTCCGATTCCGACACTCTTTTAATTCACGCTTTTAAAAGATATTCAGCAGCAGAATAATACATTTTCCAGTAGATCTGGTAAGCTTCAATGGAATGGGGGACACAAAGCCAGGAAATTCTCAAGGAGGTGGGGAAAACAAAACCAGGTGACTTTTGAGGGAACGTTCAGTTTAGTTTATTGTCACGTTTACCGAGGTACAGTGAAAAGCTTTTGTTGCGTGCTAACCTGTCAGCAGTAAGACAATACATGATTACAATCGATCCATTTACAGTGTATAGAAACATGATAAGGGAATAACGTTCAGTGCAAGGTAAAGCCAGCAAGGTTCGAGGGTCACCAAAGAGGTAGTAGTTTAGCACTGCTCTCTGGTTGTGGTAGGATGAGAAGCAGGGTGGGTAGTTGCTGAATCATCAGGGTCCGAACAACCGGATAGTGGAATATTGGAGTTTTATTGTTGAAGCACCTTTTGCAATGCTGAGATGACCCAATATGGTTCATGGAAAGTAAGGCATGGTGGAGATGTGCTTAACTTTGAAAGTTACTTTTTCCTATAATGCAAGACCCTGGCAACAGCAGTGAGATAAATGGGCAATTATCTGGTCTATGATTTAGTGAGGGGTAAGCACTGACCAAGATATCAGAGAAAACTACGCAGTTTTTCCTCAAAGAGTCACGAGTGTTTAATGGTCATATGTACCAAAGGATGGAACAACTAAATTCTTACTTGCAGCAGCATAACAGGCCGGAAAACGCAAAAGTGTAATAATCAAAATTCAATAAGTTCAATAAGTCGCCGTGGGAATAGTTATGGTCAGCTGAGGGAGTGGCTGGAATCTTATTTAACATTCCATCCGGGTGTAGTGCAGTTTGCCCTCAGTACCCTGTGTCAAGCATCAGGGGAGGTAAAATCAGAAAATGCGAGAAATACTCAGCAGGGCAGGCGGCGTCTGTGGGAAGAGAAACAGAACCGATGTTTTCAGGTTGAAGACCTCCCCTATCATCAGAACTCAGTGTTTTCATCAGACAGAATGTTCTCACATGAAGTCTGAAGAAAGGTTTCGACCCGAAATGTCTCCTATTCCCTCTCTCCAGAGATGCTGCTTGTCCCGTTGAGTTACTCCAACATTTTGTGTCCATCTTCGGTGAAAACCAGCAACTGAATTTCCTTCCTGCACATAGAAACATAGAAAATAGGTGCAGGAGGAGGCCATTCGGCCCTTCGAGCCAGCACATGTTCTGGCAAAGATTCTTCAACCTGAACTTAATTTCACCATATCTGCCGAATATTTCAAAAATGTCCTGGCTTTATTTCTGTTTCCACCATCTGAGGTTTTTTTGATTATGTCTGAGGAGAGTCTTGAACTCACACCTGTGAAACTCACTGAGAAATAAATATCTCGGTCAGTAAGTCTAATGGTGCTGGCTAGGGAAAGGGTTGATGTTGGCATTCAGGACACTCTTTGTGTGTAAAATTATGATATGGGATCTGTTGTTTCTCAATGAAACAAAAACACAGGTGAATCTATACTTGTTTAAGTCAGTGAATGTCCTTGCTTTTTCGTGCTCATTGTTTGGGAGCATAGACTTAAAACATAGAAAAATACAGCACAAAACAGGCCCTTCGGCCCACAGAGTCTGTGCTGAACAGGATGCTAAGACCAATCTAAAATTCTCTTAAATGCCACTATATGCCGCCATTATCATATCGGCCTGCACCATCTCCCTGCACCAACATGTACACCATCTTCTGTTAAAAAACCTCGCTCCACACATCTCCTTTACACTTTTTCCCTCTCTCCTTAAAGCTATGCCCTTGAGTATTTGATACTTCCATCCTGCGGTTAGGTTCTGACTGTCTACCCCATTTCTGTCTCTCATAATTTCACATACTTCTAGCAGGTCTCTCCACAACCTCCCATGTTCCAGAGAAAACAATCTAAATCTGTCCAACCTATCCCCTGTAGCCAATACATCCTAATCCAGGCACCATTCTTGAAAACCTCCTCTGCCTCCACACCATTCCCCATGCCTCCACATCCTTCCCGTAATGTGGTGACCAGAACTGCACACAATACTCCAAATGGAGCCTCACCAAAGTCCCATAAAGCTGCAGCACGACTTCCTGACTCCTATAATCAATGCTCCAACCAATGAAGACACGCATACATTGTGCCTCATTTACCACTCTATCTGTTTGTGTTGCCACTTTCCAGGATTTAAGGACCGCAAGATCCTTCTGTACAACAATGCTGATAAGGGTCATGCCATCAATTGTATATTTTCCCTTTACAGTTGACCTCCCAAAGTGCAACACCTCACACTTTCTCGGATTAAACATCATCTGCTATGTCTCTGCCCATTTCTGTAGCCGACCTACACTGTATACTTTGAAAACCTTCCCCAGAGTCCACACCCCAAGCAATCTTGGTGTCATCTGCAAACTTACTAAACAACCCATCAACGTTTACATACAAGTCATTAATTTTTATATCAGATATGTCAGAGTTAGACATTTGGGATTAATCGATTTGATTGCTATTGTGAACATTTCCTTTATGAATTTCCAGCTCTGCCACACTATTTTAGGAATAACCTAAAAGGCAAACACTACAGGCAGGTATAAGATTCACCTTGGTCCTTCATATTAGCAGATGAAAGGTACCATTCAAAAATAAATGCCTCAACACTGACATTAAAATGGTCAACAGAATGCCATAATGGTCCACAAACCTTTCTGTTCCCCATTAATGCTGACCGTAATTCGTAATAAGTGGGTGATATGAACAATTAATTTCCTAATGAGTTACTGCACTCTCAGATGCACCAGGAATTGCGTGAGTTGCAGTGGCTGTTGGTTCCAGCAGAGGGAGCCCATGCCACCTTATCTAGTCATAGCGACATTAGATTGGCAACATGGCATTAGTTCCCTCTTCATGGTTTGCTGATGTACCATTCTCTATCTGCCAGCAAGTGGAGGCATGTTTAAGAGCGTGAGGCTCCAAGGTGTCCCCTCAACTAGAGGAACAGATTAGATCTGCTGCTAATTATACACCCACTTCAGTTTTACCTTCTAATAAAGTCAAACTCCTCAAAGAATTGCAGGGCAGATGAAAGGGGAGCAAACACAATCCCATTCCACCTTGCATCCCTCTCTACCAATAACATATTCTCTCTTGCCTCCACCATTGGCAGGGTGAGGGCACAGGGAAGGAACAGCACCTCATATTCCATTTGGGTCGCTTACAACCCAATAGTATGACCATTGAATGCTCCCCCCCCACCCTCCCCCTTTCCCCCCCTCTGTTCCCTGTGTCTGACCCATCCCATCCATTGTAATGCCAGCCTTTTCCCTTCCACTCTATCTCGTTCCACCAACATCCCTTCCCCTGGCTTCACATTTCACTTTTCTCCTTACCGTATATTTTATTTTATTTTTTCTGCAGTTGTACAGGGCCCTAGTGAGACCACACCTGGAGTATTGTGTGCGGTTTTGGTCCCCTAATTTGACGAAGGACATTCTTGCTGTTGAGAGAGTGCAGCGTAGGTTTACAAGGTTAATTCCCGGATGGCGGGACTGTCATATGCTGAGAGAATGGAGCAGCTGGGCTTGTACACTGGAGTTTAGAAGGATGAGAGGGGATCTCATTGAAACATACAAGATTGTTAAGGGTTTGGACACACTAGAGGCAGGAAACATGTTCCCGATGTTGGGGTAGTCCAGAACCCGGGGCCACAGTTTAAGAATAAGGAGTAAGCCATTTAGAACGGAGACGAGGAAACACTTTTTCTCACAGAGAGTGGTAAGTCTGTGGAATTCTCTGTCTCTGAGGGCGGTGGAGGCAGGTTCTCTGGATGCTTTCAAGAGAGAGCTAGATAGGGCTCTTTAAAATAGCGGAGACAGGGGATATGGGGAGAAGGCAGGAACGGGGTACTGATTGGGGATGATCAGCCATGATCACATTGAATGGCGGTGCTGGCTCGAAGAGCTGAATGGCCTACTCCTGCATCTATTGTCTATGTCTATCTCTGGGCTTTGTCTACTCACCTGCTAAACAAAACCCCTCTCACCTGTATCCACCATTCACTTGCCAGGCTTTGTCCTGCCCCATCTCTCTCCCCCCTACTTCAATCAGCCTGAAGAAGGGTCTTGACTGGGAACGTCACTTCTCCATGTACTGTTAGAGATGTTGCCAATCTTGATTCTTCACTAACAGGTAATGTACAGTTGCCAATTAACCTAGCAACCCACATATTCTAGCAATGTATTTGTATACATTGCTTATGCCAGTAAAGAATCTCATTGTGACTCGTCACATTTGACAATAAACTATTCCTATTCCTAAAACTGGAGCCAGTTTAATGGTACTAATTAGGGGAGAAAGGTCGATTGTGAAATTCAGAGCACTCCATGTGTGTAAAATGGTGGCATGGGATCTTTTATAATAGAAGCACACAGGTAAATCCACTTGCTTACGGAGCAAACATGCAAATTCCACACAGGCAGCACCACAGGTTCAGGTCAAACCAGAGTAGACACAAAAAGCTGGAGTAGCTCAGCAGGTCAGTCAGTATCTCTGGGAAAAAGGAATAGATGATGTTTTGGGTCGAGACCCTTCTTCAGACTCTAGTAAAGATGAGGGAGTAGGGCCCTGGAAAATGGAAATCATTAAAGAGATGAAGGGCGTGTGAGGTATCATGGTCATAGGTCAGGAGGGATTGGCCCAGGGGGGAGAGGATAGGGCCGAGGTACGTGGACATCATTTCAGTGGGACAAGAGCAGGCCAAAACAATGAGCCTGCCAGGGCAGACAAATATGCTGGAGAAACTCAGCGGGTGAGGCAGCATCTATGAAGCGAAGGAATAGCCGACATTTCGGGTCGAGACCCTTCGTCAGAAGCTGCCAGGGCAGCTCTGTTCATGGAATTTGGGGAGAAGGTCAAACCGGGCCATGCGGGGCTGGGGAATGACGAGGCTGGAGGCTGTGGAGGGCAAACGGCCAGAAGTGATCGGAATCGGAGATAGTCTGCGAAATGATGGCTTAGTGCTGATCTGTGAGGTCGTGAACCAAGGGTAAGTAGGAGGAGGATCCCTGGAGCAGTCTTCTTCTTATAGAGTCCACACACAAGATTAGAAGTTGTTCAGCCAGAGAAGAACACACATCTCGGCATCTGCACAACGGTGTCCATCTTGTGCTTCTTGGTGATCATGGTAGCCATTTATCTTAACTCAGTATGTTATAACTATAACCAGTTGCCTTTAAATGTTATCTGCCTGTAAGTATGTGGGTGGGATTTATACGTAGTCTGAGGCATGTTTGCGGCTGGGATTCTCGCGCAGACTCCCTAGTAGTTAGTTTAGTTTGAAGAAGAATGGGGGAGAGGTCACAGCTTTCGACCACGATTGAATTGAAATGTACTCATACAAGAAGTTTGATGAATATGAATATGAAGTTTGATGAATATCTTGCTGCTTTTACTACTACAATAAATAAACTATTAATCAAGAGACTGTGTTTTGAAGATTCATCTTTCGACGGCTTTGAATGTCTCGTGAGAGCCCGTGGGTGCGTATCGATTATCTTCTGATCCCCTGTCTTCAATTAAAGTGACTAAAGGACTAATAGGCCTGTCCCACGGTACAAGTTCATTCCAAGAGCTCTCCCGAGTTTAAAAAAAAAATCAAACTCGTGGTAAGCACAGAGAATGAACGTAGCAGGTACGTCGGAGCTCGGGGACGTCTCTTAGCGGCTCGTAGCGCTAACGGCAGGTACTCGGGAAGACTCGCTAACGGCAGGTAAGCACGGGAAAACCCGTGAAGATTTTTCAACATGTTGAAAAATGTCCACGAGAGCCGCGAGTACTGACGAGTGGCCATTGCCGTAAATCTCCGAGTTCGAATCAGGGCAAACTCGGGGGAGCTCTTGGAATGAACTCGTACCGTGGGACAGGGCTTTAAATCCTTGAAACGATATAAAAATCTGTCAATACAGTGAAGATTGGTGAAAACAGGGCCGCGACGTGAACGCTCTTTCCTTGACCCCCCCCCCCGGAGCAGTGAGGCAGCAGCACTAACTGGTGCGCCACAAAGATGCTCACTTTGGGTATCATTTAATTATTCTATTTCTGCCTGCACAGACTCCATGCAGGCAGAGGGTCAGATGTAATTTGATGTGTTAGGAGACAGGGTCTTGACAAAACTGTTTTTGTTCACCATTTCCAGTCCACTTCCACTCGGACAATAGAAGCAGCTTTCTCATCTGATACTCCCTTAACATGGCTAGAGCTGGGGAAGTTGGTGAACCACCGTTGCCCAGTCTATCCAGTGCTGAAGGAGAAGGAAGCCCATGTCCCCTTTCAGGAGAGGGTGACCAAGAGCTAAGGGGGACCTTTGTGGGGGATGAAGGAGGGGCGAGTACTTTTTGTAACTTTGTCGGTGCCTTTGTGGTGACACTTTTGTGTACTTTGTATGCAAAAACAAAGAATTTCACTGCATCTCGCCAGGTGACAAAGTATCATCATGTTTGGAATGCTCAACACATAGACTCACCGCCAAAGTTCTCACATATGGGTAACACATGTATGTTAGAGACGTCAATATTCATACCGCTGGTTGTGTGAAAAATTCCTCTCCCACAAACATACTCTACAACCACAATATTCATATCGCTGGATGTGTGAAAAATACCTCTCCCACAAACATACTCTACAACCACAAATTGCCCGCAGTAAAACTCAAAAATACCACAGGCTGCGGACATCTAAATAACAACCAAAAGTGTCGGACACACTCAACAGATCAGGCAGCACCTGTGGGAAAGAGGAAAAGAGATAACATTTCATGCAGAAGACCCAACATCCGGACCTTCTTTAACCTGAAACGTTAACTGCCATTTTACCACCTAAGATGCTGACTGACCCACTGGGGATTTCCAGTATTTACTGTCCTTATTTCTGAGTCGTGTGTGCCATGTAAGTACACATGCGATACGTGCCATTTTAAAGGGATAGTCCACGATTGTTTTGGCTCTACAGAACCATTCTACAGCCCAAGAGAGCCTGCTTATATTTACGTTCTGGTAAATGGCCATGTGATTTTGCCTTCAAAATGACTAGAAATGTTTAAACAAGGAACGGCAGATGCTGGTTTGCAAAAGACACAAAGTGCTGGTGCAACTCCACGGGTCAGGCAGCATCTCTGGAGAAATGGATAGCTGACATTTCCGGTAGGCCAGACTAGAAAAAAAAAAATCAGGTATGTGACAAAAGGATTGAGGAGTTGCGAATTGTGAAGCCAGAGGAAGGAATGTAGGGAGAGGGGGGGGGGGGAAGGAGAAATAGGTATGAATCCAGGTGGGGCACAGAAGAGGGGCAGGGGAAGAAAGAGGGGTGAGGGGGCAAAGATAGAAACTAAATGCTGGAGTAACTTAGTGGGACCGGCGGCATCTATGGACAGAAGGAATGGGTGACGTTTCGGGTCGAGACCCTTCTTCAGACAGTCAGGCGAGAGGGAAACTAGAGGTCAGAAAAGGAACAGTACAAATCACTGCCAGCACCGATGGTGCACAATGGTTCACATTTGGCTGTGGATGAGGTGATAACAGAGGAATACAAACAATGAAAGCAGCAGGCCGACTAGGGTAGGGGAAGGCACGGAGAGAGGATAAATCAATGTTCATACCACTGGTTGTAAGCTGCCCAAGCAAAATATGATGTCTATTGAGCTAGTAAGAATTTCACTGTTCCATTGCCGGTAATTATCACAATGAAACTCTCGTGAATCTTGAATTGACTCTCGTGTGCTGACTCCACCATGTCTTGCATTGTAATTGTTTTACTGTAAATTACTTTAAGTATGCAGGTGAGTGGATGAAAGTGGGGGAGTGGATGTGAATGTGCAGAGCATAAAATGGGATCAGGGTGATTAATGTTTGGTGCAGACTAAGAATACTCTGTGCCCCACCCTGGACTGTATACCATGATCGATCCCACCCCATGCGTAACTCAATGCAGACAGGAGTTAAATCCATAGTGAATAATTACAACAGGGCCATCATTTCTGGCTACAATTACCCCCCCAGCTACACTTCCCACGCCACCCGCCTGTAGCCTCTCCTGATGAGGGCAATCGAATATGTTTGCTGTTTGTTTAATTGAATGTAGTTTAGTTTAGAGATACAGCGCTGAAACAGACCCTTCTGGATCCGCACCGACCAGCGATCCCCACATATTAACACTATTCTACACACACTAGGGACAATTTTTTACATTTATACTAAGGCAATTAACCTACAAACCCGTACGTCTTTGGAGTGTGGGAGGCAACCGAAGATGTCGTAGAAAACCCACAGACAAGCACCCGTGGTCGGGTTTGAACCCGGGTGTCTGGCGCGGCAAGCGCTGTAAGGCAGCAACTCTACCGCTGCGCCACCGTGCTCCTTGCAGATATCTCACAGTAAGAGGTGGGAATGCTTTCTCCTTACCCATGGCCTGAGCCAGAGCAATGACCACCTCCTGGCACGTGGTCTTCTCGCTGACACCACAGACCACTCGCTGAACCCCGTCCACCCACACCTTCAGCTCCATGCTCGGAAGGTCCAGCCAGCCGCGGGACGGGGAGAGGGTGGAGGGAACGAATACCCAAAGTCAGACCTTCATGAAGATCTTCAGTCTGTGTATTACGATGCCTCGCAGTGTGAAGTCAAATCTGGGGGAAGAAAAGACAGGCGAGGTCAGAGTTGGAGCTGCTGGAGATGGGACAGCGTTCTGTTGCTTTCAATAATCGAACACACGCCTTACATCTAATAGAACACAGGACACAGAACAACACAGCAAAGGAACAGGCCCTTCAACCCAACATGTCCATGCCGAACATGATGCCTATTCAACAGAATTGCTTCTGCTGCATGTCTTCCATATCCCTCTAATCCCTGAATATCCATGTGGCTATCTAAAAGCCTTTTAAACACCACTTTTGTATCTGCTTTCACTACCACCCCAGGTAGCAAGTTCCAGGCGCCCACCAGACTCTGTGTGAAGACTTACCCCGTATAGCTCCTCTAAACTTTCTCCCTCTCACCTTATAGCAATGCCCTCTAGTCTTTGACATTTACAGCCTAGTGAGGGACCTGAAGCCATAGGTCACAGTGAGGATACAGAATGTTAACCCTGTAAGTGGAAGTGGCTGGTAAAATCGGATTGTTTTTGAAGTAATCCATCCATCATTTTATTAGGTCAATGAAGGTCAAAAATCTCTCTGGAGGTAAATGTTATCTGTGGCATCACTGCTCATTTCATTAGAGGCAACTCCACACTGGGGCAAATGCAGATGTCGCTGAAGGGTCAGGGGTCAAATTTTCTGCTGGACACTAAGACCTAACTGGGCACAAATTTGCTGCACTCTGGATGAAACTGATTTTCAATCACACAGCAGGAGTTGTTTTCATAATTGTATGCAAAGTACTTCTCACCTCTGGTGGTGCTGAAGATAACTTGCTGCAATGTTACTGCTCCCATAAATCTATTGATGCCTCCCTGCTGACGAGCCATTGATTCCACAGTCACGGTGACACAGCAGTAGAGTCGCTGCCTCAGAGCAAAACGCAGCGCCAGGGTCCCGGGTTCGATCTCGACTAACGGGTGCTGTCTGTATGGAGTTTGTACGTTCTCCCCGTGATCTGCGTGGGTTTTCTCCGAGATCTTCGGTTTCCTCCCACACTCCAAAGCCGCACAGGTTTGTAGGTTAATTGGCTTGATAAAAATGTTAAATTGTCCAAGTTGGCGATATGCAGAGTACTGCCCTGCCAACTACAAAATTCAGAAGATTCAGAAGCTTTGCAGTGTAACTGTATGGGATTGTGTATGCATATGTAAGGTTCCACATGACCTAACTATTGTTGCTAAGCTGATATTGTTGCTAAGCTAATGGTGACTTGACATACGAAGTCCAGTACAACACTGTTAATCTCTCCAACTTGGGCCTCCGGTAGTGCGAGACTTGGATTCATACACAACTGTATGCTACTCCTCCGAATCGCCCGACACACTTTAAGATGTCAGGCAGATGAATAATAAATGTTCCAGTTTACCGGGAACTTGGGAAATACGGCTCTGGTAAGTTTCAATCGAGCACAGGAAGCAGAGCCAGGTGAGTTTAAAGAGGGTGTGGGACCTGAGGCCCAGATCAGTTGAAAGGGAGTGTGGGAACAGGTCTGAAGAAGGGTCTCGACCCAAAACGTAACCCATTTCTTCTCTCCAGAGGTGCTGCCTGTCCCGCTGAGTTACTCCAGCATTTTGTGTCTATCTCCGGTGGGAATGGGGAGCCCAGTTTGTGGGAAGAAGCATAAGAACGGAGACCTTTGTGAGTGGAAGGGAACATGTATCTGCAAACCATGAGCCGGATGCCGACTCCCATTGGGATTTCCGAATGATTGGAAAATGGATTATAGGAGTTATACTGTGCATAGCTTCTATTTATTTGTTGCGGTATAGGATATTTATTCCCTGCGTAGTTGCAGAGTTGCTGTTTATTCAGCAATACCCGAGTTACTCACAAGGTTCGGGATGGTACGGTGGGGCAGGGGTGAGCTACTGCCTTACAGCTCCTGAGACCTGGGTTCGATCCTTACTACAAGTGCTGTCTGTACGGAGTTTGTACCTTCTCCCCGTGACCTGCGTGGGTTTTCTCCGAGATCTTCAGTTTCCTCCCACACCCCAAAGACGTACAGGTTTGTAGGTTAATTGGCTTGGTGTAAATGTAAAATTGTCCCTAGTGTGTGTAGGATAGTGTTAATCAAAGATCCTATAGGATCTTTGGTGTTAATGTGCAGGGATTGCTGGTCGGGGCGGACCCGGTGGGCCAAAGGGCCGGTTTCCACGCTGTATCTTTAAACTAAACTAAATTAAAAGGTAACCGTGCCAATTCCTGTTTGTTCAGCAAAATGTGGGTTGAAATCAACATGGTGTCAGGTGGCAATGGATGATTAGATCCCTGAAGAGCTGTATGGAGGACTGAACAGGTCTAAAGGTTACTGCAAATCTCCAAAGAGAGTCATTATTCTTTAACTCTGGCCCAGCTCCCCTCCCTGCCAGGGAATTAATGAACTGCAGGTCTGCGCTGACACGGTCTGCCTTCTCCACATGTCCTGTGCAGGAATTAAGCAGACATCTCAGACAAAAAGTGCCCTCTCTGTAATCTAAAATCTCATCAGCCATACAGATCCTCTTTTAGAGACGTCCATCTTTCAGCAAAGGCAGATTAAATTTTAAAAAAACTAATTACAGCAGCAGCTCGTCCCTGACTTATAATCAAAACAATCAGAGAGCCAGAGGGAAAGCCTCTTGAAACTGTTCCACCAAATCATTAGATAATTGTTCATTCATTTGATGCAACGGTCAAAACACTAATCTATTCCATAGAACGCACTCTATCGGGGTGCATCACACATTAGTATAACTGCCCTGCCCAAGGCTTCAGGATGTTGCAGTGAGTTGTGAACATAGCCCAGTCCATCGTGCAAACCAGTCTCGCCCCCCCCCAACCCACACCCTTCCCATCTACACTTCACACTGCCTTGGGAAAACAACCAACACAATCAAGGACCATTCAGCTCTCCACCATTCTGTCTTATCCTCTTTCCCGTTGGGCAGGAGATGCAAAAGCTTAAAAAACCCGTACCATCTGATTCAAGGACACGCACAGTGGCGCAGCGTTAGAGTTGCTACCTTACAGTGCCAGAGACCCGCGATTTATCCCGACTGCAGGCGCAGTCTGTATGGAGTTTGTACGTTCTCCCTGTGACCATGTGGGTTTTCTACGGGTGCTCCGGTTTCCTCCCATATTTCAAAGACGTGAAGGTTTGTAGGTTAATTGGCTTGTGTAAATTGTCCCTTAGTGTGTAGGATGGAACTAGATATGAGTGATTGCTGGTTGACGCGGACTTGGGGTGCTGAAGGGCCTGCTTCTACACTGTGTCTCTAAAACGAAACTCAAACTAAAGCAGCTTATTTTCTGCTGTTATCAAATGGATCTGCCATACGCTCATAAGGTCATAAGGAATAGGAGTAGAATTAGGCCTTTTGGTCCATCAAGTCTACTCCGCCATTCAATCATGGCTGATCTATCTCTCCCTCCTAACCTCATACGCTAAGGATGAATTCCTCTGCTTCCAATTTATCAATTTGCAGCAGTACCTGCACTTGCGTTCATCTGCATTTTCTCTGGACTTGTAACAATATCTCCTACACCCCATTATTTCTTCCTTTTCATTACCCGATATGTTTACGTGAGGTTTGATTTGCCTGAACATCAAAGCTGGTCTTTGATTCTCAGTAAGCAGAGCAATAACAAGCCAACACAATTTCCCCACAATCCCCTGTATTTGCAATCAGCTAGTAAACTAAGTCATGACAATTTTCAGTGGATCCCAGCTCTTGCAGCCTTTAGAGGGAGTGAATTTGAGACTTCCATCCCTGTATTGTGCAAAATAATGAGAGCATCCGATGGGCAGGGCGTCACGGTGGGAGAGGTGGAATAATGCAAGTGCATCCTCAGCTTTTGACTGGGTTTGTATCAAAGTCAGGGCTTAACTTGTCAACGGACACGCATTGTCAAATTGATGCATGTCCAACAGTGGATTCTGGCTCTCTCCAATATTTAAATCCTTTTTTTCCCCGTCCAGTGCTGGAGACAAAACCATCCTGGATTTAAATCTTTTTTTTTTTAAACCCAGCTGTCAAGAGATTAACAAAGAACGAGCAGATTTGTTTTGTGCAGACTGACCTTTGACTCTCAAAGCTTTTTGTCTCTATGAGGTATAAATTGTAAATAGCTGGGATTATGAGAGTGAAAGAAGACCTACAAATGTAATATAGTGGTTATCCAAAGGCTCTAATCGTTTGAACAAGCTCTGTCATCAGCTGCAGGATCTACAACTGGAATCATCCATTGTTTTTATCTGAACTCTGGGCTAAACACTAACATGGAAGTAACTACTGACATAGAGCTTTGCATCAGGAGCGCTAATGATGGAAAATTGCTTCCTTTCGATTTTCTTCTGCAAATGAATATTAGGAGTCCTCCCTGCTCTGTCTTGCTGTTTCAGGAGGACTGATATTTTACTGCGTGTCTTTCGATGGATTCAAGAGATCAGTAGGTGGTTGAAAGAGTAGAGAAATAGAATAAACTGTCAGGCATGAGGTAAACTGACAATTAAAATACATTTTCAGCATAAACCCCGGGCAAAGGTGCAAAGAGTGATAAAATAAACTGGGGCAGACCGGATGAAAACTGTGACAGACAGACACAAAATGCTGGAGTAACACAGCGGGCCAGGCAGCATCTCTGGGTGACGTTTTGGGTAGAGACCCTTCTTCAGGTCTGAAATCCACAATCCAGCATCCACAGTATGAGCCAGCACCTTCAGGAACTGTGTTGGCAGCAGAGGGGCTGTACATGGCAAAGCAGCCATTTAATACACTGCAGGAGTGAACGTACTGCTACTTTGACAGGAATGAATGCAACACGTTGCTGCCACAAATAGTGGCAAAAGATGCAGTATTTGGTTTTAATGGCCTGAACCTGCACTTCCTGGCTCTCCCGGTAAACTTCCCAAATATGGCCATTCCCCAGAGTCCTAACCACACCAATTCAAGTCACGATAGAAACAAAATGCAGGAGTAACTCAGCAGGACAGGCAGCATCTCCCGATAGAAGGAATGGGGGACCATTCGGTTTAAACCAGTATCTGCAGTTCCTTCACGCTCCTTCTTTTTGTTTACAAAGCCCCCACCTACATCAAAAATCTGCTTTCCCACCACACCACCTCCAGGTCCCTCACATCGGCCGACTTGGGGTTACTGACCATCCCGCGGTCTAGGCGTAAGCTCAGGGGCGACCGCGCTTTTGCGGTTGCAGCTTCTAGACTGTGGAGCAGCATCCCTCTTCCCATCAGAACTGCGCCCTCCATCAACTCTTTTAAGACTAGACTTAAAACTTATTTCCACTCTCAAGCCTTTCTTGAGGTCCTCTGAGGGAGCGCTGTATGTATGAATTTATGTATGTATTGTTAGATCTATGTACAACTGTATGTAGCACATTAGTACCTGCACTAATGTAAAGCACTTTGGTCAATGAGAGTTGTTTTTAAATGTGCTATAGAAATAAAATTGACTTGACTTGACTTCCTATACTAATTGAAGTCAAGTTATACATTGGCATTCCCTTCTCATCTCCCTCTGCTGTTTTCTGTAATACAGTTCTTTAGGAAGCCCCGTTGTAATATGAGGTCCACCGTTCTCTCAGAGGAAATGCCTGAGACACAGATTACATTTAAAACCTCCAGAGCTAATGGCTGCTGGTGCATTGCTTCAGAATGTTCAAAGCATTTTGTTTAATTTGACAGACTCCTTGTCACCCAAAGGACACACAGAGGTTTATATATCAGTCGAGTGCTCGATTGTTGGGATGACAATGACCCCACTGAGATGACCTTTCACTAGAACTGAGCATCACCAGGACATTCTCTTCTTGGAGGAGTCAGTCAGTCAGTCAGTGTGGAACAACCACAAAGTGGAGGGCCAGTCAGATTGAAATAAACATGTACCCAAGAGAAGTCAGTTCAGTTCAAAACAGTAAAGAGTAGTGGATCCTGCACTGCAGTTAACATGAAGATGGACACAAGGATAGAAAAGGATTAAGTGACATTTCGGGTCGAGACCCTTCTTCACTCGTGCACAGAAGACCCTTCTTCAGTCTCGACCCAAAGCGTCACCTATTCCTTTTCTCCAGAGATGTTGTCTGACCCGCTGAGTTACTCCAGGTTTTTGTGTCTATCTTCAGGATTTAAACCAGCATCTGCAGTTCTTCCTACCCTGAAGTTAACATATTCAGTAATGAAATGAGGTCTGCGCTCATATCAAATGACCAGCATTACCCAAATGAAGGTCCCAGTCAGTTTATCACACCCTCAAACTCCTGCATGGATTGAACTCTGCCAAATTGTTTTTTATTGTCTGTTCGGCTCATAAAATAACACTGCCTTTCAATCCGAATCAGGCGTTTACAGCTGTACATGGAGAAAGAGATATGTTTTACCATGGCCAATATCCATTAACTGGTACGTAACCAGGCAGCTGCCGCCTGTATCCTAGACACATGCAGGAATTAAAAGGCGACTGCTTTCAGAGGGACAGTTTAAGCACACACACAACCCGTACACCATGCTTACCATCACTCGCGCTAAATACCACGGGAAGTCCTAAATTCACCAATGGGAATAGAGTATTTTAAATACCAAACTTGTTTAGAATTGTTACTGCCACAGTGATGCCTGGTGTAACAGTTATTTCTGCTGCCTCCCAGTTCCAGTGACCCAGTTCAATCCTGAGCTCAGGTATTGTCTGTGTGGAGTTTGCAGGTTCTCCTGGTGACCATGTGGGTTTCTGCTAGGCGCTCCGGTTTACTCCCACATCCTAAACATGTGCTGGTGTGTTCCATGGCCACTGTAAATCATCCCACAGTGTAGATTATTGGCAAAAGAACCAACTGGGCAAATGACAGTAGGAGTACAAAGAAATAAGGTGAGGCGGGAATGCAGTATTGAGAAGGTAGACACAAATGCTGGAGAAACTCAGCAGGTGAGGCAGCATCTAAGGAGTGAAGGAAATAGGCAACGTTTCGGGCCAAAACCCTTCTTCAGACAGAAATTTGGCCCGAAATGTTGCCTATTTCCTTCGCTCCATAGATGCTGCCTCACCCGCTGAGTTTCTCCAGCATTTTTGTCTACCTTCGTTTTTCCAGCATCTGCAGTTCCTTCTTCAACATGCAGTATTGAGAGTTTAGTTTTGTTTAGAGACACAGCGCAGAAACAGCCCCTTCGGCCCACCGAGTCCGCGCCGACCGGTGATCCCCGCACATTAGCACCATCCTACACACACACGGGACAATTTACATTTATACCAAGCCAATTAACCTACAAATCTGTACGTCTTTGGAGTGTGGGAGGAAACTGAAGATCTCGGAGAAAACCCACGCGGTCACGGAGAGAACGTACAAACTCCGTACAGACAGCACCCGTAGTCGAGATCGGACCCGGGTCTATGGGGCTGTAAGGCTGCAACTCTAACACTGCGCCACCGTGCTGGCCTAAGCTGGCAGCTTGTACGGATCTGATGGTCACCTTCCGTGCCGCAATAAATAAAGGGCTTGTCCCACTTGGCCACCATTGGCGCGTCACGCAGATGGCACGCGAAGATTTTGTACATCACAAAATCCTGCGACGCCGCGTGTCACTGCCTATGTCACGTGCGTGTCACGACGCGCGTGCCGTGCGTCGTGACGCGTAAATTATGTCGCGTAAATTACGTGCAAATGACGGCCAAGTGGGACAGGCCCTTAAGACTCATTTGAACTCACCAGAGACACAAATTTCTCTCACCTACCTCCATGCATCACTGGGCTGAACATTTGTTGCAACTCAAATGCAGGAACAGAGTCACAATGCTTGTGAGGTTTCCTTTAAAGGGTTCCGTCTATTTTTTAGACAGTTTCAAATGGATTGCACCTAAACGTCTGAAGCAGAGCAATCGTCTACATGGTAAAGAATGTTGACATTTAAGGGAAATTTTAAGGAGCACGAGAGATAAAGTATCACAATTCTGTAAACGTTTGGCAACTTGGATGCTTTGTCAAGTCAAAATAAGATATTAGCTGAACCAAGCTTGGCAAGGGTAAAGAAACCCAAGGTGCTGGATATAATGAATGCTGAAGTCAATGCAACAGCTTGTATTTATGCTAATCCTTTTAACATGGTAAAATGGTCCCATGGAGTGACATCAAACAGAATTGAACATTGAGCTAAGGAGAGATTAGGGCAATTGACAAAAAGCTTAGATGGAGGCAGGCTTTCTTTCAGGAGAATAGAGAGATAAAGGAAAGGAAGTTAAGGAGGGAATCACAAACCCCATGGGAGAGAGCCAAAGGAGATTGCAGCATCAAGGAGTGCAAATCCATACATTTTAAACCTGAGATTTTTCTTGACTGCAACTCTGTGCGCTAAGGGGATTGTGAAGTACGAGGCTGGATCTGGACAGGAAAGATTTGGATCAGTGGTTCTAAATGTACCTATTTTATGTTTCTATAGATTCAATGTTTCTATAGATGGAGCTCTAGGGGCTAGTGGAATCAAGGGATACGGGGAGAAGGCAGGCACGGGTTATTGATTGGGGACGGTCAGCCATGATCACAATGAATGGCGGTGCTGGCTCGAAGGGCCGAATGGCCTCCTCCTGTACCTATTTTCTATGTTCCTATGCTGAATGTCAATGCCGGTGCTGTGTGGGGTAGTGTGAGGAAGCCTGGCTAGTACCTTGCCTGCACTGTATCACCCGTCTCCCTGCTCATTGTCGTGGTTTACCTAATGAGCATTACTATATCCGAGTGTACCTTGGCTGTGGTGCACCATCATGATGGATGTCTGGTGTTAAAGAAGGAACTGCAGATGCTGGAGAATCGAGGGTACACAAAATGCTGGAGAAACTCAGCGGGTGCAGCAGCATCTATGGAGCGAAGGAGATAGGTAATGTTTCGGGCTGAAACCCTTCTTCATGATGGATGTCTTTCGCTTTCATCCACTCCCTGCACACTGAGGGACAATTTACAGAGGCCAATTAACCTACAAAATCCACACTTCTTTGGGATGGAGGAACAAACCAGAAGAAACCTCACATGGTCACAGAGAGAACGTAGAAACTTGCACTGACAGCACCAAAGGTCAGGATTGACCCCAGGTCTCTGTCTTCTGGTTCCTCGTCTACTTGCCAGTGAAACTAGTTTCTCCTCACTTATTCTTTCACAGGCTGTCATTAACATACATAAATGTATACAAAAGATATGCAGTCTCAGACTGATGACGGGTCTCTCACCCGAAACGTCACCTTTTCCTTTTCTGCAGAGATGCTGTGTGACCCGCTGAGTTACTCCAGCTTTTTGTGTCTGTCTTCGGTTTTAACCAGCATCCGCAGTTCCTTCCTACACATTTTGTCTGAGGAAGGATGTCCTGGCATCGGAGAGGGTCCGGAGGAGATTTATGTGAATGATCCCAGGAATGAGTGGGTTAACATATGATGAGCGTTTGAAGATTCTGGGCTTATGCTCGCTGGAGTTTAGAAAGATGATGGGGGACCTGATTGAGACCTACTGAATAGTAAAAGGCCTGGATAGAGTGAATGTGGAGAGGATGTTTCCACTAGTGGTAGAGTCTAGGACCAGAGACCATAGCCTCAGAATAAAAGGATGTACCTTTAGAAAGGAGATGAGAAGGAATTTCTTTAGTCAGAGGGTGGTGAATCTGTCTAATTCATTACCACAGATGGCTGTGGAGGCCAAGTCAATAAATATTTTGAAGGTGGAGATTGATAGATTCTTGATTAGTATGGGTGCCAGGGGTTATGGGGAGAAGGCAGGAGAATGGGGTTGAAGGGAAAGATAGATCAGCCATTTTGAATGGCAGAATAGATTTGGTGGGCCAAATGGCCTAATTTTTATATTTTTATTTGTACATATTTTTATATACATTTTTGTATGTTGATGAAAACCTGCGAAAGAGGAAGTAAGGAGAAACTGGATACACTGGTAAGTAGATGAGGAAGCAGAGGGTAGTTTTAGGATAATCTGCAAAATTATAGTGAGGTGCAATGATATGTAATGTCCTGCGTAGAAGGGTGGTGGAAGCAGATTCTTTATTAACTTTCAGGAAAGGATGATGTGAATATGAATGAATATCTTTGCCATCACAAGCCACCTTTCCTTCAGAAACTACAGACCTGTGATTCAGTTAATGGCAATGTCTTGGATTTGGTAGCTAAAATGAAAGTGCACTGTTTCAGCAAGAACAAGGACAAGAGCAAGCCAACATTCTTCCTTCTTCCACCCTATGTTGTGTCTTTATATCTCTGCTGCAGGCGAAAATGACAGGGCAGCATACAGATGACGCTTCTGCCTTACAGCGCCAGAGTCCCGGGTTCGATCCTGACTACGGGTGTTTGTCCGTACGGAGTTTCTACATTCTCCCCGTGACCTGCGTGGGTTTTCTCGGAGATCTTCGGATTCCTCCCACGCTCCATAGACCAACAGGTTTGTCGGTTAATTGGCTTGGTGTAAATGCAAAATTGTCCCTGGTGTGTGTAGGATAGTGTTAATGTGTGGGGATTTCTGGTTGGTGTGGACTCGGTGGGATGAAGGGCCTGTTTCCGTACTGAATCTAAACTAAACTAAAGTAAACATACAAATACTGGCAGACTGGAATTCATTGCATGTGAATTGTGGAATGGTTTCCGAAATGGAGACGCAGCTTTCTTCGTTCCTACCACCACATTTACAGGGCCCCGAGTTGCACCGATTCCACATAATGGTGGACTACCTCTCCTGAATTCCCTCATCTGCAGTCCAGGCAAGAATATATGCAGTTTATCGAATGGATTGGATTGGAAGATACAGCATGGAAACAAACCCATCGGTTCTCCGAGTCCACACAGCCATTGATCGTCTGTTCACAGTTCTATGTTATTCCACTTTCTCATCCACTCCCTACACATCCGGGGGAATTTAGAGGCCAATTAACCTATAAACCCGCACGTCTTTGGGATGAGGGTGGAATCCAGAGCACCTGGATGAAACCCATGCGGCCACAGCGAGAGCATGCAATCTCCATACAGACAGTACCCGTGGTCAGGATCGAACCATGATCTCTGGCGCAGTGAGGCAGCTGCGCCTCTGTGCCGCCCACTGGTTGTACATTTTACAATTGCTCAGTGGTCACAATGTGCAAAAAGGGTTCCATGTTGTAACTGGGCCTTTAAACTAACGGCACACGCATGGCGGTTTTAAAGGTTGGTCTGCAGTCTGTAATCTATAGCAGTGTCTGCAGACATACAGGTCCATGGTGGAGGTAGACAAAAATGCTGGAGAGACTCAGCGGGTGAGGCAGCATCTAGGGAGCGAAGGAAATAGGCGGTGTTTCGGGTCGAGACCCTATGTCCATGGTGGAGGTGCCTTCAGATTAAAGGATCTGATCATCTGTGGCTTTAAGGTCACATTGTCATGGGTGTTACCAGAGCCTTGATTTCATCAAAAAAGAATTTGCATTCACACATTAATGCAGTATTTCTGAAATGAGTGGGCTGTTGTAATGGTAAACCCCCTAGGTTTGAGATTCAGATCAACAGGATCTACCAGCATTTGGCAAGGCAAGGACTGATTAGGGATAGTCAGTATGGCTTTGTGTGTGGGGAAACTGTCTCACCAATTTGATTGAGTGTTTTAAAGAGGTAATCAATGTGATTAATGAGACAACGTATTTGACATTGTCCACGTGGCCTTTGTCAGTACCACACGGTAAGCTGCTCTGGAAGATTAAATCATCTAGGATCCATGAAAATTCATCCATTGTATACATGAGGCCCTCACTCGTGTCTCCTTGGTACCCCGCAGCTCCGCCCTTGCTCCCCCTCGTCACAACAGAGACAGAGTCCCCCTAGTCCTTACCTTCCACCCCATCAGCCATCGCATACAACACATAATCCTCCAAGATTTATGCCACCTCCAACGGGATCCCAGCACTAGCCACATTTTCCCATCTCCACCCCTTTCCGCCTTCTGCAGAGACAGTTCCCTCCGCAACTGCCTGGTTAACTCATCCCTTCCCACTCAAACATCCGCTCACCAGGTACCTTCCCCTCCAACTGCAAAAGATGCAACACCTGTCGCTGTACCTCCTCCCTCGACTCTGTCCAGGGACCCCGACAGTCCTTTCAGGTTAGGCAGAGGCTCACCTGCACCTCCTCCAACTTAATCTACTGTACCCATTGTTCAAGATGTGGACTCTTGTACATCGATGAGACCAAAGGTAGACTGGGCGATCATTTCGCGGAACACCTTTGCTCAGCCCACCTGACCAACCTGATCTCCCAGTTGCTGGACACTTTAATTCTCCTTCCCATTCCTACACAGACCTTTCTGTCCTCGGTCTCCGCCATTGTCAGAGTGAGGCTAAACGCAAATTGGAGGAACAGCATCTCATATTTTGCTTGGACATCTTACAGCCCAATGGTTAGACACAGGAGTAACTCAACGGGACAGGCAGCATCTCTGGAGACCCTTCTGAGGGTCGCGACCCGAAACATTCTTTCTCTCCAGAGATGCTGCCTGTCCCGCTGAGTTACTCCAACTTTTTGTGTCTATCTTCGGTTTAAACCAACATCTGCAGTTCCATCTTACAGCCCAGTGGTATGAATATTGATTTCTCTCACTTCAGGTAGTCATGAAACTGGAAAGGGCACAAAAAAGTTTCACGAGGATGTTACCAGGTCCGGACAGCTTGAGTTACAGGGAGAGGTTTGATAGGCTAGGTTTTCACACCTACTGCGTAGGAGGCTAAGGGGTGACCTTATGGGGAGTATAAAATCATAAGTGGAATAAATAGCCGCAATCTTTTCCCCAGGGTAGGGGATTCTAAAACTAGAGAGCAAAGGTTTAAGGTGAGAGTGAAAGGATTTAAAAAGGGCCAGAGGGAGCATTTTTTTTTTCATTTATAGGGTACATAGAACGAGCTGCCAGAGGAAGTGTTTTTTTTAAATAATTGTTTTGAAGTTTTGATGCAGCGTGGAAACAGGTCCTTCAGCCCATTGAACCCATGCCAACCAGCGATCCCCGCACACTAACACTATCCTACACTCACTAGGGACAAACAATGACAACCTACACCGGTAAGTCTTTGGAGTGTGCGAGGAAACCGGATCACCCGGGTAAAACCCATGCGGTCACAGGGAGAACGTACAAAGTCCAAACACATAGTCGGGGTTCTGGCGCTGTAAGGCAGCAAATCCAATGCTGAATCACCATGTCACCTTGGATACAATTGGCACAATGACAACATTTAATTAGGACTCTGAGAGCGTTACCTGGTTAGGAAAGGTTTGAAGAGATGTGAGCCAGGCACAGGCCACTGGGACTAGCTTGGTTAAGCAACTCTCTCAGCATGGGACAGGTTAGGCCAAAAGGTGCAGCTGACCGCACGAGGTGGAGAGGTACCCTGAACCAACATCTCAAAACGGGGGAAGAGAAACTGTTGAACGCAGCGGCAGACAAGCGGGCGCGCAGAAAGGAGCGCAGCAACTTCAGCAAACAGAGACCACACACACACACAAATGTGACCTTTGCCACAGAGACTGTCACTCCCACATTGGACTCTTCAGCCACAAGCGACGCTGCTCCAGCCGAGGTTTGGAGCAAGCAGCCAACAACTAGGATGCATCACCCATGGTCAGTCATGACCGAGGAGGGCCTACTAAGCTCTGACCCTGTAGCCACAAAACACATTACAAATACTGATAAGTTGAAGCATGTCAATCAACATGCCTTAAGAAGGGTCTCGACCTGAAGAATCCCCCATTCCTTCTCTCCAGAGATGCTGCCTGTCCCGTTGAGTTACTCCAGCTTCTTGTGTCTATCTTCGGTTTAAACCAGCATCTGCAGTTCCTTCTTTCACAACATGTCTTGATTTTCTGAAGACGTGTCCCGACCCAAATATCACCAATGCATGTTAGAAACATAGAAACATAGAAATTAGGTGCAGGAGCAGGCCATTCGGCCCTTCGAGCCTGCACCGCCATTCAATATGATCATGGCTGATCATCCAACTCAGTATCCTATACCTGCCTGCTCTCCATACCCCCTGATCCCTTCAGCCACAAGGGCCACATCCAACTCCCTCTTAAATATGGCCAACGAACTGGCCTCAACTACCTTCTGTGGCAGAGAATTCCACAGATTCACCACTCTCTGTGTGAAAAACGATTTTCTCATTTCGGTCCTAAAAGACGTCCCCCTTATCCTTAAACTGTGACCCCTTGTCCTGGACTTCCCCAACATCGGGAACAATCCTTCCTGCATCTAGACTGTCCAACCCTTTAAGAATTTTGTAAGTCTCTATGAGATCACCCCTCAATCTTCTAAATTACAGCGAGTACAAGCCGAGTCTATCCAGTCTTTCTTCATATGGAAGTCGTGCCTCCCAGGGAATCAGTCTGGTGAACCTTCTCTGCACTCCCTCTATGGCAAGAATGTCTTTCCTCAAGATTAGGAGACCAAAACCGTACGCAATACTCCAGGTGTGGCCTCACCAAGACCCTGTACAAATTGCTGTAAGAACCTCCCTGCTCTTGTACTCAAATCCTTTTGCTATGAATGCCAACATACCATTCGCTTTTCTTCACAGCCTGCTGCACCTGCATGCCTACTTTCAATGACTGTGTACCATGACACCCAGGTCTCGCTGCATCTCCCCTTTTCCTAATCGGTCACCATTCAAATAATAGTCTACCTTCCCTGGTTTTTGCACCAAAGTGGATAACCTCACGTTTATCCACATTATAACTGCATCTGCCATGCATTTGCCCACTCACCCAGTCTATCCAAGTCATCCTGCAGCCTCCTAGCATCCTCCTCACAGCTAACACTGTCTCCCAGCTTCGTGTCATCCGCAAACTTCGAGATGTTGCATTTAATTCCCTCGTCCAAATCATTAATGTAAATTGTAAATAGCTGGGGTCCCAGCACTGAGCCTTGCGGGCACCCCACTAGTCACTGTCTAGCCATCCTGAAAAGGACCCGTTCACTCCTACTCTTTGCTTCCTGTCTGCCAGCCAGTTCTCTATCCACATCAATACTGAACCACCAATACCATGTGCTTTAAGTTTGTATACCAATCTCTTGTGTGAGGGACCTTGTCGAAAGCCTTCGAAAGTCCAGATACAACACATCCACTGCTTCTCCCTTATCCACTCTACTAGTTACATCCTCAAAAAATTCAATAAGATTCGTCAGACATGATTTACCCTTCGTAAATCCATGCTGACTTTGACCAATGATTTCACCACTTTTCCAAATGCGCTGCTATCCCATCTTTAATAATTGACTCTAGCAATTTCCCCACTATCGATGTTAGACTAACTGGTATGTTCTCTGGAGATGCTGAGCTACTCTAGCTCATTGTGTCGTCATTGATCCATTCAGCATGGTCCCCATGGCCTTCCCATTATTGCAACTAATTGATCCCGGCCTTTTGCCTCCACCAAGCTATCTTTAACTTGTCATGTGGAAAATTCTCAGACTAAAGTACTTCCTCATATCCGACAGAAACCATTACTATTTAAGGGTCTGGAGCTGTATTTGTTTGTTCTAGCTAATTTGTACATTAGTATTCTGTATTATCCTTTCTCCATATCCTATACTATGCTGACCCCTGATTTCCAAGCTAGCAGTGGTTCAGCTAGCAGAGACACATCCCCATGGTGCATGGGACATGGGATTCAATTCTGACATGGAGTGTTGTCTGTGAATGGTGGGCTTCTTTCAGGTGCTCCAGTTTTCCTTCCTACAGGTGCTCCAGTTTTCCTTCCTACATATCTCCAGTTTTCCCCCTCATCCCAAGGATGTGTGCGTGGGTTGGTTGTTAATTGCCCCTGGTTTGGGTGGAATTGATGAGAATGTGGATGGATTAAAGAATGTGATTAATGTAGCATCAGTGTAATGGTGGTCAGCGTGGACTTGGTGCACAGAAAGAGCCTGAATGCATCCTGGATTTCTCCACGACTCGGCCATCCTTAAATTGGTGGGAACCAGGGTTGGGGAACTGTTCAGGAAACAGCAGAAGTAACTTCAGGTATTGGAAATCAAAAGTGAAACATATATTGAAGATGGACACAAAATGCCAGAGTCACTAAGCAGGGCAGGCAGCATCTGTGGAGAGAAGGAATTGGTGACGTTTCGGGTCGAAAAGAAACACATATTGATGGACACACTCAGCATCAGAGAATTCCAAGCTAATATAGCACAATAACAGGTCGTTTGGCCAAGCTGCTAATATTGTAGCTCAAAGACTTCTTATCTTCATCATTAACTGTTGTTCTCTTTGGGCTCAAAGACTTGTCATCCTTATCGTAAACTGTGGTTCCCCTTTGCGCAGATACTGCCTGCTTTGTTGTGTGTTTCCAGTAATTTTGGTTTTTATTATAATGTTAGTCAGTCTACTTGGCCAAATGAATTGAGATGAAAAGGAAAAACAATTGAAATCCCCATAAAGCTGAACAAATGATTGCAATGTCCATGAAATGGAAACTCCATTTATGAAATTATGTATTATCAGGCTTTTGTTTGGCAGGGGGGGATGAGCGCAAGCCATACCAATGGCCACAAGAATTCAATTGATTAATTTACAACAGAAGATTAAAGTGAGCATCATTGTTTGCCAGCCTGTAGGATGGACATTACAATGCAGAACTGGTATGGTAGGTTGCTAGATATGAATTATAATGATCTGAACCCAAGGATGGTAATTGTAAAAACTAAAGCATGTGACCCGTTTGTAAAAAAAAAACACTGACCAGGGATTAAATGTTCACTTTTACTGGGAGCCACATGACGGAACTGCTGACACGCAAGACTGATTGGGAGAGATTGGAAGGGTGTGTCACAATCTGTTTGGTTTGGCTGTTGTTGATACTTTCTAACTAACAACCCATCAGGATGTTGATAACACGCTGGGCTGAACCAAAGAAAGAGGATGTTTAGGGTTGATAAATATTCTTATTTGAAGGACAGTTGTAGATAATCACGGTGAATGGAAGAGATAACATACAAAGTGAAATACTTCATAAAGATACTGTGCATGGGTTGGATCCACACAAGTGTTGGTATCAAGATACGATTTTGTACATGGGTTCTGGGAGCAGAGATTGTGAACTTGGGGGACGTGGTGGGGCTCTCACTGGGGGGTGCACGTCAGTGGGTAGAAATTAGTATTGGGATCATTGCTCTAGTATTGGCATTATTCATGTGTGGATCTTCGGTTTATTATGTATTATCTATGTGTAGTTGCAGGCACGTAATGTTGCTGCAAATACAAATGTCATTGTTATGTTGTTGGTACATATGACAATTAAATGCTCTCAGCTCTTGGATTAAAGTTTACACTTTCCTTAAAGGGAGTCCATCTAAAACCACCCTCAAATATTGGACTGGGACCTGATCAGGCAGAATCGTTCCATGAAACCCTGAAATAGACCACACTTACATTGTGAAGATCTGCTTATGTGCAGGTGACCTGAGGACAGTGTGGTCCGACAAGCGTTGATGAAAATCCCGGGCGTGATGCCCAGCTGTGCAGTAGTTGCTGGCAGGTGCCTATGTCCATGTCTGTGCTCCCCACCACATGTATACATGTTAGACAAATGGGGAATTCAGAAGGAAGATTTCAGACGTGCAGGCAGTCTCCAAATTTCCATTACTTTTCACATTTTTCTGCATGATCTAAATTCATGACAAAGGTGTACTATTGGGCTTCATACAGGGCCCGTAAAATGCAAAGCTTTTCTATAAGCCTTTTATTTCCACATTTACCGAGCCTGCATTTTACTCTGCCAAGAGAGCAGGTTGTCCATTTGCGGTGCAGGGCGGAGATTTATCGGCTTTATTTATGAAGCCTACCATTGCTCACTGGGGACGTGGGTTTTGTCAGGCTACATAATAAGTCTGTTTGCCAAATTACTGCCAGTATGTGGATAATGGAAGCAATCTGTGCAAAAGGGGCCTGGTGTGGAAACCAGCAGTGACTCCTACCGGATATTCCATCAACTTCTTTATTGGGGATTGTAAACTGAAGAACTGATCTCTGAAGAATTAATTGATTTGAATGTCACTTCTTTGTAGCACCTGAATGGTAAATTGCAAAAAGAAATCTCCACAGAGTGGATCGGGGTGAGAAACCATTAGTAGAAGAGTTATTTTTTTAATGATATTTCTTGGAGAGGGCAAGGCAACTAGTTGGCACTGTTTAATCATAGAGTCTACATCAATGCCAATCCCACCAATGACATGGTTGTTTTTATCTCCACAGACACCACCGGTCCTCCTGAACATTTCGAGCATTTCATGCTTTTATTTACATAATTCTACATAATCCACTTTAACCAAAGCTGATCTATCTCTTCCTCCCAACCCCGTTCTCCTGCTTTCTCCCCATAACCCCTGATACCCGTACTAATCAATCTATCTATCTCTGCCTTAAAAATATCAATTAATAGCCTTCCGTGGCAAAGAATTCCACAAAATCACCACCCTCTGACTAAATAATTTTCTCCTCATCTCCTTCCAAAAGGAACATCCTTTAATTCTGAGGCTCTGACCTCTGGTCCTAGACTCTCCCACTAGTGGAAACATCCATTCCACATCCACTTTATCCAAGCCTTTCACTATTTGGTACGTTTCAATGAGGTCCCCCTCATTCTTCTAAACTCCAGCGAGTGCAGGCCCAGTGCCGTCAAACGCTCATCCGATGTTAACCCACTCATTCCTGGGATCATTTTTGTAAACCTCCTCTGGACCCTCTCCAGAGCCAATACATCCTTCCTCAGATATGGTGCCCAACATTGCTCACAATACTCCAAATGCAGCCTGACCAGTGTCTTATAGAGCATTACACCCATGCTTTTGTATTGTAGCCCTCTTGAAATAAAAGCCAGCATTGCAATTGCTTTCTTTACTACCAATTCAACTTGCAGATTAACTTTTTGGGAATCCTTCACCACCACACCCTTCGCACCTCTGTTTTCTGGATTCTCTCCCCATTTAGAAAATAGTCTAAGCCTTTATTCCTACGACCAAAATTTCCACACTTTGCTACACTATATTCCATCTGCCACTTCTCTCAACCTGTCCAAGTCCTTTTGCAGAGTCCCTGCTTCCCCTGCTTGTGTCGAAAGGACACAAAGCCTGAAGTAACTCAATGGGTCAGGCAGCATCCTCGGAGAACATGGATAGGTGACGCTTCAGGTCGAGACCCTTCTTCAGACTGATTGTAGGGGAGGAGAAGAAAGTCAGAAAAGGGGAGAGGCAGGAAAAAGCATGGCAGATAATAGGTCGAAAGATGCAAGGGGGATTTTGATAGGCAGATGGTTGGTACAAAGCGATAAGAAAGGAAAGAAGTTGTGAGATAGGTCTGAAGAGTTGGAGATTGTAAAGCCAGAGGGAGATAATTGGCAAGGGGTGGGGGGAGGGGGGGAGTGGAGGGGAGAAATAGGTGGGAGATGAGGCACAGGGGAGGGAAGGGGTTTGGGTGGGAAAGGGGGGGGGGTGTGACCGATTACCTAGAAATGGGAGAACTCAATGTTCATACTGAAGTTAGACACAAAAAGCTGGGGTAACTGAATGGGACAGGCAGCATCTCTGGAGAGAAGGAATGGATGACGTTTTCGATCGAGACCCTTCTTCAGACCATTGGGTTGTTGTAAGATGCCCAATATGAGGTGCTGTTCTTCACATTACGCGTGGCCTCACGTCAGCAATGGAGGCGGCCCAGGACAGAAAGGTCAGTACGAGAATCGGAAGGAGAATTAAAATCTTTAGCAACCAGGAGATCCATGAGACCTTGGTGGACCGAGTGCAAGTGTAGAGTGAAACGGTCACCAGGTCTTCTTTGGTCTTTGCTGATGCACAGGAGGCCACTTCAGGAACAACAAATAGAAACATAGAAAATAGGTGCAGGAGTAGGCCATTCGCCCCTTCGAGCCTGCACTGCCATTCAATATGATCATGGCTGATCATCCAACTCAGTATCCTGTACCTGCCTTCTCTCCATACCCCCTGATCCCTTTAGCCACAAGGGCCACATCTAACTCCCTCTTAAATATAGCAGTAGTTGAGGTGAGAGGAGGTGCGTGTGATCCTCTGTCTCACCTGGAAGGACTGCTGTGGTTCCTGGAGGAGGTATGGTGACAGGTATTACCTCCCCTGTACCTGGGGAGGAGATGGTTTGGGTGGGAAGGGATGAGTGAACCAAAGAGATATGGAGGGAGCGGTCTCTGTGAAAGGCAAAAAGGGGTGGAGATGGGAAGATGTGACTAGTGGTGGGATAACGTTGGAGGAGACAGAAATGTCAGAGGATGATGTGTTGGATGTGGTTGGCGGGGTGAAAGGCGAGGGCCTCTGGGGGGAGAGGGAGCAAGAGCTGAACTATGGGACACAGAGGAGACCTGTGCGCGGGACCCATCTGTGACAAAAGGGGAGAAACCTCGTTTACGAAAGAAAGATGACATCTTCAAATGTGGGAGCAGATGAAGCAGAGATGGAGGAATTGAGAGTTGGGAATAGCATCTTTGCAAGAGGCAGGGTGGGGAAGAAGAATGGTCCAGATAACTGTGGCAGTCGATAGGTTTATAATGGATGTCAGTCAATAGTCTGTCCCCTGTGATGGAGATGGAGAGATCAAGAAAGGGGAGAGAGGTGTAGGAAGGAACTGCAGATGCTGGTTTAAACCGAGGAGAGACACAAAAAGCTGGAGGAACTCAACGGAACAGGCAGCATCTCTGGAGAGAAGGAAAGGGTGACATTTCGGGTCGAGATCCTTCTCCAGAGAGAGATGTCAGAGATAGTCAGGGTGAATTTGAAGGCAGGGTAAAGCAGTGGTTTTAATTAATGCAATCCAATATTTCCTCTCTGGCGACCCCCTTGCCAGGGATCACTGGCCTGCGGAATACGACATCCTGAAGCCGCGGTCTGTGGAGCTACTAACCGCAGGCGTGGACTTTCCATCCGGAGCCTGGGATCCCTCGCCGGGGATCCCCGGAGAAGAGCTCCGACCGCCGGCCTGTGGCCTATAACATCCTGAAGCCGCGGTCTCCGGTAAGAAAGTGCCGATTCGGGACCTCCAAGATGAGTGTGTTCGACCGTTCATGGCCCCGACCACGGGTGAACAAGGGAGGAGGACTGGTGAACTTTGTTGCCTTCCACCACAGTGAAGAATGCTGTGGTGGATGTTGGTGTTAAATCTTATTGTGTATTGTGTGTTCTTTTTTAATTATACCTCTGCTGGCAAATTCATTTCACTGCACCTTCGGGTGTATGTGACGAATAAAATTGACTTTGACTTTCTGCAGGGGTGCAGGAGGCAGCCCCAATGCAGTCATCGATGTAGCAGAGAAGGAGTTGGGGAATAGGGCCATTGTACACCTGAAACAAGCACAGTTCGACGTACCCAACTAAAGGCAGGTATAGCTGGGGCCCATGCGAGTGCCCATGGCTGCACCTTTAACTAGGAGGAAGTGAGTCAAAGGAGAAGTTGTTGAGGGTGAGGACAGTTCTGCCAGGTGGAGGAGAGTGTTTGTAGAGGTAAATTGATTGGATCTCTTTTGGAGGAAGAAACGGAGGGACTTGAGCCCTTTTGAGAGGCTGGTCAGGCCTCTCTACCATATTACCTCCAGACTCCCCTCCACACTTGATCCATGCCAGTTTGCTTACAGGCCAAACCGCTCCACAGAGGACGCTATATCCTCCGTACTCCATCTGAGCCTGGAACATCTAGAGGAGAAGAACACTTATGTGCGAATGCTGTTCGTGGATTTTAGTTCAGCATTCAACACAATCATCCCTCAGCACCTGATAAGCAAACTGGTTCCATTGGGCCTCAGCACCCCCATGTGTAACTGGCTACTGGACTTCCTCACTCCAGTCAGTGAGGGTTGGAAACAACACCTCTAACATCATTTCTCTGAGCACCGGCTCCCCTCAGGGCTGTTTATCCTGATGACCCACAACTGTTGTGCCAGGTTTAGTACAAACCACATCATGAAGTACGCAGATGACACAACAGTGGTGGGCCTCATCCGGGACGACAATGAGCTGGCTTACAGGGAGGAGGTGAAACAACTGGTGGACTGGTGCAATACGGACAACCTGATCCTGAATGTCGAAAAAACAAATGAGGTCATCGTCACCTTCAGGAAAAACCGGCACAGTCCCACACCACTTCACATCAATGACAGCGATGTGGAGGTGGTCAGTAGCACTAAGTTCCTGGGGGTGCAGATCACCAACAGTCTGACCTGGTCAAATAACATCTCATCAACGGTTAAGAGAGCACAGCAGCGGTTGCACTTTTTGCGCAGGATGAGAAGAGCTCACCTCCCCCATCCCGTCCTCACCACTTTCTACAGGGGCACCATAGAGAGTATTCTGACCAGCTGCATCTCTGTCTGGTTTGGGGACTGTAAAGCCTCCGACTGGAAGTCCGTGCAGAGAGTGGTGAGGACAGTGGAAAAAATCATCGGGACTTCTCTCCCCTCAATCGGGGATATTGCGACCAAACATTGCTTATCTAAGGCCAGCAGTATTATAAAAGACCCCACACATCTCCATCACGGACTGTTCACTCTGCTGCCCTCGGGCAAAAGATATCGTAGCATAAGGAGCAGAACATCAAGGTTCTGCAACAGCTTCTTCCCACGAGCCATCAGACTCCTGAATGCCATGTAATGGGCTGCCACCATTGTCTATTTATCCTTTTATCCATTTTTTATCCATTTTATCCTTCTGTTAATTATCGTGTTGCACGGGTAGCCAAATGCAATGGAATTTTGTTTGGAATTGCATATATCGATGTATTTCTAAATGACAATAAAGTTTGTTTGACTTTGACTAGGTGGGAGGTGGCGGTGTGGAGGAACTGGACATCCATGGTGAAGATGAGGCAATCGGGCCGGGAAATTGAAAGCTATTAAAGAGTGGATGGCATGTGAGGTGTCTCAGACAGAGGTGGGAAGGGACTGGACAAGGGTGGATAGTATGGGATCGAGATATGTGTCAATGAGTATAGCTGGGTAGGAGCAGGCAGAGATTATGGGTCTGCCAGGGCAGCCCTATTTGTGGATGTTTGGTGAGGAGATAGATGCAGGCAGTGCGATGCTGAGGAACAATAAGGTTGAAGGCTGTGGGAGGAGGAGATCACCAGAGGCGATGAGATCTGAAATAGTTTGGGACATGATGTGATCATCTGTGGGATCATGGTCGAAGGGGAGGTATGAGGAGGTGTCGGAGAGCTGGCGTCCATCAGGCCCCAGCACAGTAGAGGTCCACATATCAGAGAATGTTATACTCAGTGGAATGTCCATAGCGGTGCTCTTTCTTCTACCATTAGGGATTAGCTCCAGTTCTTCCCCAAGTTCCTGCCTTTAATCTTCCAAAACCGCCCGCTCCTCACATCCCAAATGCCTTCCTGTACCCTACCCAGTCTCCACCTGGGCAAGTGTTCTGACACATTGAATGAAGTGAGGAGCCCTGTAAACACTGTAGACATGCATGGGGTTAGAAGGATGACTATGGTGGCCCTGCCTCTGTCATTTCTCACTTAAATCAACATGAGTTCAGGGTGTCATTACTCAAATGCCAGAAACAGAGTTTGCCTTATCTTATACACAAAGTATAGCCATCATACATCACAAACCTTTCAGTGATACGTGTACAAGGACACCCAGGTTCCTTCAAACAACAAGTTTTCAATTTCTCATCACTTAAGAAATTCTATGCTTTCATTTCCTTCCCTGGGGAGCTGAGTGTGCTAACGAATGTTGCCAGCTGGTGCATTTAGTGCTGACCCTATGCGTTTTGTTTCTTCCATTGATCTTGCCTGGCCCACCTTGGCCAAGGTGTAAAGAGGGGCCATTTTAACTTCCTCCTCTGGTTCTGGGTGACCTTCATTGTTCTAGCCTTTCAGTAAACCGTGCCACTTCCCCCAATAAGAACAGGCAACGTCTCCAGAAGAATTTACCGTTTCATCAACAAATCGTTGTTCCTTTGTTGTGGCTAAGCCTAAACCCTGGGATTTCCTTCCTAACAACACTGCAGAAGGAATGCAATGATTCAAGATGATGGTTCCTTACCAACGTCAGAAGGCTATTTGGGATGGGCAATATATGCAAGTTGCGTAAGCAATATCTAAATCCTAAAAGTGAAGTGGAAATAAAGGATGAAGGGTATTCAATGTGAATACATGCCGAGTGGTGAGGTATTGTCTGCTCACAGCCTATGAATATACAGGCAGTGTTGTTTCCTCGGTTTTTACCCTCAATTGTTTGTTAATGAGGAAAGAAAAATAACATCCAGCTGGATCCCACTTAAACCAATATCCACCTTGTTCTTAAATAGTAGACACAAAAAGCTGGAGTAACTCAGCGGGCCAGGTAGCATCTCTGGAGAGAAGGAATTGGTGACGTTTCGGGTCGAGACCCTTGCTCAGACTGAAGAAGGGTCTCGACCTGAAACGTCACCCATTCCTCCCCTCCAGAGATGCAGCCTGACCCGCTGAGTTACTCCAGCATTTTGTGTCTATCTTCGCTTTAAAGCAGCATCTGCAGCAGCTTGCCACACATTTGCTTTTAAATAGACGGGCAATCCCATCACGTGCCCACATGCCTTTCTCCGTTTGTCTGAGGTTCATTATTCGTCACCTCCCCTTCCCAATGATACCCCACAGGATTCAGTCTGCGCCCCTTCACTTCCAAACAGCACGGCGACATTCAGCCCGTCCCCTCCCATTTCTCCTTCATGTCAGTCTGTGAGGCTGCCCGTGCATCAGTCCCTCCCCAACAATCAACTTGAGTTTCACATTATGGCCCAGCATATTCCATTACCCGACCCATACAAACACCAGTTAGCCACATCACACTGCACCCCAACAAGTTCCCTTTCAACCTCGTTAAACCCTTTATAAGAAAAGGAAATCTTAAACACTTTGAAGTGATCCAAATATTCACAACATTTTGAATTTTGCATTGTAAAATGTACTCTCAATCTGACTGCTAAATCAAAAACCTCATTCACTCCAAACGCTTGGAAATCTCTATGATGCTGATTTGCAAGAACAGACTTTTAAAAAACGTGCCTTCTGTACTTACCGGTGTTGTTGGGAGTCCCAGGAGAGATTTTTTTTTTTTTTACAATGTCAGACTATCCAGCCAGTGAACAGATAGACAATCCTGAAGGACTGCCTCTGTGAGGATCCCCTTCTCTGCGTGACTGCAGGTGCTTCCAAATGTTCCACACTGACTACTGCCATGTATCGTTGAATGCAGCAGTGAGAATCCTAGGCTGAAGCTCCGTGAGCAGGGATAAACAGCCTCCTTGCTTGTTTAAGAGCCTTCGCTATCGCCACAACTCTCCCGCTCCTATGTTTCAAGGTGGCTCCTTTGGAGAAAAAGGGGAACTATCTGAACTGATTGCCTGTTGTGTCTGTGGCTCAGGCCGAGGTTCGGTTTGCTGGCTTCAAGCCAGTTGCGCGCATTCAATCCTGTGACAGTGGTGGGTTGGCCCACAAGAATAATTAGCAGGAATTACAGATTGAGAGAGCTTCCTACTGCAGCCTAAACAGAAGTAAACGGGCCTTAACCCATTAAGCACTCTGACTGTGCTTTATCAGATGAATGCTAGTTGCATTCATTAACCCTTTCACTCCCTGACCAGCCGGCCACACTCCAGTATAGAAAGGTTAAAAAATGGGTGATAGACGCAAAATGCTGGAATAACTCAGCGGGACAGGCAGCATCTCTGGAGAGAAGGGATGGGTGACGTTTAGTTAGACTGAATAAATGGCTGGTCAGCTTGCCTGTAGGGTGGATGTTTCTGCTGGATGAGGTGTCTAAGGCTAAGGAGGAGCAGCTTTAGAATAAAGTGTAGACTGTTTAGGACTAATGTGAGGAGAGGTTTCTTCATGGGGACACAAGAGACTGCACATCCGAGGACGTCAAACGCAAAATCGAACTGTGGAGGGAAATGGACAGAGGACATTTTGGGCTGAGACCCTTCTTCACACAGAGAGGTTGTTTCTTCATGTTGAAGGTGGTGAACCTTTCGAAATCTTTACCCTGGAGACCTATAAAAGCGTATTCATTGTGTTCACTGTGAACGGAGCTTGATAGATTTCTGAACTTTAATGGAATCGTGGGATGTGGGGATCGGGGTGGACAATAGTGAAATCGAAAAAAAAAAACTTGCAAATGCTGGAAATCCAAAGTAAATTCTGATGAAGTGCCTTTGACCTGAACCATGAACAGATGTGATCTTAGCTGATGAGTGATTCCAACATTTTCTGTTATTTTGCTGCAATGGGTAGTGCTGCTGAGATAAATCAGCCGTGATCCTGGTGAATAGTCGAGCAGGCTCGAAGGCACGCAAGTAGCATTCAATACTCCTGTTCCTATTTCTCATGTTCTCATGTTCTTGTGCAAAACACAAAGTGCTAGAGGAACTCAGTGGGACAGGGAGCAACTGTGGAGGGAGAGGACTGACAATAGTTTGGGTTGGAACCCTTCTTCGGACTGGAAAGATTTAGAGGAATCATAAGGACATGTGATAGGAGCAGAATTAGGCCATTTGGCCCATCAAGTCTACTCCGCCGGTAGACCAAAGTGCTGGAGAAACTCAGCGGGTGCAGCAGCATCTATGGAGCAAAGGAAATAGACAACGTTTCGGGCCAAAGCCCTTGATCAGTCTACTCCGCCATTCAATCATGGCTGATCTACCTCTTCCTCATAACCCAATTCTCCTGCCTTCTCCCATAACCCCTGACACCAAACTAATCAAGAATTTATCCATTTCTGCCTTAAAAATATCAATTGACTTGGCCTCCACAGCCTCCTGTGACAAAGAATTCTACAGATTCACCACCAGAATATGGGCCAAACACAGGCAAATGGATTAAAATAATAGGTATCCTGGTCAGCATGGATGAGTTGGGCTGAAGGGCCTGCTTCTGTGCTGTAAATTAATCTATGAATTTAGAGACAGCATTGGAGTCAGGCTGAGTGAATTGCCTGCTGTTCAAGGAGTCTGACTCAAAGGGTCGAGATACTTGCAAGCACCCACAACCCCACCCCCAATGCACACATACCCAAAGCAGAGAAAGAAGGATAACAGCTCCATTTGCACCTATTCAAATGCAAATTCCTAAATAATTCATATTAAAGTACTACTTAGCAATTCAATAGCTGCAGTTTACATCCACAATCTAGTCTGTGGAAAATCTGAGTCTATTTTTATGGGAATTAGTGTTTGTTCATTCTTCCCGATATAGCACTAGTGATCTTCCTTTGATGTCAATTCCCCCAAATTGAAGAATGCTAATCTGTGTTTTAACAGATTGCTAGATAAGAGAATGCACAGAAAATATGGTATTCCTTTCATTCCTGTGTTAGCGGAAATGACTGTCCAATTATTCCCACAATCTTCATTCTTCCCCTCACCACTTTGCAGAAATTATTTCCTTTATGATAAGTATCAAATTTTCTCCATTTTCTACAATTGATTCAGCTTTTGCCCCTTCATTCGATACTTTGCACGTTAGTAACAAGGTTGACATTCTGGAGTAGCAGTTGGTATTGCTGCCTCACAGCTCCAGCCACCCAGGTTCAATCCCAAACTCAGGCGCTTTCTGTGTGGAGTCTGCACGTTTTCTCCAGGTGACGAAGGTTGTCGCCGGTGCTGACTCTGTTTTTATTTTGTTGTTAAAGTATGATTCTATTTCAAATTTTATGTCGGAGGGGGGGTTCAGTCGCCAGTTTTTTGGCGACCTATTACGGCAGTCACCTAAAAATAGCCTGTGGGACAGGCCATTAATTGGCTCGATTGTAATCATGTATTGTCCTTCTGTTGACTGGGTAGCACGCAACAAAAGCTTTTCACTGTACCTCAGTACACGTGACAATGAACTAAATTGTCTGACTGCTTCAGTTTCCCCTCACGTCCCCAAGGCATGCTAGGTGATAGTGCATGAAAAAACTGCAGGTGCTGGTTACCGCAAAGATTAGACACACAATGTTGCAGTAATTCAGCGGGACAGGCAGCATCTCTGGAGAAAATGAATGGGTGATTTCAGTCTGAAGAAAGGTCTCGACCCGAAACGTCACCCATTCCTTCACTCCAGAGATGCTGCCTGTCCCACTGAATTACTCCAGCATGTTGTGTCTATCTTAGGTGATGGAATAATTGGCTACTGCCATTAATGTAGGCGGGAGAAAGTTGGATGAGGAGTGGGAGAGAGTGGGTGTGGAGAGTTCATGGGGACGCAAGAAGAAAACTTACACGGATGTAGATGGTAGAGTCCTCAGCCCTCGGGCTCCTCCTCTTCCTTTCTCCTTTCTTCTCCCCCCCCCCCCACCCAACATCAGTCTGAAGAAAGGTTTGGCCCGAAACGTTGCCTATTTCCTTCGCTCCATAGATGCTGCTGCACCCGCTCCAGATCTTTTGTCTACCTTAGAGTTAATGTATCTTTGATGTGTGACTCGATATCTCAAGAGTGTTTCATTGTCAAATGTTCCAAAACAGGAAAATGAAACGAGTATGTAAATATAGTAGACGCAAAATGCTGGAGTAACTCAGCGGGTCAGGCAGCATCTCTGGAGAAAAGGAATAGGTGGCGTTTCGGGTCGAGACCCTTCAGACTGTTTAAAAAAAAACTGCGGTTGAGGAAGAAACGGAGGGCTTTGAGGCCTCCCTGGTGGGGGATGGAGGTGTAGAGTGACTGAACATCCATGGTAAAGATGAGGGAGTGGGGGCTCGGAAAGCGGAAGTCATTAAAGAGTCGAAAGGCATGTGAGATATCTTGGACATAGGTCGGGAGAGATTGGACCAGGGGGGATTGGATGGTGTTGAGGAAATTATTTCAGTCTGACAGGAGCAGGCAGACACAATGGGTCTGCAAGGGCAGCTATGTTTATGGATTTTTTTAAATTTCAAAATATACTTTATTCGAATGATAAATATATACAATACATTAACCTTGCGGAAAATCCATCCGACATTTTCGGAGGCTGTACAATAGATCAATACAGTTTAGACATTTCTTTCCCCCAAATTTCCACAAATCAGTCCCCCACTCGTGCCACAGTGGCGTGGGATACCTTCCCTTATATTGAGGGGCGTCTCCACCATACCGTACCCCCCATGTCCAGCAGCGGAAGGGCGTTAGACAGTGGCCCTCCCCCACCGAGCCTTGGCGTTGGCTGCACCGAGCTTCAGTGCGTCCCTCAGCACGTACTCCTGCAGTCTGCAGCGGGCCAGTCGGCAACATTCCCTGACGGACATCTCGCTCTGCTGGGTGGTGAACAATGCTCGGGCAGACCAAAGGGCGTCTTTTACCGAGTTGATGACCCTCCAGCAGCACTCGATGTCAGCCTCTGAATGTGTCCCTGGGAACAGTCCGTAAATCACAGAGTCCTCTGTGGCGGAATTGTTCGGGATAAAGCGTACCAGGGACCCTTGCATTTTTCTCCAGACTCTTTTAGCAAACCCACACTCTGTAAAGAGGTGGGCAACCGTCTCCTCGCCATAGCAGCCATCCTCGAGGGCAGCGTGCGCTGGCAGTGAGGTTCCGACGGTACAGGAAGGATCTGACTGGGAGGGCTCCCCTCACCGCCAGCCAAGCCAGGTCTTGGTGCTTGTTGGTGAGTTCTGGCGATGAGGCATTTTGCCAGACAATCTGGGCAGTCTGCTCAGGGAACCACGCCACCGGGTCCATAGAGTCCTTTCCCTGCAGTGCCTGCAGGACATTCTGTGCTGACCACTGCCCGATGGACATGTGGTCAAAGGTGTTGGTCCGGAAGAACCCTTCCACCAACGACAGATGGGGTGGCAATGTCCAGCTGACTGGCACATTGCGTGGCACCTGCGCTAGGCCCATCCTTCTCAACACCGGGGACAGGTAGAACCTCAGCAGGTAGTGACACTTGGTGCCCACGTGCCTTGGCTCCTACACTCCGCCTGATGTAGCCACACACGAAGGTGGCCATCAGAATGAGGGCGATGTTGGGCACGCTTTTACCCCCGTTGTCTGCCGACTTGTACATTGTGGCCCGTCGCACCCAGATCCATCCTCGACCCCCAGATGAACTGGAAGATGGCCCGGGTGATCCCTGTGGCGTAGGAGGGAGGGACAGGCCGCACTTGTGCCAAGTACAGCAGCCCCGAGAGCACCTCACACCTGATGACCAAATTCTTTCCCGTTATGGAGAGGGAGCGTTGCCTCCACAGCTCCAGCTTCCTCCCCACCCTGGCTATCCGCTCCAGCCAATTTTTGTTACATGCCTCAGCCCCCCTGAACCAGATCCCCAGCACCTTCAAGAAGTCAGGCTTGATGGTGAAGGGGACGGAAGATCTGTCGGGCCAGTTGCCAAAGACCATGGCCTCGCTCTTCCTGCGGTTCACCCTGGCTCCCGTGGCCGACTCAAACTGGTCGCAGATACTAATCAGTCTGCGAACCGACCCTGGGTCCGAGCAGAAGACAGCGACATTCGTCCATGTACAGGGAGGTCTTTACTTGAATGCCCCCACTGCCTGGCAATGTCACTCCTCTTATGCTCAGCATCCTTCCTGATAGATTCAGCAAAAGGTTCAATACAGCAGACAAACAAGACAGGAGAGAGAGGGCAACCCTGCCTAACTCCAGACCTTACAGGGAAACTGTCTGATTCCCACCCATTGATTTGGACTGCACTACGGATGTTGGTGTAGAGCAGCTTGATCCAATTCCTGATTCCCTCCCCAAAACCCATTTTGGAGAGCACGTCCCTCATGTACGTGTGCGAAATCCTTCACATCCACACAGTCTCCTGTTCCCTCAACGTAGCGAGCAAGGAAGGTGAGGACATCCACTACGGGCACATGTGGGTTAAACATGTGCACCGTAATGAACCTTTCCTTCTGGGTGGGGAGGGTGAAGAGCGGCTGCACTTTCAGCAGCGACAGCGGAGCTTCATTTCCCCTCTCCCGGAAGACTTCCATCACCTTCTGCCATCCCGTTGGATACTTGAAGGTAACGTCAAAATATCCGTTACCCGGAAAATCCTGAGGCAGTAGATGTCCTTGGCCTCAAATTTGCAGGCCTCTAGCAAGACCTTCTTCACGAACAGGTCTCGTGAGAAGGGGGTCCCCTTCTGAGGTCCTTGACGCTTATTCGCAGGGTATTCCGAATTGCTCCTGCTCCTCCTGCTGACATGCTCAATAAGGTGTTAGGTTGGTTTCCCAACCAGCATGGATCCACCTCTAAGCCTGCAGCCGACCGACTCCTCAACGATTTCGCTCCGCAATCCACGACCCTTGTCCCCAAGGAACCGCCAGAACTGTTCTGATAAGAACAGATAGTCTCTTTCACAAAAAGAACAGATACTACACTTGATCTTAGCCAAAGTGGTAAAACTGTTTAAAATAAACTGCAGTTGAGGAAGAAATGGAGGGTGCAGTCTGAAGAAGAATCTCGACCTAAAACGTCACCTATTCCTTTGATCCAGAGATACTTTCTGACCCGCTGTTACTTAAGCTTTTTTGTGTCTCATCGTCGGTTTGAACCAGCATCTGCTGTTCCTTCCTACACAACTCTAAGAACTTTTATTTTTATTCTTTACCCTTTCACTGTCATATCATTACCATTATGTCATTGAACAATTAAGCAAAGAACCATTATTTTTGTGTAGGAGTGAACTGCAGATGTTATTTTAGCAGATGCAAGACAGGAGGAAATTAGAGAAAATAAATTATGGGACCAGACCTTACAGGTGTGGCTTTACAAGGAAATTTGTGGCAGTTTAACATCATAGTCATACAGCACAGAAAGAGGCCCTTCGGCACACCAAGTCCATACTATCCAACAAACACCCATCTACACTAATCCTGTTTTATTAACCTTTCCTCACCACCCCCCACCCCCCCCTGCCCCACATTCCCATCAACATGGAAAAATGTTCCCAATGTTGGGCGAGTCCAGAACCAGGGGCCACAGTCTTAGAATAAAGGGGAGGCCATTTAAGACCGAGGTGAGAAAAAACTTTTTTACCCAGAGAGTTGTGAATTAATGGAATTCCCTGCCACAGAGGGCAGTGGAGGCCTAATCACTGGATGGATTTAAGAAAGAGTTAGATAGAGCTCTAGGGGCTAGTGGAATCAAGGGATATGGGGAGAAGGCAGGCACGGGTTATTGATTGGGGATGATCAGCCAAGATCACAATGAATGGCGGTGCTGGCTCGAAGGGCCAAATGGCCTCCTCCTGCACTTATTTTCTATGTTTCTATGTAACACTTCTCAGATTCCGTCACTCACCTTCACACCAGAGATTATTCATTGTGGCCAAATAATCAACCAACCTGTAAGTATCCGGAATGTGGGAGGAAACTGGAGCACTTGGAGGAAACCCATGAGGTCGCAGGGAGAACGTATAAACTCCACATAGACAGCACTGGGCGGCAGGATTGAACCCAGGTCGCTGGAGCTGGGAGGCAGAGACTCCACCAGCTACCCTATTGTGCTACCCCTTGTAGTGCTGTGAATTTCTTTGACCCTTCTACCTCAAGTGCTATGTGTTCACGTAATGGTTGATATGGGACAAAGGAGAGTTATCAGCAGAATTCCATCTTAAAATATTTGCTTTCACAGATGACTTGAAAAACTAAGTGTGAAAGAAGGAACTGCAGATGCTGGAGAATCGAGGGTACGCAAAAGGCTGGAGAAACTCAGCGGGTGATTTAATAAAAATTTTTTTTTTTAATATATGGTCCAAATGTATTTGAGTGCTGGATGGAAGTTGGTGGTGAAATGGATGAAGTCAGTCAGTTGTGTGTGGGTGCAGGAGGTGACACCAAAGCAGTCGTCGATGTAACGGAGGTAGAGGTCGGGGATGGGGCCCTGGTACGCCGAGAACAAGGATTGTTCGACGTACCCGACAAAGAGGCAAGCGTAGCTGGGGCCCATGCCTGTGCCCATAGCTACGCCTTGTGTTTGATGGAAATGGGAGGCGTCAAAAGAGAAGTTATTGAGGGTTTTTTTTTTTCTGAAGAAGGGTTCTCGACCCGAAACGTCGCCTATCTCCTTCGCTCCTTAGATGCTGCTGCACCCGCTGAGTTTCTCCAGCCTTTTGTGTACACTTGAAAAACTAATCTTGTTTACTTTTAGAATAGTATGGAATCATAGTCACAGAGTCATATAAATAGGCCCTTCTGTCCAGTATATCTATACTGACTATTTGCCCATCTAAATTAATCCCATTTATTCACATTAGGACAATTTGTTTTTATGCCTTGCCCATTTAAGTGGCTGTCTAAATGCCTGTTAAATGTAATAATTGCATCTGATTGCACCATCTCCTTTGGATTTAGAGGTAGTCAGATACTGTTGGAAAAGGTGCTTACAGGACTGATTTTCCTGCTGAGTTGGGCTAATTTACATTGACACATTGGAGGAGTTCCATAGCATTAGACTATGATTGATTGTAATTAATTTAGATATTAGGGAGTTTTCTGCAGGGGGGTAGTGAGCTTTTAAAAGCTGTGTGTGTGTGTGTGTGTGTGTGTGTGTGCGCATGTGTGCGTGCGCGTGTGAGCATGTGTATGTGAGCATTTGTGCGTATGTATCGGCGTGTGCGTGTGAGCATTTGTGCATGTGTGTGTCAGCTGTGTGTGTGCACGTGTATATGAGCATGCGCGTGTTTCTGAGTATGTGTCAGCTGTGTGCGCACACATGTGTGTGTGAGTGTGCGCATGTGTGTGTGTTTGGTGACACTCTGCCTGCTTACAGGTAACTGGCCCTATATTTCAGCTGGGCCAGTGATCACTAACATACAAGGTCAATTAATGTCTGAAGACCAATAACCTGAAGACCTCGCAGCCAAGGTGATCTCCTGGACTAGTTCTAATTACACAAGGTTTTGGCGAAGAATATTTTCTCTCACTTGGCACTAGCTTTTATTTTGCTTCTCGCCTGGGTTACGTGGGTGCTGAGGGAGGGGGGAGGGGGAGGGGATGTGGTTAGGTGCGTGTGGGCTAGAAATGTCTAGGTATGCAGCTACAAGCATCATAAGACAGACCCATTCTTTGGGTTGGGTTTGGGGTATGAGTATAATGGGAGGGGGGAGCGGGATAATGTAGGGAGGGGTTGTCGATCATATCTGAAGAAGGGTCTCGACCCGAAACGTCACCCATTCCTTCTCTCCAGAGATGCTGCCTGTCCTGCTGAGTTACTCCAGCATTTTGTGTCTAACTTCAACCATTTGTTTAGCCTCTGGGGAAATAGGTGGCAGTGACAATAATTACTACAGGTTCTCCTCACCATTTCTCCAGACCACACATAGGCTGAGTAGACCATTGCTCCCTCATTGACTCACTGGCCTCCTTCCTTACAGCAATTCCAGACTGGATTTCTGCAATGCGTCTTTCAGTCAGCCGTTATCTTTTGCCTTGATCCATTTGCCATGTAGTGTCTGCAGTTCCAGTTTAATGCACCTTGGACTGGAGAGAAGAGAAGATGAATGAACATTAAAACAAAACAGTTGCTGGAGATCTGAAGTAAAAACAGAAATTGCTTCCCATAATAATCAGCGGGCCAGACTACACTTGTGGGGCGAGAAACAGATTTTATGCTTAATGTCAAAGATTAAGACTCTAATCCTCGGGTTTTTGATTTGAAACATTAACTTTGTTTCTGAGGGATATGGGCCAAACATGGGCAAACGGGACTAGCTCAGATGGGGCATTGTGGTCGGCAAGGACCAGTTTCTTCCCAGCTGTTATCAGGCAACTGAACCATCCTACAGCAACTAGAGAGCCGTCCTACTATCTAACTCATTGGTGACCCTCGGACTATCTTTGATCGGAGTTTACTGGCTTTATCTTGCAGTAAACGTTATTCCCTTATCACGTTTCTGCACACTGTGAATGGCTCGATTGTAATCTATGTTACTAAAAGTCTGATCTTGACCACTTCCTGTTGTTCTGTATATTGATTTTTGAAAAAACGCTGCCACATACGGCTGTGATTTTTGGCCATCTGAGCCCCCCTCTGCTGCGCAGGACAAGAGGATTTTTCCCATCGATGGAAAATAAAAGAGTTATTAGTGTTTAAAAAATGTTGAGAGTCTCTGTCCTGAAGGCCACACCCATTCCGGAGGGACTATAAAACCTAGACGTATGAGTGCCTCAGTCAGTCTCTGCAAGATGGGGGAGTGAGAGGGTCACGTCTCTCAGTCTGTGAATAACACTGAACACATGTCTACTAAACTGTGATTGGTTTTACTGACCTGTCAGTGCCCTTAATGTGGTTTGAAAATATAGTTTGGAAATGCTAAAGCTGTGTTGCCTTTGGTTTGGAAATGCTAAAGCTGTATTGCCTTTGGTTTGGAAATGCTAAAGCTGTGTTGCCTAATTAAAGTTGCCTTGCCTAATTAAAGTTGCCTTGCCTAATTAAAGTTGCATTGCCTTCTATATAATTAAAAGTCTAATCTTGACCACTTCCTGTTTGCGCTTTATATTGATTTTAGAAAGAAATGCCCCCTCCGCTCATCAGGTGCTGAGGATTTTTCCCATCGATGAAAAATAAAAAGAGTTATAAGTGTTTAAAAAATGTTGAGATTCTATCTCCTGTCAATCACGCCTTGAAGGCTACACCCTTCTGGTGGGAGGGGGAGGGCCTATAAAACCCAGAAGTGTAGGCGTGGCTCAGTCTCTGTAAGATGGAGGAGGGAGAGGCCACAAATCTTTAGTGGCCATGCACCCCGCTTGAAGTGGTAAGAAACTGCCCTTGAATTTGGTGGCCTTGCACCCTGCTTGAAATGGACTTTCAAGGAATAGCCGTGAGTCAACTGCCAGACCACCAGCCGTGAGTGAGTGAGCTGCCAGCACAACAGGCTTGAGTGACTGAGCGGCCAGCCCAAGAATCCATTCGGCCCACAATGTCCATACAAGCCCTCTGGAAACCAGTCCCTTCAGCCCACAGCACCCATACTAACGCTCCAGAAAGCCACCCCCTCCCTCCCCCCACTGGCCACCAATATTGGAGTTGGTGGCGAGGTGGAATATTGCGTTGGGGGACCAGCCCTCCTGTGTGATGCTGGGGCCCAACGGGTCCCACTTAGTCCAGTCATGTATTATCCTTCTGCTGACTGGTTGGCACGCAACAAAGGCTTTTCACTGTACCTCAGTACACGTGACAATAAACTAAACTACAAGTTGGGCAAAAATGTATTTTTCTAAGCTATGTACATCTATGACCACAAACTACAAGAATCAGAGATTAATGTATTTTATAAAGATTTCTTTTGGACTGAATATTTCACCTTGTTCTTGAGGTGTATGGACTTTGGCTCAACCAATAAAATCCAGCTGAGATATACTCACTGTTGAAACACAGCATGAAAATTGAAACTATAACTATGAATTCCTTACTATACTTTTCTAATCAGAAAAGTCAAAGGAGAATTATGGTACAATATAAACAGAAAATGCTAGAAATGCTCAACAGGTCAGGCAGCATCTGTGAAAAGAGAAGCATGGGTTCATGTTTCAGCAGAACTGGGAAAGAGTCACTTTACATTACAGAGCGTTTGATGGTATTTAGAATGATGGGGGACCTGATCTAAATACACCAAATAGTGAAAGGCTTGGACAAAGTGGATGTGGAGAGGATGTTTCTAGGACTAGAGACCATAGCCTCAGAATTAAAGGACATTCCTTTAGGAAGGAGATGAGGAGAAATTCATTTAACCAAATGGAGGTAAATCTGTGGAATTCTTTGCTACAGAAGGCAGTGGAGGCTGTCAATTAATATTTTTAAGGCAAAGATAGCTAGATTCTTGATTAGTATGGGTGTCAGGGGTTATGGGGAGAAGGAGAGAGAGATAAATCAGCCATGATTGAATGGCGGAGCAGACTTGATGAGCTGAATGGCCTAATTCTGCTCCTATCACTTACGTCCTTATGATTCCTGTAAACCTGTCCAGTCCGAAGAAGGGTTCCAACCCAAAATATTGTCAGTCCACTCCCTCCACAGTTGCTCCCTGTCCCACTGAATTCCTCTTGCGCTTTGTTTTTTTGCACAAGAACATGAGAAATAGGACCAGGAGTAAGCCATCTGCCTCCGAGCCTTCGAGCCTGCTCCATTATTCACCAGGTTCAAGTTCACATTAATCAAGTTCACATTTATTGTCACATGCACCAATTGGTACAGTGATATTTGAGTTACCATACAGCCATACAAGTAAAAAGAACACAATACACGATAGAGTTTAACATAAACATCCATCACAGTGGAATCCACATTCCTCACTGTGATGGAAGGCAATAAAGTTCAGTCAATCTTCCTCCTTTGTTCACCCGTGGTCGGGCTTTAAGGCAGAGATAGCTAGATTCTTGATTAGTACGGGTGTCAGGGGTTATGGGGAGAAGGCAGGAAAATGGGGTTAGGAGGGAGAGATAGATCTGCCATGATTGAATGGTGGCGTAGACTTGATGGCCTCATTCTGCTCCTATCACTATGACCTTACGACCGTAAAGGGCTGGGGGATGGTTGGGTTAGTCAGAGGGATTATCTCCTTACAATGTGAGGCCAGGGTTGTTGTGGGGAAAGAAATGCTGTAGCTGCATTCATCTGGTTGATAGCTTAATTTTTCAAAGTTATGGTGAATTTATAACAAGATTCAACACCTGTAAAGTACCCCAGCACTGATGCCTGTTCAGATGCACAGATGGTGAGGTTGAGTGATGTGAGTATTCCACAGAGTGTGATGCTACCACAGTGAACTGGTTACCAACACTTATTCTCTAAACTGAAGAAATAGCCACTTATGTACATAATGGATGAGGCTGCGGTCCTTCCAATAAGAAATTATCACGCCACATTTTTTTTTAAAATTTAAATGCAGGAATTAATATGGATCTTTAATTTTCTTCTAAAAAAAGGAGAAATAATTATGCTATAATTAGCCTTCTGTCATCCCTTACACTGAGAATACACGAACAGCTTGGAAAACAAAATAGGAGATATTGGATTACAATGTTGACAGTCAGAATGCTTATCTAAGAAAACACTGTGACAAATGGCTGATTAATGTGAGATATTTTCCCACACTGTGTTGTGCTCATTTGCCAATCATTACTCATGCTGAACAAAAATGGCACTTGCCTTGTAATTAGTCATTAAGGAGTGATCGGAACAACGATTAATGTCTTCCTTGAGGTAATGAATGAAAATTAATGACCGTAATTTGACATCATTGTGAATTGGAAAAAGTCCCCCATTGAGTATTGTCAAGCTGTTTCTACCAAAACACCATTGTAGACTGCTTTACCTCACATCTCCCAACTCAATAGCATATGTTAGTTAGTCAGGATGTGGATGGGAATGGTGCTTTTGTTTTGATGTTTGATCTCTGCTCCCATTAACCACGGTGGGGGGGTTGCTACAGTTTCTTACTGAGGCCCACTCTTCTGTCTGTGAGTCAGCACCCAACTATCTCGAATGGGTACACTGACCTCATGAAAACTACAGCACAGATTCAGGATATCAGAAGATAGACACAAAAAGCTGGAGTAACTCGGCAGGGTCTCAACCCGAAACATCACTTATTCCTTTTCTCCAAAGATGCTGTCTGACCCGCTGAGTTACTCCAAATGTTTGTGTCTATCTTCGGTTTAAACCAGCATCTGCAGTTCCTTCCTACGCATTCAGGATATCAAAAGATAGACACAAAAAGCTGGAGTAACTTCAGCGGGTCAGACAGCACCTCTGGAGAAAAGGAATAGGTGACGTTTCGGGTCGAGACCCTTCTTCAGACTGCATCTGCAGTTCCTTCCTACACAAAATTATTTTTATGTGACTTTCGCAAACAGCACGAGGGAGAATCCACATATCATATTAATGCTATTAAAAGAGTGATGGCATTTCTAGCCCCTTTATCCCTTGTCTGGAAATCCTTCAGTTATCAAATCCACAGTCACGCATCAGTTTTGGTATTGCGATTCCCTCCTTCAACTGAGATGTAGTTGATTGTAGACAAGGGGCCAAAGTTGAGATGTGTCTGATTTACGAGACCCTAAGTGAAACGGTCAATTGCTGGACTTATTGGTCAGAGACGCTGTTATCGTTTATCCAGATGAAACAGGATAATGGCATAAACAAGTGGAATGTAACATCGACTGCTGCTGGAAGGTCATCAACTTGGTGAAATACACTCTTTGGTCTGCCCGATCTTTGTTGACCTCCCAGCAGAGCGCGATGTCTGTCGGGGAATGTTGCTGACTGGCCCGCTGCAGACTGCAGGAGTACGCACTGAAGCTCGGTGCAGCCAACGCCAAGGCTCTGTGGGGGAGGGCCACAGTCTAGGTCCTTCCGCAGCTGGACATGGGGGGGGGCAGGGTGTGGTGGAGACGCCCCTCAAAATAAGGGAAGGGATTCCACGCCAGGGGGGGCCACATGAATTGCAAAGGCGTGGGATAAAATTGTGTGACTTGTGTAAACACTATTGAATGTATGTATGGCCTCCGAGATTGTCGGAAGATTGTTTTGCACAATTCCTATATTGTACATATTTTTTTACTTGAGTAAAGTTTATTTTGATTATATTATTAAAAAAATAACTGATGCAGTGCATCAGATGTAACTCTGACTGATCTCTGGGTGGAACAGGATGTATTATTGGCCAGACATAGGAAGTCAAACATTAGTGATAATTTCTGCAATCCCATGTTGACTCGCGCTACTGCTGAGCCTTGTGATGTGAAACGCTGTAACGTAGAGGCCAGCAGAGTCCAAACCCATTCCCTATTGACAAAGGACCCTGTGCTCCCCTCACCCACTCAAAAAAAACAAACCAAGGCCCATTAAGCTTTGTAAAAAGATGGAAATTTCCAGTGGAGAGATAAAGCCTACCCAATCTGTTTCATCTCTCTGCTGTGAACAAAACATCACCATTTTTCAAATCCTATTTGGCTGATGCTTTGTCAATGAAAGACAATAACCATTCAAAGAGGTGAAACAGCCCACTTGTGCAGTAAGTGAGGATAATAATTCAGCACACAAGCCCTGCACAGTGTCAGTGAGTCATGCAGATGGGACTGGAAGCTGCACTGAGACACTTTTGCTCAAGCCTAATGGGCCTGTCCCGCTAAGGCAATTTTTTAGGTGACTATAGGCGACAGCCGAAAAGCCTTCAACATGTTGAACATTTTTCGGCGACAGTGGCGACAATTTGGGCTGTCATAGGTTGTTGTAGGTTGTCACCAGGTGACGTAGGTTGTCGCCGGTTTTGCCTTCGGTGAATTCCATTGTCCTAGTGGCCGGCAGTCGTCTAAAAAATCGCCTAAGTGGGACAGGCCCATAAATGTATTACTTGTGTTTCACTTGAACGTCCAGTGTGGGACACTCCCGCGTTACCTTCTTGTCAGGCAACCCGACACTGTAACCACCACTTTATGCAGACGTTTCGCTAAACAAAATGCGTAGATTACAACCTGGGCAGCACGGTGGCGCAGCGATAGAATTGCTGCCTTACTGCGCCAGAGACCCGGGTTCCATCCTGACTACGGGTGCTGTCTGTGCGGAGTTGGTATGTTCCCCCGTGACCTGTGTGAGTTTTCTCCGGGGGCCTACACTTTCCTCCCATACTCCAAAGACATACAGGTTTGTAGGCTAACTGGCTTGGTTTAATTGTGAATTTTCTCTAGTGTGTGTAGGATAGTGTTAGTGTGCGGGGATCGCTGGTCGGAGTGGGGATCGTGTGCGGGGATCGATGGTCGGAGTGGGGATCGTGTGCGGGGATCGATGGTCAGAGTGGGGATCGTGTGCGGGGATCGCTGGTCGGAGTGGGGATCGTGTGCGGGGATCGCTGGTCGGAGTGGGGATCGTGTGCGGGGATCGATGGTCGGAGTGGGGATCGTGTGCGGGGATCGATGGTCGGTGTGGGGATCGTGTGCGGGGATCGATGGTCGGCAGTGGGGATCGTGTGCGGGGATCGATGGTCGGAGTGGGGATCGTGTGCGGGGATCGATGGTCGGAGTGGGGATCGTGTGCGGGGATCGCTGGTCGGAGTGGGGATCGTGTGCGGGGATCGCTGGTCGCAGTGGGGATCGTGTGCGGGGATCGCTGGTCGCAGTGGGGATCGTGTGCGGGGATCGCTGGTCGCAGTGGGGATCGTGTGCGGGGATCAATGGTCGCAGTGGGGATCGTGTGCGGGGATCGCTGGTCGCAGTGGGGATCGTGTGCGGGGATCGCTGGTCGGAGTGGAGATCGTGTGCGGGGATCGATGGTCAGAGTGGGGATCGTGTGCGGGGATCGCTGGTCGCAGTGGGGATCGTGTGCGGGGATCGCTGGTCGGAGTGGGGATCGTGTGCGGGGATCGCTGGTCGCAGTGGGGATCGTGTGCGGGGATCGCTGGTCGCAGTGGGGATCGTGTGCGGGGATCGCTGGTCGGAGTGGGGATCGTGTGCGGGGATCGCTGGTCGGAGTGGGGATCGTGTGCGGGGATCGCTGGTCGCAGTGGGGATCGTGTGCGGGGATCGCTGGTCGGAGTGGGGATCGTGTGCGGGGATCGCTGGTCGGAGTGGGGATCGTGTGCGGGGATCGCTGGTCGGAGTGGGGATCGTGTGCGGGGATCGCTGGTCGGAGTGGGGATCGTGTGCGGGGATCGCTGGTCGGAGTGGGGATCGTGTGCGGGGATCGCTGGTCGCAGTGGGGATCGTGTGCGGGGATCGCTGGTCGGAGTGGGGAGCGTGTGCGGGGATCGCTGGTCGCAGTGGGGAGCGTGTGCGGGGATCGCTGGTCGGAGTGGGGATCGTGTGCGGGGATCGATGGTCGGAGTGGGGAGCGTGTGCGGGGATCGATGGTCGCAGTGGGGATCGTGTGCGGGGATCGCTGGTCGCAGTGGGGATCGTGTGCGGGGATCGCTGGTCGCAGTGGGGATCGTGTGCGGGGATCGCTGGTCAGCGTGGGGATCGTGTGCGGGGATCGCTGGTCGGAGTGGGGATCGTGTGCGGGGATCGCTGGTCGCAGTGGGGATCGTGTGCGGGGATCGCTGGTCGGAGTGGGGATCGTGTGCGGGGATCGCTGGTCGGAGTGGGGAGTCGTGTGCGGGGATCGCTGGTCGGAGTGGGGATCGTGTGCGGGGATCGCTGGTCGGAGTGGGGATCGTGTGCGGGGATCGCTGGTCGGCGTGGGGATCGTGTGCGGGGATCGCTGGTCGGCGTGGGGAGCGTGTGCGGGGATCGCTGGTCGGCGTGGGGAGCGTGTGCGGGGATCGCTGGTCGGAGTGGGGATCGTGTGCGGGGATCGCTGGTCGCAGTGGGGATCGTGTGCGGGGATCGCTGGTCGGCGTGGGGAGCGTGTGCGGGGATCGCTGGTCGGAGTGGGGATCGTGTGCGGGGATCGCTGGTCGGCGCCGACTCGGTGGGCCTGTTTCTGCAGGGTATCTCTAAACTAAACTAAACCCAGTAATTTGAAATATAGAATAAAATTCACTCTCATGGAGCTCGTGTGCCAATTTTTAATTGATACTAGACTAAGTGTGACCCGTTGGGTCCCATGTTCACACGGGAGGGCTGGTCCCCCAACGCAATATTCCACCTCTCCACCTATTCCAATATTGGTGGCCAGTTGAGTGGGGGGGGGGGGGTTGGCTTTCTGGGGCTTATGGGTGTTGTGGGTTGAAGGGACTGGTTTGCAGAGGGCTAGTATGGACATTGTAGGCTGAATGGATTCTTGGGCTGGCAGCTCAGTCACTCAAGCCTGGTGTGCTGGCAGCTCCCTCACGGCTGGTGGGCTGGCCGTTGACTCATGGCTATTCCTTGAAATTCCATTTCAAGCAGGGTGCAAGGCCACCAAATTCAAGTGCAGTTTCATATCACTTCAAGCATGGTGCAAGGCCACCAAATTCAAGTGCAGTTTCATGCCACTTCAAGCAGGGTGTAAGGCCACCAAATTCAAGTGCAGTTTCATGCCATTTCAAGCAGGATGCAAGGCCACCAGATTCAAGTGCAGTTTCATACCATTTCAAGCAGGGTAAAACCACCATTTTACTTCGGAGTCACGTGAGTGACTACGTGAAGAAGAGCCCGCCTCACGCTGGTAACGGCATGACGTCGACGCTGACGGCGGAAGGAGGAGCTGCAGTAAGGAGCAGCTCCTCGCAGCGGTCGGAACGGCCCGCAGGTAAGAACAGTAAAGTTGGGATTTCTTAGCGGGCGCTGGGTAGGTCCAGCAGTATAGGAAATAATTAAATCAGGTCAGAGTCATATTAGTGCTGGATAAGCACAGATGATGAAGTAAACATATATTCGCGGGTTAAATGCTTCCTGGGGTGAAAAATAAATATACGGGAAAGCTAGTGCGGAGCCGGTTCCGATACCGGTGGCCGTAGATATACCCGTTAGCGAATTAGTTTACAAAATGATAACCACGGAGAGAAATGCTCCCGAATATGAAAAATGGAAAATAAAATAAAATAAAAAATCTGAGAGGCCCGTGGTTCTGATGACTCTGACATTGAAAAGTCCTCCAGATAAGTAAACTATGTGGAACTGATTATGGAGCATATGGAGAAAGTTCTCCAAATAATTATGAGACTAGGGTCAAAGTACCCTGAAGGTTCCTAAGAATAGCCCTGAGGGGTTTAATTATTCTGAATATGGCCATGGGCCTAATTGGAAGTTGGAACTCCGGACCCAGGATTTGGGCCGGAAGAAGTCTCATGGGATGAAATCCCAATTGATTTAGGGCTGCAGAAGGCAGACCCTGTTGATGGTGATTTGCATTTTGAAAGCACACCACAAAATAAAAATAAAAATAAAATGAAAAAATATTAAAAGAGGCCAAAGATGCCTGGAATAGCAAAAGGTTTTGCTATATATGAAGGAAGTGGTGAGGCTATGGAAGAAAACCTAGCTGCCAACATATATATATGGTATCTCACCAACTTCATGATTCTGTGATGGTTGAAATATTAAAATTGCACAGCACAGGAAATTGTGCCTCATTGGAAAAGCCTACGGTTTATCCGTTAATATGGGCATCCATGACTCCAAATATGAGAGCGTCAAATAGTGAGGTTTAAAAATCCTCACAAATTATTCTGCTGCTATTATGGCTTTTGGGCAGATGAAAGGAAAACATAAAATAAAGACGCTATTGTGCAATTCTTTCTATGAAATTTTGTATAAAATAAATGGCTATTTGGCCCATTTTTCACCCAAGGTTGCATACCTGTGTCGAGCAAGTGGTGTTTAAGCTCTTGGTTATCTGTTTGGAATAATCTGCCTAACTTATTGAAATTGGAAATAGAGGCAGAAATATGTCAAGGAAGTTTTATTGTATTGCACAACCAAATACTTACCCGAATTCAGGGGATAAGGAGACCACCACGCTCATATGCAGAGGAATTAAAGACTTGTTCTCTGCTTAAAGAAACTGCGGATTAATCTCCAGTTAGAGGGAGATTACAAAAAGTTTATTAAGACTGGCTTACTATTATTTTTGATCAGTATATTACGAGCAGTTTCATTAACTACTATTACTTTTAAAAAAAAAGAGGTTAATCCTCCTGTACAGAATAAACCTGCTTATGTTTTCGTGTTTTCTGCAATTGAAAAAGCAGAGATTTATGTCCACATTGCCTAATTATCTGGAAAAGGGGTAATGGAAAAGATTTTGAACACGAGCATAAATTTGTCTTTAATGTTAGAAGGCATTACAGATGATGGTTGCAGAAGTATTCTGGACCTTACAGGTCTAAATAAGTTTGTAGAATACAAACATGTTCAAATGGAGACATTGAATACTGCAAAATATTTAATTCAGCAGGTTGTTATATGGCTAAGATTGATGAAAAGACGCCTATTATTCTGTACCTATGCATCAGGTTTCGGTGGTACTTAAATTTTAATTGGTTGTGACAATTATGGCAGTTAAGCTTTGCCAAATGGACTGAGTTCAGCTTTTTACTCTTTACGAAACTGTTGAAACCAGTTTAGCCCAATTAGAGCACAAAATGCACATCATTATGGCTTATCTCAATGACATTCTGGTCATTAGTGATAATCAGGAGTCAGCTGAGGACTCAGTTTCAGTTACTAAAGCTTTGTGGTAAGCTAAGGTTCTTAATTCATCTAATTAAGCCCCAGCTGCAGCCAGCACAAACAATTTACTTTTGGGGTTTGTAATTAACTCAGTGACTATGTTAATACCTTTACCAACAGATAAAGTCGATGATATTTTGGTAACTTGTCATTATCTCATTCAAAACCTTATCCTTCCATCCGAGAAATGGTGACAACCATTGGTGAACTGCTAGCAGCATTTCCTGCAGTAGAATTTGGTCCATTACATTTATCGATATCTTCGAAGGTACAAGATACAAGCTCTCAAAGAGAAGGCAGGCCATCTGACAGGCCTATGTAATTAACAAAAGAAGCTGTATTGGAATTACAATGGTGGGTTAAAAAAGGAAAATGTCCCACAAGCTGCTAATAAATATTATGATTAAACAGCCTGAAATGGTTTTACATACAGATGCTAGTGCTCTCGGATGGGGGGCCACAGATTTATCCTCCAGTTGTGGAGGTAGATGGAAAACTGAAGAACAAGTGTTTCTCCAAGAGTATGGTATTAACTATTTGGAGTTATTGGGGCCTTTTATGGGCTTAAAGCATATTGTTGTGCTAAACAAGGTCTGCATGTGTTAATACAATTAGACAATAAAACAGCTGTGGTTTACATTAATCACATGGGGAGAGTTGGATCAGTATCATGTGATTGTCTGGTCAATGAGATATGGCAATGGTGTATTGGTCGGCAGATATGGATTTCAGTAAGCTATACTCCAGGTAAAGACAATGTGGTAGCAGATGAAAGGTCCAGGATTTTTAAAGATAATACGGAATGGATGTTTAAGCCAGCAATATTTAAGAATATTGTTAGACGATTTGGGTTGCCAGAAATTGATTTGTTTGCATCCAGGCTTAATCATCAATTGCCTCATTATGTGTCTTGGGAACACGATCCGGACGCAGTTGCAGTAGATGCATTTTCATTACACTGGGGAAAAATGTTCTTTTATGCTTTTCCACTATTTGCTCTGATCCAGAGATGCTTGAAGAAAATAGAGCAAGATTCAGCTTCCGGATTGTTGGTAGTGCCAAATTGGCCAACTCAACCTTGGTTCCCAGTTATGCTGAATATGATTAAAGAACCGTATATGCAGATTCCTAACTGTAGTGATATCTTGACTAATCCAGTAACAAATGAAGATTACCCATTATATGCATATATGAATTTGTTAATCTGCAGGTTTTGACCAGACCACTACAGGAACTGGGATTGTCGGACCAAACTTGACAGTTATTGGCGCATCATGGCGAGATAGCACACAGAAACAATATATGACACATATTAAGAAATGGGAAGAATTTTGCACACAGTCAAAATTTTTCTGATGATTCTGTGAATGTTACTCATGTTTTGGAATTCCTTGCCAATTTGCGCTTTGGCCAACATTTAAGTTACAGTGCCATTAACACTGCACGCAGTGCCTTGTCGTCCTATTTAGGACTTATGACTGGTGAGAAATCAATTGGGTCGCATCCATTAATATCACGATTCATGAAAGGAATTTTTCACATGAATCCGCCAAAACCTAGATATACAGAGATTTGGGATGTGAGCATAGTACTTGCTCTACTTAGAGAATGGACGCCAATTGAAGGGTTGTCATTGGATAGGTTAACATTGAAATTGGTCATGTTAATGTCACTGGTCTCAGCCCAAAGAGTGCAAACTTTACAAATGTTGCGTTTAGACTGTATGCATGTGACTACAGATAACGTTGTATTCTATGTTTACGATCTGATCAAACAAAGTAGACCAGGGAGATCTGGAACAAAGGTAACCTTTCAAGCTTTTCATATTGAGCTTGCTTTGTGTGTGGTTAGACATTTGAACCAATGTATTAAAGTGACGGACACTTTTCGAGGAAACGAAAAGACATTGCTGCTTACGCACAAAAAGCCACACACAAAAGCTTCAGTTCAAACTATCTCAAAATGGTTGAAACAGGTGTTGGTTTTAGCGGGAGTAGACACTGATGTCTTCAAATCTCACTCCACCAGGGCGGCAGCTACGTCCGCGGCGAAGGGGCGGGACGTACCTCTCGAGCATATTTTTAAAAATCGCAGGGTGGAGTAAAGAAGAAACTTTTTCAAAGTTCTACAACAAACCTGTTCACACTATGACAAGCTTTGGACACGCGGTGTTGGGAGCACTATAATCACCTGCTTTGTTTGCTATTAATTACTATAATCAGTTGTGTAGTCACTGATATCTTTTGTCACTTGTAATCATTTTTCCCTCAAATATAAGGAGGGTATTATATGGTCTTTCAGCCATTAAAAAACTTAATTGTGAAAAGATCTAACATTTGTCTGCTTTCTCATGTATGTGTTTACTTAGCCGGACTGTCGTACGGATTAATTCTACGACATAAAAAACACAGAAAGCTTTAAAACTCTTCACGTAGTCACTCACGTGACTCCGAAGTAAAATAGTAAGATTAAACGAGAACTCACCTGTTCGAAGTTTGATCGTTATTTTACGAGGAGTTACGATGAGGGATTACGTGCCCTCCACTCCCACCCTCGTAAAATAAATGATCAAATGGTGGTTCTAAGTCTTTTTATGAGCCTTACTATGTTACTCCGGCTTTGGTGTTCTGTGTTTTTCATGCCGTTGCTTTGAAGTATGCCGTTACCAGCGTGAGGCGGGCTCTTCTTCACGTAATCCCTCATCGTAACTCCTCGTAAAATAACGATCAAACTTCGAACAGGTGAGTTCTCGTTTAATCTTACTATAAAACCACATAAAAAGCAAATACAAACCACATAAAAACCACACTCACAGTTCAGTAGACATTAAGTGTGTTCAGTTGTTCTCAACTCAGGCAGAGAGTCGTGACCTCTCCCTCCCCCATCTTGCAGAGACTGAGCCACGCCCACATGTCTGTGATTTATAGTCCATCCCCCTCTCGCCGGAAGAGGCATGGCCTTCATGGCGTGATTGACACGAGAGAGAATCTGAACATTTCTTTAAACATTAATAAGTCATTTCATTTTCATCGATGGGAAAAATCCTCTGGCCCTGATAGCTGGAGGGGGACTCTGAGTATGATGGCCTTAAATCACAGCCGTAAGTGGTAGCGGTTTTTTTGTGCATTTTCAAACCAAACCAGTTGTGCATTTTCAAACCAAACCACTTGTGCATTTTCAAACCAAACCACTTGTGCACTTTCAAACCAAACCAGTTGTGCATTTTCAAACCAACCCACTTGTGCATTTTCAAACCAAACCACGTGCATTTTCAAACCGAACCATTTGTGCATTTTCAAACCAAACCACTTTTGCATTTTCAATCCAAACCACTTTTGCATTTTCAAACTACATTTTCAAGCTACATTTTCAAACCAAACCACTTGTGCATTTTCAAACCAAACCACTTGTGCATTTTCAAACCAAACCACTTGTGCATTTTCAAACCAAACCACTTGTGCATTTTCAAACCAAACCACTTGTGCATTTTCAAACCGAACCATTTGTGCATTTTCAAACCAAACCACTTTTGCATTTTCAATCCAAACCACTTTTGCATTTTCAAACTACATTTTCAAGCTACATTTTCAAACCAAACCACTTGTGCATTTTCAAACCAAACCACTTGTGCATTTTCAAACTAAACCACGTGCATTTTAAAACCAAACCACTTGTGCATTTTCAAAATAAACCACTTGTGCATTTTCAAACCAAACCACTTGTGCATTTTCAAACCAAACCACTTGTGCATTTTCAAACCAAACCACTTGTGCATTTTCAAACCAAACCACTTGTGCATTTTCAAACCAAACCACTTGTGCATTTTCAAACCACACGACTTTTGAATTTTCAAACCAAACCACTTTTGCATTTTCAAACTACATTTAAAACTACATTTTCAAACTACATTAAGGGCACTCACAGGTTAGTAAAACTACTCACAGTTTAGTAGATATGTGTTCAGTGTTATTCACAGCTCATACTGAGAGTTGTGACCTCTCGCTCCCCCATCTTGCAGAGACTGAGGCAGTCCACACTTCCGGGTTTAATAGTCCCTCCCCCCTCCCATGGGAAGGGGCCTGGCCTTCATGGCGTGATTGACAGGAGAGAGAATCTCAACATTTTTAAAACATTAATAAGTCTTTTATTTTTCGTGATGGGAAAAATCCTCTTCTCCTGCTCACCGGAGGGCGACTGAGTAAGATGGCCAAAAATCACAGCCGTAAGTGGTCACGTTTTTTCTAAAATCAGTATGCAGTGCAAACAGGAAGTGGTCAAGATTTGAGTTTTAATTATATAGATACAGCTTGCATTTTTTGCTCATGTGGCTTCACGTTACAGAGAATACACAGTCCACCTGTTATTTGTTTGGTTTTGGCCCACCCAACCTCTTTACCAGTTTTCTACCCCCCATTACAATCAGTCTGAAAAAGGGTCCCGACCCAGAGCATTGCCTGTTCACATTCTCCAGAGATGCTTCCTGACCTGCTGACCCACACTTTGTGCAGCAACCTTGGGCTCCCATCTGCCTTGTCTTTTCCCAAAGCTACGGCAAGTCTTGAACACTTTCTGATTGACCACTCTAATGTCTGTCCCAAAGATAATGTTTAATAAAATGAAGATGTGTCCCTTGTCTCAAGCACTTGGTTCAAACTTGGTAAATTGCCTTCCAGTGATGCTGGCGTTCCCAGAGTATAATAAATATACACAGGAACTCTAATCCGATCATCATGCTTAATCTTGGCGATATATCTAGTTTGGCCTCCAATGCTATTTTATGTTTTGGACATCATAGTTTTAATGACGAATGGCCAGCTAGAGCAAGAACTAACAGCTCTAGTGGTTGATGAATTTTTTTTGTAAACTGCAGATGCTGGAAATCTGAAACAAAAACAGAAAATGCTGGAAGTCCCCAATTGTTGTTGGCTGTGCTTTAACTATATATAGATGATGTGTTAAAGGTCATGCTCCTGCTATTTTGCTCATAATTAAATCCAGGAAATCCCCGTAGAATTGCCAGCTACAATTCTGACCATCGCACTAAATGGCCTGTCCCACTTGCGCGACCTGATCCGCGAATTCTGGCGAGTTTGCCCTCTACTCACACTCGCAGCATGGTCGACACGAGGCCCTAGGAGGTCTTTGTAACTCTCCTTCATACTCGAGAGTAGTCTCCGCGTAGTCGAGGCCTCAGTTAGGTCGCGGAGTTTTTTTCAATATGTTAAAAAATGCCCGCGAGTAAAAAAAGGTCGCCATGGAAAAAATCTATCATTTTTTACTCGTAGGTTTAGTCGTAGTAGGTCGTAGTAGGTCAGCATGTTAGTCGTAGGTAATCGAAGTAGTCAAAGGTAGTCGAAGGTAGTTGTAGATAGTCTTCATCATAGTCGAAGGGATGTCGAAGGAGGTCGTCTTCACTCTCCACTTTTCGGTGTCCAATTTTCCCGAAGTTAGTCTTGGCTAGTTGTAGCTAGTCGATGCTGGTCTTCAACATAGTCGAAGGAGGTCGAAGGAGGTCTTCTACATAGTTGAAGGAGGTCTTCAACATGTCATTTTTTCTAACTCTTCTAAACTCGCCAATTAGGTCGCCTAAGTGGGACAACCCCTTTATCCTAATCTGAAAGAACTCTCTGGTGAACTCTTTTGCCATAGACTCACAACAATCTACTTTTCATTTCCATTTGGAGCTAAATCAGCCTTTGTCAACCTTTCAGATGGTGCATACAGAATCACAATAGATAGACACAAAATGCTGGAGTAACGGGCAGCATCTCTGGGTAGAAGGAATGGGTGGTGTTTCGGGTCGAGACATTTCTTCAGACTGAGACTTCACAATAGCTTGTGTTAAAATCCGCTCATCTCTCTTCAGGTTTTAGGGCAACTATCACAACATTTTTGCTATTACTCTTCCTGCCGGAAAATAATTTCCTAACTTACGTTTTCATTTCATTTCAACCTTCTGCTGCACTGTGAATAATCCACCATCTCTCTCATCTCCTCATGGGACTGTTCACTTGTCCCAGGTCTAATTGCAGTCTATCTCTGTTGTGCAACCTCCAGGTTTTTCACATGCTTTCTAAGGTCAGTTGCCAAGCATAGTGGATATAGCAGCTGAAACCATTGAGTGATTTGAACGGATTTAGCCATCTCTTGATTTTATACTCTTGTCTCCTTCTATCCCTTGCTAAAGGATGCTGGTTGTGTGTCATAGCACATAGCTGAGATTCATTAACTCAGCATAAAGCAGGTTGTGAGATGAGGGCTCTGCTCTCAACAAAGCTGTGATAATGGGGCATTCTCAGCACTTTGGTGGTGCTGAGCTGGCAGATTTTCCTAACCTTTTCTGCTTGCTTTCACGGGGAGGACAGTGGAGGTCGGCATTGCTGCTGTCATTGCAGGAGAGTTTCCTTGACATTAGTATTTCATGTTTCGGAAGGATCCGCAGATGCTGCTATAAGCTGAAGATAGACACAAAAAGCTGGTCTAAAACAGCGGGTCAGGCAGGATCTCTGGAGAAAAGGAGTAGGTGGCGTTTCGGGTCGAGACCCTTCGTCTGAAGAAGAGTCTCAACCCGAAACATCACCTACTCCTTTTCTCCAGAGATGCTGTCTGACCTACTGAATTACTCCAGCTTTTTGTGTCTATCTTTAGTTTTTCATGTTTACCACGTCATTTAGGCGGCACCGAATTACAAGAAAGACTCCACTCTCTGGTGGTGAGATTACACTGTACATACCCCACAAACATCACATTAGCCAATGCATGACTACAGTAAGTCAGACACCAAGTTGCATCTTTCCCCAACAGTAGAACAATACACAGGGCCAGATTTAGATGAAGAGACCCCCTAGGCTGTTCCACTTGTGACTTGTGAGGCCCCTCCTCCACCCCCAAGACAAGGGGAAGAAGGTCCACCAGATTAGCACCGATTTGCAGCCAAGCGTGGCCAATGAGATAAGGGGCTGGAAAGCTGCACTTTTTATCTATTTATTTATTGCCAGTGCTAGTGTCGAGTTATTGGCTTAAAACGCTATTATTCTGAAAATTACTGAAGGGTTGTTTAGAGACTACAGTGCGTTGTGACAGCATATGTAAGAAAGGCCCATGACAGTGTCAAAAATATTATACACCTTGCAGAGCTCTCACTTAATTTTTTTTCTCTGTTGCCAGCTGGGCAATCTTGGCAGCTTTTTAAGTTGACAGTTTAGGTGGTCATTTAAGATGGCTTGCATGACGCATGTGATAATGTGCTCAGACAAAGTGCGTAGTTACCAGCCGGAATTATGCTCGCTGCAAATAAAGTCACAAACTAAACATATTCACCAATCAAGACGTGTTATATACCTCAATGACATGCAGCAAAATTATAATACAGTTTCTCAACTCTTTTTACACATTGCAATGAATGTAATTTCTATTATTTCTTTCCACTTCCAAACAAAAATGTGGTTGGATTATCCAGCGTTTGATCAACCTCGGTGAGACGAAGCGCAGGCTTGGCGATCGCTTCGCACAACACCTCCACTCAGTTCGCAATAACCAACCTGATCTCCCGATGGCTCAGCACTTCAACTCCCCCTCCCATTCCGAATCCGACCTTTTGGTCCTGGGCCTCCTCCATGGCCAGAGTGAGGCCCACTGTATATTGGAGGAACAGCACCTAATATTTGCTTGGGTAGTTTACACCCCAGCGCTATGAACATTGGCTTCTCTAATTTCAGGCAGTCCTTGCTTTCTCCCTCCTTCCCCTCCCATTCCCAGCTCTACTATAGCCTACTGTCTCCGCCTCTTCCTTTTTTTTGTGTCCCCCACCCCCCCACCAACATCTATCTGAAGAAGGGTCTCGACCCGAAACGTCGCCTATTCCTTCGCTCCATAGATGCTGCCTTATCCGCTGATTTTCTCCAGCTTTTTTGTCTACCAATGGGATCCCACCACTGGCCACATCTTCCTATCTTCTCCCCTTCCCATCTCTCCCTCATCCCACTGTCTCAGCCTCTTCCTTTCTTCTTCCCGTTCCCCCCCCCCACTCTCACATCAGTCTGAAGAAGGATCTCGAACCGCAACGTCACATTTTTCCTTTGTTCCATAGATGCTGCCTCACCCGCTGAGTTTCTCCAGCATTTTTGTCTCCCCATTCACACAAGTTCTGTTATCCCACTTTCCTCACCCACTCCCTACACATTAGGAGCAATTTTACAGAGACAAGTCAACCTACAAAGCTAATGCGTCTTTGGGATGTGGGAGGAAACTCACACGCTTGCAGGGAGAATGTGCAAATTCAACACAGACCGTGCCAGAGGACAGGATCGAACACAGATTTCTGGCGTGTGAGGCAGCAAGTCTACCAGCTGTGCCACTATATTTTATTTTCCAACACACAAAAAATTATACGTTGATAACTTTGGTTAAAGAAATTAAAATATAAATTTTCAGTCTTAAATCACCAAGTGACGCTATGTCCCCCTTTACAGCTACTGTATGTTTTAATTCAGTTCAAGACTATGGGGCAGTACAATGGCCATAAAGTTGCTGCCTAAAAGTGCCAGAGACCCGGAATTGATCCTGAATATGGGTGCTGTCTATATGGAGTTTGCTCCTTTTCCCTTTGATCGCATGGGTTTTCTCCGAGTGCTCTTGTTTCCTTCCACATTCCAAAGGTGTGCAGGAACCTATTTCAGACCCAACCCAAAATGTAATATTTTCCTTTTGTCCAGAGATTCTGTCTGACCTGTTGAGTTACTCCAGCATTGTGTGTCTATCTTCAGTTTAACCGGCATCTGCAGTTCCTTCCTACACACATGATACTATACGATAGAACTTTATTAATCCCAGGAGGGAAATTATGTGTGTGTGTGTCTGTGGGTATATATATTATACACACACACACGCATGCACACACGCACACACACACACACACACACACACACACACACACACACACACACACACACACACACACACACACATATATATAGTCATATATAAATATACATCGTTTTGTTTTCTCGTTTACACCATTGTTTACAGAGTATATTCTGTTGTTCTTACTGGGACGTGAGAGAATAAAACACTCTTGACTCTTGACTTACTCCGCTAATGTGTGGGATAGAACTGGTGTACGAGTGATCGGTGGTTGGCATGGACTCGGTGGGCCAAAGGGCCTGTTTCCACACTATCTTTAAATTAAACTAAAAACGCTAAAACCAAAGGGAGTCTAAGGAAGGGTCTCTACCCGAAACGTCACCCAATTTCCTCTATCCAGAGTTGCTGGCTGCTCCATGGAGTTTCCCCGCACAATTAAAGCATGGAATAGTCTTCACCTTACCATAGTTACCCAACCAGACGCAACTAAATTTAAGGTAGTTCTTTTTTCCCCAAGAACTCTTTTTTGCTTAAGTCCAAGTCAAGAGTCAAGAGAATATTATTGTCATGTGTCCCAGATAGGACAATGAAATTCTTGCTTGCTGCAGCACAACAGAACATGTACACATTATACAGAACAGGAGATAAAAGTTCAGTGTGTTTATATACCATAGACCATATATATACACAATAAATAAACAGATAAAATGCAATAGGCTGTTATTGTTCAGTTTGGAGTTTGGTGATGGACCCTCCACCATCTCCAGTTTAAATTCCATTTAGAATATTTTTGGAGGACCAGGAAACCAGAAGCAAGAGTTACTCCAGCTCCAGGGAGTGATTCTGCGTTGGTTTTCAATGGTCGCGACGAGGTGGCGACTGGACAGCAATGGTGGCCAGATCTCCCACAATTCAAAGCGAGGGAGAAAGTGCCCAGCGCCGACCAGTTGCCGTGACAATGCGCATGTGCAGGGCAGACGATGATGTGCTGGCCGTGGATGTGCGTATGTGCAGGGGAGGATGTGCTGGCCGTAGCAGTGCGCATGTGCAAGGTGGCCTGCCGTGCCAGCGGATGAGGAGCAAGTGGAGAGCGGAGACCTGGCGGCCCGGACATGGATACGGATAGCGGGCGGAGACAGAGAGAGAGAGATAGAGAGGGGGACCCGCTCAGAGTTGAACGGCAGGTGTCCTGCCTTGGCCGGAGGCCCCCTAGATTTTGAGGCCTATGAAGCCTTGTGGTAAATCCGGCTCTGACTATACAATTTACCCATTCAGATCGAGCTGGATGTATGGTTGCTGATTTCTGATCTGTAAAGAGTTTTGCGAAACACCATGGAGACTTTCAGTCACCAGAAATGCATTGTCAGTGCGACCTTAACATAAACTGAAGTATTGGACTACAATTACATGTCTGAAAGAAACGGTTGCCCTTTTGTTAGAAAGCTCCCAAAGCACTTCAAATAAAATGACAGAATTAATTGCTCTGAACCAGAAGGTCTTTTGTTAGGTAAATAAAACAATTTTGTGCATAGTGACATCCCATAAAATGCAATGAGTAGGGACATTTAATGGGCCGTGATTTGTCTTTTGTCAGAACAATGGCAAGATTAATGGCATTCGCCATTACCACTTGGAATAATAGCGCAATGTCTCCAGACGATGTTTGCAAATGTTGGTGGTTTGTTAAATTGCTGAACTGTGTAGGAAGGAACTGCAGATGCTGGTTTACACTGAGGACAGGCACAAAATGCTGGAGTAACTCAGCGGGACAGGCAGCATCTCTGGATAGAAGGAAAGGGTGACGTTTCAGATCGACACCCTTCTTCCGGAAGAAGGGTGTCAATCCGGTAGTCTGGAATTCCGGAAGTGGCGGCGCTGCCTGGCAGCTGCGGCTCGCCTGCAGTCTGTCTGTTTTTTCTTTTCTTTTTGTTTTCGTGTGTCTGTTTTAGTTAAATTTTAGTTTATTAGGCTGTGTATGCGTGGGAGAAACAAGGTTTTAGTCTCTCCCTTCGGGGGGATGCGACTTTTCTAGTCGTGTCCCTGTCACCGTCTCCGTCTGTGCTGAGGCCTAATGGCGGAGCTGGCGGCCTCGGAGCTGTGGCGGCGTTCCAGCGGCGGCAGCGACCCGGCTTCAGAGCTGTGGTGTTCCAGCATTCCAGCTGTGGCATTCCAGCGGCGACTCGGCTTCAGAGCTGTGGCGTTCCAGTGTTCCAGCGGCGGCGACCCGGCTTCAGAGCTGTGGGTGTGGCATTCCGGCAGCGGGCCCGGCTTCAGAGCTGTGGCGTTCCAGCGTTCCAGCGGCGACCTGGCTTCAGAGCTGTGGGTGTGGTTTCCAGCGTTCCGGCAGCGGACCCGGCTTCAGTGCTGTGGCGGGGTTCCAGCGTTCCGGCGACGGCAGTGGTGGCAGCGGGCCTAGTGGATGACAACATCGGAGGCCTGGATGCCTCAGCGCCGAGGGAAAACAAGGAGGGAAGAAGACAAAGACTTTAAGACTTTTGCCTTCCATCACAGTGAGGAGGTGCCTGGTGGATGTTAAAAATGTGTTTATTGTGTGTTTTATTTTTTATTATATGTATGACTGCAAGGCAACACAATTTCTTTCAGACCAAAAGGTCTCAATGACAATAAAGGATACTTTGGGGGTAGAGTTGCTGACTTACAGCAAAATGCAGCGCCAGAGATCCGGGTTCGATCCCGACTACGGGTGCTGGCTGTATGGAGTTTGTACGTTCTCCCCGTGATCTGCGTGGGTTTTCTCCGAGATCTTTGGTTTCCTCCCTCACTCCAAAGACGCACAGGTTTGTAGGTTAATTGGATTGATTAATTGGCTTGATTGTAAAAAAAAAGTAAAAATTGTCCAAGTTGGCGAAATGGAGAGTGCTGCCCAGCCGACTATAACATTCAGAAGGTTCAGAAGGACTGGCTCTCAATATCAGTAAGACCAAAGAACTGATTGCGGACTTTGGAAGAGGAAGGATGAGGACCCACAATCCTGTTTATATCAATGGGATGACGGTGGAGAGAGTCAAAAACGTCAAATTCCTGGGCGTAATAATAATAATAATAATATATTTTATTGTCATTACACATAAGTGCAACGAGATTTGGTTTGCAACTCCATCCGATGTCATAACTTAAACGACTAATAAAATTTAGGTTTAGATACCTCGAGAACAAGGTTTGTGAAAAGAACATTAGAACATTACAGAGAAAGGTTGAACAAGTTAGGTCTTTATTCTTTGGAGCGCAGAAGGTTAAGGGGGGACTTGATTGAGGTCTTTAAAATGATGAAAGGGATAGACAGAGTTGACATGGATACGTTTTTCCCATTGAGGGTAGGGAAGATTCAAACAAGAGGGCATGACATGAGAATTAAGGGACAGAAGTTTCGGGGTAACGTGAGGGGGAACTTCTTTACTCAGAGGGTGGTGGCTGTGTGGAATGAGCTTCCAGCAGAAGTGGTGGAGGCAGGATCGATTTTAACATTTAAGAGTTAAGTGGATAGGTATATGGACGTGAAGGGAATGGAGGGGTATGGTCTGAGTGCAGGTAGATGGGACTAGGGGAAAACAAATGGTCGGCACGGACTGGAAGGGCCGAGAGGGCCTGTTTCTGTGCTGTAATTGTTATATGGTTATATGGTTAACAGTAAAACAGTCAAAACCAAAACAGACTAAAGTGCAGATGTGTCTGTGAGACGTGACCATCCGAGGGAGACAGTCCATGGGGGTGGGGGACAGTCAGCATGTTTCCGATGAACTTTCCTGGACCCAGCACACTGATATTGAGAAGATTACAGAGATTTGGTATGTCAGAGGATTCTCTTGAAGTTCTACAGGTGCACAGTGATGGACCAGGCAGCGTTCACAACCTTTTGCAGCCTTCTTCGCTCCTAAGCGTTCAAGTTGCTGAACCAAGCCACATAGTGACTGGTTGCATCGTGGCTTGGTTCGGCAACTTGAACGCTGGGTTGAACACTTGGTTCGGCAACTGTAAATCAAAGGGATTTACCGGAGTCGCTGCCTCAAATTGGCAGCCAGCATCATCAAGGACCTACAGCACCCTGGCCACACACTCATTTCACCACTGTCATCGGGAAGAAGGTACAGGAGCCTGAAAACTGTAACGTCCAGGTTCAAAAATAGCTTTTTCCCTACAGGCATTCGGCTATTAAACACTACAATCTCAAATAAGCTCTCAACTACATAGACTATTATTGCTATTATTGCACTATTATTGTTTTTTTGTGTATTTGCATTTTGTGTGCATGTGAATATATATATATGCGTGTGTGTGTGTATTTGTTAGTATGTGTATTTATACACACACTGAACTTTTTTTGTCTCGTTTATTATATTGTTTACAGTGTACTATGTTTAATATTCTGTTGTGCAGCTGCAAGTAAGAATCTCATTGTCAAACTCTCTTGACTTGAGTCTGCTGTTTGGCTCAGTAAGGAAATGCATCAATGGACATGAGGTTTGTGCGGTTTATTTTTTATAACTCTGTGGCTTTTGAATGATGTGGTGCATATTAATAGCTGCTAGATAAATTCTCTGGCACTGATAACTTACTGTCCAACTTGTAACTCGTATCCCTTCAAAAATGTTGTTGAGATTTTAATTATTTCCAGCTGGCCTCTTTTTCGCCCTCATAATCCAGCCTTTTATTCCCTTTTGCTTTCTCTCTCTACACCTGGTGCGATAGTTACTCCACTTCAACAGGCTTCCCACTGGAATGGTGTTAATCTGCAGGATGAAAGGAGAAATGGTGAGCCTTCAGCACCTCCACTCCAGAAGCACAGTGATTGAGTTACTCTACGACACAATGGTCAGTGTGCGTGCCCATTCGATGATTGAGCTCCAATTTATCACTAGCTTCTTCACTGAATGATACAAGAGGATGGAGCCCGCTGAAAACATCCGCTAGACAAAGGTTTCTCTGTCCTCATGTGGTTGGCTGACAGGGAGGACAGGGAGAACCCTTCAATGAGTCTCATAGAAAAGATGGATCCTGACCGGCTCATCAAAATTCCCGATTCCTGACTGCGAAAACAGGTGATAAAAAAGTTCTGAGCAGATTCAATCTCGACACCCAAAAACAGTAGTGGGCAATGCTCCTGAGCACTTCCCCACATCACCAATTGCCCTATGTGTGGCAGAGTTTGTGGATCGCGAATAGGACCCTTGACCCACCTCACAGCAGCTGGATTTGTACTGGAGGCAACTTATCCTCCAAACCAAAGAAGAACCTATGAACATTACAACCACTCACTCTAATTCACGCTTTCTTTTTGGTTTTTGCACTATTGAAACATATAAGATTGGTGAGGCTTGGACACGCTAGAGGCAGGAAACATGTTCCTGATGTTGGGAGAGTCCAGAACCAAGGGCCACAGTTTAAGAATAAGGGGTAAGCCATTTAGAACAGAGATGAGGAAACACTTTTTCTCACAGAGAGTGGTGAGTCTATGGAATTCTCTGCCTCAGAGGGCGGTGGAGGCAGGTTCTCTGGATGCTTTCAAAAGAGAGCTAGATAGGGCTCTTAAAAATAGCGGAGTCAGGGGATATGGGGAGAAGGCAGGAACGGGGTAATGATTGGGGCTGATCAGCCATGATCACATTGAATGGCGGTGCTGGCTCGAAGGGCTGAATGGCCTACTCCTGCACCTATTGTCTATTGTCTATTGTCTATTCCTTTCACAGTCTTCCAAACTGATCATTTAGGAGTTACACAGTTAGTGTCCAATGCACTCAGCTCCCACTACTACACTATCAAGGATGAAAAGGATCGAAACAAGTCTAATTTATGGGCGAGGGCAAACATTACTTTCCTGTAGCACTTTCTGGCCCTACAGGGCCTGTCTCGCTTACGCATTTTTTTCAGCGACTGCTGGCACCCGTCATACTCGCAGCAGATCGCGTAAAATGTTCAACAGCGGCGACCAGAAAAAGGTACGACTCTTTGGGTGACTACACACGACCATGCAGGCATCACCCCACGACATATCAACTTTTTCCCTCCGCAGATGCTGTAAATTACCCCCAATGGAGGACCATGGCAGGAGAATTGAGGGAGTTGATGGTCATGTGAAAGAGAATAGGTCGCAAGTAATAAGTGGGGAGATGGAGCTGATGGGATTGTACAGAGAGCTGGGATGGGCTTGAGGGCCCAACGGGCACCTTCCATGTCTTGAGAAGATATGTTGGCCAGGGGTGAGAAAATTACCAGCAAATCCACTGAAACATGTTGGTAAATCCATCATAAGAAGTAAAGCTGAACAAAGCCAGCTCTGGAAGACTTTGCACATTTGCTGATTTCAGGCACAAAGGTGTCATGATGATGCAGCGGTTAAGTTGCTGCCTTACAGCGCCAGAGACCCGAGTTCAATCCTGTCTGTGGGTGCTGTCTGTACGGAGTTTGTACGTTCCTCCCGTGACCGGCGTGGGTTTTCTCCGGGAGCTCAGTTTTACTCTCACACTCCACAGACATACAGGTCTGTAGGTTAATTGGCTTGGTAAAATTGCAAATTGTCCCTAATGTGTGCAGGATAGTGTTAATGTGCGGGGAACGCTGGTCGGCCTGGACTCGATGGGCCGAAGGGTCTGTTTCCGCTCTGTTTCTCTAAACTTAGCTAACCAGTAGGATGTTTTATTTTCCTGATGTTTTCATCAGTTGCCCCTGATGCACAGGTTGGTGGCATTTACTGGCAGGGCGAGCCATTCAATGGAGACACATCTCAGTGCGAGTAGTCCACTGCCATTACATGTCCAGTCAACAGGATCGGTGACTATTCGGGGAGCTACAGAGAAGGGAAAGGTTGATATTAAGACCTAACACCTTCCCAAGGAAAACCACATTGACAAAATAACTCAATCCGTGGTGGAACTGTATGGACTGAGCACCATCTGATGGGGAAAATGGACAATCGATGTTTTTGGTCAACATCCTTCATTGGTCCAGATGAAGGGTACCATCCCAAAACATCAACCATCCATTTCCTTCCACAGATGCTGCTTGATTCATTTAGATCCTCCAGCAGATTGTTGCTCCAGATTCCAGAATCTGCAGACTCTTGCATGGAGAAAATAAAGGGGCTGTCCCACTTGGGCGACCTAATTGGCGAGTTTAGAAGAGTTTGAAAAAATGACATGTTGAAGACCTCCTTCGACTATGTTGAAGACCAGCTTCGACTAGCTACGACTAGCTATGACTAACTTTGGAAAACTGGACACCGAATAATAGAGTGAAGACGGCCTCCTTCGATCTCCTTCGACCTCCTTCGACTATGATGAAGACTATCTACAACTACCTTCGACTACCCTCGATTACCTACGACTAACATGCCGACCTACTATGACCTACTACGACTAAACCTACGAATTAAAAAAGTATCGATTTTATCCATAGGCATTTTCCATTTACTCGCGGGCATTTTTTTACATATTGAAAAAAACGTTGCGATCTAGCTGAGGCCTTGAGTACGCGGTGACCACTCTCGAGCATAAAGGGGAGTTACGAAGACCTCCTGTGATCTCATGTCGACCATGCTGCAAGTATGAGTCGTGGGCAAACGCGCCAAACTCACGGATTAGGTCGCCCAAGTGGGACAGGCCCTCAACTCAGCACATTTCAAAAGGTTTTAATAACCCCCAGCTGAGCACAAAGGATGGAATGTTTCTGGCTTTGATAATGCAGATGGCATTACCTCGATTCTACCGTGTTGCTGCCTTTGCTCCATTTTTTTAAACTGCATTTTCTCTGTAGCTATAACACTATATTCTCTCTTTTATACCTCCTGATGTGCTCATGTATGGAATGATTTGTGGAGGAAGGAACTGCAGATGCTGGCTTACACCGAAGATAGACACAAAAGGCTGGAGAAACTCAGCGGGACAGACAGCATCTCTGGAGAGAAGGAATGGGTGTCGTTTCATGTCTGAAGAAGGGTCTCGACCTGAAACGCCACCCATTCCAACTCTCCGGAGATGCTGCCTGTGTTGCACCAGCATTTTGTGTCCATCTATAGTATGAATAGCCTGGAGAGAATGCAAAATAAAGTATTTCACTGTATGTTGGTAAACGTGATAACAATAATCCAATACCATGCCAATATCAATACCCAAACAGTCCCACACAAAAGCAGTTTGCGGTTGTTTAGTATCTTTTAGTCTTTGCTGTGTGGATGTAAAGATTAGTTTGAGGCTCTTACATTTAACTGGATGGCTAAATGCAGCTATCTAACCTGCTGCAAGCTCGTACAACAGGCAATTGTGAGAACGCTTCTTTGTGGAAGGATACAATGAGAAGAAAGGGTGCTCTTGCACGGGATACCTGACTGGCATGAGTCCCGGTGCAGTCTGACAACTGGCACAATCCCAAGGCTCGCTCTGCTTTGCATCGGAAATGGTTTGACGGCCTGGACCAGCCCCGAGACAGCTGCCTTGTGTTGCGTCTCTGTCAGGGCCGGGCATTGAGCTCCTGACAGCAGACGAGCCGGAGTTCAGGAAGCTGACTTTTGTTCTTGTGTTCGTCACGTCGATCAGGAGCTTCTTTGTCAGGGTAGAGTGTCACGGTGGGAACTGGTGAGTGGGAATGAGTCTCTCGTCTGGTCCAGGGGCAATCCTTCCCATTGCCTCCTACAATGCTGAACCTTTGAAGCAAGGCTCAGTGGCGAGGCTGCGGCTTTGACTTGTTTTGCTGAGGTTATGAGAGCGTGACAAGGGCCAAATCTCCCGTCAATCGTGGCGAGCCTGACAGGCAGCTCTCTCTGGCAACCAACAATCTGTTTGTTCCTCGGCTCTCCCTGGGGTATCTGGTATTCACTCAGCAAACCCTGCATTTTTCTTCCTTGACAGGCTAATCTGATCAGATGAATTTAATACCAACTTCGGGTCATGGAAATTCTCGCCGCGCATCAAGAGATTAAACTAAAAGAAGTGAATTCTATTTCCAGTCCACTGGTGTACGGTGGTTTTGCATGGGTAAGGTTCATTGCATCATTCCACTCAGCTTGCTGTGAGCGCTCCTCCCACACCCATGGGCTCCATCACTCAGGATAACTAGTGCAGAAATGTCATGGGAAAACCATCACCTCCAACTCTCAGACTGGCCCGAGCCCGACCCATCAGCTCAGAATCCCTGCCGAAGACCATCGATTCTGCAGCAGGAGTTATGGTAGCTCCACGCATCCTGAGCACAGAGGATGAATATGTGTTGGAAGGGACTGCAGATGCTGGTTTAAACCGAAGATAGACACGAAAAGCTGGAGTAACTCAGCGGGGACAGGCGGCATCTCTGGAGAGAAGGAATGGGTGACGTTTCGGGACGAGACCCTTCTTCAGACTCCAGCTTTGTGTGTCTAACAGACGATGAATCATTATTTTCAGGGCCTTTGAATCTGAAGGTTATGGGTTGAAGTGGGTGGCAGAAATCCCATGGGAAGAGCAGCTGAGTTCCCCCAACAGTCCTCCCTCAACCAACACTGAAAACAAACGGTGTCATTTTTTTCTGAAGAATGGTCTTTGGCCTGGTGTGTTAATTCTGTTTCGATTTGTGCTCATGCTGCCTGACCTGTTAAATGCCTTCTGTTATTATTATGTCATTACTCATTCTCTTGTTTTGTTGGTCTGTGAATATTCACCTGGTCACAGGTCTTCCACCAGTTTAGCACTCCTCCACGCAAATGTAAATATTCAATATTGTATTGTTTTCTGGTGGATAAATTTAGCTTGCTATTCCCCTCTCAGTGCATCTCTGGAGAATACGGATAGGTGACATTTCAGGTCGGGACCCTTCCTCAGACTGATGTTTCGGGTCGAGACCCTTCTTCAGACTAATGCAGTAAATGCACCTCACTTGATCCCTGCCAGTTCCATGAATAGAACCAGACTGGAATTAGGGCTCTATCTTTCAACAGGCCCATGGGCAAGGGGTCAGCTCAAGGGGTGGCACGGTGGCGCAGTGGTAAAGCTGCTACCTTACAGCACCAGAGACCCAGGTTCAATCCTAGCTACGGGTACTGTCTGTATGGAGTTTGCAAGTTCTCCCGTGACCGAATGGGTTTTCCACGGGTGCTCTGGTTTCCTCCCACATTCCAAAGACGGACAAGTCAAGTCAAGTCACTTTTATTTCTGTAGCACATTTAAAAAACAACTCTCGCTGGCCAAAGTGCTTTACATTGGTGGAGGTACTAACGTTATACAACAGTGGTTCATAGATTAAGTACATACATAAGTTCATACATATAGCCCTCACTCAGAGGACCTCACGAAAGGGTTTGTACAGGTTTGTAGGTTATTGACGTTGGTAAAAATGGTAAATTGTGATGGATAATGCTGGTGCATGGGGATCCCTGGTTGATGTGGACTCGGTGGGCCGAAGGACCTGTTTCCACGCTGTATCACTGAACTAAACTAATCACCGCAGCAAGAGACCAGTTATCCGTGCAGTGGGGCTGACTTATACTTTGACAAATAGTAAGATGGAAGTGAGAAGTATCATGGAGGATGCCGTGTCACCTATCCTCATTCAGCAACGAGCCTTTAAGGCCAAGTTACGGCCAGGTTTAAGGCCAAGACTCTACATTTTTAAGAACTTTGTGAAATGTGAAAGGATACAAGTGGAAATATGGTGACTCTTTTTTACTGCCTCAGTGTCTACTATTCTCTTGTACTTAGCTATGATTGTCTTAAATACGGTAGGATTTTAGTGAATTGTATGCTATAAAGGAGGTTAGTTAGGTTTAGTTTATTGTCACATTTACCGAGGTACAGTTAAAAGCTTCTGTTGCGTGCTAAGCCAGTGAGCAGAAAGACAATACGTGATTACAATCAAGCCATTTAGAGTGTATAGATACATGAGAAAGGAATAACGTTTAGTGCCAGGTAAAGCCAGCAAAGTCTGATCAAGGATAGTCCGAGGGTCACCAAAGAGGTAGATAGTAGTTCAGCACTAGTTGTGGTAGGATGGTTCAGACGCCTGATAACAGGTGGGAAGAAACGGTCCCTGAATCTGGAGGTGTGCGTTTTCACACTTCAATACCTTTGGCCCAATGGGAGAGGGTAGAAGAGGGAGTGGCCAGGGTGCAACGTCCTTGATTATGGTGCTGGCCTGGCCGGGCAGCGTGAGGTGTAAAAGAAGTCAATAGAAGGGAGGTTGGTGTGTGTGTGATGGTCGCTGATACAATCTATCCATTGTAATTAAAACTTCAGTTTAGCGATTCATTGCATAAACACATTCAAGTTCCACATTGATTAGCTGTTGATTACACTTCGTCTTATTAATGTCAGTCTATTATCTCTGTTGGTTATTTCTGCAATAAAGCTCACCACCTCCTTAATGTTGTTTATTTAGTTTAGTTCTGCTGAGGCTGTTTCTATAATTAGTCCCGCTAAAGCACAGGTTTTGTAAGTGTGCAGGAAGGAACTGCAGATGCTGGTTTACGCTGAAGATAGACACAAAATGCTGGAGTAACTCAGCGGGACAGGCAGCATCTCTGGAGAGAAGGAATGGGTGACGTTTCGGGTCGAGACCCTTCTTCAGCCTGAGGGTCAGGGGAGAGGGAGGCACAGAGATAAGGAAGTGTAAGATGTGAAAAGGAGACATCAGATAGGACAAAGGTCAAGGCAAATGTAGAATAGATCATTGTTAGCTTGGGGATGGTGACAACAAAGCAAACAGAGATACAATTTAATCAAAGGGACAGTCAGACTGGCCGGAGAACTATGATGGGGGAGAGATTGAGAAAGAGGGAAAGCAAGGGCAAGGGTTACTTGAAATTAGAGAAGTCAATATTCATACCGCTGGGGTGTAAGCTGCCCAAGCAAAATATGAGGTGTTGTTCCTCCAATTTGCATTGGGCCTCACTCTGCCAGTGGAGGAGGCCCAGGACAGAAAGTTCAGTGTGGGAATGGGAGGGGGTTAAAGTGTTGAGCAACCGGGAGATCAGGTGGGTCTTGGCGGGCTGCTCTGCGGAAAGTGGAAGATAATGCGCTGTATGCGACGGCTGATCCGGTGAAAGGTGAGGACTAGTTCTGCAGAAAGTTCTGTAATTGTGATGTGAATGCACCAGTTTCCCTCATGTACATTGCCCCTTTCCTTTGAAATGGACTTGGAGAAACTGCAACCTCACTTCAAGAATTTGCACTCCTTGATGTCCAAAGTCCCGCCAAGGAAGCAGAAGAAGGAAAACTGGACAGAAACCCAAAGAAGGAAATGATAAGAGAGATGACTAAAAGAGGGGAATGAGTTGGGAAGGTCGAGGTGTTAAGGAAGGAAATAAGGAAGAAGTCACAATATTTGGAGTGGGGAGGAAGACATGTGCAAGATAATGGAGTCATAGAGCCATGGGGCACAGAAACAGACCGTTTGGTTCAGTTTCACTTTCTGTAAAGACTGTATTTATGTAAAGTATTATTTGACTTTGGTTGGACAGTATGCAAAACAAAGCTTCTCACTGTACCTTTTCACATGTGACAATAATAAACCTTAACCTGTAGGAAGGAACTGCAGGTGCTAGTTTAAACCGAAGATAGACACGAAAAGCTGTCTGAAGAAGGGTCTCAACCCAAAACGTCACACATTCCTTCTCTCCAGAGATGCTGCCTGTCCCGCTGAGTTCCTCCAGCTTTTTGTGTCTATAAACCTAAACCTATTCACTCTTTCCCACAGCGCAAATGCTCCGAAATGTGTTGAACTTCCTCAGCAGTGAGGCCTGTCAGTGAGTGTTGCCAGAGTCCTTATACACAAATTCACTGTTGTTTGTGTTTGTAGAAGCTGATCAATGATCTCATGATCAGTGTGTGAGAGTAGATTCAGCCAGTGAATGGGTGGGTGATCCAGTATCAGCGTAATCTGGAGATAGACACAAAAAGCTGGAGTAACTCAGCGGGTCTGACAGCATCTCTAGAGAAAATGAATAGGTGACACTTCGGGTCGAGACCCTTCTTCACATTGTAATCTGTGGCATTCTGATTTGAGACACCGCAATGACCCAGAAGGTGACTTTCCCCAGTGAGCTGTAAAAAATAATTTATTTACATTCACTAAGCTCCAAAGGTATTAAGAACCTATGAACATTATGAAACTGGTCCTAAAAACAAAGCGTGCTGCCAATCTTCATCAGGATTGCTGTGAAGAGATTTCTAGACATTGACCTAAAATCTCTCCCTGGAGATCCAAAGTACTTCTATATATTTTTTCAGATTTCTGAAGTTTTTTTGTTGGAGTATCAAGCTTTGATAAATTGAAAGTAATTATTCTAATACAGAATAATTAGTGAGTGAACTCAGCAGGACAGGCAGAGTCTGAAGAAGGATCTCGACCTGAAACATCTCCCATTCCTTCACTCCAGAGATGCTGGCTGTCCCGTTGAGTTACTCCAGCATCTTCGGTTTAAACCAGCATCTGCAGTTCCTTCCTACGCATTAATGAGTCAACAATTGATTGGGTGTTAAAGAGCGGTGGACAAACATGATGAATGTAAAACTTGACCTGGTGTGAATTCCTTGTTCGTTTTCGTGATTCCTTTTATTTATACCAAAGTAAAAGTGTGTTAAAGTGCACATTGGGAAGTGGGGGTCAAGGTTCAACAGGCTTGTATAAAATACACCCAGTTCTGTCTTTCATTGCAGATGTGAAGTTGGGTGGGAGATTGCAACCTTCAGCCCTGTTTCGTCGACGTGCACAAACGGAAGATCAAATAGAACATTGTTGTCCAACAACTTTAGGCTGTGCACGCCACACGAAAGAAGAAGAAGATGTGAAGTTATTTCTGGACTCAAAGTATATTTCTCTGAAGCGCCTACACTTTAAAAATAAGTTTCATTTGAGGAGCTGGAGTGAAGATTCAACAAATGGGTTCATAACTGATTTGAGTTATTTTTTCAGTTTCTAGTTGTACCATATTTTAAGTTTTGATTCATATTTTGTATGAATATTGTTTTCTCTAACTTCAAGTAACCTTTGCATCCCCTCCCTCTCCATCCCTCCCCCATCCTATTTGTACCAGCTTCAAAGTCGGCTTGTTGAGTCTCATTGTGTGTACCTGTTCCTCACCTAGCACACAGCTGAAGAAGGGTCTCGACCCGAAACGTCGCCTATCTCCTTCGCTCCTTAGATGCTGCTGCGCTGAGTTTCTCCAGCTTTTTGTGTACCCACAGCCACCAATGGCCTGTTTCCTTTATCATCATTACTTTTTTGCATATTTTTCATTTATTTGTTCTACATCTCACTACATCACCGTCTATATCTCTGTTTCCCTTTCACAGTCTGAAGAAAGGTGTTGACCCATAACATCACCGATTCCTTTTCTCCAGAGATGCTGTCTGACTCGCTGAGTTACTCCAGCCTTTTGTGTCCATGTTCATATGTCAAGTCCAGTTGTTTTGCTCCCCGTCTTTGGGGATTCGATCAAGGAGGAGCTCATAAGAAGGTTACACAAAAGCTGGAGAAACTCAGGCGGGTGCAGCAGCATCTAAGGAGCTCCTTAGATGATGCTGCACCCGCTGAGTTTCTCCAGCTTTTTGTGTAACCCTCGATTCTCCAGCATCTGCAGTTCCTTTCTTTAACACTTTGTCTACTCCACTGCGATAGGAGCTCATAAGAAGATGGGACTTTGCTGCCCCTTGCTGGCCATGTTGCAGAACTGCAGCATTATGAACGATGGCGACTTCATACTGTTGAGCATTCATTTTCCAGTGAGCGGTGCAGTGATGGCTCAGTGAGTTTAGCCACTGCCCAGTATAAGTCTTAAGGGCCTGTCCCACTTGGGCGACCTAATCCGCGAGTTCTGCCGAGTTTGCCCTCGATTCATACTCGCAGCATGGTCGACACGAGGTCGTAGAAGGTCTCCTTCATGCTCGAGAGTGGCCCCGTGTACTCGAGGCCTCAGCTAGGTCGTGGCGTTTTTTTCAATATGTAAAAAAAATGCCTGTGAGTAAAAAAAGGTCGCCATGGAAAAAATCAATACTTTTTTTACTCGTAGGTTTAGAGGTAGTAAGTCGTAGTAGGTCGGCATGTTAGTCGTAGGTAATCGAGGGTAGTCGAAGGTAGTCGTAGATAGTCTTCATCATAGTCGAAGGGAGGTCGAAGGAGATCGAAGGAAGTTGTCTTCACTCTCCACTATTCGGTGTCCAATTTTCCCGAAGTTAGTCGTAGCTAGTCGAAGCTAGTCTTCAACAGAGTCAAAGGAGGTCTTCAACATGTCATTTTTTCAAACTCTTCTGAACTCGCCAATTAGGTCACCCTAGTGGGACAGCCCCTTTACTCCTGTCATTGATTACAAATCTCCTGGTTCTTCCAAGGCTTCTGCTTGGGGAAGAATCAGAATGGCATATGCATTCAGATTCCACTGACAAACATGGCCCAGTCCACCAACACAAAGCAGTTCTGTACCCACACCTCTGTCTCCCCAAACCATTTCTTCATAGTCCTCTTTGCTGGTGCCGTGCAGTCTTTGCCTGTATGCAGAAAGAAGACACACAGCGGGAGGGATCAGATTTTCCAGAGTTCAGGCAGGGGATAGAGCGGTAAATGTTCCTGATAATATTTAGAAGTGGCTGAGTGTTTGAGGCCCTCTGGTGTTTGAGGTGATGTGTTGATGCTGATTTTCCACTAGGGGCGCTGCACTGACAGCAGCCTCTGCCTGCAGCCCGTTTGTTTTTCCATCTTTTTTTTATTTTTAGTCAGTTTAAAGATTGTTTTGGGGGAGTCTTTAACTTTTATATGTGGGGGAGGGGGGGCAGGGCAAGGGGGAAACTAACTCCCAGTCGCTTCCTGGTGGGGGCGCGACTATTCTCCAAGTCGCGTCCTTGCCCCACACCTCGCGGTCTACCACCTAGATCCGAGCGACCTTTCCTGCCGGGGACCGGGAACCGGACCAGAGCTGCAACAGCGGCGGCGCTGGTCACCGTGGAGCGGGCGATGCCTACCTGGGTCGCCGTTTGGAGCTCCGGAGCGTTGGGCCGCTGCTCCAACATCGTGGAGCTCTGGTTTGGGAGAGCTTCCAACGCAGGCGGCGCTGAACTCCGTGGAGTCCTGGGGCGCTTTGCCGAGGGCCTCCAGCGTTGTATCTCCACCCGGCGCGGCCTGCGGACTTTGGGAGCCGCAGACTCCGGTAGGAGGTGGCCGACTCGAGGTCCAGGCCGCTGAGGACGTCCCCCAGCCCCGACGTCGGACTTACATCACCCCAGCGAGCGGGCCTGAACATCGGGCCGCCCGTAGCGGTGACTGCGGAGGGCTCGGGGAGGCCCCGACCACGGGTGAACAGTGGGGAACATCAGGGGAAGAGACTGACTTTGGTGCCTTCCCTCACAGCGGGAAACTTTGATCCTAGCTGTGAGGGGATGTTTTATGTTGAATTCTATCGACTCTATGTTGTGTTCTTTATTTTTAATGTATGGCTGCATGGTGATTTTATTTCACTGTGCCAACTGGCACACGTGACAAATAAATGTATCTTGTATCTTGATGCTAGTGCAGCAGATATATTTTCTAGTTATCCTGGTGTTGAGGGAAATGTTGGGGTACGCAGGTTCGTGCTTGTTGATTGCGCCTCTCAGTTCCTCAAGTTCCAGCTTGACGACTTTCCGACTGCAGGCTGGATGACGGCTGAGAACCCCTTTGGCAGGTAGAACGGACAGCATTGAATGGACAGATGTTGTGGGTGGGAGAGCAGGAGAGGGGGCAAGACCACCATGTCCTACCACCACCACCACATGATTACCATGAAGCATCTCGTCCTGCTCTTGGCAGCACCATCCGGTCCAAACAGTGGATGGACAAACCCGGGAGCTGTAAGTGCCATATCCAGACAGTCCTTCATATCTCACTGATTCGTAGGTCTGATTGCTTTTCGGTTTAGTTTAGTTGAGTTTAGTTTAGTTTAGAGATACAGTGCGGAAACAGGCCATTCGGCCCACGGGTCCGCGCCGACTAGTAATCCCCGCACATTAACACTATCCTACACGCAATTTTTACATTTACCAGGCCAATTAACCTACATACCTGTACGTCTTTGGAGTGTGGGAGGAAACCGAAGATCTCGGAGAAAACCCACGCAGGTCACGGGGACAACGTACAAACTCCATACAGACAGCACCCGTGGTCGGGATCGAACCCACGACTCCGGCGCTGCATTCGCTGCAAGGCAGCAGCCCTACCGCTGCGCCACCGTGCCATCTTTTATCTTGGTCTCCAGCGATTGAGCATTGCCCAGAAGGATGCTGTTATTGCTGCCTTCACACTGTTCCATTCTCACCTTCCACAGCCAGCTGACCATCAACAGCAGCTCCATCAACAGTTATCTCCAGAGTATCCTACGGTCCGTACATCACCTGCTGAAATGGCAGGAGCTTGACGACATGTTGCACCTTTAAAACTTGCTTCATGGATGAGTTACCTAGTAAATGTTGTCTCTGAGCCATATAGGGTGATCTCTCATCTCATGTCCATAAGTTCATGTGATAGGAGCAGATTAGGCCATTCGGCCCATCAAGTCCGCCATACTCCGCCATTCCATCATGGCTGATCTATCTCTCCCTTCTAACCCCATTCCCCTGCCTTCTCCCCATAACCCCTGACACCCGTACTAATCAAAGGATTCATCTCAGGGTGCATTACAGTGTAGCGGAGAGGTGGATATGTTTTGGGTTTCAGCAACAGATAATAATGGGGTATTGAAATCAATGGTGCTTAAGAAGCCAAAATCAAAGGAGCAAAGATACAGCGCTCGTAAGGTCCATCATTTCCACCTCACTGAGTCCAGCAATGAGTTTGACACTGAGTCTCGCATGGACGCTGGAGAGGCACCACTCTCTACTTTCCTTCTAACCATAAACAGTCATTCACTACACCTAAGATAGATACAAAATGCTGGGGTAACTCCGCAGGACAGGCAGATTCACTGGAGAGATGGAACGGGTGGCATTTCGGGTTGAGACACTTTCGTCAGACGACACTCATTCACTACACCTCACTGTTTCCCATCAGTAAGCCATTAAACTTGCTGCCACTGCCATTTTACACCAAAGGCCTAATTTGTCTGACATGCCGATGATTTAGCATTTTATTAAATGCCTTTCAGTTGTCCAGATTGACAACATCATCCACATTATTCCCAGCAAACTTGCCAAACTCTAGAATTATAAGGTATTACATGTCATAAGGTCATAAGTGATAGGAGTAGAAATAGGCCATTTGGCCCATCACTTCTACTCCGCTATTCATTCATGGCTGATCTATCTCTCCCTTCCAACCCCATCTCCTGCGTTTTCCCCATAACCTCTGATAAGCACTAATCAAGAATCTATCTATCTCTGCCTTAAAAATATCCACTGATGACCTCCACAGCCTTCTGTGGCAAAGAATACCACTGATTCACCACCCTCTGACTAAAGAAATTTCTCCTCATCTCTTTCCTAAAAGAACGTCCTTTAATTCTGAGGCTATGATCTCTGGACCTAGACTCTCCCACTAGTGAAAACATTCTCTCCACATCCACTCTATCCAAGCCTTTCACTATTCTGTATGTTTCATTGAGGTCCCCCCTCATTCTTCTAAACTCCAGCAAGAACAGGCCCAGTGGAGACAAACGCTCATCGTAGGTTAACCTCTTAATTCCTGGGATCATTCTTGTAAACCTCCTCTGGACCCTCTCTAAGAACCAGCACATCCTTCCTCAGATATGGTTGCCAAAATTGCTCGTAGTATTAATAATGTGGCTGTACCAGCGCCTTTCTACAGCCTCAACAATACATTCCTGTTTTTGTATACAAGCCCGCTTGAAATAAATGCTAGCATTGAGTTTGCTTGCTTAATACTGATTCGACTTGCAAATTAACTTTTTGGGAATCCTGCACCACCACTCCCAAGTCCCTTTGTACCTCTAATTTCTGGATTCTCACCCCATTTATAAAATAGTCTACGCCTTTATTCCTACTACCAAAATGCATGAGTCCACACTTAGCAACACTATATTCCATCTGCCACTTCTCTGCCCACTCTCCCAACCTGTCCAACCTTCTGTAGAGTCTCTGCTTTCTCTACACTAACTGCCCCTCCACCTATTTCGTATTGTCCGCAAACTTCACCACAAAGTCTTCAATCCCCTTGTCCAAATCATTAATATACATCGTGAAGAGTAGCGGCCCCAGCACCGACCCCGCGGAACTCCGTTAGTCATTGGCAGTCAACCAGAAAAAGCCCCCTTTATTGCCGCTCTTTGCCTTCTGTCATCCAGCCAACCTTCTATCCATGCTAGTATCTGCCCTTTGATACCATGGGCTCTCATCTTCCTTAGCAGCCTAGCGTGTGGCATCTTATCAAAGACTTTCTGAAAATCTAAGTAAACAATATCTACTGACTCTCCTTTGTCTTTCCTGCTATTTATTTCTTCAAAGAATTCCAGCAAATTTGCCAAGCAAGAACTCCCCTTCACAAAGCCATGCTGACTTTAGCCTATTTTATTGTGAACATCTAAGTACTCCGTAACCTCATCCATTGTAATGGACTCTAAAATCTCACCAACCACCGAAGTCAGATTAACCGACCTACAGATGCCACTATTCTGCTTTGTTCCCTTATTGTGCAGCAGGGTAATATTGGCAATTTTCCAATCATCTGGGACCACTCCTAACTCTAGTGATTCTTGAAATATCACTATCAATGCCTCCACAATCTCTAAAGCCACCTCTGTCAGTACCCTAGGGTGCGGTCCATCCGGCCCAGGTGACTTGTCCGCCTTCAGCCCTTTCAGTTTCCCAAGCACCTTCTCTCTGGTAATAGCACCTCCACTAACTTCCACCCCCTGACTCTCTGAAATTTCAGGCACGTTGCTGGTGTCTTCCACGGTGAAGACTTATGCAAAAAGTTATTTAACTCCCCTGCCATTTCTTTATTCCCCATTATCACTTCTCCTGCATCATTCGACAGCGGTCCAAAGTCCACTCTTGCCTCTTTCTTGCTCTGTATATAACTGAAGAAACAACTTAGTAACAACTTAGATTAGATTCTATTACTTGTCATTCGAACCTCAGAGAGGCTCGAACAAAATTCCGATTCTACACGCCATACAAACAGAACAATTAATTAAAAAAACACACAAACAATTCAATTCACACAAACATCCATCACAGTGAATCTCCTCCTCACTGTGATGGAAGGCAAAGTTCTTCTCTCTCCCCCGCACCATTTCTCTCCTGATGTCGAAGCCCCAGGCGGGTGGTGTTAAGTCCCACGGCCATTGAGGCCGCGCTGGGCGATGTACGGCCCCGCTCTAGGTCCCAAAGTCACAAAGTTGGAGCCCCCGGCGGACGCTGGAATGTCTCACGGCCATTGAAGCCGCACCGGGCGATGTACGGCCCCGCTCCGGGTCGTTCCAACCCCGCGACACGGGCGGGAGAAGTTGCCGTTGCAGGAGCTCCGGAAAGCGGTCTCACACCCGGACCCGCGAGCTCCCGATATTCCGACAGTCCACCGGTAGTAATCTGCAGCTGGAGCTGGAGCTGGAGCTCCGGAGTCGGGCCGCAGCAGCGAGCCACCACCGCTCCCCACGCTCCGTGGCCGGCCTGCCCTACGATGGTGAGTAGTCCGCAGCTCTGCAGGCTCCGTGACTGGAGCCCCCTGGTCGTCCCGGTCGGAGGCCGCTCCACGGTGCTAGGCCCCAACGACAACGGAGACCCGACAGGGAGAAAGTCGGGTCTCCCACGCAGGGAAGAGATTTTAAAAGTTTCCCCCAACCCCCCACATATACACAGTTAGAAACAGTACAAAAAAACACGAACAACTACATTTAACTAGACAAAAAAAAAAGACAGACAGGCTGTAGGGGCCGCTACAACGCGAGTCGCGCCGCCCTCCCCTTGCCCACACTTGCAGTGTGAGGCATTCACACACACTGAAACATTAAGAACCAGAGCACATGTGTTTGTTATCTCACTCCCACACACCCGCGGCCACCCACACAATCACCCACACACACATTTCATGTACAGTATGACAAATGAGATCAGAGCCAAGGCCACTTTTCCCCTGAGAGGCAGCTCTGCTCGTCAGCCCAAGACTGATGGGACACAGAGAGCCAAAGATCAACTGTCAGCTCCAGAAGTATGTGGACAACTGACCGAGTTTAGAATGATTTCCATAGCACAATATTGCTGTGGGCTATGTTATTTCAAAAATAAATGTTATTCATAAAAAACATATGCAGAAAATACAACGGAATCAGTGCATTTCTTTCTTCATGTTCACTCAGAGGGGGACCCGGAGTGGGGGAGAACAAATGGGGACCCGGTGAGGGGGGAGAGACGAGAACAAAGGGGGAGCTGTCTGGGAATGTGTAGAAGGGTGGATGGTAAATGTAAACATGAAATAGTGCAACTGATAAGTTAGCTAGTTTACATTTCTGTAAAGAGTTACAATGGATCACTTGCGCCCCCTACCGCTAGTAGCATGGATACATTGCAGTACTTACGATTGGCTTGGAATAATGTCAAGATGCCTTTGTATTGTGTTTGAATTGTCCAGAGATTTCCCAGGAAATAGGATTATCTTTGTGGATGGACTCGTAAAAGCTGGAGTCGTTCAGCGGGACAGGCAGCATCTCTGGAGAGAATGAATGGGTGACGTTTCGGGTCGAGACCCTTCTTCAGACTGGCTAGTGAAACAAGTGCTATAGACATTGATGTAGAGAGATAAAGAACAATGAATGAAAGATATGCAAAAAAGTAACGATGATAAAGGACACACGCCATTGTTAGATGTTTGTGGAGTGAAGACGAGAAACTGGTGCGACTTGGATGGGGGGTGGGATAGAGAGAGCGGGAATGTCGGAGCTACGATTGAGTTGTAAGCTGCACAGGTACAATATGAGATGCTGTTCCTCCAATTTGCGTTTAGCCTCAATCTGGCCAACATTGTGGACACTGCAGTGAATAGGACTTGGGTCTGTCATTCTCAAATTTCTTCCCTCGGTTGCCTTGGTAACGAACAAAATGTTTCCTGATTAAAGTTTGCTTTAATGAAAACATTTCACTGGAGCCAGGAGCCTCTCTACCAGTCACCCCAGCCAATTTATTGTGTTCTACACCTTCCTCCTTCACAGCACGTACCTCACTATACCGTGCCCTGCTCTTGTGACATTTGACTTCCTCCATGCGAACAGGCTGTGGTAACATGACACAGATTCTCCATACAGATTGACCAGATCCCCCACTTTCTCTTGATCCCCATCTTACAGATCCCCTACATGTTTGTGTACAGTTTACAGGAACAGGAAGATACAGATCCCCGTGCACAGATGTACAGATCCCATACAGATCCCCATACAGATCCCCATACAGATCCCCATACAGATCCCCATACAGATCCCCATACAGATCCCCATACAGATCCCCATACAGATCCCCATACAGATCCCCATACAGATCCCCATACAGATCCCCATACAGATCCCCATACAGATCCCCATACAGATCCCCATACAGATCCCCATACAGATCCCCATACAGATCCCCAGTACAGATCCCCATACAGATCCCCATACAGATCCCCATACAGATCCCCATACAGATCCCCATACAGATCCCCATACAGATCCCCATACAGATCCCCATACAGATCCCCATACAGATCCCCATACAGATCCCCATACAGATCCCCATACAGATCCCCGTACAGATCCCCGTACAGATCCTCGTACAGATCCTCGTACAGATCCCCATACAGATCCCCATACAGATCCTCGTACAGTTCATGAAAAAAACAAAAGGCTGAGATAAAAAAGAAAAAACAGTCAGAAAAAACGGAGACACAGTGTATAGTCAACTGCAACAACTGTAAAGGTAGTCATCAGCTAAAAGAGACAAATGTCCAGCTTTTGGTCAACAGTGCCATGCCTGTAAAAAATTGAATCATTTAAAAAAGTGCTGCAAGTCCACACAACAAACCTACAACAGGCAGAGACCTAGGAGGACTGTTTACCAGCTAGAACCTGACCAAGCCAACAGCAGTGCTGATGAAACATTCTATGTCGGTGGAATAACTGCAAATGACTGTTGATTCAACTGATGCACAGATAGAAAAAACAATGAAGCTTTGGTCACTGTCCAGCTGAAATGAAAGTAGACACAGGTGCCAAGTGTAATGCTTTGTCAAAAAATTAATTTGAACAACTACAGGATGAAGAACAAATAAGAGCATGCATTAAAGCCACAAACCTTGTTGCATATGGAGGCAATATAAGCAAAACCGTTGGTATGGTTAAGTTGCGATGCTACCAAGAGGGACAGACATACGCATTGCCATTTTACATTGTCCAAGAGTATGTTCTGCCACTGCCAGGGCTACGTGCATGCAGGCAAATGGGGCCGGTCTCATTCAGTAAAGATGTTCACCAATTGAGCCCCTCTGAAGAAGATATGTCACATCAAATTCAAACAGAATACAGCAATCTCTTCACTGATGAACTTGGAAAGCTGCCTGTAACCTATTCCATGACACTTGACCCGGATGTGAGACCCATTGTTCGTCCTGCACATCGCATTCCTGTGGCTATGAAGGACAGAGTTCAAGCTGAGCTAGACAGGATGCAGGGACTGGGTATCGTCACTCCAGTGTCTGAGCCAACTGATTGGGTGTCATCTGTGGTTGCCACCAACTAAAAGGTCAAACAGGAAATACGAATATGCATTAATGCAAGAGACCAGAACACTGCTTTGAAAAGGCCACATCACTCTATGCGTACTGTGGAAGAGGTGGGTGCACACACGTGCAGAAACTGTGTTTATGTCTTAGATGATAAGAAGTCCTTTTGGCAGATTTCACTTGACCACACAACTTCAATGCTAACCACTTTTAGTACTTCTTTTGGTCGCTACAGGTTTTTAAGGATGCCATTGGGACTCACCTCTGCCAGTGAAGTGTTCCAGCACCCATGGAACAGATTTCCACTGTACAGAACACAAGGTCACGTCAGTAAGCCAAATCCCAAATACAGAGACTGAATTCACTTAGGTAGCAAAAATGCTGGAGAAACTCAGCGGGTGAGGCAGCATCTATGGAGCGAAGGAAATATGCAATGTTTCGGGCCAAAACCCTTCTTCAGACTGATATGAGGGTGGGGTATGGAGGGGGGGGGGGGGGGCGGCGGGAAGAGGAAAGGAAGAGGAGGAGCCAGAGGGCTAGAGGGAGAGCTGAGAAGGGAAGGAGGCAGTAAGGACTACCTGAAATTAGAGAAGTCAATGTTCATACCCCTGGGGTACAAACTGCCCAATCGAAATATGAGGTGCTGCTCCTCCAATTTCCGGTGGTCCTCATTCTGACCATGGAGGAGGCCCAGGACAGAAAGGTCGGATTAGGAATGGGAGGGGGAGTTGATGTGCTGAGCCACCGGGAGATCAGGTTGGTTATTGAGAACTGAGCGGAGGTGTTCGGCGAAGCGATCGTCAAGCCTACGCTTGGTCTCACCTTGAATTCACTTGTCAGCTAACTACTGTATACATAGACACATTGTTCAGGTTAATCTATTGTGTAGCAAAAGCTGACAATCAGGTGTTCAAGTCAATATGTTAAGTATGTTTACTATGCTGTGACCTTAATCTTGTGTTTCACAGTGTGTGATCCGACCCGAAACGTCGCCTATCTCCTTCGCTCCTTAGATGCTGCTGCACCCGCTGAGTTTCTCCAGCTTTTTGTGTAACCCTCGATTCTCCAGCATCTGCAGTTCCTTCTTTAAAACTGAATGTATCTGTTGGGTTTTGGTCACTTGGCGACATTTTGTAAGTCCTGCTACATTTACTACTTAACAAGATATTTTGTCGTTATATGGAGCAGGAGCTGAAATTTCAGCCGTTGTAGATCATTAATTGTGTTCACAGTCTATGTTGAGCTATTGCGGACGCCCTATCTGGAGGAAGTCGTCCTGCTCATGGGGGTTACTTAGCCAGGAGGGGGTGGTAACACGGGTTTTGGGCACTGCGGCCATATCTGTTACGTTGCATCCTCGATAGTCATTAAAGCAGGTTTGAAACCAAAATAACAACATTATTTATGCAACCACAAACAGCCGTGACAGCTGAGATGGATGTGGCTCAGGCTGTGGTTCTATGACTCACCTATACTCACAAGGCCATTACACACTGACAGACCTCTACTTATCAAAACCTTCACTATATATAACGTGGCTGAGTTGTGCCCACGAATGCATGATACACAGTAATGGGCCGAACAGTGGCGTAGCGGTGGAGTTGCTGCCTTACAGCGCCAGAGACCCAGGTTCCATTCTGACTACGGGTGCTGCCTGTACGGAGTTGGTACGTTCTCCCCATGAGCACGTGGGCTTTCTCCGAGACCTTTGGCTTCCTCCCACACTCCAAAGATGTACAGGTTTGTAGGTTAATTGACTTGGAACAAATGTAAAATTGTCTGTAGTGCATTTAGGGTAGTGTAAGTGCGCGGGGATCGTTAGTCGGCGCAGACTCAGTGGGCCGAAGGGCCTGTTTCCATGTTGTATCTCTAAACTAAACTAAAGTAAAACTAAATTAAATTAATAACAAACCAATGCCACCAAACTGAATCCGTTACACAATGATAAGCTGAACCCATTGTTACTCTATCCCAGTGTTATACAGAAAAAGACCTACGTATAGCGGTCCTGCACTTGGGTCAAACAGTAATTGATCTGTATTGCCAGGTCTATATTCCACTGTCGTACCATGGAAGTTCTGCTCTCACCAGTACAGCATCCCACTATAATGCAATGGCAAACCTGTGTCCACTTGGACTATACTCCTGATGTTGTACAGTGGTAATTGTATACCCACTAGTCAAGTCAAGTCAAGTCAATTCAACGATTTGTCACATACATATACAAGATGTACAGTGAAATGAAAGTGGCAATGCTTGCGGGATTGTGCCAAACAACAGAACAGAACAGAACCAGTATTGACATTAAAAAAAAGAAGACACAACCGTGAGATCAGAGTTTACAGTCCTGATGGCCATTGGGAAGAAACTCCATCTTAACCTCACTGTTTTCGCAGTGTAACAGCGGAGGCACTTGCCTGACCACAGCAGCTGGAACAGTACTGAATCCCAGTACTATACAGTGACTGAGCTGGCCTCAGCAGTGCTGCATCTCAGAGCTTTACTGTGAATTCTAATAGACACAGGTCCATAATTGCATAAATAGGATGCATTACTGGTGAGTCAGTTACTTACAAGATGGGTACAGTACTGGTGGATACATGTCTTTCATTGTGTATCACAAGCAGGGTCCAGGTGCATACAGGTTTGTCACTTTATAACATCAGGTGGAGTATTCATGGGTAGAAGTCAGTCACTGTGTTCACCAATACAACAAGGGGGGGTGGGGGGGGAAGGGATTGACAAATTGGGAGTATAAAGATGGAGTTAAAGGGGAAGTGAGTACAGGAAAAGTTACAAAAGACTCCCGAATTAAAGGGAAGGAAGGTTCGAGAAGGGATAAGAGAGTACGGTCAGGGCCAATTGTGGGTGGTGTGAGACGGGAGGTGAATACCGAGATCAAAGTGTTGTATATGAATGCACAAAGTATAAGAAATTAAGTGAACGAGCTTGAAGCTCAGTTAGAAATTGGCAAGTATGATGTTGTGGGAATTACAGAGACATGGCTGCAAGAGGGCCAGGGCTGGGTACTGAATATTCAAGGGTATACCTCCTATCGAAAAGACAGACAGGTGGGCAGAGGGGGTGGGGTAGCTCTGTTGGTGAGGAATGAAATTCAGTCCCTTGCAAGGGGTGACATTGAAACAGGAGATGTGGAGTTAGTATGGATAGAACTAAGGAATTGTAAGGGTAAAAAAACCCTAATGGGACTTATCTACAGGCCCCAAACAGTAGCCTGGACATAGGGTGCAAGTTGAATCAAGAGTTAAAATTGGAATGTTGTAAAGGTAATGTTATGGTTGTTATGGGAGACTTAAACATGCAGGTGAACAGGGAAAATCAGGTTGGTACTGGACCCCAAGAAAGGGAGTTTGTGGAGTGCCTTCATGATGGATTCTTAGAGCAACTTAACCTACAATTTGAGAGGGAGAAGGGTAAATCGGAGGTGTCAGTGTTACAGTTGAACAAAGGGGACGATGGAGCCATGAGGGAGGAGCTGGCCAAAGTTGACTGGAAAGATACCCAAGCAGGGTTGACAGTGGAACAACAATGGCAGGTATTTCTGGGAATAATACAGAAGGTGCAGGATCAGTTCATTCTGAAGAGGAAGAAAGATTCCAAGGGGAATAAGGTGCACCCGTGGAGGTCAGGGACAGTGTAAAAATAAAAGAGAAGAAGTACAACGTAGCAAAGATGAGCGGGAAGCAAGAGGATTGGGTAATGTTTAAAGAACAACAGAGGATAACTAAAAAGACAATACGGGGAGAAAAGATGAGGTATGAAGGTAAGCTAGCCAAGAATATAAAGGAGGATAGTCAAAGTTTATGTGAAGAGGAAAACATTAGTTAAGACCAAAGTTGGACCCTTGAAGTCTGAAAAAGGTGAATTTATTATGGGGAACAAGGAAATGGCAGACGAGTTGAACAGGTACTTTGGTCCCTTCTTCACTAAGGAGGACACAAACAATATTCCTGATGTACTAGTGGCCAGAGGATCTGGGGTGATGATGGAACTGAAGGAAATCCACATTAGGCAGGAAATGGTGTTGGGTAGATTGATGGGACTGAAGGCTGATAAATCTACAGGGCCTGATGCTCTGCATCCCAGGGTACTTCTGGAAATGGCTCTAGAAATCGTAGATGCATTGGTGATAATTTTCCAATGTTCTATAGATTCAGGATCAGAGGGTAACTAATGTTATCCCACTTTTTAAGAAAGGTGAGCGAGAGAAAACAGGGAATTATAGCCCAGTTAGCCTGACATTGTTGGTGGAGAAGATGCTGGAGTCAATTATAAAAGATGAAATAACGGCACATTTGGATAGCAGTAACAGGATCGGTCCGAGTCAGCATGGATTTACGAAGGGGAAATCATGCTTGACTAATCTTCTGGAATATTTTGAGGATGTAACTAGGGAAATGGACACAGGAGAGCCAGTGTGTGTAGTGTACCTGGACTTTCAGAAAGCATTTGATAAGGTCCCACATAGGAGATTAGTGGGCAAAATTAGGGCACATGGTATTGGGGGTAGAGTGCTGACATGGATAGAAAATTGGTTGGCAGACAGGAAACAAAGAGTAGGGATTAACGGGTCCCTTTCAGAATGGCAGGCAGTGACTAGTGGGGTACCGCAAGGCTCGATACTGGGACCGCAGCTACTTACAATATACATCAATGATTTAGATGAAGGGATTCAAAGCAACATTTGCAAATTTGCAGATGACACAAACCTGGGTGGCAGTGTGAACTGTGAGGAGGATTCTATGAGACTTGGACAGGTTGGGTGAGTGGGCAGATGCATGGCAGATGCAGTTTACTGTGGATAAATGTGAGGTTATCCACTTTGGGAGCAAAAACAGGAAGGCAGATTATTATCTAAATGATGTCAAGTTTGGAAAAGGGGAAGTACAATGAGATCTGGGGATCCTTGTTCATCAATCTATGAAAGTAACCATGCAGGTACAGCAGCAGTGAAGAAAGTGAATGGCATGTTGGTCTTCATAACAAGCGGAGTTGAGTATAGGAGCAAAGAGGTCCTTCTGCAGTTGTACAGGACCCTAGTGAGACCACACCTGGAGTATTGTGTGCAGTTTTGGTCTCCAAATTTGAGGAAGGACATTGAGGGAGTGCAGCGTAGTTTCACGAGGTTAATTCCCGGGAACGCGGGACTGTCATATGTTGAAAGAATGGAGCGACTGGGCTTATTTACGCTGGTATTTAGAAGGATGAGAGGGAATGTTATTGAAACATATAAGATTATTATGGGATTGGACACGCTAGAGGCAGGAAACATGTTCCCGGTGTTGGGGGAGTCCAGAACCAGGGGCCACAGTTTAAGAGTAAGGGGTAGGTCATTTTGAACGGAAATGAGGAAAAACATTTTTACCCAGAGAGTTGTGAATCCGTAGAGTTCTCTGCCTCAGAAGGAAATAGGCAATGTTTCGGCCTTTACAGCATCTGCAGTTCCTTCTTGAACAAGACTGGTCAGAAGCACACGGTATTGGCGGTTCAGTATTGATGTGGATAGAGAACTGGCTGGCAGACGGGAAGCAAAGAGTAGGAGTGAACGGGTCCTTTTCAGGATGGTCGGCAGTGACTAGTGGGGTGCCTCAATGCCCAGCTCAGTGCTGGGACCCCAGCTATTTACAATATATATTAATGATTTGGATGAGGGAATTGAATGCAACATCTCCAAGTTTGCGGATGACACGAAGCTGGGGGGCAGCGTTAGCTGTGAGGAGTATGCTAGGAGGCTGCAAGGTGACTTGGATAGGCTGGGTGAGTGGGCAAATGCATGGCAGGTGCAGTATAATGTGGATAAATGTGAGGTTATTCACTTTGGTGGCAAAAACAGGAAAGTAGACTATTATTTGAATGGTGGCAGATTAGGAAAAGGGGAGATGCAGCGAGACCTGGGTGTCATGGTACACCAGTCATTGAAAGTAGGCATGTAGGTGCAGCAGGCAGTGAAGAAAGCGAATGATATGTTAGCATTGAGAGCAAAAGGATTTGAGTATAGGAGCAGGGAGGTTCTACTGCAGTTGTACAGGGTCTTGGTGAGACCACAGCTGGAGTATTGCGTACAGTTTTTGTCTCCTAATCTGAGGAAAGACATTCTTGCCATGGAGGGAGTATAGAGACGGTTCACCAGACTGATTCCTGGGATGTCAGGATTTTCATATGAAGAAAGACTGGATAGACTCGGCTTGTACTCGCTAGAATTGAGAAGATTGAGGGGGGATCTTATAGAAACTTACAAAATTGGTAAGGGGTTGGACAGGCTAGATGCAGGAAGAATGTTCCCGATGTTGGGGAAGTCCAGGACAAGGGGTCACAGTTTAAGGATAAGAGGGAAATCGTTTAGGGAGATAAGGGAGAAAAATATTTTTCACACAGAGAGTGGTGAATCTCTGGAATTCTCTGCCACAGAAGGTAGTTGAGGCCAGTTCATTGGCTATATTTAAGAGGGAGTTAGATGTGGCCCTTGTGGCTAAAGGGATCAGGGGTTATGGAGAGAAGGCAGGTACGGGATACTGAGTTGGATGATCAGCCATGATCAAATTGAATGGCGGTGCAGGCTCGAAGGGCCGAATGGCCTACTCCTGCACCTATTTTCTATGTTTCTATGTTTCTAAGACTGGGATGGCGGAGGGATGGAGAGAGAGGGAAAGCAAGGGTTACTCGGAGTTAGAGAAGTCAATATTCAAACCGCTGGGCGTGTAAGCTGCCCAAGCAAAATATGAGGTGCTGTTCCTCCAATTTGAGCTGACAATGAAGGAGTCTCAGGACAGAGCTGCCAGAAGAGGCAGGTACTGTTACAGCATTTGAAGGACCCTTGGCCAACTACTGTACATGGATAGTAAATATTTGGAGAGATAATTGCAAGGCACAGGCAAATGGCACTAATTTGGCAAAACAACTTGGTCAGCACGGATGGGTTGGGCCCATTGACCTGTTTTGAAGTTGTATATGTAACCACCAGTGTTATACTGAGTGCATTCTGTCTTCAATGAATGAATACAGGGAAAAGACCATGCACGTGAAACAGGTCAAAACTACTAATCAAATTTATTGTTAAACAATGAACACAATTAAAACTATTTGGTGATCTAACTAAAACAACAAATGCAAACAGTTGCCCAGGTAACTCATATAAAATGTGTTATTCTATAAATACCTGCATAAATCGATGTTGATGTTATTCTTTTTATTCTCTCTGTTCCTTTCAGGAAAAGTGCAGCCCAACATTTGGGCATCAAGAAACAGATTCTCCCATTATTTCTCTGAGAATACATCATGTTTCCACTAGTGGGAGAGTCTAGGACTAGAGGTCATAGCCTCAGAATTAAAGGACGTTCTTTTAGGAAGGAGATGAGGAGAAATGTCTTTAGTCAGACGGTGGTGAATCTGTAGATTTTTTTGCCGCAGACGGCTGTGGAGGCCAAGCCAGTGGATATTTCTAAGGCAGAGATAGATAGATTCTGGATCAATACAGGTGTCAGAGGTTATGGGGAGTAGGCAGGAAAATGGGGTTATAAGGGAGGGATAGATCAGCCATGATTGAATGGCGGAGTATGTTAATGGGCCAAATGGCCTAATTTATCTCCTATCATTTATGACATGACAAAAAGCTGGACCCCCTCTTAGTCTGATGAAGGGTCTGGACCCGAAACGTCACCTATTCCTTTTCTCCAGGGATGCTGCCCTACCCGCTGAGTTACTCCAGATTTATGTGTTTATCTTCCCTGCTAATATCTGGACAGGGCCATGGTTGATACAGGAGGCTAAATCTTGCTTCGTTCTACACTGCATCAGTGCTTTCTGTGGCTTCCTTCAAACAGCTTTGAAATAAAACATGGGGTTTTGCAGCTGATGACCTGGAGATATCCAGCAGAGCTTGCTATTTTTCATTGCCACAATGATTGAATGTGGAATTCGGTGCCACAGGCGGCTGTAGAGGCCGAGTCGTTAGGTATTTTTAAAGCGGTGGTTGATCGATTCTAGATTGGCAAGGGTGTCAAAGGTTACGGGGAGAAGGTAGGAGAATGGGGTTGAGGAGGAAAAATAGATCAGCCATGTTTCAATGGCAAAGTAGACTCAATGGGCTGAATGGCTTAATTCTACTCCTGTCTTATGGTTTATGGTCTATTTTTGAGCCCCAACTGCTTTTCACTGTGCTCACTTTTCACACTGTGCTCGCTTTTCACTAAACTGAACAGAGGAGCTTCATTGTAAAAGCGATAAAGAGGTCAGCAAAGGATTAGAAGGTTGTGCAATATCCTCTCCCATGTTAAATTAGTCATTGCCCTTGCTATGTTGATAGTGTAGGCTGAACACTGGCAAATTTAGGGTCCAATACTTTTACAAAACTTGCTTGCCAGCCCTTCAGACTATCCCTGGGATACCTTGAAACCTGAACTTTAATTTCCAGATTGCTGGGACGCAAACCCCAGAAGAAAAAATATATGGAAACTATAACATAAAATATCATGCGTGTTAATAAATTCTGTACCCTTTATCCTCTATCTGGGTACTTGAGACAGTATGATTGTATTCATGTATCTTCTCTTTGACTAGATAGCGTGCAAACAAATGCTTTTCGCTGTACCTCAGTACATGTGACAATTATAAACTAAACGTTCATTTAAACGTGACACTGGCATATTCGGATGGATGTTCAGGATGATTGACTATCGTGGACGGGCACTCAACCCCAAAGTCCACCGTGCCATAAATAACTGAGGAAGCATTTACAGAATTTGCCTTTGGGTGCTCCGAGCCTGTGCCCTTTGTGTCTTGGGCCTGGGCTTTCTGGACGGTAGCATACACAATGCCATCCTCCCGTTCTGTAATAGTTGCATTTTCAAAACCGTCGATTGGTCTTTCAGAGTTCTGCAATGGAATCAAAGAGGTATGTGTGTTTTTAATCCAAGAGGTAGAATTAGTGACAACTGTAGTAAAAATCCTCTGGGGTTCCTTCTTACACAACCCATCAGTATCCATATCAGCCTTAGATATAACATCTTTAAAATGCAAAAGGAGGCATCAGTAGAATAATAGAGAGATGTAGACAAGGTATTAGGTGTCGCAAAAAATTAACTTGGTCAAACATTTGAGAATTTCCTCATGATCTTTGGTACTCATGTGCTGGCCACCTCTTATATTTCCCATCCAACAGTCAGTTCCATTGAAGCCATTGATAGGGGAAAGGCAGCATGGGCTGCCAATACTCCAGCACCAGCAACTATGATGAACTTTGATTCCAAAGATTGAGGCCTTAAAGAGGGAGGTGATGTACTAAGCGAATAAGAAGCGAATGGCAACGGAACCCTCTGTGATTTATTTTGTCATTACCTATTGTTCACACACTGCACAATTGCCTGGTGATTGTGATCTTGTGCACCTTTCCTGGGTACCAATCGGCTGCCACTAGATTGCGCATAAATTCAAGCTCTTTCTTCCTACTTTAAAATGAGGGTCCCCAATCTCCAACCTTGTGGGACTTTCGCGCAGAGGTTAACGCTTCTAGTTCATGGTGCAAGCTTCAGTCGTGGCCCACCAAGGTCATTTGACTAAGGTCATGGAAGTGACACTCTCATGTTTATGCAACATCTTTCACAATATCAGTCACATCACAAGCTGCCAACAAAGCAGTTTCAAAATCTAAACACTGTTGAAGTGAAATAAGTCCCAGTCTAATTTGCTTCTGATTCAAACAGCAAAGTAGTCCTCATCCTCACCTCAATTACCCTGGCATGGAGTTACGCAGTGCAGAAACAAGTCATTAACACCAAACTGACCAAATCATGTACTCATTTACACTAATCAATAATCCTCTTTTAGTCTTTTCCTTTGCCATTAACTACCCCCATATCCTATCACTTAGATATACGTCAGTTTTCAATCAGCTGACCAACCTGTACATCTTTGGGAATGTGGATGGAAATCAGAACACAGGGAGAACGTGCAAACTCCTCACAGACTGAATTGGAAGTCAGGGTCGGACCTGGGTTACTGAAACTGGGAGCAGCAGCTCTACTAACTGCACTACTCTGCCGTCCTCCTTAAACACCTTCCCTTCATCATTACATCTTAATGGCTTTAATGCTCAAAGTCTCACCAATTGTCAATTGGAAAACTATCATATGTAGTCCATCCCTGGTTGCCTCAAGAAGACTGTAATCCAATTGCTTTATTTGCTAGGAGACTTCAACGGGCTGTTGAGGATCAAACACATTGGTGAGGGGACTGTAGTCACATATAGACCAGACCAGATGAGGATAGTAAGTGTCCTTTCCTGAAGGACCAGTCCAATTTCTATGCGACAACATCCCAAACTTTGGTGCTCACTGGTACCGACACTAGAACCGTGCTGTTCAATTGTAGACCCAAGGAACTGCAGACGCTGGAGCCTTGCGTAAAACACAAAGTGCTGGAGTAACTCAGCGGGTCAGGCAGCATCTCTGGAGGACATGGATTGGTTACGTTGCGGGTGGGAACTCTTGTTCAGGCTGACTGTAGTATGGGAGAGAATGCTGGAAAAGATGTGGGAATCCTGGCAAGTGATAGGTGGATATTGGCGTGGGTGGGGGGTTGATGGGCAAATGAGTAGACAAAGGCTAGAAATGAAAATGAGCTACAATGGTGACAGAAGGAGACAATGAAACCGAAGAGTGCCAGATGAGGAGAGAAAAGGAATGAAAGAGGAGAGAAATGTAAAGCAAAAGGGAGAGAAATAGATGAAAGGGGATGGGATAATGGGAGAAATGGTGTGTACCAGGGTAGATGGGGTGGCCACAGGAAAGTAGAGGGGAGGTGAAGGGGGAGTGAGGGAGTCAAGAGAAAATAAATAAAAAATGGGGAGTGAGCACTACCTGAAATTGGAAAATTCTATTCAGAAAATATGGGAATGGTTCACAGCTGGAAGGTCCTGCTGGCCTTGGTGGAGCGAACATAACTGTTCAGTGAAAAGGTCATCTGGTCTACGCTTAGTCTTGCCAATGTAAACAAGGCTACATCAGGAGCACAAAATGCAGTAGAGGAACTGCACCTGACTCACATGGAAGCACAGCTGGGGTCCCGGGATGCAGGAGGTAGAGGGGCAGGTGTTGTTCAATGCATCAAGTTGCCAATGAAGAGCTCGGACATTCATTCACTGGTTATTGTCCAGGTCGTACTAATTGTACCATCAACCCCAGAAAGACATTACCGGCCAGTCCCTCGAGTTGGACTATCCACTTCTGTTCTAGGAAACCATCTTGGAGACACCTAACAAATTCTGCCCTGTCCAAATCCTTCGTGCTAAGTAGTCAATTTCAAGCTCTCAAGGAAAGGTGTAGCGGAGGGGCCTATTAGAAGTGGAGAGAGACTGTGTTGCGGCAAAGTGCTTTGCTGAGGGTAAATGCTGAGGCTTTGGCTCAAGAGGCTTCGGCTGAATGTTGAGCAGAGGTTACAGTATGAATATTGACTTCTCTAACTTCAAGATACCCTTGTTTTACCTCTCTCTCCATACCTTCCCCTTCCTAGTTCTCTGACCAGACTGACTGCCCCCCGATGACATTTTATCTCTGTACGTTCCGGTCACCTCCTAACTAACAATGATTTTCCTTGAACAGCATCCCCTTTGATGTCTCGTTTTCACGCCTTACACTTCCTTATCTCTGTGGCTCCCTCTCCCCTGACTCTCAGTCTGAAGATGGGTCTCGACCCAAAACGTCAACTATTCCTTCTATCCAGAGATGCTTCCTGTCCCGCTGAGTTACTCCAGCATGATTTTGTGTCTATCTTTGGTTTAAACCAGCATTTGCAGTTCCTTCCTGCATAAAGGTTAAGGTATGATACATTGTGTCATTGCTTTGTGTGTGCGATTTTCTATTTTTCCCTTATATTAGTGCAGTAGAGATGACAGGTGGAATGTTCCTACTGTGGGATGTTGGAGTTCTGGGAGACTTCCAGTCTCGAAATAGTCTACACCTGCAGGCGGTGTGTTCAGCCGCAGCCCCCTAAAAAACTGCGTTGGAGAACTGGAACTGTACATGGACAGCCATAGATTTAGCCAGGGGTGTGATAGTGTCATAGATTGGGGGTACACTGAGGTGGTCATGCCTGTAGTACAGGTAGAGAATAGATGGATGATCACTAGGGAAGGGAGTAGGTTGAGAGTACAGGAAACACCTGGCCAATTTTTTCCAAATCAAGTATACCCTTTTGAATACTGGCTGAAGTATTGGGCTGAGACCAATACCTTGACTTCTTCAGTCTCAACCTGAAACATCACCCATTCCTTCTCTCCAGTTGTTGCCTGTCCCGCTGAGTTACTCTAGCATTTTGTGTCTATCTTCGGTGCAAACCAGCATCTGCAGTTCCTTCCTACACAATACTGTTGGGAGGATGACCCATCAGGTCTGTGGTACATGGGGGAACCATGGTGATAGTGGGCTCATTAGTTAGGGGGGGGAGGCAAGAGATTCTGTGGCAGTAAAAAGACGACAGGCTGGTGTGTTGCCTCCCTTCATTGTCAAGGAGGAGGGGGAATGTCAGAGGTTGTTGCACACATTGGAACAAATGAAATAAATATGATAAGGGATGAGCTCCTGTGGAGTAAATATAAGAAGTTCGGCAACAGGTTAAAGAGCAGGACCTCAAGTATATGATCTCCAGATTATTCCAATTGCCACGTGCTAGTGAGGGCAGGAATGCATGAATGTATGGCTCAGGAGTTGGTGCAGGAAGCAGCCTTTCAGATTTTTGGACTATTGAGATCTCTTCTGGAGCAAAAGTAACTTGTACAAGAGGGACAGCTTCCATCTGAACTAAAGGTGGACCAATATTCACAGGGTGGTTTGCTACTGCTACTTCAGAGGTTTTTAACTGGAGACAGGGGTGGGTGGGAACTACAGTAGAAGTTCAGCAAATGAAAGAACTGATGGAAAGATAGAGTGCAGGACCAGTAATTGTCAAAGGAAAGACATGCAGGAGGAGGTTAAGTGATATAGAAACATAGAAACATAGAAATTAGGTGCAGGAGTAGGCCATTCAGCCCTTCGAGCCTGCACCGCCATTCAATATGATCATGGCTGATCATCCAACTCAGTATCCCGTACCTGCCTTCTCTCCATACCCTCTGATCCCCTTAGCCACAAGGGCCACATCCAACTCACTCTTAAATATAGCCAATGAACTGGCCTCAACTACCCTCTGTGGCAGAGAGTTCCAGAGACTCACCACTCTCTGTGTGAAAAAAGTCTTTCTCATCTCGGTCTTAAAGGATTTCCCCCTTATCCTTAAGCTGTGACCCCTTGTCCTGGACTTCCCCAACATCGGGAACAATCTTCCTGCATCTAGCCTGTCCAACCCCTTAAGAATTTTGTAAGTTTCTATAAGATCCCCTCTCAATCTCCTAAATTCCAGAGAGTATAAACCGAGTCTATCCAGTCTTTCTTCATAAGACAGTCCTGACATCCCAGGAATCAGTCTGGTGAACCTTCTCTGCACTCCCTCTATGGCAATAATGTCCTTCCTCATATTTGGAGACCAAAACTGTACGCAATACTCCAGGTGTGATCTCACCAAGACCCTGTACAACTGAAGTAGAACCTCCCTGCTCCTGTACTCAAATCCTTTTGCTATGAAAGCTAACATACCATTCGCATAGATGAATGTTTGAATAAACATCCCAATACAGTCAAATTAATATCATATGTTTACAATATTCTGTTAGATAGTGAGAATCCGTCGACGGAATCACATAGACAAGTATGGGAAAATGAATTAGTGGTGAAGCTGATGGGCTGAAGTGTGTTTATTTCGATGCAAGAAGTTACATGGGTGAAGCAGATTAACTTAATTCTCCCTCCCATTCCCACACAGAACTTTCTGTCCTCGGTGTCTCCTCCATTGTCACATTGAGGCTAAACGCAAATTGGAGGAACAGCATCTCATATTTCGCTTGGGCAACACAGCCCAATGGTATGAATATTGATTCCTCTAACTTCAAGTAACCCCGGTATTCCCTCTCACTCTATCCCTCCCCCACCCAAGTCACACTAAATTCACGTTTTCACTCAGAAACAGTGAACAATGGCCTGTTTCCTTTATCACCATTACTTTTTTTGCATATCTTTCATTCATTGTTTCTTTATCTCTATACATCATCATCTATATATTTCATTTCCCTAATCCCTAACCAGTCTGAAGAAGGGTCTCGACCCGAAAAGTCACCCATTCCTTCTCTCCAGAGATGTTGCCTGTCCCATTCAGCATTTTGTGTCTACTGTCTAGTTTTTAAAATTTTTTAATTTATTTTTTTGTTATTATTTTTAAATTTTATAATACAACTTAGGAGATAGGTCCGCAGGTATAGAAAACAAAAATATTCGTCTAGTCCTGGGTTCAAGCTTCCGTCGAGCCTCAGCGCTGGCCCATTCTACCCCTTCAAATAATCTATGAACGGGGACCATATTCTAATAAATAATTCAGGTTTGTCGATTAAGACAAATCTAATTTTTTCCAGATTTAAGGTCTCCGACATCTCCATAATCCACATTTTAGTTGTAGGGAATGCAGGGTTTTTCCAAAATTTTAATATTAGTTTTTTCCCAGTTATTATACTATAATCCAGGAAATTTCTTTGGTTTATTGTTAGTTTTAGGTATTGTTCAGATATGCCCAATATTATTAATTTAGGATCGGGATCCAGTTGAATATTAACCACTACGGAAATAATTTTAAAAATATCCACCCAAAATGTTTTAATTTTTATGCAATTTACAAAAGTATGGGTTAAATTAGCCTCAGAGTATTGACATTTATCGCAGATAGGAGAGATATTAGGAAAAATTCTGTTTAATTTTGTTTTAGAGTAATACAATCTGTGTAATATTTTAAATTGTATTAAAGAATGTCTGGCGTTTAATGAACATTGATGTATATGTTGTAGGCTTTCATCCCAAATATCTTTCGTTATGGGTTGAACTAATTCATTTTCCCATACTTGTCTATGTGATTCCGTCGACGGATTCTCACTATCTAACAGAATATTGTAAATATATGATATTAATTTGACTGTATTGGGATGTTTATTCAAACATTCATCTAGAATCTCTGGCTCTCTAATTCTGTATTCTTGTGTATGTGATTTAACATAATCTTTCAATTGTAAATATCTAAAAAAATTATTTGAATGTAATCCATAATTCTGTTGTACCTCCAGAAACGAGAGGAACATACCATTTCTATAAAGATGTCCCATCTTTTTAATTCCATAGTTTTTCCATCGTGTAAAGCCTTTATCCAATACCGAAGGCTTAAATGAAGGGTTATTTGCAATAGGGAGCGAAAGTGATAAATTATCCAATTTTAATGTTTTTTTTATTTGTTTCCAAATTCGAATACCGCTATGTATTATTGGATTTTCACTATAGATCTTTTTGTTCAATTTTGTAGGGGATAGGAGAATCGGACCAATTTCAAATGGCAGACAGTCCTCCTTTTCCATCTTTAACCAGTCTGGTTGTTGATCCATATCTTCCAACCAGAAATTTAAGTTTTTGACATTGACTGCCCAGAAATAAAATAAGAAATTTGGTAAGACTAATCCTCCATTCATCTTAGATTTACATAAGTGTTTTTTACTTATTCTGTGATTCTTATAATTCCAAATAAAACTTGTTACAATAGAGTCAATTTTTTAAAAGACATTTTTAGGTAGGTATATTGGAATTGATTGGAAGAGGTATAGAAGTTGAGGAAGGAAAATCATTTTAATTGCATTAATTTTACCGAGCATTGAAATAGGAAGCGTTTTCCAGTATTGAATATTCTTATGCAATTTATTAAGTAAAGGCACGAAATTTGATTTAATTAAAGAAGTATATTTCTTGGTCACATAGATTCCTAAGTATTTAAATTTTTCATTCACTATTTTAAAAGGCGATTGTTGCAATATGTATACATTAGGTTCCATTATGGCATAATTTCACTCTTCTTCCAGTTAATTCTATATCCCGAAAATAAACCAAATTGAGATAAGATTTAACAGATTAGGGATACTAATTTCTGGCTTTGTAATATATAGTAATACATCATCTGCATATAGAGAAATTTTATTAACTGTATTTTTAGTATTATACCCATATATTTCTGGATGAGCTCGAATTCTATCTGCTAGTGGTTCTATAACCAGAGCAAATAGTAACGGTGATAACGGACATCCTTGTCTACAACCTTTAGTTAAATCAATTTTTTTTGATAACATTTGATTTGTCATTATTCTGGCTGTTGGATTGGTATATAAAAGCTTAACCCAAGTACAAAACTTCTCACCTATTTGAAATGTTTCCATCACCGAAAATAAATAGGGCCATTCAATTTGATCAAATGCTTTCTCAGCGTCTAGCGAGATGACTGCTAAGTCTTCATTAGCTATTCGATTTGAGTATATAATGTTGAATAATCGTCTCAAATTATAATATGAATAACGTTTTGGAATAAAGCCAGTTTGATCGGGATGTATTAATTTATAAGTTATAAAACACTTATGTAAATCTAAGATGAATGGAGGATTAGTCTTACCAAATTTCTTATTTTATTTCTGGGCAGTCAATGTCAAAAGCTTAATCTGTGTGCTAAAATTTTGGTTAAAATTTTCTGATCGATGTTTAATAGAGCAATTGCTTTATATGAACCTGGGTCTTCAAGGTCCTTATCCGTTTTTGGAATAAGTATTATAGTAGATTCATTTAAGGTTTCTGGGAGTTTCTGTTGCATGAATGCTTGCGTATATAATGTCTGTAGGCGTGGCGAGATCAAATCATGAATTTTTTTATAAAATTCACTGTTTAAACCATCTGGTCCAGTGGCCTTTCCATTTTTTAAAGAATTAATAGATTCTTCAATATCTTTTACTGATATTTCGGCCCCTAATATTTCCCTCTCTTTCAAATCTAAACCAGTAAGGTTACAATTCTGTAAAAATAATTCCATTCCTACAGAGCCCCCTGCTGTTTTGGTTGAATAAAGTGTTTGATAGTATTGAGAGAATCTATCATTAATATCCTTGGGTAATGTTAATATTTCTCCCGTATCTGATTTAATTTTATATATTGTTTTTTCCCCTTCCTGTTTCCGGAGCTGGCGTGCCAATAATTTTTGTGGTTTATCTCCAAATTCAAAGTGTAGTTGTTTAGTCTTTTGGTAAAGTTTTATGAATTGGTCCGAATATATTTGGTTTAACTTATATTTGAGTGCAGCAATTTTATTATGTATTATTATAGAAGGCGTGATTGCATTTTCCATATCTAATTGCCTTATTTCCATTTCCAATGCCAGTTGTTTGGCGCGGTTCTCTTTATTACGAAAGGCTTGCGCGGAGATTAACGCTCCTCGCATAAATGCTTTAAATGTTTCCCAAAGAAGGGAAGCAGAGATTTCAGGGCAGTCATTTGTCTCAAAAAACATATTTATCTGTTTGATAAGATATTCATAGCATACTTTATCATTTAAAATTTGAGGATTAAGTCTCCATTGTGTCTGCTTGTCGGTCATACCACTTAGTTTGATCATGAATGTTAAGGGAGCATGATCCGAAATTATAATATTATGATATTTCGAATTATAAGTAAATGGAATGAGTTTAGAATCTACTAAAAACTAGTCTATCCTTGAATAAGTTTTATGTACTGAAGAATAAAATGAGTATTCCCTTCCGGATGGGTTTTCAATTCTCCAAACATCCTTGATATTGGTGGTATTAATATATGAGTTTAATAATTCACTTGATTTGGATTTTGCTTTTCTTTGTCTTGTTGATCTATCGAGATAGGAATCTAATATACAATTTAAATCTCCACCAATTATCAAATTATGTTGTGTGAGCTCTGGAATGGTATTAAGTATATTCTTAAAACACATTGGATTATCAAAATTTGGTCCATAAACATTAAGAAAAATCACTTTTGTTTTATATAATTCACCCACCAGTATAATATATCTACCATTGATGTCCGCTATAGTTGATATATGTTTAAAAGATATACCTTTACGAATTAAAATTGCGACACCTCTGGCCTTATGGGAGAATGAAGTGATATGTTTCGGCGATCCAATTTGCTTTCAATCTATGTTGTGCTTCTTTTTTAAGGTGGGTCTCTTGAAGGAACGTTATATCTGCTTTGAGTGATTTGAAGTGTGCTAATACCTTACCTCTCTTGATTGGTTCATTAACTCCCTTAACATTCCAACTACAAAACGTAATTCCTTGACCCCCGTTTTTTCTATTTACATCTTGTATCTTGCTTTTAGGGTGGTCTATAAAAGAGCAGATAGGTCAGCACCATAGACCCGACCTTCCACCTGAATCCTGGACCGACGAGTTGTAATTCTAATTCATATAGATCCTCCTTACGGACACATCTCCACAAATAATATTTATAAATAAATTCAAGATTAATGTGATATTTAGGAAAGAAATACAAAAAGTAGAAAAATAGAAAATTAATAAAATGTGAAAAGAAAGAAGAAACTACATCTAGATTTAATGTAGTAAGTGCTAGCCACACTAACGTGGCTGTCCATCTAAAGACTTCCGTAGATTAAACAAAAATATAATTATTCCTAGCTCCATGCTAACAAGAAAAATTTGAATATGAGTAATATACGGGATTATTTTAAAACTATTTTGGACCAGAGTGTTGGTAATCATATAGTGAGAGACTATTACTCTCTGAGTTAGTTATTAGTCACGTGTTAGTCTAATGTAGATAAAGGGTGAACATCACAAATTCCAATTAATAAAATATCTAAATTATAACTTTTTATTTGTTAGTTTTTTATATTTAACATATCATATATTTAACTAGTTATTCCAATAATAATAACAAGTATTTTTGATGATTAATAATTGTTAGTAAGAAATTAGTACTAAATATTTAAAAAATAATATGTCCCTAATTGGGGGGACAACCCGATTGTCGTTATCAGCTTTCATTAGTCCTTGAATATAACGAATTAAAGTTCCATTTGTTCTCAGCAAGATGACGGTATTATATGTAAATTATTCAATCCTCTCTCGAACCCACAATCTTCTGGGCATACGCCAGTGCTTTCTTGTGATCAGCGAAAAAATGTTCCTTCTTCAGATAAGTGACTCGCAGTCTTGCGGGGTACAACAAACCATATTTCAAATTGTCTATCTTCTTTAAAATCCCTCTTGTCTCATTGAATAACGCTCTCCTTCTGACCACTTCTGCAGGGTAGTCTCGAAATATGCTTATTTTGTCTCCATCAAACATAAGATTTCTTATGCCCGCAATTTTTTTCATGATATCCTCCAACACGTGATCGTATTGGACCTTCACTATCAGCTGCCTGGGGGGGGCGTTCGGGTCCGAGCGACGTCCAACAACTCTGTGTGCCCCCCCCCCTAATAAGGGCTTTTGGTCTAAATTCAAGACTGTTTTTAATAAGTCTGCAGCAAAGTCCCGGAGATCTTCCTTTCCTTCTTTACCCTCTTGAACGCCCACGATCCTCAAGTTCTGCCTTCTCTGACGGCCCTCCAAGTCAATACATTTTTCAGTTACTTTGAGCAGTAAATCTGATAAACGCTTGTTCTCGGCAAGGAGTGTGTCTGTTGTTACTTCCAGATGAGTTATGGCGTCAGCCTGTTTCTCCATTTGTTGCTGCATAGTAGTGAAGGTCACTTCCAGATTATCTTTAGTGTTGGTTTCATTCGTCTTAATTTTCTCGTATACTTCCTTAATTTGTAAGTCGAAATTTGCTGACATTTCCTCCTTCAAATTAGTCAGTTTCGTATGCACCAGATTAGTCATTTTATTTTCAAACACTAAGAAATCTTCTTTAAACTCTGTTTTAAGACTTTTCAAAAGTTCTTTAATATTCAATTCGTTTTTAAAACTTATCAATTCTTCTTTTATACTTGCAATTTCCATTGTAATGCTGTTGCGAAGTTCATCCATTTCTCTTTTCTTTATATATATCTTCTGGGTCACTGAAACGTCCTCCTGGGAGGAGGTTAAAACTGAGCCCGAGGCTTCAGACCGGCCTGCTTCCTCCTTCGGTTGTTTTCCTCTTGTTGCTTTTCTAGTCGGTTCCTTTGTGGGGGAGTGTTTTACCGACATTAGGAATCCAGTCGAGGTCTGATGACGTCACACAGGCTGCCGGAGTGATTTCTGCAGGTCAGTTCTATATTTAGATCCCGTTTTTTTTCGTTTTTTTCGCACGGGGCTAGCTGGCACTCACCCTACTCCACCATTAGTGCCACCGGAAGTCTACTGTCTAGTTTTGTGTCTATCCGGTTTAAACCAGCATCTGCAGTTCCTTCCTACACATCTCAGAGCCTGGATCAGTGCTCGTGGCTATGACGCTGTGATGAGAATTACGGAGCCTTTGTTGCGGGAAGGACACAACTGGCAGTTCATTGTTCCTGGGTTTCAATGCTTCAATTGCAATAGAGAGGGAGGTAAAATAAATCGAGGAGTTGCTCTAGTGATTAGGGCGGATGTCACAGTGGGACTCAGAGATGATACAGCAGAGGGTTTGTCCACTGAGGCGATATGGGAAGAGTTAAAAAATAAGGAAGGTGCAATTACTTTCATGGGATTGTACTCTTGGCCTTCAAAACAGGAACAGATGTGTTGACATATTACCGAAAAATGCAAATGCAACAGGGTTGTTGTAATGGGTGACTTTAACTTCCCTGTTCTTGACACCTTCCAGGAGTCCCAAACTGTTACCTGGGGAGTAAGTACCTAGAGAGGGTACGTTTAACTTTCAATTGATTGATCTACTGAGATTGTCCCCTTCAAACAATCAAATACTAAACAAAAAAAAATTGTTATTACCCCCTCTTCCTTTATTCTGCCTCTCTGGGAAGTAGCTGGGTCCTTGCCTGTGAAAGAAAAAGGAGAGCTTGACATGTTGCTCTTGCATCGTGAAAGGAGGCAGTAATGTAACCATTAGCAACGTTTCACATCTCATCAACATGACATGTCACAGGTGAATGCACAAACATGATGCCAAATAAAGATCCCAAGCAACTTCACAATGTTTATAAGGTTTTAACTCTGTATGTTTAGTTTAGTTTGGTTTAGAGATACAGTGGCTTGCAAAAGTATTCATACCCCTTGAACTTTTCCACATTTTGTCACGTTACAACCACAAACATAAATGTATTTTATTGGGGTTTTATGTGATAGACCAACACAAAGTTGCGTATAATTGTGAAGTGGAAGGAAAATGGTTTTCAATTTTTTTTACAAATAAAAAACTGAAAAGTGTGGTGTGCAAAAGTATTCAGCCCCCTTTACTCTGATACCCCTAAATAAAATCCAGTGCAACCAATTGCCTTCAGAAGTCACCTAATTAGTAAATAGAGTCCACTTGTGTGTAATCTAATCTCAGTATAAATACAGCTGTTCTGTGAAGGCCTCAGTGGTTTGTTAGAGAACATTAGTGAACAAACAATGTTCCTTGGGCATCATGAAGCCCAAGGAACACACCAGACAGGTCAGGGATAAAGTTGTGGAGAAGTTTAAAGCAGGGTTAGGTTATAAAAAAATATCCCAAGCTTTCAACATCTCACGGAGCACTGTTCAATCCATCATCCGAAAATGGAAAGAGTATGGCACAACTGCAAACCTACCAAGACATGGCCGTCCACCTAAACTGACAGGCCGGGCAAGGAGAGCATTGATCAGAGAAGCAGCCAAAAGGCACATGGTAACTCTGGAGGAGCTGCAGAGATCCACAGCTCAGGTGGGAGAATCTGTCCACAGGACAACTATTAGTCGTGCACTCCACATATCGGGCCTTTATGGAAGAGTGGCAAGAAGAAAGCCATTGTTGAAACAAAGCCATAAGAAGTCCCGTTTGCAGTTTGCCACAAGCCATGTGGGGGACACAGCAAACATGTGGAGGAAGGTGCTCTGGTCTGATGAGACCAAAATTGAAGATTTTGGCCTAAATGCAAAAAGCTATATGTGGCGGAAAACTAACACTGCACATCACCCTGAACACACCATCCCCACTGTGAAACATGTTGGTGGCAGCATCATGCTGTGGGGATGCTTTTCTTCAGCAGGGACAGGGAAGCTGGTCAGAGTTGATGGGAAGATGGATGGAGCCAAATACAGGGCAATCTTGGAAGAAAACCTGGTAGAGTCTGCAAAAGACTTGAGACTGGGGCGGAGGTTCACCTTCCAGCAGGACAATGACCCTAAACATACAGCCAGAGCTACAATGGAATGGTTTAGATCAAAGCATATTCATGTGTTAGAATGGCCCAGTCAAAGTCCAGACCTAAATCCAATTGAGAATCTCTGGCAAGACTTGAAAATTGCTGTTCACAGACGCTCTCCATCCAATCTGACTGAGCTTGAGCTATTTTGCAAAGAAGAATGGGCAAAAATGTCAGTCTCTAGATGTGCAAAGCTGGTAGAGACATACCCCAAAATACTTGCAGCTGTAATTGCAGCAAAAGGAGGTTCTACAAAGTATTGACGCAAGGGGGCTGAATACTTTTGCACGCCACACTTTTCAGTTTTTTATTTGTAATAAAATTTGGAAACCATGTATAATTTTCCTTCCACCTCACAATTATGCACCACTTTGTGTTGGTCTATCACACAAAATCCCAATAAAATACATTTACGTTTGTGGTTGTAACGTGACAAAATGTGGAAATATTCAAGGGGTATGAATACTTTTGCAAGCCACTGTACAGCGCGGAAACAGGCCCTTTGGCCCACCGAGTCCGCACCAAATAGCGATCCCTGCACAGTAACACTTTCCTGCACACAGGGACAATTTCTAATCTTTACCAAAGGCAATTAACCCACAAACCTCTACATCTTTGGAATGTGGGAAGCACCTGGGGAAACTCTCATAAAACACATTGCCAAAGGATTTCAATTTTGGACATGCAAGTGGAAAAGCAGCACTTGTGCCTGTCTTGCATTATTGCACTGCGGGTGCCTGCAATTTCCACATTGTCACAAGGAGAATGTACAAACTCCGTACAGGCAGCTCCTGTAGTCAGCACCGAACCCGGGTCTCTCCTGCTGTAAGGCAGCAACTCTACCGCTGTGACACTGTGCCGCATATCATGGATAAATCTGCATTCTTGGTGGGGAGAACTGGATTTCCCCAGGAGGCGGCCTTTGCCTTTTGTCTCACCACCACTGAAGTCACCCACACTTATTTTCTTGGTGAGATAAACTCGATGAGCTATAAAACTGGTTGGTGAATTAAACCAGCCCTGTTGATAGGCACATTGTGTTAAAATTAACCCCAATGCCATTCTTTGCAGTATTACCCGTACCTAATTTGATTGGATTTCTCACCTCTGGAGCAATTAAATATGGGCCCAAGTCTCCCTCCAACACTTAGCCACAGGAAATAGCAGTCACTCGCAGTGCAATCGTGCTGAACAGGCACAAATGCTGCTTTTTCATAAACATCATCTCAGACAAATATTAAAGACACTACTGCACTGTTAGTCATGATGAACATTCATTCCTTATAGACACGACTGACATTGAAATCCAATTACTCACCACATTTGGCAACGTGTTTATGAGGAAATATCAGCGTTTGCAGCTCCTGTTTAATCAGCAGTGACTTCACTGATTGCAACAAACTTTGAATTGAACAGAAGGCATCTAAAAGACTTGTTTCACGTAGGCGATTTTTTCGGTGACTGCCGGCGACTGCCACAGTCGTAGCAGGTCGCCGAAAAGGCGGCAACTGGACCCCCCCCACGACAATGTCTACGATAAGCTACAACAACCTATCACTTAGTCTTCTTCTTCTTGCGTACGGTGTGCACAGCCTAAAGTTGGAGGAAAACTTGTTCTATTTGTTCTTATTTGATTGTGCACGCCAGGTTGATTGCATTCGTTGCAACATGAAGGTTGCAATCTCTCACCACACCACTTAGTCAACATCAAGCTACGGCAAGCTACCGACAACCGGCGACCCATTAGGAAGTCCACCTACGACCACACCTACGACAACCTACGACCACACAGGCGACAACCTACGACAACCGAAGTCAATCTACATCCACCCGCGACAAGCTACGACAAGCAACGACCCTGTCAGCGACACCTGAAGGCACCTGAAGACAATTTGGTCGCTGGCACCTGTCACCGGTTGACATAGGTTGACATAGGTAGCCGCCAATAGAATTTGCCGAAGTCAGCGCCCGGCGAGAACCAACGTCACCTGGCGACAACCTATGACAGCACCTGCTATGACAGGAAAGACAAGCTACGTCAAGCTATGTCAAGCTCACAGTTGCCAAAATCTTTTGAACATTTCAAAATCCAGCGGCAACCAGAAAAGCGTTACGACTCTTTAGGCGACTTGAGGAGACTACGGACGTCCATGTGAGTAGTCTATTCTCCACCACGAGACTACTCACCCTGCTACCATGTGGTGACAGCCTAGTCACCTGTCGTTGCCGAAAAAACGCCTAAGTGGGACAGGGGCTTGAAGCTCTGAATAAGTGTAAGTCTTCTCAGGTTGCTGCTGTTCAAAGGATAACGAGGCACTTACTCAGATGCTGTCTCTTCTTATGGATGAAATACAGACAGAGAGCAAGGAACAAAAGCAGCGCCACGAAGGAAACAGATCCCGCTGTTATATATTTCACATTACCTGGTGGCAGAAAGAAAATATTTCAATGGCGGCATTGTAAGAAAATGCAAAAATAAAGACAGGAGGACAACAGGATTCCCTCGAAACTGCTTCCCCATGCATAATATTGTGGCTAATTCATCCTTCATATCTTATTCCCACATCCCTGGATCCCCTTGTGACCAACAGTTGTGGAACCTGGATACATTCAATGGTCGAGAATTTATCAGGAAGACATTCTAATGCTTTACAACTGCAGTGTGGAGAAACTTCACCCCACCTTGTTCCTAAATGGCCATGCCTAACTCAGGACATTTTTGTTTAGTTTAGTTTAGTTGAGAGAAACAGGCCCCTCGGCCCAACAAGTCCGCACCGACCAGCAATCCCCGCACATTAACACTAGGGACAACTTTTATATTTACACCGAGCCAATTAACCTACAAACCTGTACATCTGGAGTGTGGGAGGAAACCGAAGATCTCGGAGAAAACCCACGCAGGTCAGGGGGAGTATGTACAAACTCCATACAGACAGCACCCGCAGTCAGGATCGAACCCGGGTTCCTGGCGCTGTGAGGCAGTAGCTCTATCGCTGTGCCACCGTGCCGCCCATGAGAAGGGTTGGGGGGATTGACTAGGATTGATCCTTAGTTATTAATTGCTCAGTCAATGGAAGCAATTTACCCTGCTATGGGGTAAGAGTGTCACAGCATTTACCCTGTTGTAGGGTAAGTGTTTCCCACCATACATCCTGTCACAAGGCAGCAATTTCCCAGCATTTATTCGGTTATCGGGTAACAGTCAATCAAGATTTACCCCAGTCTTCCATCATTTACCCTGCCGTGGGCTAAGTCCCTCTGCAATTACCCTGTCAAAGGCTACTCTTCCCAGTAGGAAAAAGCAACAAACTCCCAACATCTACCCTGCCACCCCTTCCTTGTTCACTCTTTGCTAACCGCGGATTTGGAAATGGTACTTTAATCACCCAAGACAAAGATATTAATTTATATCAAGAAAAACACTGGTTCCTGTACTAATTCCTATGGAAGGCCTCTGTATAATTTCCTCCAGTCTGTTAAACAATTGTTCACTGAGATGGTTTCCTGCTCCAATGCCAATTTTGAAACGTGGGGATCGCTGCCTTTTTTATTTGCTGGCCCTCTATTTTGCAGACAAAGCTTATTATGTGACTGTTAATTAGCCACCCTTTGAAAATGCATACATAAAACATCCACTTCAGCTAACCTCTCTGTTACCTCATCAAGTAACTCAAATCAGATTACTTCAAGAAAACTTCAAGTAACCCTTGCATCCCCTCTCTGTCCGTCCAGCCCCCAGCCAAGCCGTTGTACCAGTTTCAAAGTCGTCTTGTTGAGTCTCATTGTCTGTATCTCATTTTCACCTAGTACACAGCTAACAATGGCCTGTTTCCTTTATCATCCCAACTTTTTTTACATATCTTTCATTAATTTGTTCTGTATCTCTCCTTATCGCCATCTATATCTCTTGTTTCCCGTTCCCCTGACTCTCAGTCTGAAGAAAGGTCTCAGCCTGAAACGTCGCCTATTCCTTTTGTCTAGAGATGCTGTCCGACCCGCTGAGTTACTCCAGCTTTTTGTGTCTATCTTTAGAAAGGTAGAATTTGCCTTTAACAAATCCATACCAATGTTCCTTCATTAAATCACATATGTGAATTAATACAATTGAGCATTACTGAGTACCCTGTCCCAGAAGATGAGAACAAACCATTAGCCTGACCTGATTGCACTTCCTACGCATCCTTTGATAGATCACAAGCCCAGGCCATGGGTCAGGATAGTAACTACTGTGAGCCCCTGTGTAGGAGCAAGAGTATGTCAATATATTCACTGCAGCAAAAAGCCTATCCTTGCAACATATAAATAAATATCTGGTTTATTTTTCCCATGCTGTTCTTGACCCCACAACTTACCACACTAGTAGAGATATCTTGTTACCATTCTCACACCCGACCTCTGAAACCGACCTCCCAGCGTGCCTGGGGGTTACCCATGCCAATATTGCAGCCTGGCTCTGCAGTAACATGGTGTGGTCTCAAATAGACCATGGTCCTTGTATACTGTTGAATTGAACCCTGGAAGGAAACCTACTTGTTTGGGCCACTGTTGTTGGTGTCATGGTCGTTGCTGCAAGTGTCGTGGGTGGCTCCGTCGTTGTTGTTGGCTTTGATGACCATTGACCTACAACAGGAAAAGTGTTGCCAAGTCTGTTTGCTGACTGCCACCTTTTATTTTCGGCAAAACATGCATAGTAAACGTTTTGATAATGGTACTAACGCAAATTTGGTCCATCCTATATTAATCACTGAGGCCAGTAGTTACCTGATGAGGTTTGCGGTCTGAGCTGACAGTGGAGGTTGGGTGTGGAGTGCATGTTGAGGGGATGATATTGATGGGATGGTGCTGAAGGAGAGGAGGTAATGAGTCCATTTGAATGGAGGTCGCTGATGGAGTATGAGGGTATAATTATTAAGACCTGGTTCTTCTGGGAGAGTCCCAACAGGGTGTGTTCTTCAGAACAACATTCCAAAAGCAGCAAAAGACACTGAATAATGTCATGGAATTCATGTCAGATGTGCTCAGGTGATTTGCACAGGCAACTGCTCTGTCACATTTCCAGAGTGAAGGTGTTTGACCTGGAAATGTAATTGCACATCACTTGAAGTATCAAAAATCTTTTTTAGATTCACGGGGGAAATACAGAAGCATGCATACTCGCTGGAGTTTAGATGGATGATGGGGGACCTCAATGAAACTTACTGAATAGGGAAAGGCATGGATAGAGTGGATGTGGAGTAGATGTTTCCACTAGTGGGAGAGTCTATGACCAGAGGTCATAGCCTCAGAATTAAAGGACGTTTCTTTAGGAAGTAGATGAGGAGGAATTCCTTTAGTCAGAGGGTGGGGAATCTGTGGAATTCATTGCCACAGAAGGCTGTGGAGAGCGTCAAAGGATACTTATAAGGCAGAGATAAATAGATAGATTATTGAATAGTAAAGGGTGTCAGGGGTTCTGTGGAGAAGGCAGGAGAATTGGGGTTAAGAGGGAATGACAGATCAGCCATGATTGAATGGGGGAGTAGACATGATATAGAACATAGAACATAGAAATTAGGTGCAGGAGTAGGCCATTCAGCCCTTCGAGCCTGCACCGCCATTCAATATGGTCATGGCTGATCATCCAACTCAGTATCCCGTACCTGCCTTCTCTCCATACCCTCTGATCCCCTTAGCCACAAGGGCCACATCCAACTCACTCTTAAATATAGTCAATGGGTCAATGGGTCTATGATGGGTCAAATGGCCTAATTATTCTAATATCACATATGAACATTAACTATGCATCTGAATTTCAAGACCAGACACCTTTAAAAGTAAATAATCAGAATTGCTGCAGAAATTGTATGTAGAGCCTAAAGGTGGACTCATGGTGTCCCTTACCCATGTCCTTTCTTCCTCAATGCAACAGAGTTTCACAATATAACAGAATCTCCCTTTAACCTTCAACAAAATCCTGCAGGTGCTGGCGATCTGAAATAGAACAAGAAGAAAAAGCAGATCAAAAATCATTTTGTGGAAACAAAAGGAAAGTTAATCTTTTTGATCAATGATTTTTCATCAGAACTGGGAAAGATTGGAAATAGAATGAGACACATATCGCTGGAGGAACCCAGAGTGTCAGTCGGCATCTGTGGAGGGAAATTAACTGATGTTTGGGGTCGGGACCCTTTTTCCCGACTCGAGACATTGTCTGTCTATTTCCCTCCACAGATAACGTATGATCCACTGAGTCCCTCCAGCAGTATGTTTTGCTCAAGATCACAGTACCTGCAGCCTCTCGTGGCTTTAGACTTAGTTACAAAGAAAGAGGGAGGAGATGGCTGTGATTGAGTGGTCCAGCAGAGAGTGAACCGCTCAAGTGGTGGGGATGGTGGCACCAGCTGAGAGATGGTGGTAAAGATATGTCTATTTCTAGCATTGCTTGTTTAATTTCCGCACAGCTCCTTGCTACCTGTGTCGCATTTTAGCCAATGACTCATGTGGTCACAGCTTTGAGTTTCATTTAAAACATTTACTTTTGTGCTGCCTTCTTACTTTTCTTTGGAAAAACTATCAAGAACATCGCTCTTTAAAATGCACACATTTTCATTGGTGGATCAGCAGCGGAGAGATGAGCAACTCAAATTCCTGGCCTTTAAGATGTTGGACGCCTTGCACTGGATAATAGACATTAGACAATAGACAATAGATGCAGGAGTAGGCCATTCGGCCCTTCAAGCCAGCACCGCCATTCAATGTGGACACATGAAGAAGGCACGCCAGCACCTTTACTTTCTTAGAGGTTTAAAGATATTTGGCATGTCACCGAAAACACAAAGAAACCTCTAAAGATGCACTGTAGAGAGTCTCCTGACTGGTTACATCATGGCTTGGTATGGCAACTCCATCTCATAGGAATGGAGTACAAAGGTGGTGGAGTCAGCCCAGTGTATGGACAGAGCATTGCCCACCATCAAACATGTCTACATGAGGCACTGCCTCTAGAAGGTGGCATCTATCATCAAGGATCTCCACCATCCAAACCATGTCCTCTTCTGTCTACTATCATCAGGCAGCAGGGTCAGAAATCTGAAGGTTCACATCACTAGGGTCAGGAATAACTATTTTCCTGTAACCATCAGGTTCTTGAACTGGCCTGCGTAACCCCATCATACCCTAGCAACAGAACACTATACACACCACCTCTTGCACTATCATGAACTTTGTTTTCTGTGTTTTGAACTAGAGTCATACACGCCCTTTGGCCCAACACATCCATGCCAAACAAGATGTTCCCATCTAGCTGGTCCCATTTGTCCATGTTTGGCCCATATTCCTCTAAACCTTTCCTATCACAAGTGACTGACTATTGTTCATCAACTACAGATCATCGCTTAACCCCATGATCCTGTCCAAAGCTGTTACCGAGTTCAGGGACCCAGATCCCTGTGCATCCCTGTGCATCCCTGTGCATCCCTGTGCATCCGCATCCTCGACTTCCTCATCAACACACTATAATTGGTACAGATTGGCAACTATACTCCTTCCTCGATAACTATCAGTTCAGGAGCATGTCAGGGCTGTGTACTCCCCAATCCTCTCTGTTCCTCCAGGGATACATTTGATGCTAGTCACCTTTACCTGATCCATGCCTCCTTCTGTTTACTGAACAGAGCGTTAATTTCTCTCATCATCCAGGCTTCCTTACCCCTACCTGCCTTGCCCTTCACTCTAACAGGAATATGAATGCCTTGGCATTCCACTTTCAGCATGTACCTTTGCTCTACTCCAGCTAACTTTTGCAAGTTGTAGAATTATTGTCAAACACTTGAAGAATTCCTGTGTAATTTATGTATAATTTATGTTTCTATGTGCTGCCGGTCTCTGTGCCTGTGACGTTGCTGACAGCAAGATTTTCATTGTACCTGAACCTTACAGCACGTGCATATGACAACAAACTACACGCGACGCACTCGAGATAGCAAAGCCTTTAACAAACCCAATCTTTTATTTGTTTATTAAACTATATTTTCCAATTAATCTACTTCGTGATGTCACTATTTTCTCTTCTGTTGAGAAGCTAGAGTTGCTTCTGCACCTAAATAGATATAGCATTAAACAAGCGGCGATATTGTCATTCTGACCTAGAATCAAAAGACAGTTGAACAGATACATGGATAGGAAGAGTTTAGAAAGATTAGGTCCAAGTGCAGGAACGAGCCCAGAACACCACTTGATCAGCATGGGTTGATGGGCCTGTTTCTGTGCTTCATAACCCAACGACTCTATGACTCTGATCATTGAACAGCATTGCAAGAACATCCTTTACATCTATAACTTCTAGCTCACACATCCTGCATTTGTTTTGTGAACCATTGGTACACAATTCCAACAGTTTTACAAAGCTTACAATGAGTTTAAGGGCGTTGCCACCTTTACAAGTCCGTTAAGGTAGACTGAACACATCATTCTTCAACGTAGCAATTCATAATTCCTGAGGCATCTCCTACCCCAAAGTGGTTGATAATGTTCATGTTAATACAGAAATATAAGTCATTGCAGGTGCTAGAATCCTGAGCAAAAAAACAACACAAAATGTTGGAGGAACTGTCCGAAGACGTTTCCAACCCGTAACAACATGCAATCATTGCCCTCCACAGATACTACCTGACCCATTGAGTTACTCCAGCACTTTGAAGTTTTGTTCCATAGTAATATAGGCAAGGCAGCCACCTTTAAATTCTCCGTTATCTTGGCAGCAAAAGCTTGATTTGCATTTTGAAAGTTATTTTAAAGTTTCAGTACCTGTACAGTTGTGAATGATCAGGATTCCAAGCCAAGTGAGATTGATCTCACAGCGAGCTGGCGTTTCTACTGTAAAATAAGGAAGTTGATTACACGCGTTCTTCTGTTTTGCAATATTACGTCACATTTATAACTTCCCTTGTCACACCAGATTATTCAAAATGTTTTGTGAAAAATAAAGTTGACTTTTGACACGGCCTGATTTGGATGTTAATTGAACGATTGATTCTATGAAGGCTGAGTTCGAGACACCGTTACAAATCCACTGACCCTGTAGGTTGTGTAGGAAGGAACTGCAGATGCTGGTTTAAAGAGTCTCGACCCGAAACGTCACCCATTCCTTCTCTCCAGAGATGCTATCTGTCCCGCTGAGTTACTCCAGCATTTTGTGTTGACCCTGTAGGCTGTGCTGTTATTTCCCATCCCAGCTTCCCAGTTTCTATCCAGACTTCCAGTGCAGTTCGACCGTGCAGTTTCCCTCTGGTGCCCCGGTTTCCTCCCATGTCCCTAAAATCTGCAGGGTGTTAGGTTAATAAAGTACCCTTAACGTAAGTCCCTGGATGGAGAATTAGGGAAAGGTGTGAAAGAGCATGTGTGAGAGAACAAGGTTATAAGGAAATAAATTGTGGAATTTAGTTCATGCAATTGAGAGCTGGCATTGATTCTTTCCATCTCATTAGGAAATTTGAAATATTACTAAATTATGTCGATCTTGCATTGTCATCAACTTTATCACAACGCACGTCATACTCCAGCAGTGGTCCTTCGGGATGTCCGATATAGGTTCCTGTATAAATGCAAACCTTTATGTCTTTTTATTAATTAATCGTGTGCTTATGAAGGATTATTTAAAAATGATACAATGTTACAGAGAGGTAGACAATGTTACAGAGAGGTGTCAGCTCGGAGGTTATTCAGCGTGTTGCACATGAATCTTTCTCCGCCACATTGTATCTAACCATAACACTGCCTAAATATATTTCCCCCCCTCGTTTTTATCCAGCTTCCCTCAACAATCTAAATGCTGGCGAGATAAGAGATTGCCGCCGCTGGAATCTGCAATTTAAAAAATTACTGGAAGAACTCAGTGGGTCAGGCAGCATCTGTGGTGGGGGTGGATTGTTGGTGTTTGGAGACCAGACCCTTCTTCTGGAATAAAACACAAAGTGCTGGAGGAATTCAGGCACTATCTCTGGAGGGAATAGACAGGCGACGTTTCAGGTCAGGACCCACTGAGTTACTCCCGCACTTTGTGTTTCACTCAAGATTCCAGCATCTGCAGTTCCTTGTGCCTCCTTCATCTGGACGGCTAGATGTTAGCGATTCCACATTCCAACCAGTCTGGAGTAAATACCTTGTCCATGAGTCCTGGATTAATTTGTGTAGCTTTGTATCGCCCAGTTTTGGACTGCACACACGTGAATTTATCTCCCATACCATTCACGCAGAACACAATACCCATTTTAAATACCTCCATCTATTCATTATTCAACCCTCTATTCTTAGGCGAACAAAAAATACAATTCGTCCTGTCTTTCCTAATACATATTATACACCATCTTATTTATCTATTTACATTTTGTGTTTGGCTCATGGGAAAACAGTGACGGATCCTGTTTGGTGAGAGACCTGAACGCAGTGTGAACTGCTAGATAGACGGTGAAGGGCAGCCACGCTGTCTATGGTGGTCTCTTGCGAATCCATTAGTAAACCGAGGGCTTTCCCTGTATTTTAAAAAAATCCCTTGGACAATACACGAACAAGAGGAAGTGGGGCCCATCCACAACTCGGTACCAAACGAAAAGAAAGATAGGAATTGTTTAGGAAGGAACTGCAGATCCTGGTTTGTCAAAGGTAGACATAGAAAGCTGGAGTAACTCAATGGGCTAGGCAGCATCTCTGGGGAGATGGAATAGGTGAGGTTTCGAGTCGAGACCCTTCTTCAGATTCTGAAATGGTGAAACAAGACTGAAGAAGAGTCTCGACCCGAAACGTCACCTATTCCATCTCTCCAGAGATGCAGCCTGTCCCGGCTGGTTGCTACTGGACCCCAAGAAAGGGAGTTTGTGGAGTGCCTTAGAGCAACTTGTACTGGAGCCTACCAGGGAGAAGGCAATTCTGGATTTAGTGTTGTGTAACGAACCGGATTTGATAAGGGAATTTAAGGTAAAGAAGCCATTAGGAGGTAGTGACCATAATATGGAAACATAGAAACATAGAAACATAGAAAATAGGTGCAGGAGTGGGCCATTCAGCTCTTCGAGCCTGCACCGCCATTCAATATGATCATGGCTGATCATCCAACTCAGTATCCCGTACCTGCCTTCTCTCCATACCCCCTGATCCCTTTAGCCACAAGGGCTACATCTAACTCCCTCTTAAATATAGCCATTGAACTGGCCTCAACTACCTTGTGTGGCAGAGAATTCCAGAGATTCACCACTCATTATGATAAGTTTTAATCTCCAATTTGAGAGGGAGAAGGTAAAATCGGAGGTGTCAGCATTACAGTTGAGCAAAGGGGACTATGGAGGCATGAGGGAGGAGCTGGCCAAAGTTGACTGGAGAGAGACCCCAGCAGGGTTGTCAGGGGAAACACAATTGTGAGTGTTTCTGCGAATAATACAGAAGGTGCAGAATCAGTTCATTCCAAAGTGGAAGAAAGATTCTAAGGGGAATAAGAGGCGACCGTGGCTGACAAGAGAAGTCAAGAACAGTACAAAAATAAAAGAGAAGTATAACATAGCAAAGATGAGTGGGAAGCCAGAGGATTGGGAAACTTTTAAAGAGCAACGGAAGATAATTAAAAATGCAATAAGGGAAGAAAAGATGAGGTACAAAGGTAAGCTAGCCAAGAATATAAAAGAGGATAGTAAAAGCTTCTTTATGTATGTGAAGAGGAAAACATTAGTTTAGATTAATGTGGGTCCCTTGAAGCAAGTGAATTTATTATGGGGAACAAGAAAATGGCAGGTGAGGAACAGGTATCTGTCTTCACTAAGGAAGTCACAAACAATCTCCCAGATGTTCTAGTGGCCAGAGTACCTAGGGTGACGGAGTAACTGAAGGAAATCCACATTAGGCAGGAAATGGTGTTGGATAGACTGATGGCACTGAAGGCTGATTAATCCCCAGGGCTTGTTGGTCTGCATCCCAGGGTACCTAATGAAATGGCTCTAGAAATCATGGATGCATTGGTGATAATTTTCCAATGTTCTATAGATTCAGGATCAGTTCCAGTGGATTGGAGGGTAGCTAATGTTATCCCACTTTTTAAGAAAGGAGGGAGGGAGAAAACAAGGAATTATAGACCAGTTAGCCTGACATTGGTGGTGGGGAAGATGCTGAAGTCAGTTACTAAAGATAAAATAGTGGCACATTTGGATAGCAGTAACAGGATTGGTCCGAGTCAGCATAGATTTATGAAGGGGAAATCATGCTTGACTAATCTTCTGGAATGTTTTGAAGATATACCTAGGGAGAGCCAGTGGATGTAGTGTACCTGGACTTTCAGAAAGCCTTTGATCAGGTCCCACATTGGAGATTAGTGGGCAAAATTAGAACACTTGGTATTGGGGGTAGGGTACAGACATGGATAGAAAATTGGTTGGCAGACAGGAAACAAAGAGTAGGGATTAACTGGTCCCTTTCAGAATGGCTGGCAGTGAGTAGTGGGCTGCCGTAAGGCTCAGTGCTGGGAACACAGCTATTTACAATATATATTAATGATTTAGATGAAAGGATTAAAAGTAACATTAGCAAATTTGCAGATGACACAAAGCTAGGTAGCAGTCAGTGAATTGTGAGGAGGATGCTGGGTGACTTGGACAGGTTGTGTGTGTGGGTGAATGCATGGCAGATGCAATTTAATGTGGATAAATGTGAGGTTATCCACTTTGGCGGCAAGAACAGGAAGGTAGATTATCATCTGAATGGTGTCATCAGAGGTGGCCTGGGTGTCCTTGTACATCAGTCACTAAAAGTAAGCATGCAGCTGCAGCAGGCAGTGAAGAAAGCTAATGGCATGTTGGCCTTCATAACAAGAGGAGTTGAGTATAGGAGCAAAGATGTCCTTCTGCAGTTGTACAGGGCCCTGGTGAGACCACACCTGGAGTATCTTGTGCAGTTTTGGTCTCCAAATTTGAGGAAGGACATTCATGCTATTGAGGGAGTGCAACGTAGATTAACGAGGTTAATTCCCGGGATGGCTGGACTGTTATATGTTGAAAGAATGGAGCGACTGGGCTTGTAATCACTGGAATCTAGAAGGATGAGAGGGATCTAATCGAAACGTATAAGATTATTAAGGGATTGGACACGCTAGAGGCAGGCAGCATGTTCCCAATGTTGGTGGTGCAGAACCAGGGGCCACAGTTTATGGCCAAATGACCATAAGGGGTAGGCCATTTAGAAGGGAGACGAGGAAAAACCTTTTCACCCAGAGAGTTGGGAATCTCTGGAATTCTCTTCCTCAGAAGGCAGTGGAGGCTGATTCTCTGGATGCTTTCAAGAGGGAGTTAGATAGAGTTCTTAAAGATAGTGGAGTCAAGGGATATGGGGAGAAGGCAGGAATGGGGTACTGATTGTGGATGATCAGCCATGTTCCCAGTGAATGGCGGTGCTGGCTCGAAGGGCCGAATGGCCTACTCCTGCACCTGTTGTCTATTGTCCAGATATGCTATCTGACACGCTGAGTTACTCCAACATTTTGTGTCTACCTTCGACAGTAATTGTTCTTTGGAATTTGCGGTGTGCACTCTGAATCGTACTCCAAAAGTAGGCAATTCGTTGCAATGTCATTCACTGTCTCTAAATATTCTAATAGTAATTTTCGGTTTGCAACATCTGCTTTGGGAGTCAGTCAGTCTTTATTTAAGTGTAGATTCTCACTGCACAGTGGCTGGAAGACCCATTTCAAGTGCCCGTAACCCACAGCTGGCGAGAGGAATGTGCATAGTGCATGCGCATGGAAGGGTTTGCCATGTCTTTGTATTTGCGTTTGAATCTCCATGCACCGCGGCTGCGAGCGGTGTTCGCGAAACTCACACTGTGGCGGTGAAACTGATGCCGAGCAGATGGTCAGCCTTCGGGGGGTGGAAACACGCCCCCAGTTTGCATCACCCCACTCCGGACTCTCTCCATAGTCGGGGGTTAAGAGAGGGGATTGGTCCCCAACCCCCCTCCTCCCCCCGCGTTGTTTTTGTTTGTACGGGGGGAGGTGGTATTGCAGAGGGTGAGAGGAGTTGAGTCATGCCCATGTAGTCCTCGGGCCTTGCATGTCACTTCCTCGCTCAACTACTCCTTGCCTTCACAGGCAGCAGAGTTACCGACCATCCTCCACGAACCAACCTCCGTGAGGAATTAAAAGTGTGTAGTGACACCTGGTGGTGGCCCTCGTGATTGGCTGGAGGAATCACATGAACGTGGGTGAATTTATTCGCAGGGTTTTTACTGCATTGATTCATTCTAGCGTGACACGTGTGCTTTTGGCTGTCTCTATTGATTTCAGTAATCTCGCTGTTTTCGTGTTCAAAATAAAACAATTTTATTTACTCACCGTCTCGATTAACTTGGGAAGTTGTGGGTTTCAGTCCCATTTTGTTACCTAATGGAAACTGACAGGCAGCGAGTTCCACACCATCAGAGTTGCGGCCCCTCAAACCCTCACGGAGATTAAAAATATTTCCCACTATTCAATGTGGCAAAATAGATACACAAAGTAACCTGGCTGATGGTTCATACCTCAATCAAAATGACCAAATGATGCCATCTGGCTGTTGCTGTTAGTGGGGGCAATTTGGTGCACAAAGGGCTGTTACATTCCCCTACCCCACTCTGACCGATTAATTCTGAAGGGAATTCCTTTAAAATTTTCTTAAAGGTGTTTTATCTGAAAGTTTGAATACTTTATTGCCACATGTGACAAGTCACGGTGATATTCTTTCTTTTGCATAGCCAAGGTATGCAAATAGTCGCTACATAAAGGGCACCAACAAAGTTAGTAATCCCGTGCCAGGGTCCTCCTTTGTTCCCCGGTGGCGCATCCGCGAGTTCCCACATGGCCCGTCCACGACAGCTGGTGCCCTCAACAACGATGGCTACACCGACCTCCTTGACGACCGCCGCTGGGTCCACTCCTGGCGCCTCCACAGCATCGACCACCGTCTGCCATGAGCAGGGCTCCACCGCCTGCTATGCACGTCCGGCCACCTCCGTTCCCATGCACCTTTCCGACGGAGCTACCAGAGGTTCCGCTGCTCCTGGCGTCTTCGGCAAGGTTTGGTCCGCCAAGCCTTTGGAGCCTTTGGTGGCATCTCGATAAAGGCTTCCGGCCCTGTTCCCGGCCCGCAGCCACGGCCCGTCGGGAAGCTCATCGGGCTGTTTCTCATTGCCCAGAATAGAACAGTGCAACACCGCATGTGCGTGCAAAGTAGGTGAGTGTTGTTTTACCAACAGAGCGGCCAACATTTCCATGTATCAATTCCAAAACATGGAACTGAATCAACCTAAAACCACAGTGAAATCTCAATTGCTGTAACTTGTGCCGGTTTACTACTTCTACAAAAGGAACAATGTTGAGGCATTACAAGAGGTACATGGCGTGTTTACTAAGCGTTGCCAAGTACCAGGAAGTTTGAGGTTAGTGAGGCGTTTACATTGTGAACATTTAGAGCAGCCAAAGTCACTAAATAGAAACTTTTTTAAAAGCACTATGGACGGGATATGAATAGATCGAAATGAATAGCTTCTGGTAATTGAAGTGATATAGAGCTATTATTGGGAGCTAAATTTATTTTTAGTCTCTTGCATCACTCTCAGATGGGAAGTCAGGTGAAGCGTATATGTCATTTTTTACATCAATTGTTCACAGGTGATCTAGGGTACAAAATAGGTATAGGTTTCTAACCTCTCTATACTCTCCCTGGGAAGGCAGACGATGGATGAGATATAGAATAAATCTTTTTCCATATTGTTTTATCAAGTACTCCCACAGCAACTGAAGCCTGGATTTGGTTATGGAATATAGAGGTAGAGATAGAGATAGAGATCCAGCCGATAGAGATACAGCAGAATGTTCACACCTTCGTTGCAAAATATTATGTGGAATTTATAGCATTAAATGGGCCATTCGGTTCCACATTTTAAGTATTTTGAATGAAGAAATCTCTTTTTCCTGTGGCATTTACTTGGCATTCTCCTGCATTTACAGCCGCTAGTTTTAGATCTGGCATGGCCAAGTCTGACCCAATGGTCTCCACTGCAATAAATCGCCACGCTTCTCCATGCCCACCCCACCCGTGCCCAAGCATTCAAGTTTAAAGACCTATATCAGGCCATTGTTTTTAGCAAAGGCAAATGGTCTAATGTGTCTAATGTTCAGGCATAACAGTAATCTCTCTGTTCCAGGCCAGCCCTCGTAAAGATGATGGGAACTAGTGCTGTGCCATGTACTCAACCTGCAGCCTAACCACGGTTCATGTTGTAGGAGAAGAATTAGGCCATTCGGCCCATCAAGTCTACTCCGCCATTCAATCATAGCTGAACTATCTTTCTCTCTAAACCCCTGGACACCCGTACCAATCAAGAATCTTTCAAAGGTCCTGTACAACTTTAATACAACTGCAAGCTTTTGATTTCCATGTCCCTTGTTACAAATCTATATGTTTTGTTCGCATTTTTAAACTGCTTTGCGGTTTTACTTTTATGAAATTTCCATTTGAAATGGAAGGAATTTCATTTGTCTGAATTTGCTGTGTTCCCTCTCCTAGCTGTCTGCTAGTCTATTAAAGAATGACTGGCCACAACTTGTAAAAATGTTGCTTCAGGTTGTATTTTTGTTGTGTTGCTTTGTGCCATTCCTTCCCAGTTGCTGGATCAAAATCTAGGCACAGATCTGTGGGGGCCAATGTGGTGCATGGACTCCTCATTGCCACCGCATCAGCTTTGCCACAATGGCTCTGTTTCTGTGCAATGTGATCCTGCAACTCTACTGTCACCTTCATGAAGGAATTGGGAGCTGGCCATAGAAATACTGGCTTTATTTATCCAAAAAATGATGTTCATGTTTCCCTTCACCCTGACCTGACTGGACAATCATGCCTTAGATAGACACAAAATGCTGGAGTAACTCAGTGAGATAGGCAGCTTCTCTGGTGAGAAGGAATGGGTGATGTTTCAGGTCGAGACACTTCTTCAGACCTTAGTTTAACATCTGATCTGAAGTTTTCAAGCGAGAGTTAGATTTAGCTGAACGGGGTACTGATTTTGGATGAACAGCCATGATCGTATTGAATGGTGGTGCTGGCTCGAAGGGCCGAATGGCCCACACCTGCACATATTTTCTATGTATACTGCCACCTGCAGTGCAGTTACTCCCTCAAGTACCATGTCAGCCCTTCTGTGTGAACACGGGTATCCCACTTCAATATTTTGAAGAAAAGCAAAGGATTTTTAACTGATAGTTCCACTGGTAGTTATCTCCTTAGTTTGTTGAAACTTGCCAGGTGCAAATTGGCTGTCACGTTTCTTATGAATGCAGCTATACAGTATTTAAAATGTATTTCAGTGGTTGAAATGTACGCTGAGATATGCTACATGAGTGCAAGTAGCTCGTATTACCTTGCAAGGCTCCGTAAATCTAATGCATACACTGCAATTAATGGCAGCAAGATTTATGCATCTGAGTTATTGAGATATAGAGAGCAGCCCACATCACACTTAATCTGTCCAACACTGAGCTGTAGTTTCTGGGGTGATCTTCATTCCCTTCTCTTGATTCAATGAGCCACTCAGTTGGAATTTAATTTATTCTGATCACAGGATGTAGAGGCTGACCTACATTAGATACCCATACAACCATTGCATCTGCATTAGAATTGGGTGCACTTAGCCCATTCAAAAAGTTCTTCTGAATGGGAGATAGAGTCCAATGTCTGACGTTCATATAGCCATCCCAACGCAGGTTGCATTGACCAAATCAATACATTTTGCTCAACAGTCTAGATTGCTAAAGCGCCAGTCATGGTGGCCAGGACACTAGACCTAGTCAGATTTAGCCCCAGGCGTACACTGTATTTGGTCTTTGTTTGATGATACTACAGAATGTAATCTTCAGACCCATTCGCCACACCTCCAGTAATGCATCAGCTCATGCCAAGTTACAGCTGGACTTGAATCCACTATCAGCAGCAACATGGGGACGTGCCAGGACATGCAATACAAAAGGGTTTCACTCACTTGCGTGCCCTCAATGCAGTAAATGGGTTTTTTTCTCTGACCAGATATAGCCAAAATTGCAAGTTCAACGGAAAGTTGGTTATCCTGTTTCATTCAACTGCCAGAGAACAACAAAGTAGAGTCTGAAGAAGGAACTCGACTCGAAAAGTCACCCATTCCTTCTCTCCAGTGATGCTGCTTGTCCCGCTGAGTTACACCAGCGATTTGTGTCTATTTGGTTTAAACCAGCATCTGCAGTTCCTTCTTACACAAAGTAACATGTCTTAATGACCACCATCATCAAAGTACCTCTGATATCCACCATCATGAAGGCTGGGTTGGGCACACATTACCTCCAGCCTCCCTTGATCCACTGCAGTTTGATGACCATTGCACAATAATTCTCATCACAAGTGCCATGCAAGGATGTGTTCTCAGTCTCCTGCTATATTATATATATATATATATATATATATATATATATATTACTAAAAGTCTGATTTTGACCACTTCCTGTTGTTCTGTATATTGATTTTAGAAAAAACGCTGCCACTTACGGCTGTGATTGTTGGCCATCTTATTCAGTCCCCCTCCGCTGTGCAGGACAAGAGGATTTTTCTCATTGATGAAAAATAAAAGAGTTATTAGTGTTTTAAAAATGTAGAGATTCTCTCTCCTGAAGGCCACGCCCCTTCCGGAGGGACTATAAAACCCGGACGTGTTGAGTGCCTCAGTCAGTCTCTGCAAGATGGGGGAAGCAAGAGGGTCACGTCTCTCAGTCTGAGCTGTGAATAACACTGAACACATGTCTACTAAACTGTGAGTGTGGTTTTACTGACCTTGAGTGCCCTTAATGTGGTTTCAAAATGAAAATGTGATTGGTTTGAAATAAAGCACAGCAAATGGTTGTTGGTGGTGATTGGTTTGAAATAAAGAACAGCAAATGGTTGTTGGTGGTGGTTGGTTCAAAATAAAGCACAGCAAATGGTTGTTGGTGGTGGTTGGTTTGAAATAAAACACAGCAAATGGTTGTTGGTGGTGGTTGGTTTGAAATAAAACACAGCAAATGGTTGTTGTGGGTGGTTGGTTTGAAATAAAACACAGCAAATGGTTGTTGGTGGTGGTTGGTTCAAAATAAAGCACAGCAAATGGTTGTTGGTGGTGGTTGGTTCAAAATAAAGCACTGCAAATGGTTGTTGGTGGTGGTTGGTTCGAAATAAAGCACACGATTAAAAGTCTAAACTTGACAACTTCCTGTTTGCACTGTATATTGAATTTAGATAAAACGCTACCACTTACGGCTGTGATTTTTGGCCATCTTACTCAGTCCCCCTCCGCTCATCAGGTGCAGAGGATTCTTCCCATCAATGAAAAATAAAAGTGTTATTAGTGTTTAAAAAATGTTGAGAATCTTTCCCCTGTCAATCATGCCATGAAGGCCACGTCCCTTCTGGTGGGAGTGGGAGGGATTATAAAACCCAGTAGTGTGGGTGTGGCTCAGTCTCTGCAAGATGGGGGAGGGAGAGGTCACGACTCTGTCTGAGCTGTGAATCAACTGAACACAGTGAATGTCCACTGAACTGTGAGTGTGGTGTTTTGTGGTGCTTTGTGTGGTTTTATGGTGGTTTTATGGTGGTTTCACCTTCCTTGAAATGGTATGAAACTGCATTTGAATTTGGTGGCCTTGCACCCTGCATGAAATGGTATGAAACTGCAATTGAATTTGGTGGTCTTGCACCCTGCTTGAAGTGGTACGAAACTGCACTTGAAGTTGATGGCCTTGCACCCTGCTTGAAGTGGCATGAAACTGCACTTGAATTAGGTGGCCTGGAACCCAGCTTGAAATGGCATGAAACAGACTTGATTTTGGTGGCCTTGCACCCTGCTTGAAGTGGTATGAAACTGCACTTGAATTTGGTGGCCTTGCACCCTGCTTGAAGTGGTAGGAAACTGCACTTGAATTTGGTGGCCTTATGGTGGTTTCACCCTGCTTGAAATGGTATGTGCATTTGAATGTGGTGGCCTTGCACCCAGCATGAAATAGTATGAAACTGCAATTGAATTTGGTGGCCTTGCACCCTGCTTGAAGTAGCATGAAACTGCACTTGAATTTAGTGTCCTTGCACCCTGCTTGAAGTGGCATGAAACTGCACTTGAATTTGGTGGCCTTGCACCCTGCTTGAAATGGCATGAAACGGACTTGATTTTGGTGGCCTTGCATCCTGCTTGAAGTAGCATAAAACTGCATTTGAGTTTGGTGGCCTTGCACCCTGCTTGAAGTGGAAGGAAACTGCACTTGAATTCAGTGGCCTTGCACCCTGCTTAAAGTGGTAAGAAACTGCACTTGAATTTGGTGGCCTTGCACCCTGCTTGAATTGGAATTTCAAGGAATTGCCGTGAGTCGACTACCAGCCACCAACCGTGAGTGCTGTCAGCACATCAGGTTTGAGTGACTGAGCTGCCACCCCAAGAATCCATTTGACCCACAGTCCATACTAGCCCTCTGGAAATCAGTCCTTTCATCCTACACCACAGTAGTAGCCAGATCCCAAACAATGATAATCCAGAGTACAGGAAGAAGATAGAGAGGTTAGTAAGATGTTGTCAAGACAATGTCAGCAAGAGGAAGGAGCTATTTATTGATCTGAGGAAGTGCAGTGGAGTAGATGTCCCAATTAGCATCAATGGTGCTGAAGTGGAAATGGTCAAGTGCTTCAAATTCCTTAATATAAATATTACCAATAATCAGTACCACGTTGAAACTATAACCAAAAAAACAATTGCCTGCACTGCATCACAAGAGCGTGTGCCATGTTTAATTAAAAGCTACAGCATGAAACAGGCCCTTTGGCCCACAGAGTCCACGTTGACCAGCAAAAACCCATACACAAGTTCTATCCTACACACCAGGGGTGATTTTCAGAAACCAATTAACCCACAAACCTGCATATCTTTCCAATGTGGGAGGAAACCGGAGCATCCGGAGAAAACCCACACTGTCACAGGACGAATGTCCAAACTCCATACAGACAGTGCCCTTAGTCAGGATCAAACCTGCGCCACTAGAGACTACAACAACTTTTACCAACCTATGTAGACGCACCACAGATAGACTACTATTGGGGTGTACCACAGCTGTTTGGAAACAACTCTGCTCAAGACTGCAAAACATTGTAGAGACTTGTGGATCTAACTCAGTCCATCATCCGGACCAGACTCTGTGTGATGGACTGGGTTATATCCACACCATCTACACCATGCTACCTTGGGAAAGTAGCCAACATAATCAATGACCATTTTCACACTGGTCATTCCCACTCAGGGCAGAAATCACGAAAGCTTGAACACCACGCTCAGTAACACCCTCTATTCTTCTGTAAAACACAAAGTACTGAGGAACTCAGCAGGTTGGGCAACAGCAGGGTAGGGAATGAACAGGTGATATTTCAAGTCAGGACTCTTCTTTCGACAGATTGAAGCAGTGGGTAGAAATCTGAAAAAGAGAGGTAGGGGGTGGATCATAGTCTGGCAAGTGAGTGGTTGTGGGGAGGGGGGATTAAATTGGCAGAAGGCGAGGGGAAAAGAAGATGAAAAGGATGTCAGATAAAGAAAGAATAGCTGTGAAATGGATAGAAAGAGATAGAGGTGGTAGTGGAAAGAGGAGATACATCTGAAATATGGTCTTGGGATGGGAGATGAGTTTACGAAGAAGGGAAAGGATCAGAGTGACGGGTGGGTGGAAAAATGGGAGTATGAAGGAGTGGGATGGGTGGTACAGCAAAGGAAGAGGGGTCAGGGTAGAACCTGAAGATGGGCATGCTTGACTAGACCTCTATTCCTTGACCCACTCCAATCACACCCCCTACAGGACACTCAGCCTCTGCTCACTTAGTGACAATCCCAATATTGTCATCAAAGCCGCGACAAGCCAGGCTGATCTCTACCGTACTGAAGCCAGGCATCGCTACATACTTACTGCATGACATGGGTCCATGGGCAAGCACCAGGCCATCGTCTTCCAGGCCATCAACAATCTCATCACCTTAGTGAACTCTCCTCTACAGCCACCACCTTATAGTTCCCCAACCCCACATCACCTTCGCACCGTCCACAAGCACGATTCCCCAGACAGACCCATCCTGTCCATCTCTAAATACCATTGACCACATTCAGATCCCTTGGCCCCCATTTGCCTCCTCTTTACCATGCAGTCCCATTACATGTCCTAATACTGACCAATCACCCTAATATCCTCAGCCTGGCCAAAATGTCCCCCAACAACCTTTGTCCTGGAGCCTGACACTGCTAGGCTCCAGCTATGCTTGCCTTTTCGTCAATTACATAAACAATTGTTCCAAAACAGACCCTGGCACCATCCCCCAACTATTTCTCCACTGCATGGACAGCTGAATCAGGGCTGCCTCCTGCACCCTTGCAGAACTCATTAATTTCATCAACGTCATATCCTGCCCTCAAATTCACTTGAAACTATCAAATTCATGTGAATGTTTTTCACATCTCTCCCCTTGCTTGATCTCTCTGTCTCCATCATAGGGGGAGACTTTGTACTGACTGCAAACCCATTGACTCCCACGGACTGCACCTCCTGCAAAGACGACATCCCCTACTCTCAACGTCTCCATCTCTGCCGCAACTGCGCCCGAGGTGAGGCTTTCTACTCTAGGATATCCAAAACATCCTCTTTAAATATATGTGGCTTCCCAGCCTGTTGTTGTGGATGGAGCCTTCCTGCAGTTATGCTCTCACTCCATCTCCCCCCTCAAATGGTTCCCCTTGTCCTCACCTTTCAGTGCCAGCTTCTGCACCCATCACATCATTCTTTGACATTTCCGATACCTTCACTCTGATCCCGCCATCAAGCCTATCTCCCTGTCCCCACTTCTTTTGCTTTCCACAGAAACTACTAACTCTGCACCTTCTTGGTTCATTTATCCCTTTCCACCAAACCTGCCCCCTCCCCGGGTACTGTCCTCTGCAACCGCAAGAGATGTGACACTTGTCACTTTGTCTCATCTCTCACTTCCATTCGGGGCAGCCTCTCCAGGTGAGTGGGAGGTTCATGTGCACCTCATCGTACTGCATTTGGTATTCCCTGATGTGGTCCCCTTTACCAAGCAAGACCAAGCACAGGCAACTGTTTCATTGAACTCTTACGCTTTGCCTATCAAGGCCTGCTGGAACTCCAGGGTTGCTAATCATGTTGACTCTGCTTTCCGTTCCCATACCCACCTTTCTTTCCTGGGCCTCCTCCATTGTCAGGGCGAGGCCACATGCAAACTGGAGAAACAGCACTTCACATTCTGCTTGGGTAGCTTACACCCCAACGGTATGAACATTGAATGCACCAACGTCAAGCAATACCATCCCCTACCCACTCTTTATTTTCCCCACCCAACCCCAGTGTGATCAGCCATGATCACAATGAATGGCGGTGCTGGCTCGAAGGGCTGAATGGCCTCCTCCTGCACCCATTTTCTATGTGCTCCCATTTTTTCCACCATCTCCCTCCTCCCTCCAGTCACCCAAATCCCTTCCCACCCTTCACTCATCTCACATCCCAAGTCCCCCACTTCCCAATTATCTCTCCTCTTTCTCCTCCCCTCTGTCCTCTTAACCCAACATTTTTCCCTCTAACTTTACATTTTACTTTGCTTCTTTCCTATATAACACCCTTCTGCTTCCTTTTTGGCTCGAGGCTGTCACTTACTCAAATGCTAATTAAACCCCCCCCCTCACCTGTGTCCACCTATCACTTACCAGACTTTGTCCTGCCCCCCAGATCTCTTTCCTCTCCAGTTCTCTCCCTCTACTCCAGTCAGACTGAAAAAGGGGCCCAACCTGAAATGTCACGGGCCCATTCCCTTGCCAGATGCTGCCGGAACAGACCGACTCACACAAAGGGTGGTGGGTGCATGGAACAAGCTGCCGGAGTAGGTAGTTGAGGCTGGGATGATCCCAACGTTTAAGAAACAGTTAGACAGGTACATGGATAGGACAAGTTTGGAGGGATATGGACCAAACACAGGCAGGTGGGACTAGTGTAGCAGGGACAGGTTGGAGAGAGTGGGCAAGTTGTGCCCAAGGGGCTTTTCCCACACTGTATCACTCTATGACTCCATGACTCTATAACTGTTGAGTTCCACCAGCACTTTGTGTTTTGCTCAAGATCTTAGTATCTGCAGTTTGTTGAGTGCAGTTGTTTTTGTATCCCCTGACATTGACCTTATGCCGGTCCAGCAATAAATCAACTAACAGCAGGATTTAGAAATTTGGGATGGGTCAGCAACAGTAGGAGTTGCAACACAATAAAAGCCGGACTAACGGCTCCACCACCACACGTTATAATGCACATGATGCCTTAACTGAAACTCGCTGAGGGATGTTGAGAATGGCTCTATCCCCAATGCCATCTGACGGAAGGAAGAAACAGCAATACCATAGATCATCACCATATTCCCTCCAAATATCCTGACTGGAATATCAGATCTTTAATCAAAGTCCAGAAATTCTTAGCACCACCAGGTCTCACCACCATCATCTCAAGGCAACAGCGAATCACCATTAATGGTGGCCAGGGAAAAATATGAATGGGAAACTGCTGAGAAGTACTATATAACGTAGAGGGGGAGAGAGAGAGAGAAATGCAGGATAAAATGAGAGACTGTGACTGCATCTTAATAGCACATATAAAAAGAAAACGAAAGTTGAAAAAATAAGAATGAGATAGGGGGATTGGATAAGGGCTCATGATGAGACAGAGCTATTGATATTATGTTACTGAGCATAGCAGCACCAGTTAGAATGAGTGAGATCGTGAGTCAGACGGTGAATAAGAAGTCAGGTCAAGTTTATTGTCGGGATGGAACTGCAGATGGTGGTTTACACCGAAAAGAGACCACACATGTGAAAGCCCAGCAATTTGAAGCTGCTATCTCTGTCCATTGCGACTCACCCATAAAAACTGGCCTGAGTTCTCCTGACTTCTCCTTTCTGAGGTCAATGATTAGTGCTTTAGTTTTGTTGACGTTTTGTGAGAGGGTGTTGTGGCGGCACCACTCAACCGGGCCGTCTGAAGAAGGGTCTCCACCTGAAATGTCACCCATTCCTTCTCTCCAGAGATGCTGCCTGTCCCACTGAGTTACTCCAGCATTTTGTGTCTATCTCTGTCTATATCTCTATATCTATATTCTATACCCTGTCAGACACTGATTTAGCCAACAGCGATGGTGTCATTGTTTACTTTATGCATGGCATTACAGCTTGGCTACATGTGCTTAGCTCATATGCTTAGGGAGAGCCAAGACGGAGACTAAGCAGGCAAATCTTGAGGTGCATCTCCAGCGATGCTGCCTGACCCGCTGTTACCCCAGCTTTTTGTGTCTATCTTCGGTTTAAACCAGCATTTGCAGTGCCTTCCTACACAATCTTGAGGTGCACCCTTGCCAAAGGTTACCAATCCACACAGTTTAAGGTTTGCCAATGAGGAAGTCAAGGATCCAGTTGCAAAGGAAGGAACAGAGGTCCAGGTCTTGGAGTTTGGACGGAATTATTGTGTTGAATGCCGAGCTGTAGCCAATGAACAGCAGCCTGACATATGTGTACGAAGGAACTGCAGATGCAGGTTTAAACTGAAGATAGACACAAAATGCAGGAATAACTCATCGGGACAGGCAGCATCTCTGGAGAGAAGGAATGGGTGACGTTTCGGGTCGAGACCCTTCTTCAGACTTGAGAGTAGGAATGGGTGACTTTTCAGGTCGAGATTCTTATTCTGATGATTCAGAACAGAGTGGAGAGTCAATGAGATAGCATCTGCTATTGGCCTGTTGTGGCAATAGAAATGGGTAAAAAGTGAATATGTGCATAGAATTGAAAATCTTTCTTTGTTGTTTTTGTGCATTCAATGTTATTTTCCTAAGAATGTGGAAATGGACTGTGCAGAAACACATTTATAAGGAACCTACTTGAAGAAAGAACCTTATTCATATAGATTGACTCATATGGCCGAATTTATTTGTTGGCTCGTATGTAGGAAGGAACTGCAAATGCTGGTTTACACCGAAGATAGACATAAAATGCTGGAGTAACTCAGGCAGCATCTCGGGAGAGAAGGAATGGGTGATGTTTCAGGTCGAGACCCTTTTTTGATTCAAAGCGCCACCCATTCCTTCCATCCAGAGATGTCGCCTGTCCCACTGAGTTACTCCTGCATCTTGTGTCTCTTATTTGTTGGCTCATTGGGACTTAAAATAGATTCTTGTTAATCTTCATCTCCTCTGCTGTTGCTTTCTTCAAACACCCAGAAAGCCTTCCGTATAGGGAGGTAAGAGGGAAAATTCCAGACGACTAAAAGAGAAAAAAGAAATGAGAAAAATGAGAAATGAAAGAACAAAGAAAAGGGCAGGATGAAGGAAAATGAAAGAGAAAAAAATGAAAAACGTAGAAAGGAAAGGAGAGATAAGAGAGAAATATAGGGGGAAGATGAGAGAATGATAAGGGATCAGAGAATCAGAGAAAGAAAGAGGGAGGAGATACTGAGGGTTTGAGTCACTAATGGATCCAATACCAGCACGTACCTGCTGGAGGTGCTGTTGAACCATGTAAAGTTACTGGGCTCAGGAGCATCACCAACCGCAGCAAAGTGGTATTGCAGCCCAACGCAGCCATTCATTCCATGGTGTCTAGGCAAAAATATCCAAACCATAGTAAGTCACATAACCAGGGATGTGTGCAGGAATTTTGATCTTGCCACTTTTAAAGGGGGAGTATTATATGAGCGAGTCCCTAGTGAATGTGTGCTGGCTTGACCTCCCCTTCCATCTCAGCATGTCTCTGCACTTCAATATTCATCATCAAGTTTGCAGCTCACAGGAACAATTCCAGCCCTACACTGAGTTCAAGAAACTCAGGAAATGTAACCAAAAGCTACCAATTTCTAAAAAAAAAATCTCCTTAGCATTATTTGACCTGGGAATTGTTTTTTTCAGCTTGAGTGTAGGAACAATTAAGTTGCAAGCAGGAGAAATTCTGCAACACTTTGATATTTTCAGAGACAATATCTTGGTGTTATGCTTGACAATTGTACACTGTAGACAGTACACTCATGGACCAGTGACACTGTCAAAAAGAACTGGGGCAACAGATAATTCCTAATTTGAGGAAGGGCATCCTTGATATTGAGGCAGTGCAGCATGGGTACACGGGTTGATCCCTGGGATGGCGGGCCTGTCATATGAGGAAAGATTGGAAGGACTGGGCTTGTATTAACTGGAATTTAGAAGGATGAGAGGGGATCTTATAGAAACATTTCAAATTATATAAGGACTGGACAAGCTAAATGCAGGAAAAATGTTCCCAATGTTGGGGGAGTCCAGAACCAGGGGCCACAGTCTTAGAATAAAGGGTAGGCCTTTTAAAACTGAGATGAGAACAAACTTTTTCACCCAGAGAGTTGTGAATTTGTGGAATTCCCTGCCACAGAAGGCAGCGGAGGCTAATTCACTGGATGAATTCAAAAGAGAGTTAGATAGAGCTCTAGGGGCTAGCGGAATCAAGGGATATGGAAAGAAGGCAGGCACGGGTTACTGATTGTGGATGATCAGCCATGATTACAATGAATACAGCGGTGCTGGCCCAAAGGGCCAAATGGCCTCCTCCTGCACCTATTTTCTATGTTTCTATGATGAGCCAGAGAGCCCAGGGTAAGATACAGTGTGCAAATTTCAATTGAACGGAGAGTTGAATTTTGGAATGATTAGAAAAAGATTAGTACGGTCAAAACCGGAAGTGATACTTTTTAGCAGAAAAAGGACAGATAAATAAAAACATAGAAACATAGAAAAGCTGTGCAAGAGTAGAACATTCGGCCCTTCGAGCCAGCACTGCCATTCAATATGATCATGGCTGATCATCCAAAATCAGTACCCCGTTCCTGCTTTTACCCCCATATTCTTGGATTCCGTTAGCCCTAAGAGCTAAATCTAATTCTCTCTTGAAAACGAGGCACTTTTCACACTTATTCCTAATGTCTTGTCTGGGACGCCAGAACCAATTGTTGATCCTTCCCGAGGTGTCGTGGGCCTCACTCAATGAAGCACCAGTGAAGGGAGATGTCCACTTGATAACTCCAATATATACTTGCATCTATATGATATATTTTTTTAATGTGCTAATCAACAGAGAAACATAGAAAATAGGTGCAGGAGGAGGCCATTCGGCCCTTCGAGCCAGCACCGTCATTCATTGTGATCATGGCTGACCGTCCCCAATCAATAACCCGTGCCTGCCTTCTCCCCATATCCCTTGATTCCACCAGAGCTCTATCTAACTCTCTCTTAAATCCATCCAGTGATTTGGCCTCCACTGCCCTCTGTGGCAGGGAATTCCACATATTCACAACTCTCTGGGTGAAAAAGGTTTTTCTCACCACAGTCTTAAATGGCCTCCCCTTTATTCTAAGATTGTGGACCCTGGTTCTGGACTTGCCCAACATTGGGAACATTTTTCCTGCATCTAGCTTGTCCAGTCATTTTATAATTTTATGTTTCTATGAAAATTCCCCCTCATCCTTCTAATTTCCGGTGAATACAAGCCTAATCTTTTCAATCTTTCCTCATATAACAGTCCTGCCATCCCAGGGATCAATCTTGTGAACCTACGCTGCACTGCCTCAATCACAAGGATGTCCATCCTCAAATTAAGAGACCAAAACTGTACACAATACTCCGGATGTGGTCTCACCAGAGCCCTATACAACTGCAGAAGAACCTCTCTACTTCTATACTGACATCCTCTTGTTATGAAAGCCAAAATTCCATCAGCTTTCTTCACTGCCTGCTGTACCCTCAATGTTCCCCATGATCAACTCACCTGTTTCTGACTGCAAGGGACCTACATTTGTTTTAACTAATCTCTTTCTCTTCACATTTCTATAAAAACTTTTGCAGTCAGTTTTTATATTCCCTGCCAGTTTTCTTTCATAATCTATTTTTCCTTTCCTAATTAAGCCCTTTGTCCTCCTCTGCTGGTCTCTGAATTTCTCCCTGTCCTCTGGTATGCTGCTTTTTCTGGCTACTTTGTACACATCATCCTTTGCTTTGATACTATCCCTGATTTCCCTTGTTATCCACGGATGCACTACCTTCCCTGATTTATTCTTTTGCCAAACTGGGATGAACAATTTTTGTAGTGCATCCATGCAGTCTTTAAATGTATTCCATTGCATATCCACCGTCAATCCTTTTAGAATTAATTGCCAGTCAATCTTGGCCAATTCACGTCTCATACCCTCAAAGTTACCTTTCTTTAAGTTCAGAACCATTGTTTCTGAATTAATAATGTCACTCTCCATCCTAATGAAGAACTCGACCATATTATGGTCACTCTTGCCCAAGGGGCCACGTACAACAAGACTGCTAACTAACCCTTCCTCATTACTCAATACCCAGTCTAAAATAGCCTGCTCTCTCATTGGTTCCTCTACATGTTGATTTAGATAACTATCCCGCATATATTCCAAGAAATCCTCTTCCTCAGCACCCCTGCCAATTTGATTCACCCAATCTACATGTAGATTGAAGTCACCCATTACAACTGTTTTGCCTTTGTCACACGCATTTCTAATTTCCTGTTTGATACCATCCCCAACTTCACTACTACTGTCAGGTGACCTGTAACACCCACCCGAGTTTTCTGCCCCTTAGCGTTTCGCAGCTCTACCCATACCGATTCCGCATCCTCCAAGCTAATGTCCTTCCTTTCCATTGTGTTAATCTCCTCTCTAACCAGCAACGCTACCCCACCTCCTTTTCCTTTCTCTCTATCCCTCCTGAATATTGAATATCCTTGGATGTTCAGCTCACAGCCTTGGTCACCCTGGAGCCATGTCTCCGTGATCCCAACTATATCATAATCATTAATAGCTATCTGCACGTTCAACTTATCCACCTTATTACGAATACTTCTTGCATTGAGACACAAAGCCTTCAGGCTTGTTTTTACAACGCTCTTACCCCTTATACAATTATGTTGAAAAGTGGCACTTTTTGATTTTTGCCCTGGTTTTGTCTGCCTGCCACTTTTACTTTTCACCTTGCGCCCTATTGCTTCTACCCTCATTTTACACCCACCTGCCTCTCTGCTCTTGTACCCATCCCCCTGCCAGATTAGTTTAAATCCTCCCCGACAGCACTAGCAAACACTCCCCCAAGGACATTGGTTCCATTCCAGCCCAGGTGCAGCCCGTCCTGTTTGTACTGGTCCCACCTCCCCCAGAACTGGTTCCAGTGCCCTAAAAATTTGAATCCCTCCCCCTTGCACCATTTTTCAAGCCATGTATTCATCTGCAATATCCTCCTATTTCTACTCTGACTGGCCCGTGGTACTGGTAGTAATCCAGAGATTATTACCTTTGAGGTCCTACTTTTAAGTTTATCTCCTAGCTCCCTGAATTCACCTTGTAGGACCTCATCCCTTTTTTTACCTATATCGATATGCACCACGACAACTGGCTGTTCACCCTCCCCCTCCAGAATGTTCTGCAGCCGTTCAGTGACATCCCTGACCCTTGCACCAGGGAGGCAACATACCATCCTGGAGTCTCGTTTGCAGCCGCAGAAACGACTATCTATTCCCCTGACAATTGGATCCCCTATTACTATTGCCCTTCCCCTCTTTCCCCCCCCCCCCCCCCCCTCATGTGCTGCAGAGCCACCCATGGTGCCATGAACCTGGCTGCTGCTGCATTCCCCTGATGAGCCATCTCCCTCAACATTTGAGTACAGGAGCAGGGAGGTTCTACTTCAGTTGTACAGGGTCTTGGTGAGACCACACCTGGAGTATTGCGTGCAGTTTTGGTCTCCAAATCTGAGGAAGGACATTATTGCCATAGAGGGAGTGCAGAGAAGGTTCACCAGACTGATTCCTGGGATGTCAGGACTGTCTTATGAAGAAAGACTGGATAGACTTGGTTTATACTCTCTGGAATTTAGGAGATTAAGAGGGGATCTTATAGAAACTTACAAAATTCTTAAGGGGTTGGACAGGCTAGATGCAGGAAGATTGTTCCCGATGTTGGGGAAGTCCAGGACAAGGGGTCACAGCTTAAGGATAAGGGGGAAATCCTTTAAGACCGACATGAGAAAGACTTTCTTCACACAGAGAGTGGTGAGTCTCTGGAACTCTCTGCCACAGAGGGTAGTTGAGGCCAGTTCATTGGCTATATTTAAGAGTGAGTTGGATGTGGCCCTTGTGGCTAAGGGGATCAGAGGGTATGGAGAGAAGGCAGGTACGGGATACTGAGTTGGATGATCAGCCATGATCATATTGAATGGCGGTGCAGGCTCGAAGGGCTGAATGGCCTACTCCTGCACCTAATTTCTATGTTTCTATGTTTCTAACAGATGTCCAAAATGGTATACCTGTTAAGGGAGGAGATGAGCGCAGGGGACTCCTGCACTACCTGCCTACTACTTTGCTGGCTATTGGCCACCCGATCCCTTTCTGTCCTCTTACCTTTTGCCTGTGGTGTGACCAACTCACTGTACGTGCTATCCACGACTTTCTCCGCATCGTGGATGCTCCAGTATGAATCCAGCCGCAGTTCCAATCGTTCAATGCGGTCTGCCAGGAGCTGCAGCTGGACACACTTCCTGCAGATGTAGTCACCAGGGACACCGACCATATCCCTGATCTCCCACATGTTGAACACACCACGGGGCCAATCTCTACTGACAAATCTTACTCCCAGATTACTCTGTATTAATTTTTTTTTTTTTAAACACACAAAACTTTATCCTTTAAACTTTACTAATAAATACTAATAAATACTGAATCCTTAACTCCCAGAATCCTTAAACCTGAAGGCAGAAATGTAAAAATGTAAACCCCGGGTGGCACCCAATCAGCTGCTTCCTCTGGTCCTCTTCAACTAATCAGTGGCATCCACCAGATTCCTTCTCTGGAAGTTGGAACGTTGCAGATTTCGGTCTCACAGTGAAATGCAAAGCCCTGCGCTAGATATATACTCACAGCGCAGGTAACGTCACCCTCTCACACCAACGGGTCCCCGGGCCTCTGAAAAGCAAGCCCCGCGCTAGATATATACTCACAGCGCAGGTAACGCCACCCTCTCGCACCAACGACTGCCCGGGCCCCTGTGAAAAGCAAGCCCCGCGCTAGATATATACTCACAGCTCCAGGTAACTCCACCCTCTCGCACCAGCGGCTCCCCGGGCCGTTGGTGCTTTGTGTTTTAATTGTGTTTGCACGTCCCCATACAATTTAAGGGACAACATCTACCATTCAAAATTACAATATTGACATGGTCATAGAAAGATGCACCATGGAGAAAAGGCCCTTCAGCCTACCGAGTCTGTACTGACCATCAACTACCATTTACTCTCACCCTTCATTTAATCCATTTGTGTTAAGTTTATACACCCTAGGATGTTTTTTAGAAACACTGTACAAGTCAATCCTTTCTTTCCATGTTTCAGAGACAAATTCAATAAAAGAAAATTACAAGATAAAGATTTTATTGCTTAAAGTGGAGCTATTTCTAGTTTGAGTTGGCTACCATCTGATTATTGGCTGTGCTGGAGTTTTCCTATAAATCTCCACTGGTAAGCAAGCTAACCAACTCCCGGTTGTTGACCTCCAAACAATGACAGAGGATCGAGAATGTTGCAAAATCCTCCACTATATATAGTCACAATGAATTCTTGTTCAACTTGCATGTTTACCTTCAAGGAAGAAGTGCAAAAGTAGAAGTTAATTTGGGGAAATTGATACATTTTTAAAAGGAACTTGGTCAATAATGCACTAATGCACCGTGTCTCTTGCCCAGAGTAGGTGAATTGAGGACCAGAGGACATAGATTTAAGGTGAAGGGGAAAAGATTTAATAGGAATCTGAGGGGTAATCTTTTCACTCAAAGGGTGATGGGTGTATGGAACAAGCTGCCAGAGGAGGTAGTTGAGGCAGGGACTATTCCAACATTTAAGAAACAAGTTAGACTGGTACATGGATAGGACATGTTTGACGGGAAATGGACCAAAACGTGGGCAGGTAGTTTAGCTGGGACGTGTTGGCCAGTATGGGCAAGGTGGGTCAAAGGGCCTGTTTCCACACTGTATCACTCTGGCTCTATGACTCTAAATAGGATGGCAATTAGGGAAAGTAACAGATCTGCTTGAATCATATGGGAGTTTGGAAGAAAACATTTGAGTTCTTCAAAGGGATGTTTTACTTTATCCCTAACATCTGGTAAAAACCTGATACGACTATCAATTAAAAACCTACCAAAGATCAGAGCGGTTAGCAGTTCTAAAGCTATTTATTATCATTTTGTTTTTATTTTTTTAAATAATATTTTTATTAGAAGCAGTGTACAGCTTCTAAATACATTTATTGTACATCTTCCATTTTAATGTTGACACAAATGACATAGAGAAAGAGAGAAAGAGCAAGAAAGAGAAAAGTGAAAGAGATAGTGAATGTGTAAAAGTAGAACCCCTTAACTACCAATGAGTATAGTCACAAAGCGAGTAAGTAAAACTTTAAAAAAAAATAAAAAGACAAAAACGAAAAATAATTTAAAAAAAGACCAAAAAATGTTGATATACCTGCTTAATTTCTCACCCCACCCATCGCCCAGTCCGTAAATTGGTTTAATTCCAAAGTTGTGTTGCATTATACCATCATTGTAATGAATCAATGAAAGACCATATCTTTGAGAATTGCTCTGATTTTCCTGCTAAGACGAGTCTCATATCTTCAAGATGGAGCATGCTCGTGATCCACATTTTAAGAGTTGGGGATGCATTTTTCCAAAATTTAAGTATAAGTTTTTTCGCCATTATCAAGCCATAGTTAAGGAAACGTCTTTGAAATATTGATAGCTCAGAGCAGGCTCCTGCTATTCCGTAAATAATCAATTCTGTATTGGGGTCCAGTTTTGTTTTTAATAATTTTGAGAACATTTCAAAGATCTCTTTCCATAATTTCTGGAGTTTTATGCAAGAGGCAAAGGAGTGTGTTATAGTTGCTTCTTGAGAGAGACATTTGTCGCAAATTGCAGATACATTTGGAAAAATCTTATTCAGTTCATTTTTTGAGAAATATAGTCTGTGTAGTATTTTGAATTGGATTAGAATGTGTCTAACATTAATCGAGCAATTTTGTATATACAGTACCAACTCTTGAAGGTGCCGGCGGTTAACCATGTCAAATGGGGCCATATGGCCATTGGTATCAGGGCACAAGAAATGAAGCTCCAGCGGGTGCTGAAGTTGCTCGCTGCAGGCATCACAGCATTCGCCAGAGCAGTGGACCAAGGGCCGTCTGTATTGCAACAGGATGCCTTAGCCCTTCTATGCAGTGCCCACTTTGAGATAAACTGTTTGCGCAAAAGCGCAATGCGCCCGACGATTCACCCTAAATTTGTGGCGCTCTGCAAGCCAAGCTAGGTCTAACTGCTGAATTTGTTATTTGGGGACGACCACGACAAGCGAGTGAAAGAGCTCGACAACGAGACAAAAACGGTGAGGTTGATTAAACCCCCGATGACCGCCAGAATGGTTCAGTGCCAACACCCCTACTGGCGGCCTGCAGAAACCAGAGCAGGTCAAGGGACCAGCCAGGCATTTACCAATGTGCACAGTGGCGCACTGCTACGGGGGCACGAGCTAACGTGACTCCTCCCACCAGGAACCGGGGACAACAGATTCCACCGGTCACCATGGAGGTAGGTGGGTCTGATCCTAATAGGAACATATTCAGTGAAAGACACCTACAAATTGGGGGGAGATTACACGGGTTCCTAAAAGAGTGGTCTGAGATAACATCAGATCCGTTTATACTGTGCAGCATAAAAGGTTTTCGGATTGAATTCTATCCCAATTTGAGTCCACCCACTCAGCATGTTCCAAGCCGGACACTCATTTTCTCTCAGAAGGAGAATATGGAGATACATGCAGAACTTGGAAAATTATGCAAAAAAGGGGTAATTGAGAAATCGGTTCGCCAACTCCACCATTTTGTGTCAAATATTTTTCCTCTGTCAAAAAAGGATGGAGGATGTAGAATAATCCTCGACCTGACGAGCCTTAACCCCTTTGTACAATATAAACATTTCAAAATGGAAACTTTTACTACTGCTAAACATCTGCTTTCCAGACAATGTTATATGGCAATCATCGACCTTAAAGATGCATATTACTCAGTGTCTGTTCACTTCGATGATAGGAGATATTTGAAATTTAGCTGGATGAACCAATTATGGAAATTCAAAGTACTGCCCAATGGATTAACCTCAGCTCCGAGATTGTTGTCCAAATTGTTAAAGCCAATACTGGGGCTACTTAGAGCTCAGGGTCATATTGTAATGGCCTATTTGGATGATATTTTTATTGTAGGTAAGACTCGGGACACAGCTGAATCATCAGTATCAGTTGTTAAGCTCACCTTTGAAAGGATGGGGTTTATCATTCATCCAGATAAGTCCAAATTAACACCAGTCAGAGTTATTGATTATTTAGGTTTCACTATTAACTCAGATCACATGTCAGTAACTCTGCCCAGGGACAAAAGGCTGCAGCTAATTGAAGATTGTGTTAAGCTCATTGAAACACAACAACCTTCAATTAGACAAGTGGCCAGCTTGGTTGGCAAATTGGTGGCTTCGTTTCCAGCTGTGCAGTTTGGACCTCTTCATTACCAGCAATTGCAGCGAGCAAAGGAACAGGCACTGACGATGTATTCAGGTCATTATGACAGGCCCATGCGAATACCACCTGCGGCCATTGCTGAAGTACAACGGTGGATTATGAATATCTCGTTCTTCCAGCCAAATTCTGGTTGAACCACCTTCTATTGTCTCACAGACTGATGTCAGTGCGCTATGTTGGGGCGCTACTGATACTATTTCCAGCTGTGGAGGCAGATGGAATATGCATGAGGCACCTCTTTTGTAATCACGAGGAATTAATTATTTAGAGCTTTTGGGAACATTTTATGGGCTTAAAGCTTATTGTTCTACTAAAAGTCACTTGCATGTTCAAGTTCAGATTGACAACACCACGGCAGTGGCGTATGTTAATCATATGGGTGGAATCAAGTCGGAATCTTGTGATAAATTGGCAAATCTGATTTGGGACTGGTGTATTTCCAGAGACATTTGGCTTTCAGCTATCTACATGCCAGGTAGATTCAACATTGTGTCAGACACAAGGTCTCACAAATTAAATGACAACACAGAATGGATGTTGAATCATAACATATTTAACGTTGTTGTTGCTTGGTATGGGATGCCAGATATCGATTTGTTTGCATCCAGACTAAACCACCAGTTGCCTAAATATGTTTCATGGGAACCAGATCTTGGGGCAGCAGCGGTAGATGCATTCTCACTGCATTGGGGTGGAATGTTTGTCTATGCATTTCCTCCTTTCTGCCTCATCAGTCGGTGTCTGCAAAAAATTAAGCAGGACTCCGCCTCGGGAGTATTGGTGGTACCCGACTGGCCTACTCAGCCATGGTTCCCTCTCGTGTTAGAGATAAACATTCAGCCACTTATGACTGTTCCCAAACATAAAAACCTACTGGTACACCCTGTAACTGGTGGTCAAACCCTTTATATGATCGTATCAACCTATTGGTTTCCAGATTCTAAGGCCATACCTGGGGAGAGGACTATCGGATCGCACTGTGGATGTTCTTACTGCGGCCTGGAGGGATAGTACCCAGAAGCAGTACATCTCTTATATAAGGAAATGGGAGGTGTTCTGCTTCCGGCAAAATATTTCATATTACACAGCAGGCATCTCCAACGTACTAGAGTTCCTGTCAACCCTCTTTTTCGATCAACAATTAAGCTATAGTGTGATCAATACGGCCAGAAGTGCCCTGTCTTCATATTTGTGGATGGGATCTGAATGATATTCTGTGGGGTCACACCCTCTCATCTCTAGATTTATGAAGTGGATTTTTAATTCCAATCCTCCCAGGCCCAGGTATTCGACAATCTGGGATTTTAGCGAAGTACTTATGCTCCTTCGTCAATGGACTCCTATCACAGCCCTGTGTTTGGCCAAACTCTCCATGAAGGTAGTCATGATCATAGCACTGGTTTCAGCACAACGGGTGCAGACATTGCAGAAGCTGAGACTCGACAGGAAGAAAGTATCTACAGATGCCATTACATTTTCCATCTACGATCTACTCAAACAGAACAGACCGGGTGTGACAAGGTTTAGGATTACCTTTTCGGCATACCCTATGGATTCACGCCTATGTGTGGTCTCACACTTATTGGGTTGCATCAAGGCCACCAGCACCCTAAGAAGTGCGGAATCAACATTATTGATTAGCCACAAAAAAAACACATAATAAAGTGTCGGTTCCGACTATTTCAAGGTGGCTAAAGCAGGTTCTGGCTTATGCAGGTATTGACACTGACTTTTTAAAATCTCATTCCACCAGGGCGGCATCAACGTCAGCGGCCAAGGCAATGGACGTCCCTTTAGACCATATCCTCGCGGCCGCAGGGTGGTCAAGTGAGCGGATGTTTCAGCAATATTATCACAAACCACTTGCTGAACCTGGGGTATTTGCCCGTTCTGTTTTAAGTTCAGTTTTATAGCTTCCCCCGGGACAAAGGGGTTGCTATTGTTTTCTTTAAAATTAAACCGTTATTAAATTTAAAATCAGTGTCATGGTTTAATGCATTATTGATTCTTTCCTCATTCTGAGTCAATCGATGCAGTGAGACGCCTGGATTTGAATCTACGGCATGAAATCACAGAGCTTTGAAATCTTCACGTAGTCACTCACGTGACTCCGAAGTAAAATAGTAAGATTAAACGAGAACTTACCAGTTTGAAGTTTGATCTTTATTTTATGAGGAGTTACATTGGTGATTACATGCCCTTCACGCCCAACCCTCTCTCACAAAGGTCATCTGGTAGTTCTAGGTTTCTTCTCTTACTATTATACTTAAATTACTGTTACCCGTGATTTCATACGGCTGCTTTGAAGATTGACGCGCATGCGGCCTGACGGGGTCTTCTTCACGTAATCACCAACGTAACGCCTCATAAAATAAAGATCAAACTTCAAACTGGTAAGTTCTCATTTAATCTTACTACTATTTGACTCTGAGTTTCTATTCATACTTTTGTCTAATATAATTGGCAACAGAGTTTGGTACTCGTGGTTATATGTTTACAAATAATCTCAAATTTGAAGATATCTAAAATATTGATTACCTTTCAGATTGTATTTCGACTGTAATTTCTGGAATGATAGGAGGTTTCCCATTTCGTACAAATCTCCAATTCCTAGTCTTTCCCATTAAATAAACATTTTATCTATAATGGATGGTTTGAACGACGGGTTATTAGCTATTCGAGAAATAAGAGATAGATTTCTTAATTTAAAAGTAAATTTTACTTATCTACAAATTCATAAAGTGCTATGAATAATCAGATTTTTTTTGTATATTGTGTTCTTCAACTTTATTGGGGAGAGAAAGATCGCGTCTATATTAAAAGGCGAACAATCCTCTCTCTCCATTCCTAACCAATCTACCTGTTGACATGCATTATCCAGCCAGTAAATTACGTTTTTAATATTCGCTGGCAAATTGTAGTATAAGAATTTGGGGAGCGCCAATCCACCACTTTCTTTGGGTCTCCATAGATGTCGTTTATGAATTATGTGTGATTTATAATCCCAAATAAAATTTGTAACCCGGGAATCAAGTTTAAAAAAAAACTAGGTAGATATATCGGTATCGATTGAAATAAATAGAGAATTTGTGGGAGGAGAATCATTTTAAGGCATTTATTCTGCCTATTAGAGACATCTAATTTTCCAGAATTGAATAAGAGCATTTAATTTAGTAACTAAAGGCGGGAAGTTTGCGTTGAATAAGGAATTATATTTTCAGGTTATCATTTTTAGAACATCCCAAAATCTTTCACAACCAACAAAGTACTTTTGAGGTGCAGGCACTGTTGTAGTTAGGGAATTCAGCAAAGCAAGCTCAAAGTCAAAGTCAAAGTCAAAAGAGTTTATTGTCATAAATAAATGGATAAAGTGCAAATAACAGATAAAGGGGTATTAATGTTCAGAGTTTTGACCGAGCCGAGTTTAATAGCCTGATGGCTGTGGGGAAGTATCTATTCCTGAACCTGGTTGTTGCAGTCCTCAGTCCTGAAGGTAGCAGGAAGATGAGTGTGGGTCCTTGATGATGCTGCCAGCCTTTTTGAGGCAGTGACTGCGATAGATCCCCTGGATGGAAGGGAGGTCAGAGCCGATGATGGACTGGGCAGTGTTTACTACTTTTTGTAGTCTTTTCCTCTCCAGGGCGCTCAAGTTGCCGAACCAAGCCACGATGAAACCGGTCAGCATGCTCTCTACTGTGCACCTGTAGAAGTTAGAGTCCTCCTTGACAGACCTACTCTCCATAATCTTCTCAGGAAGTAGAGGCGCTGATGAGCTTTCTTAATAATTGCATCTGTGTTCTCGGACTTGGAAAGATCTTCAGAGATGTGCACGCCCAGGAATTTGAAGCTCTTGACCCTTTCAACAATTGACCTGTTGATATAAACAGGGCTGTGGGTCCCCATCCTACTCCTTCCAAAGTCCACAATCAGTTCCTTGGTTTTGCTGGTGTTGAGGGCCAGGTTATTGTGTTGGCACCATATGGACAGTTGTTCGATCTCTCTTCTATACTCTGACTCATCCCCATCAGTGATACAACAGTTGTGTCGTCAGCGAACTTGATGATGGAGTTCGCACTATGACCGGCTACGCAGTCATGAGTATAGAGTGAGTACAGCAGGGGGCTGAGCACGCACCCTTGAGGTACTCCCGTGCTGATTGTTATCGAGTCTGACACATTTCCACCAATATGAACAGACTGTGGTCTGTGAATGAGGAAGTCGAGGATCCAATTGCAGAGGGATGCGCAGAGACCCAGTTCTGTGAGTTTGGTAACCAGCTTGGAGGGGATGATTGTGTTAAATGCCGAGCTGTAATCGATGAATAACAGCCTGACATATGAGTTTTTGTTGTCCAAGTGGTCCAGAGCGGAGTGGAGGGCCAGCGAGATCGCATCCACCGTTGATCTGTTGTGGCGGTAAGCGAACTGCAGTGGGTCCAGATTTTTGTCGAGGTAGGAGTTGATTTGCGCCATGATCAACCTCTCGAAGCACTTCATCACCAAAGGTGATAGTGTCACTGATCGATAGTCATTGAGGCATGTCACCTTGCTCTTCTTGGGCACCGGTATTATTGATGCCCTTTTGAAGCAGGTGGGAACCTCAGACCTCAGAAGTGACAGGTTGAAAATGTCTGTAAAAACTCCAGTCAGTTGGTCCGCACAGGTTTATAGAGCACGACCAGGTATACCATCAGGTCCAGCCGTTTTTCGAGTGTTCACCCCTCTGAAGGATTTCCTGACGTCGGCCTCTGTGACTGAGACTGAAATACCATCACAGCGAATGGGGGCTCGGGAAGGCACATCGGTGTTCTCCCTATCAAAGCGTGCGTAAAACGCATTGAGCTCGTCAGGGAGTGATGTTTCGCTGACATGATGTAAGCTCCACCACCAATGGGAAGCTAAAAGGCCTAAAGGTGGACAAGTCAGCTGGACCTGATGGACTACACCCCAAGGTTCTGATAGAGGTAGCTGTTGAGATTGTGGAGGCATTAGAAGTGATCTTTCAAGAATCACTAAAATGAGAAATGGTTTCATAGGACTGGAAAATGGCATTGAAATCTCCACTGTTTTAGAAGGGAACGCTGCAAAAGAAAAACAATTATAGGTCAGTTAGTTTGATTTCTGTCATGGGTAAAATTTTAGAATCCATAATTAAGGATGAGGTTTCAGGGTACGAATTAGCGCATGATGAAATAGGCCAAAGTTGGCATGCTTTTGTTAAGGGGAGATCCTTGCCTGACAAGTCTGTTGGCTGTTTTTGAGGAGGTAAAGCCTAATTAAAGTTGCCTTGCTTAGTTAAAGTTGCCTTGCCTTCTATATAATTAAAAGTCTAATCTTGACCACTTCCTGTTTGCGCTTTATATTGATTTTAGAAAAAACGCTACCACGTACGGCTGTGATTTTTGGCCATCTTACTCAGTCCCCCTCTGCTCATCAGGTGCCGAGGGTTTTTCCCATAGATGAAAAATAAAAGAGTTATTAGAGTTTTTAAAATGTTGAGATTCTCTCTCCTGTCAATCATGCCATGAAGGCCACGCCCCTTCTGGTGGGAGGGACTATAAAACCCAGAAGTGTGGACGTGGCTCAGTCTCTGCAAGATGGAGGAGGGAGAGATCACGACTCGCTGTCTTTAGTGGCCTTACACCCTGCTTGAAATGGTATGAAACTGCACTTGAATTTGGTGGCCTTGCAACCTGCTTGAAGTGGTACGAACTGCACTTGAATTTGGTGGCCTTGCACACTGTTTGAAATGGGATTTCAAGGAATAGCCATGAGTCAACTGTAAGCCCACCAGCCATGAGTGAGTGAGCTGCCACCACAACAGGCTTGAGTGACTGAGCCGCCAGCCCAACAATCCATTCGGCCCACAATGTCCATACTAGCCCTCTGGAAACCAGTTCCTTCAGCCCACAACACCCATGCTCCAGAAAGCCCCCCCCCCCCCCCCCCCCCCCCACTGGCCACCAATATTGGAATTGGTGGAGAGGTGGAATATTGCATTGGGGGACCAGCCCTCCCGTGTGATGCTGGGACCCAACGGGTCCCACTTATTCTGGTAAATCTTAGATTTTAAAAAACATCTCAGTTAGCTACATCATTGTAGGCAATAAATGTGATTGTCGTATGCATTGTGCAATCATCTAAACTTTGCTTGGTTACGATGCTTTCGATCTACTTTCATTTAGCACTTAGTTGACAGAACCTGTATGCCAAGTTGAATGGAACTGCTGTTCAACACCAAAGACATTTTTTAGGATTTCAGTGGGAATGCCATCTGCTCCCAAAACCGTGCTCTTTTAATTGGGATATGGCCATTCTGACATTTTGTCAGTAGGGAAAGATGTAACAGCTGACCTGGATAGGTTGCTGTGGGATGAAATAAAGAATGTTCACATCAACGGAAGAGGAAGTGGAGTCGCACCCTGGCCGCTCCCTCCTTCTCCTCTCTCCCATCAGGTAAAAAGTATAGAAGTGTGAAAACGCACACCTCCAGACTCGGGGGCAGTTTCTTCCCAGTTGTTATCGGGCAACTGAATCATCCTACCAGAACCAGAGAGCAGTCCTGAACTATTATCTACCTCATTGTTGATCATTGGACTATCCTTGTTCGGACTTTGCTGGCTTTACCTTGCACTAAATGTTATTCCCTTATCATACTGTATATCTATACACTGTATATGGCTTGATTGTAATTATGTGTATTGTCTTTCTGCTGACCGGTTAGCACGCAACAAAGGTTTTTCACTGTACCTCGGTACACGTGACAATAAATGAAAACTTCCAAGTTCTCCTTCCCAACTGTGTGGCGAATGCTCGGTCCCCGATGAGATCACATCATTTGGCTCTGACTAGGGTTTGAGCCTTTGGGTGGGTGTTACAGTGCTAAAGAACCTCTGCACATCATGGCTGTGGCCAAGTTGCTGAACCTCCTGCACTCTTCATTCACCATCTGACTTTTAGATCCCAGGTTTGCTGCTTGGCTTCTGCCTGACCCCTTTCTCTTCTCTTTAGGAAAAGTGGAGCTTCCACTCCAGGATCATTTTATGATGCAATTCATTAGTTCCTCAGTCTCTTGGTCATTCTCGTCAAGTTATCTAGTTCTTCATTTAAATTAATGGGCTCGATTGTGTGGCCAAATTCACCCTAACTCCATCTACAAGTTTGCGGATGACACCACTCGAACAATAACGAGATGGAATACAGGAAGGAGATAGAGAATTTAATAACATGGTGTCAAAACAACCACCTCTGCCTCAATGTCAAAGTTGACAAAGCTAATTAACTTCAGGAACCAAGGTGCTGCATACACCCCAATGGTTCTGAAGTGGAGATGGTCGAGAGCATCAAGTTCCTAGGAGTAAATATCACCAACTATTTTCACTGGACCAAGCATATTGAAGCTACGGACAAGAAAGTACCTCTACTTCTTCCGAAGACTAAAGATGTTTGACATGTCTCCATGGACTTCCTTTTAGGAAGGAGATGAGGAGAAATTTATTGTCAGAGGGTGGTGAATCTGCGGAATTCTTTGCCACAGAAGGCTGTAGAGGCCAAATCAGTGGATATTTTTAAGGCAGAGATAGAAAAAGCCTTGATCAGTACAGGTGTCAGAGGTTATGGGGAAAAGGCAGGAGAATCGGGTTAGTAGGGAGAGATAGATCAGCCATGATTGAATGGCGGAGTAGACTTGATGGGGCAATGACCTATTTCTACTCGTATAAAGATATTATTGCAGCGCATTTGAAAAGCAGTGTCAGGATCGGTCAAAGTCAGTATGGATTTATGAAAGGGAAATCATGCTTAATCATCTGGAATTTTTTGAGGATGTAACAAGTAGAATGGATAAGGGAGAGCCAGTGGATGTGGTGTATCTGGACTTTCATAAAGCCTTTGACAAGGTCCCACACTAAGAGGTTAGTGTGCAAAATTAGAGCACATGGTATTGGGGGTAGGGTATTGACATGGATAGAGAACTGGTTGGGAGACAGGAAGCAAAGAGTAGGAATTAATGGGTCCTTTTCAGAATGGCAGGCAGTGACTAGTGGGATTCCGCAAGGCTCGGTGCTATGACCCCAGTTATTTACAATATATATTAATGATTTAGATGAGGGAATTAAATGTGACATCTCCAAGTTTGCGGATGACACAAAGCTGGGTGGCAGTGTGACCGTGATGAGGATGCTATGAGGCTACAGTGTGACTTGGATAGATTGGGTGAGTGGGCAGAAGCATGGCAGATGCAGTATAATGTGGATAAATGTGAGGTTAACCACTGAATGGTGTCAGATTAGGAAAAGGGGAGTTGCAACGAGACCTGGGTGTCCTTGTACATCAGTCACTGAAAGTAAGCATGCAGGTACAGCAGGCAGTGAAGAAAGCTAATGGTATGTTGGCCTTCATTGCAAGAGGATTTGAGTATAGAAGTTAATAGTTCTTTCTGCAGTTGTACAGGTCCCTGGTAGAACCGCACATGGAGTATTGTGTGCAATTTTGGCCTCCTAATATGAGGAAGAACATTATTGCTATTGAAGGAGTTCAGCGTAGCTTCACCAGGTTAATTCCTGGGATGGCAGGACTGACATATGATGAAAGAATCGGTCGACTGGGCTTGTAATCACTGAAATTTAGAAGGATGAGAGGGTATCTTATAGAAACATATAAAATTCTTAAAGAGTTAGACAATAGACAAAAGACAATAGACAATAGGTGCAGGAGTAGGCCATTTGGCCCTTTTAGCCAGCACCGCCATTCGATGTGATCTTGTCTGATCATCCCCAATCAGTACCCTGTTCCAGTACCATATCCCCTGACTGCTATCCTTAGACAGGCTAGATGCAGGAAGAATGTTCCCGATGTTGGGGGAGTCCAGAACCAGGAGTCACAGTTAAAGAATAAGGGGTAAGCCATTTAGGACTGAAATGAGGAAACATTTTTTTCACTGGATGTTTTCAAGAGATAGTTAGTTTTAGCTTTTAGGGCAAAGGGGGAAAAAACAAGAACAGGGGACCGATTTTAGATGATCAGCCACGATTATATTGAATGGTGGTCTGGCCCTGCACCAAATTTTCTATGTTTCTATCACTTATGACATGACCCCTACCAACTTCTACAGGTGCACCTATTGGGATGCATGACATGCCTGATAGCACAAAAAACTGCAGAGAGTTGTGGATGTAGCCCAGTGCATCACACACACACACACACTAGCCTAGCACCCCCCCCCCCCCCCCCCCCCCCCCCCCCACCAACCCACAAACAATTCCACGTATACTTCCAGCAGCCTCGGAAAGCAGCCAACATAATCAACATCCTGGTCATTCTCTTTTCTCCATTCTCCCATCAGGCAGAAAATGCAAAAGCATGAAATCACATGTAGGTATGTTACAAAACTTACCTTTAGCGGTGCTGCGGTTCTGTCACTGGCCGTGTGCGCGACTTTGGCGCCTTTGGGGGGGGGGGGGGGGGGGGGGGGGGGGGGCGGGGTTAAAATGCAGTTTTCCCTTGCCATCCGAAGCTTTATTTTCTCGGAGTGCGAGATTCTTCTAAAGATTCGTTCCGACCCGGTAAGTTAATTTTTTTTTTTAATTGCCAACTATTTCATCGCTGCCCATTAATTTACAGGGATTAAACACAAAATTCCTTCAATTTGGCCTATAAATTAATGACAATTAGATTTAAAAATCATGTTATTGTGAATTCTTGTGTGAATGTTATTTGGACACTTAGGTTTTAAAAGAAAATGTTATTTTTTTCTTAAGAAATGGATAGATGTTTAGATCTAATAATTGAATTTTGTAATTAGCTACAATTGGGTAACTAACTCATTATATGCTTTAATTTCAGGTCATCCAAGTAAGATTGTTTGATATTTGTTTCAGAATGCTTCATTCTATAATAACTGAACATTTCTTTCAGTTCTCTTAATTTTTAAGAAAGTTATGGGCTTTTGACTGTCCTCGATCACAACTTTTGTGTTAAGTCAATAAAAAAGCAATAGGAAACAAGTTGCTAATTTCCGAGTATGAAAATGGCCATAACCTTTTTTAATACTGAAGATATGAAAGTGAATTAGGTGTCAAATTAAACTTATTTTTATGCTTTATCTGATGGGATAAATTGCAGACTTGATTTTAAAAATCTCAAAATTTTGTTACATTGCTATCACATGTCACCACATTCAGAAGCAGCTTCTTCCCCACTGAACTATCCTTCCATAAGCTAGGGCGTAGCCCTGATCTTCCAACCTAATTAATTGCATACTTGCATTTTTCCTCTGGAGCTGTAATGCTATAATGCAGTTACACTATATTCTGCACTCTGAATTTTTCTCTTTGCACTGCCTGTTTGAATTTTCTCTTTGCACTACCAGTATGACTTAATTGTACTCAAGTCGACTTGTGATTTGTCTGATTAACATATAAACAAAACTTCCCACTGTACATATGACAATTATAAACCGATACCAATATCAGGATTATGGAATGGCCCTCAACAGGTGCCGATTGTGATAGGCCTCAGCATCGCCCATATGCAGTGGACATTTTACAGCTCCTGTAGTTTGGAGGTTGAACGGTTGTTTTGAAGACCATGCTTAAAAAGCATTTAATTGTCTACACTTAGGCATGTCTGCAAGATTATATAATCAACGCAAAACCATCATTCTATACATTTACCATAGTTCGCTTTCTCATGATATCGTGGATTTATTTTCACCAATTTCTTTCCAAAATCTAGCTTATTTTTTCAGTTTTGATTTCATCACGATACCCATTTTTAAAATGCTACAGATCAAATTAACTGATCAGACAGAGCCAAGCTAATATGCAGAGAAATAAAAGAATACATTATTTCATATTTTCATTACATGACCAAGATCTATCCAGACAATTGTACTTCTGGAATGTAATGTCGTGTATTGTTGGGAAGGTGTAAACTGAGGATCGGTGAGACCAAGCGGAGGCTTGGCGATCGTTTCGCCGAACACCTCCGCTCGGTCCGCATTAACCAACCCGACCTCCCGGTGGCTCAGCACTTCAACTCCCCCTCCCATTCCGTATCCGACCTCTCGGTCCTGGGCCTCCTCCACGGCCAGAGTGAGCAACACCGCAAGTTGGAGGAACAGCACCTCATATTCCGCTTGGGGAGTCTGCATACTTTGGGCCTGAACATTGAATTTTCTCAATTCTGTTAACCCTTGCTGTCTCCTCCCGTTCACACCTCTCCCTCAGCCCTCGGGCCCTGGCATTCCCTCTCTCTCTCTCTCTCCCTCCCCCACCCTAGTCGCACCAGCTTCTCATTTTCACACCACAAACAGCTTACAATGGCTTGTTCCCTTTATCATTGATACTTTTTTTGCATATTCATTGTTCTTTATCTCTCCACATCACCGTCTATATCTCTCGTTTCCCTGATCCCTGACCAGTCTGAAGAAGGGTCTCGACCCGAAACGTCGCCTATCTCCTTCGCTCCTTAGATGCTGCTGCACCCGCTGAGTTTCTCCAGCCTTTTGTGTACCATCCAAAAAGAGTATTGTGTTCATTCACCAAATCCATATTTGTGATTGATTGAGAAATGAACATGAAGGACTCCAATATCCTTTGTGATAGAGCAACCTCTTCAGATGATAGACAGATCAGGTGTTGTTTCAACATCTCCTGTGGTAGAAGACATGTATAAATCCATGGGTCCCCTCTGGTGTACATCACATTAAGCTCTCTGCCCTCATCTTGGGAACGTTTATTACACAGAGTGGTAGATGCTTCAAATGTGCTGCCAGGGGTAGAATGGAAGCAGATACCATAGTGGCATTTAAGAGGCTTTTTGAGAAGCACGTGAATGTGCAGGGAATGGAGGCACATGGATCATGTTCAAGCAGAAGGGATGAATAGTAAGATTAAATGAGAACTTACCCGTTTGAAGTTTGATCTTTATTTTATGAGGAGTTACGGTGAGCGATTATGTGAAGAAGGCCCGCCAGTGCGCATGCGCGTCAATCTGCATAGCAGCGGCGTGAAATCACAGTAACCACAGTCAAAGTAATTTAGTAAGACTCAGAAGACTAGAACTACCAGATGATCTTTGCGATTATGAGGGCCGGGAGCGGAGGGCACGTAATCGCTCACCGTAACTCCTCATAAAATAAAGATCAAACTTCAAACTGGTAAGTTCTCGTTTAATCTTACTATTTTACTTCGGAGTCACATGAGCGATTCCGTGAAGATTTCAAAGCTCTGTGATTTCATGTCGTAGATCCAGTTCCAGTTCCATACGGCACACTGCTTTGGTTGACACAGGATAAACAAATAATGTATTGAACATTGTTTGAATTATACAAATTAATGTCTTAATAACAAAATAAGCAATAACAACCCCTCTCTCGCAGGGGGAATTTACAAACAGAACCCAAAATAACATGCCCAAATCCTTCCGTCATGAGGATAGGTTTGTTTTAAAACCGTTGAAAGTCCCTTCACTGGACCATCCTGCGGCCCCGAGGATTTGGCCTAAAGGGGCGTCCAGTGCCCTCGCTGCGGATGTTGATACTGCCCTGGTGGTGAGATTTAAACACATCAGTGTCTACTCCAGCACAATCCAAAACCTGTTTCAGCCACCTAGAAATGGTCTGCACCAACACCTTTCTATGAGGTTTTTTGTGACTGATGAGCATCGTTGTTGTGGAGCCTCTAAGACTCTTGGTGACCTCAATATATTGATGTAGGTGCATAACTACACATAGTCGCTGGTACATGGGGTATGCGCTAAAGCTCATTTTGGTCCCGGACGTCCCTGGCCTGCTATGTGTGATTAGATCATATACATAAAACGTAATATTATTTACAGAAAATGCATGCTGGCCAGTCGTAACTTTTGCAATGTCTGGACCCGTTGTGCTGAAACGAGAGCCATGAGCATGAACACTTTAAGTGTTAGTTTTTGGAAGACAGAGATGTAATCGGAGCCCATTGACGAAGTAGTGTGAGAACTATGCTCACGTCCCAGATTCCCATATATCTAGGTCTAGGAGGGTTCTTGTTAAAATACCTTTAATGAATCAGGACACCAATGGATGAGATCCGACAGAATGTTGTCCCAACCCCTGCCATAAATAGGAGGACAATGCACTCCTAGCACTATTAATGGCATTATAACTCCATTGCTCGTCAAAGTGTAATGTAACTAGGAACTCCAATACATCAGGTATGCCTGTAGTGTAATAAGATATATTTGACTGTAAGCAGAGCATTTCTCATTTTTTATATGAGATACGTATTGTTTTTTAGTACTATCCCTCCAGCCCATAGTTATCACATCCACGGTCCACCTCGATACTCCGAGCCCCTGGAATGGTCTCATCAGAATCTACGAATCATGGAAAGGGCGATCTTTCCTGTCGCAGGGTGAAGCAACAAGTTGCTGTATTTGGGGATAACCATGAATGGCTGCGTCATCAGTCTCAGAACCAATGGGAACCATGGCTGTGTGGCCCAGTCGGGGACTGCCAAACGCCTGAGGTGGAGCCCTGCTCAATTTTGGTGAGGCATTGACTGATAAGCAGAATGGGGGAAAGCGTAAAAGAGCATACCTCCCCAATGTTGCGGGAATGCATCCACCGCTTCTGCCCCTGGGTCCGGTTCGTATGAGACGTATTTAGGTAACCGGTGATTTAGCCTGGATGCAACAGATCTATGTCTGGCAATCCATACTGGATGACAATCTTTTTAAAAAAACTTTTGGATTCAACATCCATTCTGTGTTGTCTTTAAATTTACGTGGCCTGGTGTCTGGCACCACGTTATCTCTACCTCATAGGTAGATTGCTGCGACCCAGATGTCCCTAGTAATACATCAGTGCCAGATGAGGTTTAGCCAGATTATTACATGATAATGACTAAATTCCACCCATATGATTGATATATGCAACAGCTGTGGTATTGTCAATCTGGAGCTGAACATGTAAATCATGCATTGTTGAACAGTACACTTTTAGGCCATAGAATGACCCCAACAATTCTAAATAGTTTATCCCATGCATCTGTAGGATTAATGCCTCTTGCATACTCCATCTGCCGCCGCAGCTAGAATTGGTATCAGTGGCTCCCCATCCCGAAGCACTCACATCAGTTTGCAAAACAACTGAAGGTTGTTTACTCAGAATGTTACTAGAACAACGTGAGACATTTGTTATCCACCTTTGCAACTCGGTGATAACTTGGGCTGTCAACTGTATCGATCTATTAAAATGACCTGCATGTTTTTTGAGTGCCTGTTCCTTAGCTCGTTGCACATTCTGATAGTGCAGAGACCCAAATTGCACTCCAGGGAAGGCTGCTATTAATTTGCCAATAACATTAGCCACTCGTTGGATGGAGGGTTGTGTTCTTCAACCAGACTGCTGCAGGCCTAATTTCTAAACTTTTGGCCATAGACAGAGTCACTGACATGTTGGTTGAATCAATGGTGAACCCCAATAGTCAATGGTTCTTAGATGACATCAATTTGGATTTAGTTGGATGAATGAGGAATCCCAACCTCTCAAACATATGCTTGGTAACTGAAACAGAAAATTCAGCTGCCTCCTGAGTGTTGCCTATGATCAGAACATCATCCAAGTATGCCATCACAAGTGATTCTGAGCCCGGATTAGTCCCAATACTGGTTTCAACAAGCTAGGGCTGAGGTTTACCCATTTGGCAAGTTTTAACTGCCACAGCTGTCTCATCCAACTAATTTTCAATATCTATGGTAATTGTAATGAATTGCTACTGAATAATATGCATCTTTCAAATCTATTCTTGCCATATAACATCCATTGGAAACCAGTTGCTTAGCAGTACTGAAAGTTTCCATGTTAAAGTGTTTATACTGAACATAGTAGTTCAGTCGGGCTGGGTCTAGAATGACTCGACATCCAACATTCTTCTTTTGCTTGGGGAATATATTAGTGCTGAGGCTGATGAGCCGTCCTTTAAATTACCCCTTTTTTGAATAATGTTTTAATTTCATTTACCTGTAAAGTTTCTGGTTTCGAAAACACCAATTCGCGACTTGGTGTATGTTGTGAGTGGATATAATTCAAATTTAAACTCAATTCGAAACCCCTGAATACTGTACAGTATAAACGCCTCTGATGTTATGCAGTACCATTCATTGAAGAACAATTGCAGTCTACCCCCTACTGGTGACTGGTCTCTAGAGGATATGTCCTCGACAAGTCCAGCTGCTCGTACCACCATGGTTGTTGGATTCTTTTGCCTCCTAATTTTGCTGGGGATGTGCACTGGTGCATGCCAATGGCGTAGTAATGGGAGCTTGCCCCACACCAGCGTCTGTGACGCATCTGAAGGGGTATGGTTGACGAGACGGCATCCTGCTTGTCGAATGTGATTTGATAAAGCCGACAGCCTTCACCTCGTCATATAAGTCCTTGAAATGCTTTGCCAGATCTTCACCAAACAACACGTTTGGTGGCTGTATGTTGGATCTGCACAGTGCTGCAAATTTCAGATTCAAAGTTGGCTTGATGGCGTTTTTCGTCAGGCAGTTGATCTTAAAGTGGGCGTTACACAGCAGGGCTAACATATACGCTGTGTGTCTGATTGTGGTGCCCCTTCGACTGACCGCCCAGATGCCGTTATGCCTGTCCAATTAGTTTTAAGGCTTTCTGCAGCCTTGGTTCATGCAATCGCATGGTTACACCCATTTGCCCCCGGATGGACTGGTTCACAGTGGGGACTCTGAGTGATGCACAATTTACAGATGTCTCATATCGTTTGGATGTTTTATCCATTGTTCATTTTTGGAGCTGGTGAGAGGTCATGTAATGAATGTTTCTGGCCAGATTTTTGCCTCACCAGTTTCTGCCGGTATGGCGAATTTGCATGCCACATCCGGCACACCTGGAGCTAAGCTCTTTGGGGTATGCTCCTCTGCTATACCACCAACTGCAGGTTCAGTATCATACTGCCCTGGCTCTCCCTGCTCATGCATAAGGGATGTATCATGCAGCACTTGACAATGGCGCTGCTGGTATGGACCCCCATGCAGACCCGCGGACGTATGCTTCCTCCTGTTGGTACAGGCCTTCCCTGTATAGCCCTGTGCCGGAGGCTGCTGCTGTGGGCTGCCAGGAGTATAGAAAACTCTGGTTGGAACACCTCATGATGGAGTATCTTTCCCATGAGGTGCTCCATTTTGTCTAGACATTCTCCATGGTGGGAGGTGAGTTCTCTTGGCCTGACTCATCAGAGTTCACAGGTCTTAGTGATTTTCCTTTTGGCCTTTCTCCTGACTGGAGTGGCCATGGTGCACTATGGCACCGGAGTCGCTGTCGCTAATTGAACTATCGGCAGTTCTGGAGCCGGCGTAAGCGCCCGCCCGCTGACTGCAGTCCCGCGGTCAATTGTCTTGAATTACCCGACGGCACGACTTGACATCCCTTTACCGGATTTGTCCTTGTCCCTGCTGGCTCCTGAAATCAGCCTTACAGGACCTTTGGAAAGTTCGCAGTGTAGTTAAGACTTACCTGCGAGTTTTCACTTACCGCTGGTGGAGCTGCGCTCTCCAGCCCGTCGCTGCGCCATGCGTCTGACGCAATGACGTGCATGCGTACTGGCGGGCCTTCTTCACGGAATCACGGACTCTGAAGTAAAATTTAATTTGACATCATGTTTGGCACAGGGCATTGTGTGCTGAAGGGCCTGTTCCTGTGCTATACAGTTCTGTGTACGACATTCCACCTCTGGACTGAGACTGGAACCCACAATCTCCTAATACAGAAGCGAGGTTGCTACCCACTCAGAGAATTAGAGTAGAAGTGTAATAAAGTAGAAGTCACAATGATATATTGAATCAAGACAAGACAAGTCAATATATATAAAAAATAGTTGAGTTAATTGGATAAATACATTTGCAAATTCTCAACAGATTGGTATATAAATTTCTCAATTCTGAGGCTGCTTAAGGGGATGAAATAAGAATGTTCTCACATGGTAAAATTAACATCCATCAGGAAATTAATTAATCCATCAGAAAAAGAATTAACACCCATCAGGAAAGAGATTCAGAAGAACAAAGTGAAAGAAAAAAATAGTTTTGAAATGTTGGATTGCAACCTTGTCATGGTCGGGAAGCTTGTGTGTCTCAGTGACCCCTAGAGCTATGCCAGTGGGAGATTTGTCTCCTGTTAGGGTCTCCCATGCTGGACAGGTCGAAGGGTAGAGGCGAGACGAAGAGCGATCCACTGGTCCTCCAGGTTGAAGGTTGAGCACAGGGCTAACAACCCTGTCTCGTAAAACAAATATGTTATGGAAACAGCAACTGAAGGAATCAACGCTACTGGGCGTGATGGACTTCCAGGGCTATCGAAAACAATGGACCTGACCTGGGGCAGTGTCCAGAAGCTAGCCCAGAACAGACATGAGTGGAGGACGTTCATTGCTTCCCTACATGCCAGGAGGCATAATAGGCAGTAAGTAAGTAAGTGACCTAATAGCATAAATAGACAATGAATATTGAATGTGCAGAGCAGAGATGAAAAAATGAAAGATAATTAGACACATTCATCATGAGGGGAATTGATAGCGTGAATGCACAGAGTCTTTTACTTAGGTTAACAGAATCAAAACAAGAGGACATAGTTTAAGGTGAGAGGGGCAAGATTTAATGCAAATCTGAGGGGCAACCTTTTCACTCAGAGGGGGTGGGTATATGGAACGAGTTGCTAGAGGAGGTAGTTGATGCAGATATAAAACAACATTTTAAAGACACTTGGACACGTGGATAAGAAGGGTTCAGAGAGACATGGGCTAAAGGTGGTTATGTGGGGTTCGCTTAGATGGACACTTTGGTCGGCATTGACGATTTGGGCTGACAAGCCTGTTTCCGAGCTGTATGGCTCTCTGACTCTATGACATTGATTTCATTTTGCCTAACCAGGCTATTATATGTCTGACCCGCTGAGTTACTCCAGCTTTTTGTGTCTATCTTCAGTTTAAACCAGCATCTGCAGTTCCTTCCTACATATTACATTTTGCTGTTCCCAGAGTTCTGTTTCTTAATTGCACCATTAAATGCAAATCTTTCGTTCACTTTGCCTTTATTTTAAGATTCAACCCATTTGCGTCTGAAATGTAATGCGTTTTTGATGCAATATATAGAGCACTTGACTGTGATGTAATGTATTAAGGCCAGATATTATTTGCTCCTATTTCAACAGATCCGTATTCATTCTTGCAGTAATAATAACATGGTCTATGGGGGCGATTATTCTTCTCCACACAAATCTCTCACTTCCATGAGTTCATCCAGCCATATCAAGATAACCCTGCATTCCTTGGAACATCTAGCTCCCTTCAAATGGATCTATGCCTATTAATATCAACTACTCTAATTAAAGTGAGGTCTACATTCTAAATATCTCGAATATAATCCTTCCAGAATTCCCTAGATAAAGAAATACCTTTCTAACAATACATTTACTTTCCTTTCCTTGCTCTACAAGTTATAGTATTATAAAAAATGGAGACTTGTTTCAATAACCTTTGTTCTGTTGTCAGCTGGTTTCCATTAGGGCTCTGTTTGAAATATGCAGTTAGCCGAAGGGCTTGTCATAACAAATACCTGCTTCATTGAAACCTTGTTTTGTCACAACATTGCTTGTTGTGTGCATTCTCAGGGGAACCGGGGAACGTTGGTATGCTGCAGCAATGAAGGGCAATCTGCTCCATCTATTTCATGTTGAGATTGATTTTACACGGTCATTTTCATGCTACCTTCACTGCATCCTCGATATTCTTCACTGAATAATTTTCCAGGACCTATCAGGGTCGCAACAGCAGCTCAGTTAGTAGTGCCACAGAGGCCTGGGTTTATTTTGAATCTTGGGTGCTGTCTGTGCAGAGTTTGCCCATCGTCTCTGACCCCTGGGATGGGGCGGGACTGTCATATGAGGAAAGATTGAAAAGACTAGGCTTGTATTCACTGGAGATTAGAAGGATGAGGGGGGTACTTATAGAAACATATAAAATTATAAAAGGACAGGACAAGCTAGATGCAGGAAATATGTTCCCAATGTTGGGTGAGTCCAGAACCAGGGGCCACAGTCTTAGAATAAAGGGGAGGTCATTTAAGACTGAGATGATAAAAACTTTTTCACCCGGAGAGTTGTGAATTTATGGAATTCCCTGCCATAGAGGGCAGTGGACACCGTCATTGGATGGATTTAAGCGAGAGTTGGATAGAGCTCTAGGGGCTAGTGGAGTCAAGGGATATGGGGAGAAGGCAGGCACGGGTTATTGATAGGGGACGATCAGCCATGATCACAATGAATGGCGGTGCTGGCTCAAAGGGCCGAATGGCCTCCTCCTGCACCTATTTTCTATGTTTCTATGTCTCTGTGTCCACATGAGTTTCCTTCAGGTGCTCTAGTTTGCCCCCACATTCCAAGGGTGTGCACATTTGTAGGTTAATTGGCCATGGCATATTGGCCCTAGAATATAGATGAGTGATAGAATCTAGGGATAGATTATGAGAATGTGCGGAGAATATAAAAAGTTGGATTAATGTCGGACTAGTGTAAAAGGGTGATTGATGAAAGGTCCGGCTTGATGGAGCGAAGGGCCTGTTTCCATAATGTATAACCTCAAGATGGCGCCTGCCTGCGGCGACTTTTGCGGAGCACCAGAACAGAAAAGAATTACCTACAACTTCTATCAACTCACCTGCATCAGGGAAACGGCAGTAATCGGTGCCGTTTCAGACAGGCTGCTTGGGCAGCTGAAAGCGCTGGAAATTACGCGATCTCCCGCAGCTGTGGGAACCCCGGACTTTAAACTTTCCCACGCTGGCTGTAAAACTCCCGACCCGACTGAGGATACCAGGTACGGCACCTGGAAACCCCGGGATGACCTCCAGAGCCGACGGGCTGGATATCCCAGAAAAAATGAAAAGCTGGAGCTGCTGACTCTGAGGGAACCCCCGTTCGTTACGGAGCTGGAGCTGCCGTCTGTGAGGGAATTCCCGTTCCAGCACTGGTCCGCAGAAACAGCAGGTACAGTCAACCCAGTACCTGGAAACAAAGGGGAAGCCTCCATTGTGTCCGGAAACGTGGCCGGCGGGCAGGACTTCAGGTCAGACTGAAGCGCAGGGGACTTCGGCCTCCTCTCCCTACTATCCTACTGGCCAATGTACAGTCCCTTGAAAATAAAGTGGAGGACTTAAGGGCAAGACTGCTTTATCAAAGGGAGCTGAGGGAATGCTCTGTGTTCTGTTTCACAGAGACATGGCTCAACCCCAGCTCCCCAGACTCAGCGGTCCAGCCTGAAGGGTTCTCCATCCACCGCATGGACCGCACAGGCATTGGGGAAAGGGAGAGGAGGGGGCGTCTGCCTCATGGTCAACTCTGCGTGGTGCTCAGACGTGGCAGTCCTGTCCAACTCCTGCTCTCCACATCTCGAACATCTGGCGGTGAAGTGCCGTCCCTTCTACCTTCCGAGGGAATTCACCTCCACCATCCTGACCGCGGTCTACATCCCACCCCAGGCAGATGTCCGTCTGGCACTGGAGGAGCTGCACGCCGTGGTCAACAAACACCAGACGTCTTACCCCGAGGCTTTTACCACCATTGCTGGGGACTTCAATAAGGCAAACCTCAAGAAATCGCTCCCTAACTTCCACCAACATGTCTCCTGCTGCACCAGGGGACCAAACACCCTCGACCACTGCTACACCACCATCAAGAATGCTTACCGCTCTATCCCTCGCCCTCACTTCGGTAAATCCGACCATACTGCGGTGCTGCTTCTCCCTGCCTACAGGCAGCAATTAAAGAGCGCACCCCCAGAGGTGAGGACAGCACAGAACTGGTCGGGAGGGGGGGGGGGGGGGGGGGGGGGGGGGGGGGGGCAGAGGAACAACTACAGGACTGTTTGGAGTCTGTAGACTGGGCAATGTTCAAGGACTCGGCAACGGACTTGAATGAATACGTCACAGTCGCTACAGACTTCATTAAGAAATGTGTGGAGGACTGCATCCCTACAAAAACCTTCCGAGTGTTTCCCAATCAGAAACCTTGGATCAACTTTGAGATCCGCACTCTTCGGAAGACCAGACACCGGGCATTCATGTCTGATGATACAGTGGTCTACAAGAAGTCCAGATACGACCTTGGTAAGGCCATCAAAAAGGCCAAAAGGGAGTTCTGCTCCAAGCTGGAGGATGAGACAGATGCTCGGCAGCTGTGGCAGGGACTGAATGCAATCACCTCCTACAAGGCGAAACCAGGAGGCAGCTCGGATGTCGGCGATACATCACTCCCTTATGAGCTCAATGCATTTTACGCACGCTTTTTTGATAGGGAGAACACCGATGTGCCTTCCCGAGCCCCCATTCGCTGTGATGGTATTCCAGTCTCAGTCACAGAGGCCGACGTCAGGAAATCCTTCAGAGGGGTGAACCCTCGAAAAGCATCTGGACCTGATGGCATACCTGGTCGTGTTCTAAAAACCTGTGCTGACCAACTGGCTGGAGTTTTTACGGACATTTTCAACCTGTCACTTCTGAGGTCTGAGGTTCCCACCTGCCTCAAAAGGGCATCAATAATACCGGTGCCCAAGAAGAGCAAGGTGCATGCCTCAATGACTATCGACCTGTGGCACTAACGCCTGTGGTGATGAAGTGCTTTGAGAGGTTGATCATGGCGCAAATCAACTCCTACCTCGACAACAACCTGGACCCACTGCAGTTCGTTTACCGCCACAACAGATCAACGGTGGATGCGATCTCGCTGGCTCTCCACTCCGCTCTGGACCACTTGGACAACAAAAACTCATATGTCAGGCTGTTATTCATCGATTACAGCTTGGCATTTAATACTATCATCCCCTCCAAGCTGGTTACCAAACTCGCAGAACTGGGTCTCTGTGCATCCCTCTGCAATTGGATCCTCGACTTCCTCATTCACAGACCACAGTCTGTTCGTATTGGTGGAAATGTGTCAGACTCGATAACAATCAGCACGGGAGCACCTCAAGGCTGCGTGCTCAGCCCCCTGCTGTACTCACTCTATACTCATGACTGCGTAGCTGGTCACAGTGCGAACTCTATCATCAAGTTCTCTGACGACACCACTGTAGTGGGACGTATCACTGATGGGGATGAGTCAGAGTATAGAAGAGAGATCGAGCGACTGTCCATATGGTGCCAGCACAATAACCTGGCCCTCAACACCAGCAAAACCAAGGAACTGGTTGTAGACTTTGGAAGGAGTAGGATGGGGACCCACAGTCCTGTTTATATCAACGGGTCGATGGGTGAAAGCATCAAGAACTTCAAAATCCTGGGCGTGCACATCTGTGAAGATCTTTCCTGGTCCGAGACCACAGATGCAATTATTAAGAAAGCTCATCAGCGTCTCTACTTCCTGAGAAGATTACGGAGAGTCGGTCTGTCAAGGAGGACTCTCTCTAACTTCTACAGGTGCACAGTAGAGAGCTTGCTGACTGGTTGCATCGTGGCTTGGTTCGGCAACTTGAGTGCCCTGGAGAGGAACAGACTACAAAAAGTAGTAAACACTGCCCAGTCCATCCTTGGCTCTGACCTTCCTTCCATCGAGGGGATCTACTACAGTCGCTGCCTTAAAAAGGCAGGCAGCATCATCAAGGACCCACACCATCCGGGCCATACACTCATCTCCCTGCTACCTTCGGGTAGAAGGTACAGGAGCCTGAGAACTGCAACGACCCGGTTCAGGAATAGCTACTTCCCCACAGCCATCAGGCTATTAAACCTGGCTCGGACAAAACTCTGAACATTAATACCCCTCCATCTGTTATTTGCACTTTATTAATTTATTAATTAATGTGTGGATTTAAGTATATAACTGTAGTCAATGCCTACTATGTTCTGCTGTGCTATGCAAAAAAATAATTTCATTGTCCTGTCAGGGACACATGACAATAAACTCTTTGACTTTTGACTTTTGTATACATATCTCCATGACATTTCAACCTTGTAGTTGCAACGTTGTTTCCTGCTCTTCATCTTCACTTCACAGTGCTTACATTACCTCATGCAATGTATACCACTGTCCCATAGTCAATTTGATAGATTCATCATGACCCCTACGTTTTAATATACAATCCAAATTCCTTCAAACCTTATTTTCTGTCCTAAGATCTTGTAGCCCTGTCACTTTACCAACAATGGATTTCATCCCCTCAGCCTCTGACCTCCACTTCTCCACTTCTCCACTGCTCTCCAGCCCCTTATGCTCATCCTGTTTCCTAAAAAGTATGAAAGAAGTAGAAGGTAGACAAAAATGCTGGAGAAACTCAGCGGGTGAGGCAGCATCTATGGAGCAAAGGAAATAGGCGATGTTTTGGGTCGAGACCCTTCTTCAGACTGAGTGGGTGGGTGGGGGGGCGGGAAGAAGAAAGGAAGAGGCGGAGACAGTGGGCTGTGGGACAGCTGTGAAGGGGAGGGGAAAGAGGGAGAAAGCAGGGACTATCTGAAATTGGAGAAGTCAATGTTCATACTGCTGGGGTGTAAACTACCCAAGTGAAATATGAGGTGCCGCTCCTCCAATTTACAGTGGGCCTCACCCTGGCCATGGAGGAGGCCCAGGACAGAAAGGTCAGATTCCGAATGGGAGGGGGAGTTGAAGGGCTGAGCCACCAGGAGAAGCCGACGCTTGGTCTCACCGATGTAGAGCAGCTGACACCTAGAGCAGCGGATGCAATAGATGAGGTTGGAGGAGGTGCAGGTGAACTGGAAAGACTGCTTAGGTCCTTGGATGGAGTCAAGGGGGGAGGTAAAGCGACAAGTGTAGCATTTCCTGCGGTTGCAAGGGAAAGGGCCAGGAGAGGGGATGGTTTGGGTGGGAAGGGACGAATTGACCAGGGAGTTATGGAGGGAGCGGTCTCTGCGGAAAGCAGACAGGGGAGGAGATGGGAAGATGTGGCCAGTGGTGGGATCCCGTTGGTGGTGGCAAAAATGTTGGAGGATTATATGTTGTACGTGACGGCTGGTAGGGTGGAAGGTGAGGACAAGGGGGACTCTGCCCTTGTTACGAGCGGGGGGATGGGAGTGAAGACAGAGTTACGGGGTATAGAAGAGACCTTGGTGAGAGCCTCATCTATAGTAGAAGAGGGGATCCCCCGTTCCCTAAAGAATGAGGACATCTCCGATGTCCTGGCATGGAACACCTCATGCTGGGTGCAGATGGAGGAATTGGGAGTAGGGGATGGAGTCCTTTCAGGAAGCAGGGTGGGAAGAAGTGTAGTCCAGATAGCCATGGGAGTCAGTGGGTTTGTAGTAGATGTCGGTCAGAAGTCTGTTACCTGCGGTGGAGATAGTGAGGTCTAGAAACGGTAGGGAGATGTCGGAAATGGTCCAGGTGTATTTGAGTGCCTGATGGAAGTTAGTGGTGAAATGGATGAAGTCAGTGAGTTGTGTGTGTGTGCAGGAGGTAGCATCAATGCAGTCGTCGATGTAGCAGAGATAGAGTTCGGGGATGGGGCCACGGTACGCCTCGAACAAGGATTGTTCAACGTACCCTACAAAGAGGCAGGCATAGCTTGGGCCCATGCGCGTGCCTATAGCTATACCTTGGATTTGGAGGAAATGGGAGGAGTCAAACGAAAAATTGTTGAGGGTTAGGAACAGCTCCGCTTGGCGGAGGAGAGTATCTGTAGACGGGGATTGATTGGTTCCGTGGTCGAGGAAGAAACGGAGGGCTTTATAGACCCACCTGGTGGGGGATGGAGGTGTAGAGTGACTGGACATCCGTGGTGAAGATGAGGGAATGGGGGCCTAGAAAACGGAAGTCCTGGAGGAGACGAAGAGCGTGTGAGGTGTCTTAAACATAGGTAGGGAGGGATTTAACCAGGGGGGATAAGATGGAGTCAAGGTATGTGGAAATAAGTTCGGAGGGACACGAACAGGCAGAAACAATAGGAAATCTGTAGAAGTAGTCCATTTGGTCATTTAGTAAGATTTCAGCCCATATATCTTCTCAGCATTCCTATACAATTCCCACATTGCTTGGCATCATACAGCACAGAAACAGGCCCTTCAGCCCAACTTGACCATGCTGACTAAAGTGCCCCATTTATGTTAATCTCACCCAACTGCATTTGGCCCTCTAAATCCCTCTAAACCTTTCCTATCCATGTTGTTCCCTTTGTATCCAAAGATCAACTGGTCCAAGCCTAGAATATACACAACAATGGCTGAATTACAACACACTGGTGCAGCAATGCCCAATGATTCATAATCTATTACGCGGAGAAACTTACCTTCTCATTATTAATTAATTAACTGTTCTCCTGAACCAATCAATTTCAAATGTGTACTCCAAAAGCAAGTAAAACATCCTCAAAGGCTCGTTTTCATCGAATGGTTGAAAACATTTGCTACATGGATTCCAGGGGAGAGCGACGTGAGGAAAGATTGCGGAGACCCAGTCCCTCGCTTGAGTTTAGAAGAATGTGAGGTGATCAGATGGAAACATAACATTCTTGTAGGCTGAAGTGAATATAAAACTTAAATTATTTTTGTACTAAATTTTCATATGGACTGGTTCAGTCAAGTACCTTGAGCATTTTATAAACTACAGTGTATATCTCTTCTCAAGCACAGGGAGTATTGTCTCGTATACTTTCCTTCTAGGGTGGGACAATCTACTTATCCCAGGAATCAGTCATGTGAACCTTGCAATCAGGCTTTTGTAGCATCCCTACCTGACAGAAGTATATAAAATTCTGAATAGTAAGAACCTTCTACGACTAGGGTGGACACGCAGCGCAGTGGTGCAGCGGTAGAGTTGCTGTCTTGCAGCGCCGGAGACCCGGGTTCGATCCTGACCACAGGTGCTGTCTGTACAGAGTTTGTACGTTCCCCCCATGACCGCGTAGGTTTTCTCCGAGAGCTCCGGTTTCCTCCCACACTCCAAAGACGTACAGGTATGTAGGTTAATTGGTTTGGTATAAGTATAAATTGCCCCACGTGTGTGTAGGATAGCGTTAATGTGCGGGGATCGCTGGTCGGCACGGACTCAGCGGGCCGAAGGGCCTGTTTCCGAGCTGAATCTCTAAACTAAACTGAACTAGAGGGCAGAGATTTGAGGTGAGAGGGGCAACGCTTAATGGAGTTGCCAGGAGTGTAGATGGAGGCAGATACGATAGTGGCAGTTAAGAAGTTTTTAGACAGACACATGGATATGCAAAGAATGGAGGGATATGGATCACGGGCAGGCAGAGAAGATTAGTTTAACTTGGCATCATGTTCAGCATGGACATTGTGGGTCATGGGCACTGTTCCTGTGCTGTGCTGGTCTTGTGCTGTACTGGTCTGTTCAGAATAGTGTGGGGAAAGTCCTTCAGTCTTTGGAGTATTTACATCCCGTCACTGGACGATGAAGCATGATTTCTAAATGCCACTGTGTTTTCCCAATGTCCTCATTATACATATCCCTCGAACAACAAACTTAAAAAAATATGACTTGATGGTTCTGACATCTAAGGGCTGTTGCTGAATAGGCATTGATTGCTCTGTTGCCAACACTGCAGCAGTATCAACACTTACCCACTTTGTGCGAGGTACTCTGGGAAATAATGTCTTTCTTTAAATCAGGATTAGTACATGACTTGTTGCCTTGCCCTTTCTGTAGGATTTACAGGCATGATCTGAATTAGATCTCCAAGCTGAAGAAGCAGTTGGGTGGTTAAATCGGCTGCTGGATAAAGCTCACTACTGAAAATGGACACTGCCTAAGACTCAATTGCCACTTGATCCTTTTGGATAGCACCAGTTGGCCTTGATCAAATTAAAGTTGCAGAATCACACTGATGCCCCATTCATTGCAAGGAGTTCAGTCTAATGTTAATCCCTTCAAGGGTGACCACCAGAGCAGAGGGAATTGGCATTGAAAGACTCCCAGGTTCCCATCAGTGCATGTATAAGTGATGTGTCAGATGCATCCTGGCAAAGCGTGTGTGTAAGTATATGCCTGCGTGCAAGCTTTTGTGAGTTGGCCCAGGTCTTAATATTTATATGTGAATGCGTGTGTGTGTGTGTACTTCATATATGTTTGGCGGGGAGAGGACGCTAGCCTGATGCATTGGGTGCAAAGGCTTCCACGACAGCACATCTGCTTCCACCAACACCAGCGTAGAAACTGGGTAGCAATTTGGGGTCAGGTTGCTCAGAAGTGATGGATGGAGATGAAAACTCATCAGGTCGTAGTGGAACTCTGGGCTCTGACCTTACTTGTTAGTGTAATCACTATCAGACAAGGTAATCAACTTACTGAAGCAGCACAAACTCCCAGTTAACTTTTCTCTCTCCACCTTGTTAAATACTTGCCTACTTTGGAAAAAAACATTAATTTCCCCAGCTGGACTGCATTAGTCTCTGATTGTTTCATTCCTCCTCAAATATAGATTTGGTGTAATGGTATCCAGCAGTCAAGCAAACAGATTTTGTAAATTATAATAGCCGTTACATGGAGAAATATTTTTGTCATATTGGGATTATCCATTGATTTTGATTTGGAGAGACCCCTAATGTTGGAGAGAAAATAATCCATTTAGCCTCTCAAGCATGTTGGCCCTCTCTCACTCTTCCCCTCTCCTCTTGATGTTGGTTACCTTCCTTTTCCACTCTCGTCCTTGATACAGGGTCTCAACTCAAAACGCCGACAGCTCAATCTAGAGAGGGTACAGTGAAGGGTGGGTACGAGGATGTTGCCAGGATTCAAGGGTCTGAGCTATAGGGAGAGATTGAGTAGGCTGCTCATTGGAGCACAGGGGAGTGAAGGGTGATCTATTCCTGAGAGCGCAGGAACATGAGAGGTAATCTTATAGAGGTGTATAAAATCATGAGAGGAATAGATCGGGTAGATGCACAGTCTCTTGCCCAGAGTAAGTGAATCGAGGACCAGAGAACATAGGTTTTGAGGTGATGGGGAAAAGATTTAATAGGAATTTGAAGAGTAACTTTTACACGCAAAGGATGGTGGGTGTATCGAACGAGCTGCAAGAGGAGGTAGTTTAGGCAGAGACGATCCCAACGTTTCAGAAACAGTTAGAAGGTACATGGATAGGACAGGTTTGGAAGGATATCGGCCAAACATGGGCAGATGGGACTAGTGTAGCTGGGACAGTTGTTGGCCGGTGTGGGCAAGTTGGGCCGAAGGACCTGTTTCCACGCTGTATGGCTCTATGACCACGACTCTCTCCCCCCTGTATGTGCTTCTGAGTTCCTCTAGCAGATTGTATTTTGGTGCATTTTTTTTTCAGTCAGCTACCTTTGCTGTTGAAAGACTAAGGTTTTAGATGCCTACCAGGAGATGGTTGCAGAATTATAAGGCTTGGAGCTCTGATATTAACATTATGAGCTCTTGGTTTAAGAATTTAAAAAACGAACCCTCAGTAATGAATAAAGGAGAAGCAGCTGACAAAACCATACCTAGTCCTTGCGCCCACGCTGATATCTCATAAAATAAAAGTTATGGCTTTGTTTCTTGAAAGAAAAGAATGAGTAAATAGCCATTTGAAAGATCCGTGAGATACAGATCACTTTTCTAACAGTTGGATGAAGAAAATCTCCTGGCACGGTTTTCAAAGAAGACTAAAGGAATTCTCCCTGATATCTGCTGGACTTTAAACCCTCAATCAACAAGATGATAAGAAAATTGACTTCAATCAGAAGAGGAAAGCCTGGGATCCATAAACCTATCTTCAGCAATGGGATGGCGGTGGAGAGAGTCAACAGTTTCAAGTTCCTGGGAGTGCATATCTCTGAAGATCTGTCCTGGGCCCAGCACACTGATGCAATCACAACGAAAGCTCATCACTGCATCTACTTAGAAGATTAAGGCGATTTGGCACGCTCTCATCTAGCTTCCACCGTCATGAAGGAGGTACAACAGCCTGAAAAACATGACCTCGACTTTCAAGAACAACTTCTCCCCAGCAGCAATCATGCTCTGGAACACTGCAGAACACAAACCACTATCTCAGGAACTATAATCTACTATGGCTGCACTGTACATTGCAGTTTTGCACTGTTGTGTTCCTAGTATTACTGATTATTACTTTATTATATTTTTGAATATTATTTATTTATTCATGTTCTTTGCATTAATTGGCCTATAAAGTCTCAGCAAGATAAACCTATTGCAATGTTCCAGAAAAGTTTAGACAGGTACGTGGATAGGACAGGTTTCGAGGGATATGGAGACAGGCAGGTGGGACTAGTGTAGCTGGGACATGCTGGTCGACGTGGGCAAGTTGGGCCTGTTTCAATGCTGTATCACACTATGACTAGTAAGAATATCATTGTTCTATTGCTGATACCCACAAATAAACACTATTGACTCTTAATTGCTATTTTTGAGAGCTAGCTATGTAAAAATCAAAATTGTCACATTGCATGCATTCACAAGTACTTCATTGGTTATGAAGGCTTTAGGATAAAAGATGTTCTCTACATCTAATTCCTTTCCCTTCTTCACATGATGATGATAGTGTGGTTGATTTAAAAAAAATGTTTTTCATCACTCCCTTGCGCTGGTGTGTTGAAGAACTATTGATGAGGACCTGGGACATTGTAGGAGCAACACGAGAGAGATATGATAAAGACTTTGAAAAATGTATTTCTTTCTATTTTCTTGAGCTGTTTGCTTTATACATTTTAGCAATATTAGAGACAGGGAGAAAAAGATGCTTAACCAACAGTTAGGAATTGTCCAATCAGTTAATAATAATTTGATCATGAGCTTCATGGCACCGGATGGACATATCAGTTTAGAGAGGAAGTTATATGTGGAAACCAGCACTAATATATCTGCCCAGTCAATATCCCTCTCCTGAGCCCTGAAATTCCTTCACTAAACCTCTCCACCTCTCCCCCAACTAATTTAAAACGCCACTTAGTTCATTTGGATCTTGATTATGATCAAGCTTTAGCTACTTTAGGAACAGTTGACTATGTCCAAAACCAGTATATACATGCTTCAGAATTTATTGCAGTGGGTGTTTGTAGCTTGCTTATGAAAGTATAGATCTGTAGGATCGCAGGTGTTTGTGAGAGAGTTGGGAGGGAGGTACATGCAAGTGAAAATTTTGATTTACTTCTATAGATTTTATTGATTTGGAAATGCTGAACTGTAATTCACTCCCTTCTCGTTACGACCACAGACTGAAGAACGTGAGAAACTACTGTCATAATCAGTGTGTAGGAAGGGACGGCACATACTGGTTAAAACCGAAGATAGACACAAAATGCGGGACTTATTCAGTGGGACAGGCAGTATCTCTGGAGAGAAGGAATGGGTCAGGGGAGAGGGAAACGAGAGATATAGGTGATGATGATGTAGAGAGAGATAGAACAAATGAATGAAAGATGTGCAAAAAAGTAACAATGATAAAGGAAACAGGCCATTGTTAGCTGTTTTGCCAGGACAGAAAGCTGGTGTGACTTGGGTGGGGAAGGAATGGAGAGAGAGGGAATGCAGGGGGTACTTGATGTTAGAGAGATCATAATCAGACCCCTGGGTTGAAAGCTGCCCAAGCGAAATATGAGATGCTATTCCTCCAATTTGCGTTTAGCCTCACTCTGACACCGTCTATATCTCTAGTTTCCCTTTCCCTTACTCTAGTCTGAAGAAGGGTCTTGACCCAAAACGTCACCCATTCCTTCTCTCTAGAGATGCTGCATGTTCCGCTGAGTTACAACAACATTTTGTTTCTACTGCCATAATCACACCAACATATTCAAACAGCATGAAACAACAATCACAATCTAGCAGCCAAACCATATGTTTAGTTTAGGTTAGAGATACAATGTGGGAACAGGCCCTTCGACCCACCGAGTCCGTACCGACCAGCGATCCCTGCACATTAACACTATCCTACACACACTAGGGACAATTTACACATACACCAAGCCAATTAACCTACAAACCTGTACGTCTTTGTAGTGTGTGAGGAAACCGAAGATCCCGGAGAAAACCCACGCGGTCACAGGGAGAGGAGAACGCACAAACTCCGTACAGACAGCACCCGTAGTCGGGATCGAACCCGGGTCTCCGGCGCTGCAAGCTCTGTAAGGCAGCAACTCTACCGCTGCGCCACCGTGGCCGCCCAAATATGCTAGTTATGTGGAGAAAATATTTTCATTTTGGTGCACTTATCATGTAAAACACGTTAGGTTCTATTTCCCACACCCTTTAAATTTACCAGGGCCACTGGAAAATGGGTCAATACTATGGGAGAACAAGTGAAAAAGGAATGAAAATTAATTTGTGGTATTAATAGGAGTGACATCCAATGTATTGAGGTCCCGAGAGTGTTGAATTTTCAGAGTTTTACACTCTATCTACCCAAAATAAACATTGCAGGTTCCTGCCTTGATGATGTTCCTAGTTTATTGTGACAGTGAATCTAACAATGTCCAATTCTTGTCTCGGTTTCACTTCTTGTCATCTTTTTCAGCCCGTCTCTCACAGCAGAACTGCTCTTTCGGTTTGAGGCTGGGGTTAATGGAACTGTGCACACACGATTGGCTCCACTCCTTTAAATTCTGCACCAGTGAAGTGGCTGCCACTGTGCTTTCACTGCTGGTGAATACTTCAAGGCGAAGATCATTTTCAACTTTGATCTTGTTCCCTGAGATGTGAATGTGCCTGCTTGAATGATCTCAATTCTCCATACAACATATACATCCACGTGATCATGATCAGTCTCCTGTGAATCAAAATGCAAAGTCCACATGAATCCTCAACTATGGTTTGTTTGGTCACAGCCAAGCACTGGAAATATCCGACAGGTCAGTCAGCATCTGTGGAAACGTTTCAGGTCACAGACCCTTCTTCAGAATTTAGAAAGAGAGAAATAAGTTATCTTTGAGCTACAGATGGAGTGGGGTTGGATGGATAGGCCAAAGGGATTTTCTTTGACAGTGGGAGGGGATGAGCTGTAGGTGAAGTTTAAGTTTAGGTTTATTATTGTCACAGGTACATTGCAAAAGCCTTGTTTTGCATGCTATCAAAACAGATTAAATATACCGCACATAAATACAATTAAGTCAAACTGGAGTGCAATAGATAGAGCAAAGGGGAAGATGCAGAGTGCAGAATATAGTTCTTAGCATTTGAGTGCATCAGTTGGATAGTCACCTGATTGATGGTTTAATAAGCATTGCAAAGCTACAAAATACAGGTTTATAGGAATTGTCTCATTAATAGAGAGAAACACAGAGCAATATTATAAATGGATGATCTAAAGCAGAACTGACCTGTCTTGATACCTAGAGAAAGAGCGTCACCTGGAGTTATAACATTTGATGCTGAGTCTGGAAGACTATAATGTTGCCAGACAGAAGATGAGGGAGGCGAGCCTTACAGTGAGTCTTTTCAAAAGAGTTCAAGAGGCCACAGGCAAATCATTCAGTGTAAGACGGGAGTAAGACGGGAACACATGAAGTTCAAGGTTCCCCCTTCAGACTGAACACAGCTGCACAACAACCCAGTTACCCAACCTGCTTTCCTTTCTAGACAAGATTGCTGGCGTTTCTCCAGCAATTTAATCTACCTTCGATTCTCCAGCATCTGCAGTTCCTTCTTGAACTGCTTTCCTTTCTCGATTGTAGAGGAGACCAGTTGAGTGAGCACTGAATTCAGTACACTAAACTGGATGAAGTGCGTGCAATTTGTTGCTTCTCCTAGAAACACAGTTTAGTACGTTGAATGGTGGAAATGTTGTATGTCCTGTCGTTTCATAAGAATTGCATAGGACTTATGGCTGGTGCAGATGGAAAATTATAAAAACATAAATGAAGGCGGTAAGAAGGTTGAAGGTGGTGTTTCTAATGTTTCTAATGTTTCTATTAGAGCTTTAGGGACTAGTGGAATCAAGGGATATGGGGAGAAGGCAGGCACGGGTTATTGATAGGGGATGATCAGCCATGATCACAATGAATGGTGGTGCTGGCTCGAAGGGCCGAATGGCCTCCTCCTGCACCTATTTTGTATGTATGTATGTATGTATGTGGTGGAGATTGCAAATCATCATAATCATAATCATACTTTATTAGCCAAGTATGTTTTGCAACATATGAGGAATTTGATTTGCCACATAGTCATACCAATAAAAGGCAACATGACACACAAAATACATTTTAACATAAACATCCACCACAGTGACTCCTCCACATTCCTCACTGTGATGGAAGGCGAAAAAAAAGTTAAATCTCTTCCCTTCTTTGTCCTCCTGTGGTCAGGGGTCTCGAGCCTTCCGTTGATGAGACGATCTTGGCTCCCGTAGTCGGCGGTCGGGCCCTCCGCATCGGGGCGATCAAGCTCCTGCATCGGGGGGATGTCAGCTCCCCGCGCCGGGCGATTGATCCGGGTTCGGGGCTGGTCAAACCTTCTACGACTTGATCTGTTGAATGTGGAGGTTAGTGAGGTTGAAAATGAAGACCAGGAAGACTGTCCAGGAGAAGGTGAGAGAGCAGCATTATTGGAAATGGACACAATGCAGTCAAGGGCTCAGTCAGTTCTGGTTGAGGGGAACACGTGATTGAGGAAGAAGGAGGGCATTACATAGACACCTTTGTGGAAAACCACATCACCAGAGCAAACACAGTGAAGACCGAAGAACTGAGCAAATGGAATGGAATCCTTTTAGGAGGCAGGATGGTGGAAGTACAGTCAAGTAAACTTTCCCCCAGCTGCAGGCCTGTTATATGAGGAGAGCTGAACAGTTTAGGTCTCTATTTAGCAATGTTACAACATTTTGAGATTTTAAAAATCAAGTCTGCAATTCATCCCATCAGATAAAGCATAAAAAGAAGTTTAATTTGACACCTAATTCACTTTCATATCTTCAGTATTACAAAAGTTTTCATACTCGGAAATTAGCATCTTGTTCCCCATTGCTTTTCCATTGACTTAACTCAAACGCTGTGATCGAGGACAGTCAAAAGCCCATAACTTTCTTTAAAATTAAGAGAACTCAATGAAATGTTCAGTTAAACCCCTGTCTCACTGTGCGAGTTGGCCCACGAGTGACCCCGAGTTTTCACTCGTGGTGATCACGTAGCGGAAACGTCGGAACTCGCACGAGCAACTTATCGACTCGTGGCGCTAACGGCAGGTACTCGGGAAACTTGTTAACTCGTGAAAAAAATCAAACATGTTTGATTTTTTTCCACGAGTCAAATTAACTGTTCAAGTTAAAAATGGGAAACATTTAAACTCGTTGTAATAACGTAGTGGCCCCGTGCGTTTATCTTAGTGTCTCGTGAGTCTACCGTGGGAACTTTAATAATCTGTTCTTTTGCTCGAGTAAAGACTGAACCAAAGATAGACACAAAATGCTGGAGTAACTCAGCGGACCAGGCAGCATCTCTGGAGAGAAAGAATAGAGTCGAGACCCTTCTTCAGACTTACCCGAAATGCCACCCATTCCTTCGCTCCAGAGATGCAGCCTGTCCCGCCGAGTTACTCCAGCATTTTGTGTCTATCTTCGGCCTTTCTGCCACTTGTCCTTTATTACTGAGGCGCCTGCCCCGTGGCTTCACTCTGTCTCAAGTCTGGGGTGGTGGGTGGGATGTGTCCACGTGTGATGCTCCATCCACCCCCCCGGGGCCGAGAGTGTGGGATTGGGAAGGAACTGCAGATGCTGGTTCACACCGGAGATAGACACACACAATGCTGGAGTAACTCCGAGGGACAGGCAGCATCTCTGGAGAGATGGGATGGGTGAGATTTCGGGTCGAGACCTTACTTCAGACTTCTCCAGAGATCCCGCTGAGCTTAGTCCAGTAGTTGGTGTCTATCCCGGTGGCGGGGAGCCCGGCTTGGCCGACCCGCCGCCTCTACTTGCCGGTCAGTCCGGTGATCATCGCCCTCCGCCCGGGATGCAGCGGAGGTTTCCATCCGGTGAGTTGTCCAGCGCTCACGGTGGACGAGGGAGGACAGCAATAGGCCAGGTGAATGAATACAGCACATAAATGAGTCGACCTTTAATATTTTTTGATTTTATGTTTTAATTTACAAGCTGCTTCAAGCGAGGCAAGTTTTATTTTCAGTCCGAAGAAGGGTCTTGACCCGAAACGTCACCCATTCAACGAAAAAGCTGGAGTAACTCAGCGGGTCAGGCAGCAACTCTGGAGAGAAGGAATAGGTGACTTTTCGGGTCGAGATCCTTCTTCAGAAGACGAGCCCTTATCCAAAACGTCACCTTCTCCAGAGATGTTACCTGGCCCGCGTTACGCCAGCTTGTTGCGTCTGCCTTCCGTTTCTGCCCCTAAAGCCTTGGGATCGTTGCCCTTTGTGTTGGCGTGGAGGGGGAGGGGGCTATTGTGCTGCTTGAATGCCCCCTGCTATCATAGGGACAGGGAAACACAGCGGCTTTTGAGGCTGGTGGGCAATCACTACCAAAGTGTCTGCCTGCAGTCAGCACTCCTCTCCTACACATGTCTCCCGCGCTAACCATCCCGCAGAGAATGATCCCAGCACCCAAGAGCCTTGTCGGGTCCCGGCGGCCGCTCAATGTCAGTCACCCGAGCTGCTTCCTTCCTCTGAAGTGGCGGCCAGTCCTGCTGTCTGTGTGTATCTGTGTGTGTGTGTGTGTGTGTGTCTCTCTCTCTCCCTCTCTGTCTATCTGTGTGTATCTGTGTGTGTGTGTGCTGTCGGGTCCTGGCGGCCGCTCAAAGTCACCCGAGCTGCTTCCTTCCTCTGAAGTGGTGGCCAGTCCTGCTGTCTGTGTGTATGTGTGTGTGTGTGTGTGTGTGTGTGTGTGTGTGTGTGTCTCTCTCTCTCTCCCTCTCTGTCTATCTGTTTGTATCTGTGTGTGTGTCTGATGTCGGGTCCCGGCGGCCGCTCAAAGTCACCCGAGCTGCTTCCTTCCTCTGAAGTGGCGGCCAGTCCTGCTGTCTGTGTGTATCTGTGTGTGTGTGTGTGTGTGTGTGTGTGTGTGTGTGTGTGTGTGTGTCTGCTGTCGGGTCCCGGCGGCCGCTTAATGTCAGTCACCCGAGCTGCTTCCTTTTTTAAAATTATTTAAAATAGAGATCCATTGCAAAAAAGTATTTAAAAACATAAAACAACAAGAAATGCTTGGTTACTGGAGGATGCGCATTTTCCCATTGTAGGTCATATCAATAGATGCCGCCGCGCTGAAATAACTCAAAACCACAGGATGGAGATGTATTTTAACATTGTTGCTTTATTAAAACATACCTTCATTCACGGTTGGCTCATGAGTAACGGGAGAGGAACTTGCTAACTCGGGAGAGGAACTAGGAACATCACAGCAATGACATACCCGTGGGAACTCGGTTACACACTTGATCATAAACTTGCAGTCTCGTGCACAGCCACGAGTCTGTCACTCGGGGTACCTCGTGGGTCAACTCGCACAGTGAGACAGGGCCATTATTATAGATTGAAGCATTCTGAAACAAATATGAAACAATCTTACAAGGATGACCTGAAATTAAAGCATATAATTAGTTAGTTACCTAATTGTAGCTAATTACAAAATTCAATTACTAGATCTAAACATCTATCTATTTCTTAAGAAAAGATAAACATTTTTAAATTGCCTAAGTGTCCAAATAACATTCACACAATAATTCACAATATAACATGATTTTTAAATCTCATTTTCATGAATTTATAGGCCAAATTGAAGGAATTTAGTGTTTAATTCCCGTAAATTAATGGCCATTTAAATCAACTTGCGAGTGGGTTTTTGTGGAACGCGATGGATTGGAACATTGCGGTGAATTTAACCCCCAGTCAGCAGGAAAAATACTGCTGGTTCGTATATTTTTTTGTCCCCTTTTCGCAACATGAAAATTTGATTAAAGGCTTCCTAAGAACCACGTTTTTATGTAAAAATAAACTGCATACCTTCTTTTGTCCCCTACGTAAGGTCCGTCCCGTTGTTGGCGTTTACGGCTTTAGAATACGATTTTTAATTCACTCTTGCTAATAAATGATCCAGCGTAGTTTAAAAATAGCTTCATAAAGCAAATGTCGGAGCGATTTCTCTTCAGCAACTAAATCCCCTGAGATTGATCGATTTGAATTGTCTGGAGAAAAACGGCATTTTAAACCCGCCCCCCCTCTGAAAGGCGCCAAAGTCGCGCACACGGGCAGCGGCAGAACTGCAGCGCCGCTAAAGGTAAGTTTTGTAACATACCTACTCTATTCCCCAGAGTTTAGAAGACCAAGAGGTGACCTCATTTAAATGTCTAAAATTCTTAAAGGGGCTTGACAGAGTAGATACAAGGTGGATGTTTACTCTTGTTAAGCAGCCTCGAACCACTGCCCACAATCCTAAAGCAAACGGTTGGCAAGCAACATTTACTCTGAAACCAAGCAGATCGATCTTCCTTCAACCTTGTCATCAGCTATCAAAATACCACTTAAACACTAAGTGACATACAACATCCACAATTTCTGTCACTCCTCTCATCTAGCCCACAGCTAACAATGGCCTGTTTCCTTTATCATCATTACTTTTTTGCATATCTTTAATTCATTTGTTCTATATCTCTCTATATCACCATCTATATCTCTAGTTTTCCTCTCCCCTGACTCTCAGTCTGAAGAAGGCTCTCGACCCAAAATGTCACCTATTTCTTTGCTCCAGAGATGCTGTCTGACCCACTAAGTTACTCCAGCTACTTGTGCATATTCACAATTCAGCAGACAAACTAAAACCACGGGCGAACTATTTTTGTGCCTATTGATTAGCTTTGTGACAATAATAGAATCACACCATTAATTAAGGGGCATCACAACATGGAAATGTAGGTACAAAGACCAAAACACTACAATACTCCAAGCAGCTACCCATGGCAGCTTGGATCACACTGGATCCTGGGTGAACTAGCCAATGGAATAATAAAATAGCTTGGTGGTAGGAGATAAAGGATGGTAATGGAGGATTATTTTTCCATTTGAAGACAGAACCTGTCATGTGCTGCAGGGATCAGTGCAAGATCTACTACTATTTATCCACGCTATATTAATAATATAGATGAGAATTCAGTTGGCATGGTTAGTACATTTGTAGATTACATCAAAATTGATGGTGCAGTGGACAGCGGAGATGGTTATTTTAAGATTACAACACAATCTAGATCAACTGCATTAGTGGGTCAAGCAACGGCGCATGGAATTTAACTCGGACAGGTACAAAGTGTTGCAATTCGACGCGGGAGGTTCGATCGCCTCGACGCAGGAGCTTCGACTGCCGGCTGCGGGAGTTTCGATCGCCCTGATGGATGGTTTGACTGAACAAAGAGGAAGAAGATTGGACTTTTTTGCCTTCACAGTGAGGAATGTGGGGAATCCACTGTGGTGGATGTTTATGTTAACTTTTATGCAGTTGTGTGTCTTGTTGCTTTTTATGTGTTTGGCTGTTTGGTAATTCACATATCACTGTACCTTAATTGGTACACGTGACTATAAAAGACCTTTGAAACCTTTGAATTTGGTAAGTTAAACCAAGTACATGGTAGGGTCCTGGAGAATAGTGCGCAGAACAGAGTTTCAAATGGTATCTGGATGGACCATAAATATGGGTACCAGTACCAGTACAGAATTTCTTTGTATAGGCACCACCTGCAGACAGGATGAAGAAGAAAGCTTTTAGCTCAGAAGCCTTCAACAATCAGAGCATTGTATATTAGGACATCATATTACAGCTGTACAAGATATTGGTGAGACAGCACTTGGAATATTGCCTGCAGTGCTTGTCACTGAGCTTTAGGAAGGATGTCATTAAGCTGGAGCGGGTGCAACAATGATTACCAGGAAGGCCAATGCTAAGTTCAAAGTAGATACTGGGTCGGCTGGGTCTGTTTCGTCCTGGAGTACAGGAGGTTGAGAGGTGACCTGTTACAAGTACTGTCTGTAGAATCAATAGGGACATAAGGTGGATAGTCACAATCATTTTTTCAGTGTTGCGGGGTGGGTCTAAATATAGAGGGCGAGGTGAGAGGGGACGATTTAAAAGGACCATATGGGTACTCTTTTTACACAGAGAGTGGTGGGATTAAGAAACGAGCTGCCAGAGAAAGTGGTAGACTTCAAAGGTTCAAAATGCATTTGGACAGATACATGGATAGGAAATGTTTTGAGGGTTATGGGCCAAATACCAGCAAATAGGACACGTTGAGGCCAGCGATTTTGTCGTCATGGATATGTTGGACCAAAGGGTCTGTTTCCGTGCTCTATAATTCTCCGGTTCTATAACTCTATCATCACCACCATGGTGATGTAATGTCCTTACCTTTGTACTCCGATACCTTTTGAATAAATGCCAACATGTCCCTTACCTTCCAAATCACTCGCTATACCTGCATGTTTACTTTCCCCAAATCACGAACTGGCGCACTTAGATCTTCTGTACTTTAACCTTTATCAGTTTCTCACTGTTTAAAATATATTCTGTTTTCTTCTAATTCTTTCTACTTTTGGGATTAACATCAAATGTTCCTGAAGTATGCTTCTGCTACCACCTTCTCTTCCACTCACTTGAACTGTCCACACCCTTTGTGAATTCTCCTTACAGGCCATTTTCCCATCTCAGCAAACTTGGAAGTTATGCCCGTTCCATTAATGTAGATTCAGAACAGATACAATACCAGTGCTGATTTCTGCCAACCTGTGAAAGATCCTATTTCCTTTCTAATCAATCATCCATTTATTGTAATATGCTGCCCGCAAACTACGTGAGCCCCCATTTTATGTAATAATCTTTTATGTGATAACATTATGCTGTATCTTTTTGAAAATCACTACCCATCATGTCCATGGTTTCTCTCATCTTCATCCCAAGTTTCATTCCCAAAACATAATTGACAAAAACAGTTTTTCTTTAATAAACCATGTTGACTGCTCATGCATGTCATTACTTAAACGTGGATTCCACATTTTCCTGACAATTGGCTGGAAGTTGAATGGTTTATAGTTTGTTATTTTCCCTTTCCTTTCCTTTCTGAAACACAATGTTGAATGTGCCAGCTATTGGTTCAACAGAACTGTTTCTGAAGATACACAAAATGTTGGAGTAACTCAGCAGGACAGGCAGCATCTCTGGAGTGAAGGAATGGGTGATGTTTCAGATTGACACCCTTCTTCAGACTGTCTGGAGAAGGGCCTTAACCCAAAAAGTCACCCATTCCTTCTCTCCAGAGATACTGCCTGTCCTGCTGAGTTACTCCAACATTTTGTGTCTATCCTTGGTGTAAAAAGCAAGCATTTGCAGGTCCTTCCTACACAGAACTATTTCTGAATCTGTATAGCATCATAGAATTGTACAGTGTGGAGTCAGGCCATTCGGCTCAACTCGTCAACACTTCAGTATTAATCCCACCTCCCAACACTTGGTCCGTAGCTCTCGATCCCTGGGTAATGCAAATGTACATCTGGACACTTCTTAAATGACACAAAGCTGGGGGGCAGTGTTAGCTGTGAGGAAGATGCTAGGAGGCTGCAAGGTGACTTGGATAGGCTGGGTGAGTGGGCAAATGCATGGCAAATGTAGTATAATGTGGATAAATGTGAGGTTATTCACTTTGGCGGCATAAACAGAAGGGTAGATTATTATCTGAATGGTGGACGATTAGGAAAAGGGGAGATGCAACAAGACCTGGGTGTCATGGTACACCAGTCATTGAAAGTAGGCATGCAGGTGCAGCAGACTGTGAAGAAAGCGAATGGTATGTTGACATTCATAGCAAAAGGTTTTGAGTACAGGAGCAGGGAGGTTCTACTGCAGTTGTACAGGGTCTTGGTGAGGCCACACCTGGAGTATTGCGTACAGTTTTGGTCTCCTAATCTGAGGAAAGACATTCTTGCCATAGAGGGAGTACAGAGAGGGTTCACCAGACTGATTCCTGGGATGGCAGGACTTCCATATGAAGAAAGACTGGATGGACTTGGCTTGTACTCGCTGGAATTTAGGAGATTGAGGGGGGATCTTATAGAGGCTTACAAAATTCTTAAGTGGTTGGACAGGCTAAATGCAGGAAGATTGTTCCCGATGTTGGGGAAGTCCAGAACAAGGGGTCACAGTTTAAGGATAAGGGGGAAGTCTTTTAGGACTGAGATGAGAAGATCTTTTTTCACAGAGAGTGGTGAGTCTGTGGAATTCTCTGCCACAGAAGGTAGTTGACGCCAGTTCATTGGCTATATTTAAGAGTTAGATGTGGCCCTTGTGGCTAAACGGATCAGGGGGTATGGAGAGAAGGCAGGTACAGGATACTGAGTTGGATGATCAGCCATGATCATATTGAATGGCAGTGCAGGCTCGAAGGGCCGAATGGCCTGCTCCTGCACCTATTTTCTATGATTCTATGATTCTAAATCCGCTCAACGACTCATCTTCAAGCACTCGCTCAGGCAATGCATTCAAAGTACCTGGCACTGTCTTGGTGAAGAAAGTCCACCTCAAACCCCTAGTAAATCTCTTCCTTAATCTAAACCTACAATATCTTCACTATTTATATCTACCTCTGATTTGAGGACTGCTTTCCTGCACTCTACCCTTTCTTTATGCCTCATAATTTTATTTTGAAAACCTCATTAAGGCTCTCAAAATGCATCACCTCACAGTTGCCTGGATTAAACTCCTCCTGCCATTTTTCAGTTCTTTTAATGAAAACATCAGTAGCCCTCTGCACATTACCTTCCACACTGTCAAAAACTCCACAGATCTTCATGCTATTCACAAACTTACTCATCTTGCCTTCCATATCCTCCTCCATGTAATTCGCATATGTTGCAAACAGCTAGGGTCCCAGTACGAAATCGTGTGGCACACCATTGGTTACAGGCTTCCATTCGCAATGATCACAATTTACCATCACTCTCAGCCTCCTCGTGCCAAACCAATGATGGACCCAATTTGGATTACACTTTTCAAAGAATTAAATTGGTTGTACATGATCAGCCCTTGACAAAGTCATGATGGGAGTCCATGATTAGTCCCAGTGTTTCCAAGTGATCTTTAATCCCCTTCCTTAGTGTTAGGTACTTCCCCGCCTCTGGTGAATGCTATGTACTTAACTCTTCTGTTTCTCTCCTGAGTGCAGGCCCCGTGGCTGGGAGTCAGGAATCAAGGGGTTAAGGGCTCCTGTACCTGATTGGCCAAGCTGCGTCAGGTGACGGGTGACTCATCGGAAGCTTAAATACCAGAATCTCCCAGAATTCTCTCTCTCTTCGTCGACCCTGACTCATGAACAGACGGTGGTTTGAACTGCAGGAGGCCTGGCCACATGGCATAGAACTTTGTGTATTATTACCTACATTTGTAAATTAATATTGAATTGGGACGGAGAAGGGCTGACCTGAGGGTTTTCATGTATTGTGTTTAAGGGTTATTTCCATTTAGGCAGGTTAGAGACTCTAGTTCGACGGCCCATTGCGAGGCTGGCTGGAGCACTGTTATCTTTGTTTATTAGTTTATTCTTGTCCTTGAATCAGGTTGTTTGAATCAGGTTTGAATTTTAATTAAATAAAAGACTATTTTCTTGAACTTGAGCCTGGTTTTTGACTATGTTACGCGGCTCTGAAGTACCTGCATTCGGGAGTCGTAACACTTAGAATCATTTCCAGCATCTTTCATAACACCGATGATGGACTCATAGGTTTATAGTTACCAGGCTTTTCCCTGCTGTCTCTCTTGAGAACAGGCCTGCAATTTCTGTCAATTGATACCCCACTCGTGTCAGGTGAAGGATTTTAAAATCTCACCCAGGGTGGCAGCAATCTCTTTCCTTGCCTCCCACAGCAGCCTTGGTGAAATCCCACCCCGGTCCTGGGAATTTATCCATCTTTAAGCCTGCCAAGACGTCAAGTACCTCCTCTTATGTATGGAGACCTAAGCCTCTCGACCTGCGAGTAGATTACCTGCACCCTCTCTTCCATCATCATCACTGCCAGTGCAGTTTTAGGAAGCAGCAATCCTTCCTCGGGCACTTACGCACAAAGTAAAACAAAGCAGACCATGGGGGCAGAGCAGGATGGAGATGAGCTGCAGGAAGGAACTGCAGATGCTAGTTTAAATCGAAGATAGTCACAAAATGCTGGAGCAACTCAGCGGGACAGGCAGCATCTCTGGAGAGAAGGTATGGGTGACGTTTCGGGTCGAGACCCCCCTTCAGACTGATGTCAGGGGAGTGGACGGTACAGAGATAGAATGTAGTCGGAGACAGTAAGACTGGTGGGAGAACTGGGAAGAGGGAGGGCATGGAGAGAGAGAGGGAAAGCAAGGACTACTTGAAGTTATAGAAGTCAATGTTCATACCACTGGGGTGAAAGCTACCCAAGCGAAATATGAGGTGCTGTTCCTCCAATTTGCGCCGGGCCTCACTCCGACAATGGAAGAGGCCCAGGACAGAAAGGCCAGTGTGGGAATGGGAGGGGGAGTTAAAGTGTTGAGCAACCGGGAGATCAGGTTGGTTTAGGCGGACTGAGCGGGAGATCAGGTAGGTTTAGGCGGTGCTGCTGAGCTGGAATGGACACAATGGGCTGAATGGTCTTATTTTGTGTTGACCTCTGCTATGAATATGCAGAATGCAACAAGCAACAATAATTCTGGATCGCGGTGCTGAGCGTGCCGCTGGGCCCCACCAGATGTATTCAGGCATCTCAAGTCAGACTTCAAAGTACTATTGCGTGCCCTATTAAAATTCCTGCACTCTCCTGAGCCTCATTATATTTCTTCTGTATTACTGGAGTCATAAATCCATGACTGCAGGGAATATCCCTAATTACCAATCAACAACATAGCTCTGAATCTTCATGAGGGATGATTGTGGATTGATGCATGACAAAAGCATAACGACAGCTACCTGGGGTGCGAGCATTAACGGCATAGTAAATAACTGGTACCCTGCCCTAGCTGGAGGTTTAAAAACATACAACTCTTCTGTTAAATTGAGATGAGAGGCTTCCAAAGCCAATTGCCCTTTGCACCTGGTAATCTTACCACTCTGTGGCATTGCACTGCTCCCTCCCCTGGTTACATTATCCCCCTGGAGATGGTTAATATTGCGACCAACCAACACCAAATGAATCGACCATCAGTGATCTTGGCTCTGCTTAACAAATACATAAGGCCAGCGTCTACCTGGAGGGACACAATAACTCCGTAAGATCAAGGCAGTGGTCACATTCACTTCTCCCCTGGTGGATGGGGGTGACTAGTCATCATCCCAATGCAATAAAGTTGATGGTTTAACTGGATGAACCGGCTTGATCTTCTTAAAGAGTAAGGCACGAGAGGGAACTGAGACGAGTCTTTAAAAACCCCCCAAGAATTTAAGGGTCAGTAAGCATGAATATAGTATACTCGAGGTGAGTGGCAAACAGCTAAAGCTGCAGAAGAAACACCTTGTTATGTTTAGCGTTTGGTATACACTCCCTGGTAGTGTGATCAAAGCTGATGTGATAGAAAAGTGTAAAAGAGGAATGGATTGATAACTGAGGGTTAAAAATTGCAGGGTCACGAAGAAGGTTTGGGGAATGTAACTGACTAAAATATTCTTCAAAACTAACAGGGATATTGTATGGGCTGAGAGGCTATCCTGTTCAACAGCTGTGTCAGGCAACTATATCTGTGGAATGCCTTCTACAATCAAATCGCAACAATGTACTTTGAAATGTTCTTGTAAGTATATATTTGTAAAGTTTACAGATTAAAACTGAGGAAGCGATGAATTCTCCCTTGAACTTTCCCCTTGTCTGGATTCTCTGCATGTCTTCTTGGACAGAGAGCCTAGTCCAGTTTATCAATAGACACATTGATTTCAAGTGCTTAATTTCTCCTGTTACCCAATTTGTCCTGTGGTATCTTTTCCATTAGTATTTGAATAACACTAAGACTTAGTGATAGAAACACAGAAAACATGGAAAAATAGGAGCTGGCGTAGGCCATTCGGCCCTTCGAGCCAGCACCGCCATTCAATATGATCATGGCTGATCATCTAAAATCAGTCCCCCGTTCCTGCCTTTTCTCCATATCCCTTGATTCCTTTAGCCCTCAGAGGTAAATCTAACTCTCTCTTGAAAGCATCCACTGAATTGGCCTACACTGCCTTCTGTGGCAGAGAATTACACAGATTCACAACTCTCTGGGTGAAGATGTTTTTCCTCATCTCAGTCCTAAATGGCTTACCCCTTATTCTTAAACTGCGACCTGGACCCCCTCAATATCGGGACCATTTTACCTGTCCAATCCTTTAAGAATTTTATATGTTTCTATAAGATCCCCTCTCATCCTTCTAAATTCCAGTGAATACAAGCCCTGTCGACCCATTCTTTCATCGTGTCAGTCCCGCCATCCTGGTAACTAACCTGGTGAACCTACGCTGCACTCCCTCAACAGAAATAATGTCCTTCCTCAAATTCGGAGACCAAAACTGCACACAATACTCTAGGTGTGGTCTCACCAGGGCCCTGTACAACTGCAGTAGGGCCTCCTTGCTCCTAAACTCAAATCCTCTCACAATGAAGGCCAACATACCATTAGATTTCTTCACGGCCTGCTCTACCTGTATGCCTACTTTCACTGACTGATGTACTAGCACACCCATATCTCATTGCACCTCCCTTTTTCCTAATCTGACACCATTCAGATAATAACCTGCCTTCCTGTTCTTGCCACCAAAGTGGTTAACCTCACATTTATCCACATTATACTGCATCTGCCCACTCACCCAACCTATCCAAGTCTCCCTGCAGCCTCACAATATCCTCATCACAGTCACACTGCCACCCAGCTTTGTGTCATCTAGAAACTTGGAGATGTCACATTTAATTCCCTCGTCTAAATCGTTAATATATATTGTAAATAACTGGGTCCCGGCACTGAGCCTTGCGGTGCCCCACTAGTCACTGCCTGCCATTCTGAAAAGGACCCGTTAATTCCTACTCTTTGCTTCCTGTCTGCCAACCAGTTCTCTATCCATGTCAATAAACTACCCCCAATACCATGTGCTCAAAGACGGGAATGGCAAAAATGCATGTTGGCACCATCCTGTGAAATATAATCCATTATAGAGCGAAAAGTTTCACTAAACTCTGGTAAATTCCATTAAGTACCACTTTCAGGAGGTGAGGCTTTACCTTCCCTGGTACTCATCCTTAACCTGTTTATGATCAGATTCTTTGCATTTGGCTCCTTCTTTCCTTAAGTGATGGCACTAAAAGATGAATTGAAGAATGGAAAGTTAGAAAAATGAATAGAATAGAATAAATCACATACATTAAATCCTTGTTCTTTGCGAAGGATAGGGCCATGGATTTCCCACGGCTAACAACAAATAATATAAACTACAAAGTGTTGATGAAAAAGCAGACAAAGTGCTGGAGTAATTTTGTGGACCAGGCTGTGTCCCAGGAGAACATGGATTGGTGATGTTTTGGGTTGGGATCCTTCTTCAGACTGATTGCAGCAGGGGGAAAAGAAAACTGGAAGAGAGGAGGGCCAGGACAAAGGCTGGCAGGGGACAATTATTTGATCTCACACCTTCTATCTTTTCATCTTTGACCTCTTGTCCAACCATCTGCCCATCCAACATCCCGTCAGTGGTACCCACCTATTACCTGTGAGGCTTTTTCCTGTCCCTCCTCTCTTCCACCTTTCTTTCACACCCTCTATCACAAATCCATGTTCTCCAGAGATGCTGCCAGACCCACTGAGTTCCTCCAGCACTTTGTGTTTTCCTCAAGATTGGAGGACCTGCAGTTCCCAGTGTCGTCATTTTACCGCTCAACTACAAAATCTCCTCAAAGTATGAAGAGCTTTTCCTCCTCTCTCTGATGGGAGTTCCGTGACTCACTTCCACTGTACCCCCTCTGTGATCCCTGCTGCCCTCCAGCCCTTCGACCCTTCACAGATCCTGTTTCAGCCTCACTCAGTTTCCTCCAGTACTTTATATTTTGCGACAAATAATGAAACATTGCACGTATTATAATTAATTAAATTGAGGGACTAAGACTAAAAATGTATCACATAGGCAGGTTCACATTCCCAATTTTTGTTGGTCTAGAAAAAAAATGAAGTGGAGCATTGGATGGTCTTCCAAACACAGGGATCCATGGACAGCAAGTCAGTGGGTAATGAGGGCATGGGTGTGTCCCACTGCCTCGCTGATCATGAGAGGAATAGATCGGGTAGATGCACAGAGTCTCTTGCCCAGAATAGGTGAATCGAGGACCTGAGGACATAGGTTTAAGGTGAAGGGGAAAATATTTAATAGGAATCTGAGGAATAGGAACCTTTTCACACAAAGGGTGGTGGGTATATGGAACAAGCTGCCAAAGGAGGTGGTTGAGGCAGGGACTGTCCAAACATATAAGAAACAGCTAGACAGGTACGTGGATAGGACAGGCTTGGAGGGATATGGACCAAACGCAGGCAGGTGGGACTAGTGTAGCTGGGACATGTTGCCGGGTGTGGACAAGTTGGGTCGAAGGGCCTGTTTCTAAACTGTATCACTCTATGACTCTATGACACATCACAAATGAGCCTCCTTTTTCATCTAACCCTATCTCTATTATTTGAGATTAATAAGATGTTGCCTCAATTAGTAGCAAACTCTTTATTGTAACAACTTCTAGGTAACGAAAGTTTCTCTCGAATTCTCCATTGAATTTATCCGTGCCAGCCTTATATTTGCCATCATTAGTTTTAGGCTCCTTCATAAATGGATGTACTTTTGCGATGCAAATGCTATTCAACGTGTTCATGATCGTAAAAGGAGCAAGAAACTCAAGTTTTTTGAAATCTTTGACAATCTAGGCAGGGATTTGAACAATCAAGTGTTAAACTTTTGCTCTCTAGTTTGTTAATTATTGTTGCTAACTCAGAAAGTTATGGATTTCAGTTCCATTTGCAGAGACTCAAGGTCATCATCTCGACTGACACTCCCAGATCAGTACCTAGGAAAGGCCGCACTGTTGGAGGTGCTGTATTTTGTCTGATATTCATAAATAAACCTTAGCAGAAGTAATAAAGAATGTAGGAAGAAATGTTTACCAACAGCATGAAAATCAGCCTTCACTAATAAATAACACAATCAATGTTTGAGTAATAATGTTGCCTAAAATAAAATAAAATCTCAACAATATTTATTCTTTTGGTAAACATTATTCTGAATCCCGTAAACTTGTATTGATGTTTATAGTGTGGCGCGGCGATCAGCCCGAAATGAAGGCGAGGAGCCAGGTATTTCGGGAGGAACTTTATTAACTGTTGTTCTCTTGTCCAGTCGGGTCTGCAAGAGAATGATCGCGCCTAAACCCCTGCCCTTTACCCTGTAGCTAAGGGCCGCACCTGGACTAGTTCATCCCCGTGCCAAGGAGTTTGATGGAGGAATAGCCCGACCCTTGGAAGCCGCCACAGGACCCCCCCCCCCCCCCCCCCCCCCCCCCCCCCAGAACAGGAGGCACGAAATGCACCGGCAGGCATACAACCCGACCGGACTGTGTACGGAAGTCGGTCGACAGAGGCACAGGTGGAGAAACAGGTGGAGGGAGCCCCGAAGGAGGGCGACCTTTCGACCGAGGCTGGGCAACCAGCACCGGCTGGTCAATGTCCAAATGTGCCGGCTTTAACCGGTCAATCGACACGGCCTCCGGCCGGCCCCCCATGTCCAACACAAAGGTTGTCTGTCCGTGCTCTTTGATACGGCCTCTGCAGTGGCGTCCGGTGGGCATCACGGCGCAGGAAAACATAGGGGCAGTCCCGGAGGGCCCATGGCGAGACATCAGCATGGGCGCGAGCGAAGGCGCTGTAGGGTGGATGAGGGCAGTTCCTGCTGCCCCCGCGCTGACGGCACAAACTCCCCGGGCACCGTGAGCGGCGACCCGTAAACGAACTCTGCTGAGGATGAGGCCAAGTCCTCCTTAGGCGCAGTTCGGATGCCCAGCAAGACCCACGGCAGTTCGTCCATCCAGTCCGGGCCAGAGAGTCGCGCCTTCAGCGCAGCCTTGAGCTGCCGGTAGAACCTCTCCACCAGGCTGTTTGCCTGCGGGTGATAGGCCGTGGTGTGGTGCAGCCGCACACCTAACAGGTGAGCCATAGCCGACCATAGCTCAGAGGTGAACTGTGGCCCCCTGTCCAAAGCGAGCAATCCAGTGCGCGGACAACGCAGAGCGCGCATAGCTGTCGCAGTATCGGCCAGCGGTGTAGCCTCCGGCCACCATGTGGAATGATCCACCATCGTGAGGAGGTGGGTGATGCCCCGGGACGGCGGGAGAGGCCCCACAATGTCCACGTGGAGACGGTCGAAACGCCGGCGTGGTAGACCGAACTCCTGTGGGGGTGCCCGGATGTGGCGCTGGATTTTTGCCATCTGGCATGGAATGCAGGTGCGAGCCCAGTGGCCAACCTGCTTGTACAGACCGTGCCACATGAACCGAGCGGCCACAAGTGCCGTCGTCGCCCGGGTGGATGGGTGAGCCAGCCCACGGATCCGGCACCAGGCGGCTGGGACGATAGGGCGCGGCTGACCAGACGACACACCGCAAACTATTGTTGCTCCTCCAGGCAGAGAGGGACATCCTCGAGGCGAAGGCCGGAGATGGCAGTCCGGTAGGCGGGCATCTCACCGTCCGTGAGCTGAGCCTCCGCCAGGGCAGAATAGTAAATGGCGGGCGCCACCTCGAAAATGACATAGACGGCGGGGAGGGACAACGAGTCGGCCACCTGGTTCTCCTTCCCCTCGATGAGGCGGGTGGAGGTGGTGTACTCCGAGATGTACGCCAACTGTCGCTGCTGCCGTGCGGACCAGAGGTCGGAAACCTTTGCATGGGCGAAGGTGAGCGGCTTGTGGTCCGTGTAAGTGGTGAATGGGTGGCCCTCCAGGAAGTAGCGGAGGTGGCGCACCGCCAGGTACAGAGCCAGGAGCTTGCGGTCGAATGCGCTGTACTTCCTCTGGGCGATGTTGAGGTGCCGGCTGAAGAAGGCCAGGGGCTACCAACCCCCGTCCGTCAGTTGTTCCAGCACGGCACCAACCGCCGACTCTGAAGCGTCCACGTAACGGTGGTCGGGGCACCCTCCCGTGGGTGAACCAGCAGCGCAGCCCGAGCAAGGACCTCCTTCACACCATCAAATGCCTCCACCGCCTGGTTGGTCCACTCAACGTCCTTACGCCCACCCGCCAGGAGATGATACAGCGATCGCATGATGTGGGCCACGGATGGCACAAAACGGTGATAAAAAGCCACCATCCCGACAAACTCCTGTATGGACGGGGAAACCAGCGGATAGCGTCGACCCTGTCCGGCAGGGGAACCGCGCCTTGTGAAGTCACGCGGTGGCCAAGGAAGTCAATGGTGGTCACCCCAAACCGGCACATGGCGAGGTTCACAGCCAAGCCATGCTCGCTGAGCCACTGACAGAGCTGCCGGAGGTGGGCACAGTGCTCCTGCCGCAAGCGGCTGGCCGCCAGGATGTCGTTGAGGTAGACGAACACAAACTCGAGACCGCGACACACCTCGTCCATTAACCGTTGGAATGCCTACGCGGAATTCTTAAGGCTGAACAGCATCCGCACAAACCCGTACAGTCCAAACGGCGTAATGATTGCCGTCTTGGGCACACCCTCCGGGTGGACCGGGATCTGGTTATAGCCCCGCACCAAATCCACTTTGGAGAAAATATTAACCCCAGCCAAATGGGCGTTGAAGTCCTGGATGTGGGGCACGGGGCATCGGTCTGCGGCAGTAGCGGCATTCAGCCGCTGATAATCCCTGCAAGGTCGCCAGCCCCCGCTTGCCTTGGGGACCATGTGGAGTGGGGACGCCCTTGGGCTGTTTGAAGGGCGGACGATCCTCAAGGACTCCATCGTGCGGAACTCCTGCCGTGCCTGACGTAGCTTATCCAGTGGCAGTCGGCTTGCTCGTGCGTGGAGAGGTGGGCCAGTAGTCGGTATGAAGTGAACCACCCTGTGCTTCAACGACCGGAACTGTGGGGTCAGGATGACCGGGAACGCGGCCAAGACCCGAGCAAAACAGGAATCCACGGACGACAGCGGGGCGTGCAATCGGTTCATCCAAATGCAGCGACATTGGCTCTATCGTGGGGGCGTGGACCAAGCGCTGCCACCTAACGTCCACAGGAGGGAGTTGGCACCGAGCAACGGCTGGGAGACATCGGTGATGGTAAACTGCCACGAGAAATTATTGGAGCCAAAAGCTATCTGGGCCATGCAAACCCCATACGTACGGATGGGGCTGCCATTCACCGTGTTGAGGACGGGCACCTGCTTACCGGAACGAATGTCTGCCAGCGAAGGGGACAGGACGCTCAGCTCCGTGCTGGTATCTACGAGGAAGTGTCCCCAGGAGCGCCAATCCCAGGTGAGGAGCCGGTGAATGGTGAGTCTGTGAGTCTGTGAGTGGTGAGTCTGTGGAATTCTCTGCCACAGAAGGTAGTTGAGGCCAGTTCATTGGCTATATTTAAGAGGGAGTTAGATGTGGCCCTTGTGGCTAAAGGGATCGGGGGTATGGAGAGAAGGCAGGTACAGGATACTGAGTTGGATAATCAGCCATGATCATATTGAATGGCGGTGCAGGCTCGAAGGGCCGAATGGCCTACTCCTGTATCTATTTTCTATGATTTTATGATTCTATGAATCTGGCCGGCCCCAGCGTTTCCCAGGAGCGTGCATGGCTGACGGCATTGTCGTGCTGCAGCACCCCAGCGCTGGTGGTAATAGCACCAGTGCCTCCTGCCGGTGGCGCATGGAGCCTGCTGATGCGGGGGGCGATCGCTCAGGCCTCCAGGGCACAGCTGTCACTCCCTCCACAGCTCCCCCGCCCAACCGGGGGAAATCGGGTGCTGTCAGGGGGTCTTTGAGGAACTGAGTGACTTCTCCGGCCGTGTCCTGGACGAGGGCCCTCACCAGGTAGACGTAGCGGGTGTCACCACCGTAATGCCCCGCAGCTGGAATTGGGCCTCCGCCTGCTGAAACCAGACACGAGGCTGGGCGGTCCAGAACGTAGGTAGTTTAACGGTGACCGCGTCGAGAGACAGGGCCCGGTCGGCCTGTGAGGCGGACGGACGGGCGGCTCTGTCTTTTGACTCCATTATGACACAAATGAGCGTCGGGGTCACCAATGTGGCGCGGCGATAAGCCCGAAATGAAGGCGAGGAGCCAGGTATTTCGGGAAGAATTTTTATTAGCTGTTGGTCTCTTGTCCAGTCGGGTTTGCAAGAGAACGATCGTGCCTAAACCCCTGCCCTTTATCCCTCTAGCTAAGGGCAGCCCCCGGACTAGTCCATTCCTGTGCCGAGGGGTTCGATAGTGGAATGGGCCGACCCAATAGCCTCTTTCACGGGAAAATTTGGAAGAATATTTTGAATTCAGTGATTGCACAACAGTAATAAAGCATCATCAATGCAGTAAAATCCCCGACGGTATTTTTGAACAAATATCTAACAAGAAAAATGGTTATATGTTTTAAGATGCAAAGAGGGGGAGTGAAGGAGATCCCTTGTGGAACTTTTGGTATTTATCAGCAGAATTCAGCCCGTTGACCTGAAAGAGGCCCGATAAGTTGCATTGCCACATTGTTGGCATGTGGAGTTTCTATCACGCTGCTTCTCTGATTGAACATGTACCTGGGGGTGTCAATTTATGATATCCCATTTCCTTCCATTCTGTCCGCAATCTCTTGTCATTGGGCAGTCAACATAACAAAATGTAGAAGGGTTTCGGCCCGAAACGTTGCCTATTTCCTTCGCTCCATAGGCGCTGCTGCACCCGCAGAGTTTCTCCAGCACTTTTGTCTACCAACATATCACACTGTCTTTCCATTCACGTAGGAACTCATCCAACTCATCACTATCCAATTGAGTAATCACTAATCATCAAACTAGCCTCAGTCGCTCAGTCTCATACGAAACGTCACCCATGCCTTCTACCCAGAGATGCTGCCGGTCCCGCTGAGTTACTTCAGCATTTGGTGTAAACCAGCATCTGCAGTTCCTTCCTGCACACTCAGTCTCTCAACTTCAATATTTTTAAAACTAGTCATCGAAGGTTTTCAAAGAAATTGAATGGAGAATAGTTGGGTTTTTTCTTGCTTCTAAAGTTACAATCGCAATGAGGGCAGCCAGAAAGATTGACAGTCTCATAATTACAAGCTGTACCTCCAAGCACTGTTTCAAGGCCAAATGTCTCAAAGCCAAGTGTTTCTAGTGACAGGCTGTTGTAAGAAATGGTCCAGGCTGTTAATCTCCTCTTCAGCTTATATTAGAAAGATCAATTGATACAGAAGATATGCCATTTTAAATGTCAGTACGTAGACTAGCTTGGTTTATGCCCCTGTCCCATTTAGGAAGCCTGAACGGAAACCTCTGGAGACTTTGCACCCCACCCAAGGTTTCCGTCCGGTTCCCGGAGGTTCCCAGAGGTTTTTGTCAGTCTCCCTAATGGTCGAAAGTGGTTTCCGTTTTAAAAATCGGTAATTTTTTTAGTCGAAGCCGGTTGCGATGCTAGTTGAAGGTGGTTGCCGGAGGACAAAAACCTCCGGGAACCTCCGGGAACTGCACGGAAACCTTGGGTGGGGCGCAAAGTCCCCAGAGGTTTCCGTTCAGGTTTCGTAAGTGGGACAGGGGCATTAAAGGCCAGTTTCTTTAGAGTTTTAGGTTTTGTTTTATGGATACTGCATGGAAGCATGTCTTCCGGCCCACCGAGTTCACGCCAACCATCAATCACCCATTCACTCTAGTTCTATGTTATGATAGATCTCTGTTGATCTACCGGTCAAATGGTTCTGATGTCTCCAGTGCTCTCATGGAGATGCCTGCAAATCAATAGGCTTGGGGCCGGAGGTTGGTGTTAACACGGTAAACAGTCTGGGGCCACTTTGAAGCAGGTGGAGGAACGATGGAAATTCTCAGCCCATGCATAATATTTTGAGCTCATAAAAAGAAAGCAGAAGGTTTTCACCCCTGAAGTTACTTTGGAATAAATTAGCACCTAATTTTACATGTGAGCTCATTCAGCTTTCATGTGTAAAATGGAAACCGGTGATCTGGAGAAAATGCAAGATTCTGAATATTCGGAAACATGATATCAGAACGCCGTGGGAGATGCCTTTATTAATGCATGTGAACAACCAGTACATACCCTATCAAAGTGCAGGGTTGGCCAGATTAATATCTTTGTTTCAAAAGCGAGGAGGAGAAAAGGGGACAAAAAACACACCACATTAACCTCCTGCTGATTTACAACCATGCCATGGGTGCTTAGAAATTGTACCCTTGTATGAGAGCTCTCAGAGGCAGCCAGCATAATTCCCCAGGCATTAATCATTAGGGGAACTTACACTCTACAATAGGTTAGCTGCTTGGTCCGTGGGTTGCCTGGTCTGACGCATGGTAGAAGCAAAGTGCATAACAATATGCAAAGGCAAAGTTGGTTCAATTTAAATCAAATGGAATCAGGAAAAGCTAGGGAAAATTACCAAATTGATTACGTTTTCAGAAGACAAAGGGTATTGATAATTGTTTAATATTGGCACGTGTACGGAGATACAGTGAATAACTTTTTTCTGTGACATCGAGTCAAATCATACCACACGTGTGCACATCAAGCCATGCGCAAGTACAAAAGGCGATGCTAAGACAAAGATACCAGAGTGCAAAATATAATGTTGCAGTGATACAGCTACAGAGGGAGTGCAGATAAAAGACAAATGCAAGTGCCACATGGTTGGGTGGGAGATCAGGACTACATCCTAAGCTTATGAGAGGTTTATTCAGGAGTCTGAAGACAGCAGTGACAAAGTTGTTTCTGAATCTGTTGGAATAACCTTTCAGGCTTGTGTATCATTTGCCCGACTGGAGAAGGGAGAAGAGAGAATGACCAGGTTGAAAAAGGTGCTTGATTATATTGGCTGTTTTCCTGAGGCAGTATGAAGTGTAGATGGGCTGTATGGATTCCTGAGCTTTTAAGGCAAGGAAGATTTGCTTGTAATAAATCAAATTCCTACGCATCATTTGGTGGCTTCTGAGAATGTTGTGATTAGCAACATTTCAGAGCTTTGTGCCAGGTGATTGAAGCCTTGATATACACCACTTCAAAACTGCCTTTGAAGATGAGTGCCCTCAAGATATCATGAACGGTGATGATGGGTCCAAAGTACTTTGGTCTCTGTTGATGATTGAGCAACAACCTGGTTCGCTAATGGAACCTGGAGGCACAAATCTATCACTGTGGAATGGGGTTTTACCAGGTCTAATTGATCCTGCAAGCTAAACAAGATAATAATTAATTTAAACACAACCAATAAAGTAACTGCAAGCTTACCAGCTTACTAATATGCCAGCACGGTGGCGTAGCTGAGAACGCTGCAGCCTCACAGCGCCAGAGAACAAGGCTGGATTCTGACCATGGCTGCTGCCTGAGTGGAATTCCATGTCACCGCTTGGATTTCCCCTGTATGCTCCGGTTTCCTCCCATATCCCAAAGATGTGCGGTTTTGTAAGTTAATTTGCCTTTTAAATTGCTCCTAATGTGCAGTGGAAGGGGAAGTGAGATAATATCGGACTAGTGTGAATGGGTGGTCGATGGTCAACATGGGATAGGTGGGCTGAAGGGTCTGTTACCATGTTGTATTTCTCAGCTCATGAAGTCCGTTGATGCTCCAGTGGTACTTTTAAATTTCCCAAGGCCTGGCCTGTGATATATCGCACCGGGAAAAAATATGATCTCTGTTTTAATGTTTATGCTTCATAACTTGGTTACATGGATGTTCAACCATGGCATTAAGTTTCACCCCACATCATATAATAGACTCTATTATTATTTTGTATATACATGTAGAGGATGACAATTAAATAAATGTGACATCAAGTCAGGAAATGATAGGATAGAATGCAAGCAGTTGATCAAAAAAGTACACTTTAATGGTCAACTTGTGAGGAACAAGCAGTGATGAGTTTAGGAAATGAAATCCAGAACTTAACAAAGATTCACTCTGCCGTGCGGCACCTTCCCCAGTGTAAAAAGCCAGACTGAAAACCTGAGTTTGCAGCAAATCCCAGTTCATCAGTCCATTATAATCTTGACAGAATGGTCAAATTATTATCTTCAACAAGTATCTTGAATGTTAGAGGAAATTTCAATGTATTTTCAGCTGAGGAATAACTTATCAAAGGTTGTAACACGTTGCAATAATGTTTTCTATTTTATGATAGGAAGATTTTATAATGTTTAAACTGTGGGATCCCTCTTGACCACTCCACCTACTTTAGCTTTGTTTATTCTCACGTGTACCCAGGTACAGTAGAAAGCATTTGCGTGCTATCCAGTGAGCTGAAATATGATGACAATCGAGCCATTTACAGTGTATAGATTGCTGTAGGAGTAGAGATTTAAGAGTGTGTAGCGATCATAATATGTGATTTTAGATCTGCTTCTGTGGCTAGCACTGTGAGACCACTGGATCACATTGGGTCACATTGTGATAGAATATACTTAGTCAGTAAAGGTCTGGAACAGGGAGATATTGTGACCATTTGTGAATGGGTATTCATAGCTACCATCCAGTAATTGAGATCACTGTTACTCCCAGTATTTACAGAACACCAGGCCTCCATTTCACTAACAGGGTCCAACAGGCGTTGGCATCAATAGAGAGGAGAAAGGCCTAAATCAACCATGGACCCAGATTGTTCCCTCTGCCTTACCTTCAAACTCCTGCTGAATCCAGTTGTCTCAATGCAGGGCTGTTGAATCAGGCTCAATTGATGCCATGAATGTGTTTGCTATCTTAAACATTCAATCTATGTTGTTAAGACACAATTGACTTCTGAAACATTAGTTACAAAGTTTTGATAAAGGTATTTCCAAAAGAAGTTAGACTGACAGAATCCTAAAATTCTAGTAACGTGAAGGAGGCCATTGAGTTCAGCTCTTTGAAAATTCTACGTTGGAGGAAAAACCAGGGCACCTGCAAGAAAACCCACGCAGTCATAGGGAGAACGTGCAAACTCCATACAGACAGCACCCAAGGTCACGATCAAACTCTGACTTCCAACGGTGTGAACACTGGCTCTACCAGCTGAGCCACTGCACTGTCCCTTGACCCTACTGCTCAGCTAACCAGGCACATCTACAATCCCACTGCCATTGCCTTGCTTATCAAACTTTGACATCACCCTCTGTTGACTCTGACCTACCTTGTTTTCCAGTCTGGTAGCAGTTTTATTTGAAAGTTTTCAGCCTCCAGTTCAAAACTTCTCCCCCACCACTGTAATCTCCTTTAGCCTTATCATCCTATACCCTTCTAATTACTGCCCTCAAAATGCACCTCTGATCTTCACCAGTCTACCATCGCGAGCCATACTTATGTGACGAGCCCTGGAATTCTCTCCTAAGCTGTCTCACTACCCCCTGATCTTCTGCTAAGACCCATCTCAGTGCTTAATGCCAGGGCATCTGCAAGGAGGGAGGAGGAGGGGGCGCCAGCAGTAAGCATCGGATGGATACACGCATCTTCCTTGAGCGTCTCCAAAAACCAGCATAGATTGTTCAACTGGCATAAATAAGGGGTGCTTTCTTGTCAGAGACAGCCACTCCTGGGTGGCAAGGTGCCCTCTGACGGCACGTACGAGTCACGTGTGGAATTAACCACAGCTGGCCGCAAATTCTAAAATCCATCTGGGATCATTCCATCTTTGTAATTACTTGTTCCAGTCAGGAGGGCACATAAGGTTGTTTCACCCTGGTTCTGGAGGGAATTAAAAGGCAATTTAATATTTTGACATGTACCTGGTGTTTCTCTCGGCTGTTTTATTCACAAGAGTGCAGTATTCAGTCGTGTGCTGCCTTGCGATTAGCTCATGACTAATCGCATCGTAACTTTATGTTTCTGTGCTCCATATGCACTGATGTTCTTACTCAGAAAATAGGCTATCATTTTCAACCTTGGAAATATCAACCTCTACAATCCCTGCACCACCCCCCTAGCATCTTTGGGAGGTTGTGGGGGTGGTGCGATGGGTTTGGATTTCCACTGCAATAAATACTAGTATGATTTCAAGTATAGTTCAGAGCCCAATATAATTGCAAACAGAATGTGTCTTTTCCAATGCTTTTTGCTCCATTTGAATATTTCCAGGGAATTCTTTTGCTGTAAGTGCAGTGCCATAGGTACCAGGATGATCCCAACATCCATCAAACAATGATGAATGAGCTGATTCCAGTCAGAAAGGGAGTGCAGGCACCAGTTTGTCTGTCACATCAATTCAATTCAATTCAATTCAATTCAACTTTAATGTCATTGCACAGATACCAAGTATGGGTACAACGAAATGCGGTTTAGCGTCAGTTGGTTGTACTCTTTCAGGAATTCCAATATTAATTAAGCACACGTACTTGTAGCAATTATCTAATGCATTTCTCAGAGGGATCGCATTATTCCCACTCCCCAAGAGGTCATTCAACTTGTCGTCTGAAATAAAAACATATTGCACAGCCTTTTTATCTTATATCGAATGCCATTTGGTGTTTTGGATTCAAAGGCAATGCTTTGAAAACTCCTAACAACAAAGGGACATAATTCTTTGATATTGCATTTGAACCATTTTCATTTTGGAATGGATGTCAATGTCCAACCTCCAATCTGTCAAATTTTTCAGGTGCTCTACTTTGTGTTAGAAAAATTGGGAATGATTATTTCCATGTGGAACAAGGTCAAAGGGTGTGATTTTTTTTTTGTCTAATATTAAACTGGATTTTCATTCCTTTCCTTTTTGTTCTTCTGAGGAATGTGCTGCTTGGAATGTTGGATTGCAGAAACTCAAAACTGCCTCAGATTTGTGCTCTTTTTACTCCTTTGAATGGTGCAAATTCAGATCCTGAACACTTTCCTTGCTTTGGCCAATAAAGCTTCAGTATACGGGTGGGAGATCGGGGCATGGGATTGGATTGTTGATTTTACTTCGGAGTCACGTGAGTGACTACGTGAAGACCCCGCCAGCACGCATGCGCGACATATCGTCGAACGCATTGCGGAAGCGACAGTCGGGAGGAAGCGTAAGTTTAAAAGACAACCGGAGGTAAGTACTTACCATTCTGGAAAAGACTCTGTGTGTGTGTTTTCACAGCCAAGAGAACAGCATGGAGTCCAGGAAATCGCGGAGAGCAGCGGCAAAAATCGCTGCTGTGGAAACCAGCCAGCAGCGTGCCGACTCTCCAGAGCTGCAGGTGCTTCCAGCAGCTCTCGACTTCTCACCGCAACAGACCGCAGGCGCGCCGCGGTCCGGCGGCAAAACCACGCGGAAGTCGGACAGGTCCGTAGGCTCGGCTGGGTCCGGACCTGAGGACACCCTGTTCGCGGATAGTGACGGCGGGCGTCTTTCCCGCATGGAGCGGATGGTGGAGCAATTGCTCCAGCGTGACCTGCTTATGCAGGGGCAGAGTCACAGTGGGTCTCTTCGCAGACCCACGGCAGCTTCCTATCAAGGACTGCCAAATGTCTCACCCTCTTCGCAGGGGAGCATTGGGGGTCAGAACTGGGCAGACCCTGAAGAAGGGGACATGGCTGAAGACTCACCTGTGTTAGGGGTGCCGCAAGAAGAACTATTGGGTATGGTCAACAAATTTGCTATGCCTACCCATAAAGGACTGCCATTGCATCCCAAGCTGGCTGCCAGTATTAATTACATGGCAACTAACCAGCTGCAGGAACAAGCAATTAACAACACGGCAGATAAATACCTTGTGCCAGAGAATTGTATTTCTCTTAATGTACCTGCTGACAACAACCCCATCTGGGGCAACATGAGCCCGACCATAAGGAGCCAGGAGGTGAAACTCCAAAGAATCCTCAAGCTGCTGGCTGCTGGGATTACAGCAGCAGCCAGAAATGTCGATGGGGTTGAGATGCCTGAAGAGCTGCAAGACACTCCAGCACTCCTGTGCAATACGCTGTTTGAAATCAACAGCTGCAGGAAGAGCATTATAAAACCTGCACTCAATCCCAAGTTTGCGGGATTATGCAGGCCCAGCAGTGCACAGCCACCTGCATTGCTGTTTGGGGACAACCTCCCTAAGCAGGTTAAAGACCTGGATGAGGAGACCAAGGCAATCGGCATGATAAAGGTGCCAACCACCTCCAAAACCCCATATCAGTGGCGGGAGCACCCCTACACAACCACCGGGCATTGCTACAACGAGAGACCATCTGGTGGTGAAAGGTTGAAGGCCAGCCCACCTGCACAACGGTCTTTTTTAGACCATGGCCCAGCCCGGCCTTCTTGGAAAATGCGCCAACCCCACAACACAGCAACACAACAGAACAAGAAGCAACAGAGACAACCGACACAGCACCGCTGGTAACCATGGAGGTAGGTGGATCTGGTTGCCTCGAAAACATTGCATGTCTAGACTCATCACGGGTTGGGGGACGGTTGCACGTGTTTCGTCATGTGTGGAGCACGTTTACCTCTGATCCTTACATACTCAGAAGTATTCAGGGATATAAAATTGAATTTGTTTACGAACTCCCCATCCCAGTTCAGCATACACCTAGCCGGAAGTTTATACTTTCACAAAAAGAAAGGACAGAAGGCCATGCTGAACTTTTAAGATTAAACACAAAAGGGGTAATTGAGAAAACAAACAGAGAATCTCAAGAGTTTGTATCAAACATTTTTACCAAAAACAAAAAAGACGGCGGATGACGCATAATTACAGATTTGACCGAACTGAATACTTCCGTTCAGTATGCCCATTTCAAAATGGACACGTTTGTCACAGCCAAACAGCTAATCTCCAACAGGTACTACATGGCTTGCATCGACCTAAAAGATGCATACTATTCAGTACCAATACACAAGGATCATCGGAAATATCTGAAATTTGTCTGGATGGGACAGCTTTTGCAGTATAAGGCCTTACCCAACGGGTTATTGTCGGCACCCAGGCTGTTTACCAAATTGTTAAAACTAGCTTTGGCACATTTGAGGAAACAAAACCATATTGTTATGGCCTACCTTGATGATATTCTCATTGTAGGGGGAAATTTAGAGTTGGCTACATTGGCAGTATCAGCCACAAAGCATCTTTTTCAAAAGCTGGGATTTATCATTCATCCAGATAAATCAAAATTGAGACCCTCCACTACCATGGATTATTTGGGGTTCATTATCGATTCTGTTCAAATGTCTATCGCCTTGCCACCAAACAAAGTAGCAGACTTGACGGAAGCATGTAAAAGCCTCACTAGCATCAGAAAACCATCCATTCGGCAAGTAGCCAGAGTGATTGGGAAACTAGTGGCTGCATTTCCAGCAGCACAATTTGGACCACTCCATTAGCAAAATCTACAAAGAGCAAAAATATTAGCTCTTAAAACTCATGCAGGCCATTTTGATAGGTCTATGGAACTACCAGGAGAAGCTAAATTAGAGTTAAATTGGTGGATAGACAATATTCAGCTTTGTTCTAACCCCATCACTATTATGAATCCCACGGTTACTTTACAGACTGATGCCAGTGAAAAATGTTGGGGAGCAACTAATACCACCTCTAGTTGTGGTGGCAGATGGAGTGCACAAGAATTAACCCTGTTTGGAGCACTAGGGATTAATTATCTAGAAATGCTAGGAGCATTTCATGGACTCCGGGCCTACTGCTCAGACATGCACCATTTGCATGTACGATTACAGATTGATAATACCACTGTGGTGGCATACATTAATCATATAGGTGGAATAAAGACGATATCATGTGATAAATTGGTTAATAATATCTGGCACTGGTGTCTGGAAAGGAATATATGGACCTCAGCCACTTACCTTCCAGGTAAGCTAAATACAGTGGCGGACACCAGGTCACGCAAATTCAACGACAACACCGAATGGATGTTGGATTGGAAAGTGTTTGCCGATATTATAGAACGGTATGGGACACCAGATATCGACCTTTTTGCATCCAGATTAAATCACCAACTACCAACATATGTTGCTTGGGAACCAGACCCTGGGGCAGTAGCGTTGGACGCTTTCTCGCTATATTGGGGGGATTTGTTTTTCTATGCTTTTCCCCCCTTCTGCCTCATCAGTCGGGTCTTACAAAAAATCAAACAAGACACCGCTTCGGGTATCCTGGTTGTTCCCGACTGGCCTACCCAACCATGGTTCCCAGTACTACAAAATATGGCCGCAGAACCCTGCATTCGGATCAACAAACGTCCAAGCCTTTTGGTACACCCTGTGACAGGGGAAAGTCATCCGTGTCATGACCGAATTAACCTGTTGGTTTGCAGATTCTGAACAGGCCATTTCTGGACTACGGACTCTCCGACAGGACGATAAATGTCATCACAGCGTCGTGCAGTGAGTCCACCAGAAGACAATATCTCAAATATGTGAAGAAATGGGAAGTGTTCTGCACCAGAACGAACACTTCATACGATACAGCCACCATCACTGAAGTGCTGGAGATCCTGGCTACCCTCCATTTTGATGAGGGATTGAGCCACAGTGCCATTAATTGTGCCCGTAATGCCCCATCGAATTATCTGGGGCGAGGGCGTGATCACCTGGCTGTGGGATCACACCCACTGGTATCTAAACTGATGAGGGGTATATTTAATTCTAATCCCCCCAGGCCCAGATACACCCACATATGGGACATAAGCATAGTGCTGACTATGCTTCGAGAATGGACACCTATATCGGGACTCACACTGGATAAATTAATCTATAAAATGGTTATGTTAATGGCACTTGTAACAGCACAATGGGTCCAGTCCCTACATAAATTAAGTATGGACGCCCTGTACATTAAAAAAGACAAGATAACTTTCCTAATACAGGGGTTACTTAAACAGGATAGACCCGGATCCACTGGCCAAAAATTAGAATTTCTGGTCTATCCTGCAGATTGTCGGCTCTGCATCGTGACATATATATTGCAATATATAGAGGTCACCAAGAGTCTCAGGGGCACGGAGAAGGCTTTACTTATTAGCCACAAATGCCCTCACCATAAGGTCACAGTACAAACAATTTCCAGATGGTTAAGGGTGGTATTGGGTGCAGAGGGGGTGGATACTAATGTTTTCACTCTCACTCCACATCGGCAGCAAGGATGATGGAAGTTCCAATGGAACACATCCTTGCAACAGCAGGTTGGAGCAATGAACGGACTATTCAGCGCTTCTATAATAAACCCGTGGCCACTCCCGTGACATTTACAGGAAAAATTTTAAGTTCTGTTTCATGATTACCCAATGTAGGGGCATTATTATTTTAGGTATGAAATAAATACCTTTTTGTTTTTCAGCAGTTTCATGTCTGAAATATGTTACATCATAGCACGACAGTGTGTGAGCATGGACTCGTTCCAGGGTATGAAATCACAGAGCTTTGAAATCTTCACGTAGTCACTCACGTGACTCCGAAGTAAAATAGTAAGATTAAATGAGAACTTATCAGCTTGAAGTTTGATCTTTACTTTATGAGGAGTTACGATGAGGGATTACGTGCCCTACGCTCCCAACCCCTCTATTATAAAGGTCAACTGGTATATAAAGTTCTCTCTTATCTTACTATGTTAGTCAACTTAGGTATCTGTGATTTCACACCACTGCTTTGAAGAATGTCGCGCATGCGTGCTGGCGGGGTCTTCACGTAATCCCTCATCTTAACTCCTCATAAAATAAAGATCAAACTTAGAACTGGTAAGTTCTCATTTAATCTTACTATTCTGAAGGGGTACAAGTATATTGCCTTCTGTCACTGGCACATTCCCTATTCCCCGACTTAGAGGCTCTATTACTCTCTTTGACAAATGCCTGAGGCTGAAGCAGGCTCTGGTGTCTTTTCTCACACTAGGTTTAATTTTCAATCACAGATCTACACCTCACAAAGTCTGCCAATCCCCACCTCCTTAACCGTGGTCCACTACAACCCTGCCTCAGTTCATCTTTTGCAGAAAGCCTTTGTTCCATCTGTAATTATGCTCTCTACAGCTTACCTGCTTAGTCTATTTCAGTAAAACACAGAGTCAAGCACTGGATCAACTATTTCTTTATTCTCACTAACACAAACAAACTTACTATACGATACCTAACCAACACCGCAGGTCCGATCCTTGTCTCTACTCATCCAAGCCCTTCAGCCTTGTGTGAATAGGCACCTCCAGACAGTCACACAGTCCCGAGTGCACTCCCAGAAGATTGACCCCGATCCATGTGGTGACCCCTCTTTTATAGAGTATCGGATCCGTGGCGCAAAACTATATGGGGGGGGGGGGGGGGGGGCAATCGAATATTAAAGTACAATACAGAATCGCTCATGGCCTGATCTCTTCCTTATCTCTGTATTTTCCCCAGTTAGTTGGACCTCCGGATCACTGGCTCCACCAGTTCTGTGTCCGTTGCACCGACTACAAGCGGTTTCAGCTGTTTTCTCCTAAACCCTGGAATTCCCTGCGTCTCTGCCTCACTATTGCTCTTTCCTCTTTAATACACTCCTTTGACATCGTCCCCTCTGATCTGTCACTTTCACATCTTACCCTTCCATATCTCCATGTCTCCCTCTCCCCTGTCTCTCAATCACTGGAAGGGTCCCGACCCGATACATCACTCATTCCATCTTTCCAGAGATTCTGCCTGTCCTGCATTGTAATTCCTTTGACAATGTATTTTACACTTGACCGATTATCTCCCTGCTATTAAATATTGATTTTTAAGGCACTGGCAAAATGCCTTAAGCACTATATATAAATTCATGGTCTTGTTGACAATGTACAGTGGCTTGCAAAAGTTTTCATACCCCTTGAACTTTTCCACATTTTGTCACGTTACAACCACAAACGTAAATGTATTTTATTGGGATTTTATGTGATAGACCAACACAAAGTGGCGCATAATTGTGAAGTGGAAGGAAAATGATACATGGTTTTCAAATTTTTTTATAAATCAAAAACTGAAAAGTGTGGCGTTCAAAAGTATTCAGCCCCCTTTACTCTGATACCCCTAAATAAAATCAAATGCAACCAATTGCCTTCAGAAGTCACCTAATTAGTAAATAGAGTCCACTTGTGTGTAATCTAATCTCAGTATAAATACAGCTGTTCTGTGAAGGCCTCAGAGGTTTGTTAGAGAACATTAGTGAACAAACAGCATCATGAAGCCCAAGGAACACACCAGACAGGTCAGGGATAAAGTTGTGGAGAAGTTTAAAGCAGGGTTAGGTTATAAAAAAATATCCCAAGCTTTGAACATCTCACGGAGCACTGTTCAATGCATCATCCGAAAATGGAAAGAGTATGGCACAACTGCAAACCTACCAAGACATGGCCGTCCACCTAAACTGACAGGCCGGGCAAGGAGAGCATTGATCAGAGAAGCAGCCAAGAGGCCCATGGTAACTGGAGGAGCTGCAGAGATCCACAGCTCAGGTGGGAGAATCTGTCCACAGGACAACTATTAGTCGTGCACTCCACAAATCGGGCCTTTATGGAAGAGTGGCAAGAAGAAAGCCATTGGTGAAACAAAGCCATAAGAAGTCCCGTTTGCAGTTTGCCACAAGCCATGTGGGGGACACAGCAAACATGTGGAGGAAGGTGCTCTGGTCTGATGAGACCAAAATGGAAGTTTTTGGCCTAATCACAAAATGCTATGTGTGGCGGAAAACTAAACACTGCACATCACCCTGAACACACCATCCCCACTGTGAAACATGTTGGTGGCAGCATCATGTTGTGGGGATGCTTTTCTTCAGCAGGGACAGGGAAGCTGGTCAGAGTTGATGGGAAGATGGATGGAGCCAAATACAGGGCAATCTTGGAAGAAAACCTGGTAGAGTCTGCAAAAGACTTGAGACTGGGGCGGAGGTTCACCTTCCAGCAGGACAACGACCCTAAACATACAGCCAAAGCTACAATGGAATGGTTTAGATCAAAGCATATTCATGTGTTAGAATGGCCCAGTCAAAGTCCAGACCTAAATCCAATTGAGAATCTCTGGCAAGACTTGAAAATTGCTGTTCACAGACGCTCTTCATCCAATCTGACTGAGCTTGAGCTATTTTGCAAAGAAGAATAGGCAAAAATGTCAGTCTGTAGATGTGCACAACTGGTAGAGACATACCCCAAAAGACTTGCAGCTGTAATTGCAGCGAAAGGTGGTTCTACAACTTTCGCACGCCACACTTTTCAGTTTTTTAATTGCAATAAAATTTGGAAACCATGTATCATTTTCCTTCCACTTCACAATTATGCACCACTTTGTGTTGGTCCATCACATAAAATCCCAATAAAATACATTCACTTTTGTGGTTGTAACGTGACAAAATGTGGAAAAGTTCAAGGGGTATGAAAACTTTTGCAAGCCACTGTGGGTGTTAAATTAAAACAATGTACACAGCGAAGGCTTTCTTGGAAACTTGGGCATTCCTCACCATTAAACCTACATCAGTGTGTAAACTTCTCATCATACATTCCAAGCTGAAGTAAATTGAAGGTTACATAATTCAAATATTCACTGTCCCATCAAAGAGTTGCAGAACAGAGATTGGGTTATTGGGCCTGTCCCACTTAGGCAACTTTTTCGGCAACTGCCGGCAACTGTCACAGTCGTAGCAGGTCGCCGAAAAACCGGCAACTGAACCCCCCCACGACAATGTCTACGACAATCTACCACCTAGTAGACGTCAAGCTACGGCAAGCTACCGACAACCGGCGACCCATAAGATGTCCACCTACAAGCACACCTACGCCAACCTACGTCCACCCGTGACACGCTAAGACTAGATAAGACAATTCAGTCGCCGGTACCTGTCGCCGGTTGACGTAGGTAGTCGCCAATGGATTTCACCGAAGTCAGCACCGGCGACAACCTACGTCATCCAGGCGACAACCTACAACAGCACCTACGTCAGGAGAAGTCAATCTACAACAAGCCCCCACGGTCAAGGTTTATGGGGAGGAGGCTGGAAAATGGGATTAGGAGGCAGAGATCACATATGATTGAATGGTGGAGTCGCCTCGATGGACCAAATGGCCTAATTCTACTCCTATAACTTGTGGACTTATGAAGATAATTCATGCCCAACACTCAATTACATGCTGTGAACACCTGGATGTGAAGAGCATGTTCCTGAGGTAATCCCAGGCCGTGAAGTCCAGCAGCAGAAACCCAGCCTAGCAAGGTATCCTCTCGGCTGGCCTGCCTTGTCTAACCCATACTTCTCCCTGTGATCAAGACTCCAAGAATGTCTAAATGTAAGTGGACTTCACCCAACCCCTCTGTCAGCAGCCGTGACATTTTCCACCACCTCATTTAATAGGCCAACCTTCAATACACTAGCCAGACTTCAGTATAACTCTATCCCTCCCAGAATCACTAACAAAAACCTCGTCCCCACCCCAACCATGGCAAGACCAACTCTCTATTATTGATATATTCCACCCCCCCCCCCCCCCCCCCCCCCCCCCCATTATCCCGACTGAGTTCCGTGAATCCACCGATTCATGCTGGTGGAAGGAGTAAAGGGAACACTTTCTGTGCACAATAGATGTAAGGCCTTGTCTACAGCATTCAGTGCCTTAGAACGCATGGGCTTAAGAATTTAGCAGTGACAGACCCTTAATAAAGTGCTTCGTTGACCTTCTCTACATTACTGAAGATCACACACTTCTGGGAGCCAAATAATTTCTCGGTGAAAGTAAATCTTCAACTAGACTGCTTCATCAAACATTCTCCATTAAACACTCTCCCTCAAGAGGAAACATCCTGTCCACATCCACCCTGTCAGTTTCCTCGAGATTGAATATTTTTTCAGAATTAAATACATATTTTGTGCAGATCAGGTCTCCCCAATACAGATTTAAGATTCCAGATTCAAGGGAGTTTATTGTCATGTGTCCCAGATAGGACAATGAAATAGTAAGATTAAATGAGAACTTACCAGTTTGAAGTTTGATCCTTATTTTATGAGGAGTGACGTTGAGGAATTACTTGAAGAAGCCCCGCCTGGCGCATGCGCGTCATACTTCAAAGCAGCGGCGTGAAAACACAGAATCAAATAGCTGAAGTAACATGGTAAGGCTCGTAGAAGACTAGAACTACCAGATGATTTCTGAGATTATGAGGGTGGGAGCGCAGGGCACGTAATCCCTCAACGTCACTCCTCATAAAATAAGGATCAAACTTTGAACTGGTAAGTTCTCGTTTAATCTTACTATTTTACTCCGGAGTCACGTGAGTGACTACATGAAGATTTCAAAGCTCTATATTTTCATGCCGTAGATGCACATAATACGACAATCTGCTTCGGTTGACACAGTAGAGAATAAATAATATATTGAACATTGCTTCGAATTATTAAATAACTATTGTTTAGAATAATAAAACCAGGAATAACCCCTCTGTCTCAGGGAAAATTACAAACAATGATAGAAAACAAAGCAAATTAATTAAATGTGACCCAAAACAGCATGCCCAAACCGTGGCACGGTCTGTACAGGTTTGTCAGAAAACTGAGAAAATGTTGCTTCTCTAGACCATCCTGCGGCCTCAAAGATTTGGTCTAGCGGCACGTCCTGAGCCTTCGCCGCGGAGATTGATGCCGCCCTGGTGGAGTGAAAGTTAAAGACAGGAATGTCGACTCCAGCATAATTGAGAACCTGTTTCAACCATGTAGAAATAGTTTGTGCTAATGATCAGTCCTGTCTCAGAACCTCTGAGACTCATTGTTACCTTAATATATTGGCTTAAGTTATATGGTGTAACTACATACAACATTTGGTCAACAAGATAGGCTTTAAACATCACCTTGATTCCAGCCAGACCGGGCCTGCTTTGTTTGATTAAAGCATAAACATAGAAGTTAATGTCATTGACAGACAAATGCATACAAGGTATTTGTAAGAATTGTAATGTTTGTACACGTTGTGCTGAAACCAGCGCTATTAGCATAACCACAGCAAGAATTAATCTCTGTGTAAATAATGAAGTAATTGGAGCCCATTGCCGAAGCATTGTGAGAACAGGAGTGATGTCCCAGATTTGTGTATAGCGAGGTTTCGGAGGATTTTTATTAAAATTCCTCATAAATTGGGATACTAACGGATGAGATCCTATAGGATGGTGTTCTGAAGACTGCACGCAATAAGAGGACAACGCACTCCGAGCGCTGGTAATGTCACTATAACACAGGTGCTCATCAAAATGCAACTTAGCAAGGAACTCCAACACATCACATATGCTTGCATTATGATAAGACATATAGGATTGTACAAAGAAACAGTTCCCATTTCTTTATGTGAACCATATAGTGTGTTTTGAGTGCTATTTCGCCAAGCTGCAGTGAGAACATCAATGTTCTGGATGATGGGGTGGAAAATTGGATAAGTAAGTATGCCGATGATACTAAGATAGGTGGTATTGTGGATAATGAAGTAGATTCTCAAAGTCTACAGAGAGATTTGGGCCATTTGGAAAAGTGGGCTGAAAGATGGCAGATGGAGTTTAATGCTGATAAGTGTGAAGTGCTACATCTTGGCAGGACAAATCAAAATAGGACGTACATGGTAAATGGTAGGGAATTGAGGAATGCTGTGGAACAGAGGGATTAGGAATAACTGTGCATAGTTCCCTGAAGGTGGAATCGCATGTAGATAGGGTGGTAAAGAAGCCTTTGGTGTGCTGGCCTTTATAAATCAGAGCATTGTATAGGAGTAGGGAAGTAATGTTAAAATTGTACAAGGCATTGGTAAGACCAATTCTGGAGTATTGTGTACAATTTTGGTCGCCTAGTTATAGGAAGGATGTCAACAAAATAGAGAGAGTACAGAGGAGATTTATTAGAATGTTGCCAGGGTTCCAGCAACTATGTTACAGAGAAAGGTTGAACAAGTTAGGTCTTTATTCTCTGGAGCGCAGAAGGTTAAGGGGGGACTTGATTGAGGTCTTTAAAATGATGAAAGGGATAGACAGAGTTGACGTGGATAAGCTTTTCCCATTGAGGGTAGGAAGATTCAAACAAGAGGGCATGACATGAGAATTAAGGGACAGAAGTTTAGGGGTAACGTGAGGGGGAACTTCTTTACTCAGAGGGTGGTGGCTGTGTGGAATGAGCTTCCAGCAGAGGTGGTGGAGGCAGGATCGATTTTAACATTTAAAAGTAAAGTGGATAGGTATATGGACGTGAAGGGAATGGAGGGGTATGGTCTGAGTGCAGGTAGATGGGACTAGGGGAAAACAAATGGTCGGCACGGACTGGAAGGGCCGAGAGGGCCTGTCTCCGTGCTGTAATTGTTATATGGTTATATGGTTATATGGAGAACCACCATGGCCCAGTTCGACAATCCGAGTCCTTGGAATTGTCTGGTCAGAACCTGCAGACCAACAATTAATACGGTCATGTAAAGGGTGACTTTCTCCTGTAACCGGATGCACCAAGAATTACTGCAGCTGGGAATCATCATGAATGACTGAACCATCATTGAAAACACTAAGGGGAACCATGGTTGCGTTGGGCAATCTGGGACCACCAAAACACCTGTGGCGGAGTCTCGCTCTATTGTGGTGAGACAGTTCAGGATGAAAAATTGGAGGAATTGCATAAGATTTTAGTGCCCCCAATATAACGAGACTGCATCCACTGCAACTTCACCTGGATGTGGCTCCCATTAAACATATTTAGGCAACTGGTGATGTAATCTGGATGGAACAGATCAATGGCTGGCAACCCAAATCGGGTGACAATTATGTGACAAAGTTTAGAATTGAACATCCACTCTATATTGGCATGAAATGTACTCGACCTATGGTCGGCCACCACATTAGCTATAGGTGGTGAATAAATGGCTGAAACACAGATATGCCTTGACATACCCCAATGGCACATGACGGTACCCAGTTAACACATGATAATGATCGTGCTCCTCCCATATGATTAATATATTGCACTGCTGTGGTGTTATCAATCTGGAGTTGAATGTGTAAATCCTTCATTGAGGAGCAATATGCCTTTACCCAGAAAATGCCCCCAAGAATGCGAAAGAATTTATCCCGTGTGTGTGGCGAATCAACCCTTCGTGTTCATGCCAGCTACCCCCACAGCTAGACTCGGTGTCCGTAGCCCCCATCCGAGAGCGCTGACATCAGTCTGGAAGATTAGTGAAGGGTCTAGTACCCAAAATGTTATTGGTAGCTAGATGAACATTAACAATGCACCACTGGATTCTGCGAGAGCTGTGGTTGGTAACCGGTTAACCCAATGAAAATGGCCTGCATTCGATTTCAGTGCTAGTTCACGTGCTCTCTGCAAATGTTGATAATGCAAAGACCCGAATGTACTGCAGGAACCTGCTCCCCATTTACCAATGTCCTTAGCGTCTTCTCGGATGGAGGGATAAAGTTTTGTGGGAGGCAAGTACAGACATCAGCATCATCGACAACCTTGGCTGTTGGTAATGTTACTGTTATAGCAACGGAATTAATAAGAAACCCCAAATACTCAATATTTTGGGTTGGCTGTAACTTGAACTTAGTTGGATGGAGCAACCCCTAATGACTCAAGCACCGATTCTTCAGCTGACTCGTTAGTGTTGCTGATAATTAAGATATCAGCTAAATAACCCATTACAATGTGATGATGGGCTGAATAGCCCCAGCACAGGTTTTAACAATTTAATAAATAGCCTGGGTGCTGAACTTAATCCAGGAGTCAATGCTTTGTATTGCCACAGCTGTGCCATCCAATTAAATTTCAAGTACCTGCGATAATGAGCATGAATTGGCAGTGAATAATACACATGTTGCAAACAAATAGTTGCCACATAACAGCCCTGTGATAGCAGGTGTTAAGCAGTATTGAATTTAAGTGATTGAGGACGAAAATTACTCTACAACATCCATCTTTTTGAGATCTGGGGAAATATTAGACACACTTGTGGAGGATGATTAATGGCTTTATCAATTACCATTATCTATATGTTCAGGCTCTGGAGCAGAAAACACCCACATTTTATTAGTCTTGTGCTGTTGAGGTGGATCTATCCCTGAGATAAATTCAATGGGAGACTTGAGACAGTATTTAGTATAAACATATCATACATTATACAGCATCATTCATTAGAAAACATGTGTAATCAACCAGCAATAGGAGATTGGCCACCAGAACTTTATCGTTAAGAAAAGGCCCTGTACCTCTACAGTTGACCTGTAAAGCTGTTGTCTGCTCATATTGGGATTGTAGCCGGTCTGTCTCGGTGGGTACCCTCGTTGCCCCACTGGCCTGCCCCTGCTTAACTCAGCCCCTGGATCTGACTTTCAGTATTAACCCAGGGTTGCGAATAGGTGGCCTCAAAATGCTTGACTACATGAAGCCAATTGCTTTGGCCTCATCATGAATTTCACGAATGTTCATGACCAGGTCCGTTCCAAACAATATTTCAGGCGTTTGCACAACAGTTTCCCTACATAGAGTAGCAAATTTTTGGTTTAGTGTTGGCGATATTCCCTGATGCAATTTCCGGAAAGATGCATTGCATAAAATACCCAACATATCTGTTGTGAGTTTGAGGAATGATTGTCCCTTGGAAAGTTTGTAAGAACACTTACCTTAGAAGTTCCTACTTACCCGCTGGTGGAGCTGTGCCCTCCAGCCCGTTCAGTGCGACATGCGCGGACGTAATCATCCCTCCTGCTTAAAATGCCTTAAGATACTCAAAGATTTTCCTTCCACTGCTCTTAGTGGAAGAATGTTTAGTTTAGTTTAGTTTGGTTTAGAGATACAGTGCTGATACGGGCCCTTCAGCCCACCAAGTTCACGCTGATCAGCAATATCCATATCGTGACATTATCCTACACACACTAGGGACAATTTACAATTTTACCAAGCCAATTAATCTTCAAACCTGTACACCTTTGGAGTGTGGGAGGAAACCAGAACTCCTGGAGAAAACTCACGTTGGTCATGGGGAGAACGTGCAAACTCTGTACAGACAGACAGTCAGGATCGAACCTGAGTCTCTGGCACTGTAAGGCAGCAACTCTACTGCGCAACCACGTCACCCTGGATTGCTCCAACATTTTGTGTCTATCTTCGGTATGGACCAGTATCGTTAGTTCCTTCTCACGGAATATGTCAGTGCAAATTCTGCACTCCCATGACTCGAGATGCAGAAGTAAGAGTGCCAGTCACAGAGTAAAAGCTGCCATCTACTCTAGCAACTAAATCACTGCAAGGTTGGGCTTTGAAAGCTTGTCAGAGCCTATAAGAGGAAAGGTTGATAAGGGAGACAAGCTTTAAATTCTTAAGTAAAGATGTTAGTCATTTCAATTTTGGGTCATATACACCAGTACGGTTCCTGTTCATGGAATTCCCAAACGTAATATTTATCCCAATAACACATCTTGTATTTTAGGATGAACTTTCCATGGTTTATATAACCTTTGCTGCTCATATCCCGCTGATAGTTTGCTTACTTGAAAGAAGCATGAAGCTCGCTGGAAGGTGATACTGTCTGTGGGGCAGTGAGCTGCAATCGTGTTGGAATGTTTTAAAAAGCATGTGTGTTTAAAATGGCAGGGATCAGAATTTATAAACAGTTTGAAAGGAGATCCATATGGATATCATTACTCGGCTCAGCTGAATTCTGGATGTGTTTATGCAAAAGTCGAGGAATTATTGCATAAATAATGCGAGGAGAACTGAAAGGAGAGCACATAGTGACTCCGTACACACAGAATACCCCGTCCCAATGTGTAGTCACGTTGCAGATGCATCCTTATGCTGTTTCTGCCGTTTTCAGAAATCCTTCTAAATCAAAAAACTAGATGCCTGCAAAGTGTGGCAAGGTGGCTTGTGTCACAGTGCAACAGAGAAACAGGAATGGGTAAAACCAAAAGGTCGAATGTGCAAGAAATGGTGCGTTCCTGGAGATGACCACTTTTTGATGTCACAAATGCCTGGAGAAGCCAAGTGATTATAAAATAAGTACACACACACATACATCCAGCCTGTGGACATACACACGCACTTCTTGCATTGGAGAGAGTGCAGAAGAGATTCACCTCGCACTTTAACCGGGATGGAAGCTTTCGGCGACAAAGACAATCTGGACGTTTGCTTCACTTGGAATGCAGAAGGAGGGAAGATCTGACTAATGTGTATAAAATTATCAGTGGAAGACAATAGGGAGAAAGTCTTTCTGCTGACTGGATAGCATGCAACACAGGTTTTTCACTGTATCACAGTGCAGCTGACAATAAACTAAATTAAACTAAACTAGAAAGTAAGAAGCATCTCCCCTTCGCAGAGGTGTCTGTATTAGTGTCGTAAAAAATATCACTGCAACTCAAGAAAAATTGGAGTGAGAAACTGTGACATAGCCAAAGGTTTAAATTACTGCTAGTTTGACCCAGCAATCTTTGCATCACCAAACCCCATCTCCAGAGGAGGGAAAAGGAATGAATAGATATTCAACTTGTGTAAAATCTTATTTGGAGCACATTTCGTTCTGTGTGCAATTTTGATCCTCATGTCTAAAAAAAGAGTATATAAATATTGTAGAAGTTACCTATCAGACAGGGATCACTGAGAGATGACATTAAGATTATAAAAGTATATGATAGATTGATTGATAGATAATAACAATGATACGATGTAACCATAATAGTGCAAAGCCGAAGTCTGTCGAGCAACCAGAGAGAAACCCCACAGAAGATCATAGTTGCTGCTGTAGTGTTCTGACGTGTTCAAGAACCCGATGGTTGCTGGGAAGAAGCAGGTCTTGAACCTGTGGTGTAGGAAGGAACTGCAGATGCTGGTTTAAATCGAAGATAGACACAAAAGGCTGGAGCAGGGGTGGGGAACCTTTTCATGGTGGAAGGCCGCATTAAGTTAGCTGTAATCTAATAAGGCCTCATCAATTAGATATACTTCAAAATGTACATTATTTTGTTAAAATAGTCCTCGTGACTTACTAATGTTTTAATTGTGGCCGTCAGTCGGGAGGATTATTTTGTTGAATCTTCTTTTACTCTTTGGTATTTTAAACATGTTCATTTTAAAATTAAAATTCAAATAATAAAAGAGGAACAAAAACATATTAATAATAATACAAAGATGTGTTCTACAAAATTTGGATTCATTCAAAAGGCCGCACTTAATGACCTAGAAGGCCACATGTTCCCCAGGCAGGTTCCCCACCCCTGGGCTGGAGTAACTTAGTCAGACAGCATCTCTGGAGAAAAGCAATAGGTGGTGTTTCGGGTCAAGACCCTTCTTCAGACTCCTGTGGTGCTTGAACCTGTGGTCTCAGTTTTCGGGCTCCTGTACTTTCTTCCGGATGCTGGTCGCAAAATGGGATCATGGCCAGGGTGTGCGGGTCTTTGATAATATTGGCTGCCTTTTTGAGGTAGCACCTTCCTTCGATAGTGGGGAAGTCAGTGTCCGTGATGGACAGGGCAGTGTCTACCACTCTTTGTTCCTGGGCGTTCAAGTTCACACTGGGCGTTCCTGGGCGTTCATACTGATATAACCAGTCAGTATGCTTTTTACCTATAGAACATTTGAACTTTATGAAATTAGAATTAGGGATCAAAAGTATTGGGTGAACATAGCAGAATCCTCTTAATGAAGAAAATAACGAAAATATTGTGGCACCACCCAGTGGTTAGGCCACTTACTATGTGAACCCTCGGCAGTCGGGGGTAGGGTCAAGTGACTGGGTAATGGCGGGTCACGAGGTTTAGGGGTGTGCCCTAGTATAAGCATTGAACCCTGGGTTAACCTTCCCCCATTCGCATGTGTGTTGTTCTCTTTACTTCAGCAATAAAGATCTCTTTGATTCACCACGAGTGGCTTGCTTATTCGCCCGCCATAATGTGAACTTAGTCCCATTTTGACAGTGGTTGAAGTGAAGAGCATAGGTAGATTTAAGGAAAATTAAGAAGAATACATAAGAAAGGAACAGACAACTAAATTGACGGAATTATGAATTCAAAGTGTGAGAGGGATTTGAACCCAAGCCTTACTGGGGCTGCAGAGTTTGGCATTGACGCAAGGTGCTGTATTCAGTCACAGCATTGACCTGTTGGAATGAATGGCCTATTCCTGAGCTGTAAGTGTGTATTTTGACAATTCATGATGTTTTGTGAACTGATGCCTTGTATTAGTAAAGGAAGCAAGCATCTCCTCCAGCTGCTCACTATTTCATAACAAAACAATCTCAATGTGAATTAAATGTGTGCTAAATGTCATAATCGGGAGAATGCAAACATATCATTGGCACTAGTGCCAATTTCTACACACTGAGCTATTAACATTAATATGCCGATTTAATTTATTGTACACATTTAAGTTTAGTTTAGTTTAGAGATACAGCGCGGAAACAGACCCTTCGGCCCACCAAGTCCGCGCCGACCAGCAACTCCTGCACACTAAAGGACCTGTCCCACTGCGGGGACCTAATCCGCGAGTTTAGAAGAGTTTGCCCTTGACTCATACTCGCAGCATGGTCGACACGAGGTCCTAGGAAGTCTTTGTAACTCTCCTTCATGCTCAAGAGTAGTCCCCGTGTACTCGAGGCCTCAGTTAGGTTTTTTTAAGCAAGCTGAAAAATGCCCGTGAGTAAAAAAAGGTTGCCATAGAAAAATCTATATTTTTTTACTCGTGGATTTAGTCGAGGTAGGTCGTAATAGGTCGTAATGCTATCGTAGGTAATCAAAGGTAATTGAAAGTAGTCAAAGGTAATAGCTCGTTGAGAAAAAAAAGGTAAGTAAACCGACCGGTAATGTTAAATGCCCGCTAAACTTTATTAAAAGTTGTCTGGCTTCTTAAAAGTGTCTCCACTCCTTCTCCCCCCCTCTCTCCCCTTCTCTCCCCTTCTCTCCCCTTCTCTCCCCTTCTCTCCCCTTCTTTCCCCTTCTCTCCCACCCCCTCTATCTGCGTTCTCTAAAGGACTTACCATAACTGTGCCAGCTGTCTTTTACCTTCTGTTCATCGCGGGTGTGAATTTCAGACAACGCTCCCCCACTTTCCCTGGCCCCCGCCTTTGCAGTGTGTGTGTGTGTGTGTGTGTGTGTGTGTGTGTGTGTGTGTGTGTGTGTGTGTGTGTGTGTGTGTGTGTGTGTGTGTGTGTGTGTGTGTGTGTGTGTGTGTGTGTGTGCGTGTGCGTGTGTGTGTGTGTGTGTGCGCAGACGGTCGATCCGGCTCGCGGTTTCATCGCTGATGGTCGATCCAGCTCGAGGTTTTTCAGGCAAGCGCCCTCGAGCTTGAAGTTCGAAGACTGTCGCTGAAAAGTCGTGTTAGTGGGACAGGCCCTTAACACTCTCCTACACACACTAGGATCAATTTTTCAATTTTACCAAGCCAATTAACCTACAAACCTGCATGTCTTTATAGTGTGGGAGGAAACCATAGCACCTGGAGGAAACCCGGGGAGAAGCCCGGGGAGAAACAAGTCACGGGGAGAAAGTACAAACTCCGTACAGACAGAACCCGTAGTCAGGATCGAACCTGGGTCTATGGCGCTGCAAGGCAGCAACTCTACTGCTGTGCTACTGTGCCACCCTAGTGATATAATCCAGGGAATAAACTGACCCACCCTCACCACCATCCCATATAAACAGCTCCTTAAAGCATTTAAAGCAAGTAGAGTTAATTGCTCAGAGATGGAGACTGATTGCAAAGAGACCGAGGATCTGATTCAGTCTCGGGCCTAGTCAGTTCTCAATGATTCTATTTAATCCCACATTGAGCTTTCAACACCATGTCTACCACAATACCAAAATAACTTACTACCATCTCTGCAGCAATGACTGTCTCTGCTTCAGCAGGTAGACTACCAAGACCATATCCATGCTATTGCTTTTATCTGACATCCAGATCTTCCACACAGGGGTGGAGTGGAATAGACAGCAAAGGAAGACTGGAAACCCAACTGAAACTTTCCATAGAAACACAAGAGAATGTAAGTAAGTTTAAGTTTATTGGCCAAGTATTCAGTGGCAAGGCTCAGTGCTGGGACCCCAGCTATTTACAATATATATTAATGATCTGGATGAGGGAATTGAAGGCAATATCTCCAAGTTTGCGGATGGCACTAAGCTGGGGGGCAGTGTTAGCTGTGAGGAGGATGCTAGGAGACTGCAAGGTGACTTGGATAGGCTGGGTGAGTGGGCAAATGTTTGGCAGATGCAGTATAATGTGGATAAATGTGAGGTTATCCACTTTGGTGGCAAAAACAGGAAAGCAGACTATTATCTAAATGGTGGCGGATTAGGAAAAGGGGAGATGCAGCGAGACCTGGGTGTCATGGTACACCAGTCTTTGACAAGGATTTGAGTATAGAAGCAGGGAGGTTCAACTTCAGTTGTACAGGGTCTTGGTGAGACCATACCTGGAGTATTGCGTACAGTTTTGGTCTCCAAATCTGAGGAAGGTCATTCTTGCCATAGAGGGAATGCAGAGAAGGTTCACCAGACTGATTCCTGGGATGTCAGGACTGTCTTATGAAGAAAGACTGGATAGACTCGGTTAATACTCTCTAGAATTTAGGAGATTGAGAGGGGATCTTATAGAAACTTACAAAATTCTTAAGGGGTTGGACAGGCTAGATGCAGGAAGATTGTTCCCGATGTTGGGGAAGTCCAGGACAAGGAGTCACAGCTTAAGGATAAGGGGGAAATCCCTTAAGACCGAGATGAGAAAGACTTTTTTCACACAGAGAGTGGTGAGTCTCTGGAACTCTCTGCCACTGAGGGTAGTTGAGGCCAGTTCATTGGCTATATTTAAGAGGGAGTTAGATGTGGCCCTTGTGGCTTAGGGGATCAGAGGGTATGGAGAGAAGGCAGGTACGGGATACTGAGTTGGATGATCAGCCATGATCATATTGAATGACGGTGCAGGCTCGAGGGGCCAAATGGCCTACTCCTGCACCTAATTTCTATGTTTCTATGTTTCTATGTATTCACATACAAGGAATTTGACTTGGTGCTCCGCCCACAAGTAACAACATGACATACAGTGACAGCTACAAATTACTCCGGAAACACTAAACATTAATAATAATAAAACATTAATGATAAAACACCATTGATTAAGCATGTGAACCAACAAAATACCAGATAGGGAGGCTACAGATTTTTGGCTGTTGAATAGAGCAACTACTTGTGGATAAAAATTGTTTTTATGTCTGGCTGTGGCAGCTTTCACAGTCCGGAGTCGCCTTCCAGAGGGAAGTGATTCAAAGAGTTTGTGGCCAGGGTGAGAGGGGTCAGAGATGATCTTGCCCGCTCGCTTCCTGGCCCTTGCAGTGTCCAGTTCATCAATGGAGGGAAGGTTGCAGCCAACAACCTTCTCTGCTGATCGGACGATTCGCTGCAGCCTCCAGGTGTCGTGCTTGGTGGCTGAGCCAAACCAGACCATGATGGAGAAGGTGAGAACAGACTCTACGATGGCCGTGTAGAATCGGACCATCATTGCCTGTGGCAGATTGTGCTTCCTCAGCTGCCATAGGAAGTACATCCTCTGTTGTGCTTTTTTGACTGTAGAGTCGATGGTCTCCCCCTACTTAAGGTCCTTGGAGATGTAGATGCTGAAATCTTGAACAAAAAGCAAAACTGCAGGAGGAACTCAGGAGATCAACTGCCTGACCCACTGAGTTCCACCAACAGTTTGATTTTGCTTGACATTTTTCGCATTCATTGGAGAACAGAGGAGGGATTTGAAACGGTATCTTGGTACTGAGTATAGACACAAAGCGTTGGAGTAATTCAGCAGGTCAGGCAGCATCTCTGGAAAAGAAGCACGGGTGACGTTTCGGATCGGAATCCTTCTTCCGTTCTGGCCTGAAACGTTAGCTATCCATTTTCTCCAGAGATGCTGCCTGACCCGCTGAGTTAAGGGCCTGTCCCAGCAGCATGCAACTCCATGCGATGAGCGCGACCTAACGTGGTCGCTTGAGCCGTCCGGCGTCGCGGGGCCGGTCCCACTTCGATCGCCGGAGCCGTGCGGAATTGTGCGGAGTTCGTCCCGACATCGCGCGGGGCTCCGAACACTGACCATGCTCAAAAATTCCGCGCGGCAACGGCTTGTCGGCTCACAGTCGCCTCGACACATTACAGACAACCTCGACGTCGTGCCTCCGTGACCCTCTCTGTAGGTGCCTCCGTGACCCTCTCTGTGTGTGCCTCTGTGCCCCTCTCTGTGTGTCCCTCTCTTACCTTTAAGACTTCGCTCCAAGTTCGCCTCACTGCGCCGCGTTGCGCCACTCACCCCACCTCTGCGCGGCCCCCGCTGCCGGTTTGGTCGCGCTCTTCGCATGCAGGCGCATGCTGTTGGGAACGGCCCTGTACAGGGATCACCTGACCTCCGCGCGGCCCCCGCTGCCGGTTTGATCGCGCTTACCGCATGGAGTCGGGTGCTGGTAGGACAGGCCCTTTACTCCAGCACTTTGTGTCTATCTTCGGTAAAAAGCAGCATCTGCAGTTCATTTACACACATCTTGGTACTGAGTGCTGCATTTTGTCACGGGATCACCAAGAGAACCTTCCTGAGACACTTGGCCAAGCATCCCCAGACTGCCCCTTCCTTATAATAACGGTACACTTGCTTTCTAACATAACTAATAGAATATATCAGCTTGATTGCAGACATGTAATTAATTTTGGGACCGGCATATTGGCAAATGTTTCTTTTTCCACAGACATTCCTTGACCTGCTGAATATTTCCAATGTTTTATGTTTTTATTTCAGATTTTCATCATCTGGACGGCACGGTGGCGCAATGGTTGTGATGCTGCCTTACAGCGCCAGAGACCCGGGTTCGATCCCAACTACAGGTGCTGTCTGCACGGAGTTTGTTTGTTCTCCCTGTGACTGTGTACACACTACAACGATGTACAGGTTTGTTGGTTAATTGGCTTCTGTAAATTGCAAATGGTCCCCAGTGTGTAGGATGATGCTAGTGCATGGGGTGTTTGCTGGGTGACGTTGACTCGGTGGGCTGAAGGGCCTGTTTCCATGCTGTATCTCTAAAGTTTAAAGTCTTTAGACGGTCTGGCAGCCTGAAGAAGGGTCTCAATCTGAAACATCACCTCTCCATGTTCTGCAGAGATGCTGCCTAACCTGCTGAGTTACTCCAAGCACTTTGTGTCCTTTTGTGTATTAACCACCATGTGTGGTGCCTTGGTTTTTATTATGGGCAAAGACTGATAATTTTAACAAAGGGAACAGTGATATTTTGTTACATGTAGGAATTTAAATCTGATGATAAAATCTATATCAAGAATTAAAATTGTTTCCTGCTGGCCATACAGTTATTCCATCTGATTACAAGTAACAGGCCCCTTATTGAAACCTCTCAGACCAGCACCAAATCAAAATTAGCTTATTTGACCTTTATAGCTGAGCATTATTTAACACTTACAAGCCAGGCTGCAGGAAATAGACACAGATGTAAGGTGCTGTGGGACCTTTCAGCAGCACAATCCTACATATTACCCTAATGTACAGTAACATTTGGGCGACATGGTGACGTAGTGGTGAAGCTGCTGCCTTACAGCGCCAGAGACTCGGGTTTGATTCTACATGGAGTTTGTACGTTCCTCCTGTGACCTGCGTGGGTTTTCTCTGAGATCTTCGGTTTCCTCCCACACTCGAAAGACGTACAGGTTTGTAGGTTAATTGGCTTGGTATAAATGTAAATTGTCCCTAGTGTGTGTAGGATAGTGTTAGTGTGTGAGGATCGTTAGTCGGTGCAGACTCGGTGGGCCAAAGGGCCGGTTTCCGCGCCGTATCTCTAAATTAAACTAAACGTAAACTAAACATGTATGAAATTATTCACCCCAAAATAAACCAACACTACATCCCAATGAATATAAGATTTTGTTCACAAATTCTTTTGAGCAGTACTGATTTTTTTCAGTATTACAGTAGTTGGAAGAAATTGATATTTTTCCAGAGTAGAACATAATTTTATTTGTTGAATCACGCAACACAAATTAGTCCCAAACTATCCCATTGGAACTCACATCTTATTTTAGTTTAAGATCTAGGCACCACTGCCAAGGTCAGTGTTTATTGCTTATATGCAATTAGCCTTAAGAAGAGCTGTCTTCTTGAAGAGCTGTAGTCCTCCCATTGATGGTACTCCCACAGATATATCAGTTGAGAAAGAAATTCATGATTTAGACCCAACATTGATAAAGAAACAGCAATATATTTCCAATTCCATGTGAGTTGGAGGGGCCTCTGTAGTTGGAGTGTTTCCATGTGCCTGGAGTCCTTGGCCTACTTGGTGGTAAACGTCATGAGTTTGCCACCTGCTGCTGGAGTAGCCAGGGCAAGGAACTGCAATGCATAGTGTAGATGGTACACATGCAGTCATTGAGCACGAGTGATGGAGGGAATGAATACTTACTGTGGTGGTTGCAGAAACAATCAAGTGGGGTGAACCGTCCTGGGCAGAGTTAGACTGGTTGAGAGTTGACGGAGAGTATTCATTGACATTCCGGACTTGGGACGTAAATGTGGAAAATGCTGTCACGGACAGTCAGCTGCCACAGGCAGATCGACGAGGACAAGGTCAAATAAGTTCTTCCCTCATAGGGGTTATCTGTTTGCCCCAAACCTAATCATTTACGACTTGATCACATTGGCCAACAGTCACCTTGGTCAACGGCCAACAAGCAACTCTTTGTAATAGAAAATGAAGTCCCCACTTAGAATATTTTCTGTGTCCTTGCTACTTTCCGTACTTCTTCCTGGTGTTGGTCAACTTGCAGAAGCATTGGTTCATTGACCGAGGGAGGTCGGTAGATGATAATTAGGAGGAAATTTCATGCTGTCTGGAGTCAATGTTGAGATCTGCTGCCTTCCACCTGTATACTGCTCCCTCAGGGAAATCTGTCCCATGACTGCCATTATGCTTGAGTAGGCACAATTTAGATTGCCATCCTTAGATGTTTGTGAGGAAGACTCTGTGGATGTAACTGTGTTAGGACCATCATCACTGTTTATAAACTTGGTGATAAGTATTCTGTGTTTCAGTATAATGTTTATGGCACCACTGGGTGGCTTGCGAGGTCCATACAGTCACCCACATTGGTGGGTATGAACTCAAATGCAGCCTAGATTGATGAGGATTGCAAGTTTCCTTGAACAAAAAACAAAGTACTGGAGGAATCTGGGAGATCAGGCAGCAACTGTGTAGGGAAGTGGACAAACAGAAGTCTGAAGAAACGTTGTCTGTCCATTTTCCTCCACCGATGCTGCCTGACCACTGAATTCCTCCAGCAAAGTGTCTTATGGCTCCATCTAGCAAATTTCCTTCTTTGATTAGAGAACCAGGTGGGATTTTATGACCATCTGGTGCCTTGTGGTCCTCTTAAATCATTTGTTGACTCATTTGTTTTTATTTAGTGAATTTAAATTTCAAACTACTATGGTAGGACGAACTCAGGTGTCTAGAATGTTAGCTTAGGCCTCCCAGCAATCTATCCTTTGCGTACCTTTGTGCAATGCTTGTCTGAAATGAGACAAGGAGGAATTAGGCAGGTGTGTGTTTGATTCCTTCTCTCCAGAGATGCTGCCAGACCCACCGAGTTACTCCAGCATTACAGTATGTGTCTATCTTTGGTTTGAAGCCAGCATCTGCAGTTCCTTCCTACACACAGGTCTGTGTTGATTGTGGCCGCTGGTTCCAAATGGATCAATTGTACTTTACGTACAGATTCAGAATACCACATGAAGTCTAGAGACGAGGGCCGGTTCCTGCTGGGATTTCCCAGCTCTGCATTGTACATCAATGCTCACATCCTACACCACCAGGTCAACCTATTTATTTTAAAGATGTAGTGCACAGATTTAGAGGTCAAGGGGGAGTAAATGCACTTTAAACATTTATTTAGCTATTTTTTAAATGACTTCTTTAACATTATGCTGGGTTTTCATTCACTTTATTTTAGGTAACTAACGCACTCATGAACAATGTCTCTCTTCCTGGAATGCAAACTAACCTGATCATTCTGTCCTGGTGCTGGCACTATCTGAGTTGGTTGGGGCACAATGATCTAATTTGCTCTTTCTCTTGTGAGGCCACTTTCTGCCCCTTCTCTTCCTTGCGATTTCTTAATTGAAGGGTAATGGTTGAGGATCACTTGTGGAGTCTCTCTGGAGACCCTGCACAAGGGAGCACAGTGGTGCAGCTGGTCGAGTTGCCACTTCACAGTGCCTGAGACGCGGGTTCGATCCTGATCTCAGGTGCTGGCTATGTTTAGTTTAATTTAGAGATACAGCGTGGGAACAGGCGCTTCGCCCACCTAGTCCGCACCGACCAGCGATCCCGCACATTAGTACTATCCTACACACACTAGGGACAAGTTACATTTATACCAAGCCAATTTACCTAAATACCTGTATGTCTTTGAACTTTGCACGTTCTCCCTGTGACTGCGTGAGTTTGTTCCAGTTTCCTCCCATGTCCCAAAGATGTGCGGGTTTGTAGGTTAATTGGCCTCTGTAATTTGCCCCTAGTGTGTCGGGAATGGATGGTAAAATGCGATAACAAAGAGCTGGGTTGAACGGCACAGACCTGGTGGGCCTAGCGACCTGTCTCCGTGTTGTATATCTGAACACTAAACTAAACTAAACAGTAGAGGCAAAGAGCTTAGCGGTGCATGGGTCTTTTTGTAAGAGTACCCAACATACAAGCTGCTGCTTTTTGATAGTAAAAGAATGTGGAGGATGGAGGAAGAAGGGCCATAAGACAGTTGCACATCAGAAGTCGTGCCAGCACTGTTACCCTAATTCTCTTCAGAAGGAAGGTTATCTCCTCTAATTGGATAGGCTCAGGAAGTATGTAATCATTGTGGATCCTTGTACCTTGCACTTTGACCTGAGTTTGATAGCAAACATTATTAAACTCAGGAAACTGGGTCTCTGCTCATCCTTGTACAACTGGATCCTTGACTTCCTCATTGACAGTGCAAATTTGGCAAATTGGTATAAAAGCGTGAACACGCACACCTCCAGATTCTTCCCAGCTGTTATCAGGCAATTGAATCATCCTATCACAACCAGAGTGCAGTGCTGAACTACCATCTACCTCATCGGTGACCCTCAGACTATCCTTGATTGGAATTTACCTTGCACTAAACGTCATTCCCTTATCATGTATCTAGGGCATTTTATTACAAAACAAATGACAGATGATGAGGATATTTATAGGCAACGACGCATGCTGTATGTACAGGCGAATATTCTCTTGCGTAAGTTTGGTGCGTGTGCAGATGAGGTGAAGATGTTGCTATTTAGAGCATACTGCACACCACTCTATACTGCGCACCCGTGGTTGAACTATGGAAAGACAAGTTTGCAGAGACTAAAGGTGTCATACAATGATGCCATGAGAACACTGCTAAGGAAACCTAGATGGTGTAATGCTACTAACATGTTTGCGGCTGCAGGAGTCAGTACTTTAGAAGCTATCCTAAGAAATCATATGTTTAAATTCATTTGCAGGATAAATGACTAAAAATGTAATTATTGTGGCTTTGTCAAACATAAGGTTCAGCACTACACGCTACGAATCCCAGTTGTGGAGACACTGGTATCGTTGTCTCGTTGTGGGACATTGATCATTTTTTAAATCTGGATTTTAATTCATATATTGTGTTTTTTTAATATATAATTTATGATGCTTTTAAGTATATTTTTTATATATTAAGATTTTATATGTACTTTATGATATTTTTTAATATGCAATGCATTTTTATGTAATGTTCTCCCTTGTCTGGACCTTGAGTCCGAAATAAAGTTTAAATATAAATATAAATAAATATACACAGTAAATGGCTCGATTGTAATCATGTATTGTCTTTCTGCTGACTGGATAGCACGCAACAAAAGCTTTTCACTGTACCTCGGTACACGTGACAATAAACTGAACTGAAAGTGAAATTAATTAAATACAACACATCTTCCTTGATAACCATTGGTACAGGGGCACCTCAGCTCTGTGTGTCCAGCAACGGCTCTCCTCACTCTACACCCACGACTGTGTAGCCGGACACAGTTCCAACGCTGGCTTTGCTAACGATTCTCTGTTGTTAAACAAATAAAGGGTACTGATGCGTCAGCATATGGGGGGGGGGAGATTGAAGATCTGGTTGAATGGTGTGAGAACAGCAGCCTTGCTCTCAATGTCAGCAAAACCAAGGAGCGGATTGTTAACTTAAGAAGGGGAAAGCTGGGGATCCACAAACCTGTCTTCATGAGGTCATAAGGACATGTGATAGGAGCAGAATTAGGCCATTCGCCCCATCAAGTCGACTCCGTCATTCAATCATGGCTGATCTATCTCTCTCTCCTAACCCCATTCTCCTGCCTTCACCCCATAACCCCTAACACCTGTACTGATCATCGACGAGTTGGTGGTGGGGGAGATAGTCAACAGCGTTATGTTCCTGGGTGTGCATATTACTGACGGCATATCCTGGGCCCAGAACATGTATGCAATCATAAAGAAAATGTTGTGTACTGATGTTGAAGAGGCATCTTGAGGCGCAGCTGGAAGTACTAAAGTTTCACCTTCACGGATCCTATGGTCAGTATTTCTCCCAACATTGAACCATGTTCTGGATCAGTGCATGCAAATATTTCTGACCTCACCTCTTGTCAGCCTCTTCTGATAATCCCCTCGAACTCTACCTACTTACTTACTTACTGCCTGTTATGCCTCCTGGCTCGTAGGGCAGCAACGAAGGCCCTCCACTCCTGTTGATTCCTTCAGTTGCTGTTTCCGTAACATATTTGTTTTACAAGACAGGGTTGTTAGCCCTGTGCTCAACCTCCAACCTGGAGGACCAGTGGATCGCTCTTCATCTTGCCTCTACCCTTCGACCTGTCCAGCACGGGAGACCCTAACAGGAGACGAATCTCCCGCTGGCATAGCTCTAGGGGTCACTGAGACACACAAGCTCCTCGACCACGACAAGTTTGCAATCCGACGTGGAGCTCTTGAACTCTCTCCAAAACATAAACCTCATCCAGCTACAATTCCAAATCAGGAAAACCCCATTCTCTTTCCTACCTCTCCAACCTGCCATATTTGTTATATCACCACAGTAGAGCAGTGATGTAGCTTTGTGAACTGAGGCCTTTTAAGGCTTAGGCTCTGTCAGGTCATAAGGTCATGTAATAGGAGCAGAATTAGGCCATTCAGCCCATCAAGTCTACTCTGCCACTCAATCACGGCTGATCTATCTCTCCCCAGAGCTGCCAACATTGGGTGAGAGGTGAGAGTGAGAAATTGCGAGAGAGTGCAGCGACCGAGGGGGGGAGGGTGTGGGAAGAGGGCGTCCCTCCTCCCATGGTAGGAAGCTTTTGCATTTTTCTGTTTGAAATTGTGGAATCTGGTGCATACTTTTAACTTACACTTAATGCAACATTTATGCTTCAAATTGGATTAGGTATGAATAAGGTTAGGCAAAATTACATTCCTAATTACATTCCACAGTAGAGCCAGGCTCTGATCAACATATGCAGCACATGAATGACCTTAGTATATTCATGTATGGAAATCAGATTATAATTCATGCTGATATGCATATATAGAGAAACAAAAACATAGAAACAAGGCAAGAGGAGTTAGACTTCCATCACTGACCTGCACAAATAAATCAATTAACCTTACCCTTTGACTATAGAAACAAGATGAAAATAATGCCACATATTCAACCGTATGTGGTTCAATGAAATTAAGATCTATATGTAAAACATATATCTGAAAACAGGTCCCTTCGGCCCACCAAGTCGACACCGACCGCAAGCTATCATCCACCAGCTGTGTCCTACACACCAGGAACAATTTACAGAGGCCAAATAACCTACAAACCTGCACTTCTTTCAGATGTGGGAGAAACTGGAATTTCCACAGAAAACCATGTGGTCATATGGAGAATGTACAAATACTGTCACCCTTACACACACACAACCTAACACACACCCTTACACACACAAGGTGTCTCATCTATCGCACCGTCTGAATGTGAATGCGGATGAGGCAGCATCTATAGAGCGGTCGACAAAAATGCTGGGGAAATGCTTACGTCTGAAGAAGGGTCAAAGTCAGACATAGATGCTGCCTCACCCGCTAAGTTTCTCCAGCATTTTTGTCTACATTGCCATTTTCTTTACGGGGAACCCGGCGACAAAAAGCTATTCTCATTGGTGAGTGTGGAGGAGTGTGACTTTATTTATTTATTCATATATTTTTTAAAATATTTTTTTGAGCGTGAGAACTTCTGTCATCAGCGTGAGAGCGTGAGAATTTCCTCAAATGCGTTAGTCTCACGCTCAATGCGTGAGAGTTGGCAGCCCTGCTCTCCATCCTAAGCTCCATTCTCCTGCCTTCTCCCCATAACCACTGACACCCATACTAATCAGTCAGGTTACATTACATGACCAAATAATACCTAGCAAACATTTGTAAACATTCACATCTGCTGTTACACTCAGATCACACTCTATAACCATTCTCCAATGTACATTAGTGAATGTGATTAGAGCAGCGCTGTATTATTGCTCTGATTATGGAGTCGATGGATTTCTGGGCATTTGTCTTTGTACAGAGTAATTGAATAAAGGATCTACTCCTGAAATGTTGTCTTTTTAGGCACAGTTAATCCCGATACATCGGGAATGTGCTGTTTCAATCAAAGATCTTTGCATTGCTCCCAGCATGTGCAATCTTTATCTCAGTGCATTGAGCATGGCTGCAGTTCCATCTAGTTTTACTGCGCTACTTTGTGTCTGCATTCAACCTTTTTTTAAGCACTGTGGTGGGGGATGGAGTGCTTTACCAAGTGTAAATTTGTGAAGTTCACATCTGATTTAGTTTCATCCTTTCCCCCTTGGCTCGTATTAACCGTGTGGATTCAGATGAACCTCTCCCAAAACAGCTCATAAAATTGTGTTTGCTCTGGAGAGACATTAATCTTCATTGAGCTGACAACTTTTGTGCTACACTGCGCTTGATGTGCGTGCAGTCATCTATTTTCTTTCTTGCTGCTGGTGATAACATTTTCTTGGGATTTTAAGGAAAAATACAGGCCATCTGTAATGACTTTCCTTCAGCTCACAACGTTGATAGACAATGACTGCAGATAACATCTGCACTTCAGGCAACACAAACACCAGGACTCAGATTATCTCATATCGCTCGTCTCTCTTTCTTATTTGATCATCTTCAATTATCTCTTAACCTCGTGGCTTGCCAGCTTTAGATAGATATATTCCTGATGGTTTTATCCTCTATTCCCACTCCAGCCCAGGCGACTCTTTGTGCGCTGGTTGCAGAAGTAGATCTGCAATCACACATTACAATGGCTCGACTCTTTTAAATCTTTATTCCACCTACAACATTTCTTACTTTAACTATGATCACTAAACGTGTATCTTATCGTGTATCTGTACACATTAAATGGACCGACGGTAATCATGGATTGTCTTTCCACCCACTGGTTAGCATGCAACAAAAGCCATCACCGTGCCTCAGTCCACGTGACAATAAACTAACCTAAACTAAACTGAACTATACCTCACTACATTTCCTCCCCGCAGTGATGGGTCACCATCATATCCCCTCCCCACATTGCACAGTGGAATACCCGGCTTTACACCTTGTAACTATCGCCAGTTTTAATTGTTCTATTTGCACTTTCCCAGTGTTATATTTGGAAAAAAAATGAATAGCGATCAAATACACAACAAACGTAGGGCAGCACTGTGGTGCAGCGGTAGAGCTGCTGCCCGAAGGCCCTGTCCCACTTTCAAGACCTAATTCACGACCTCTACCGAGTTTGCCCTTGATTCATACTCACTGCATGGCCGTCACAAGGTAATCGGAGGTCGTAGGAGGTCGTAGCAGGCCGTGATGCTAGTCGTAGGTACTCGTGGCATCAAGTAGGTCGTGGCGTTTTTTCAAGCCTGATGAAAAATGTCCACGAGTAAAAAAGGTCGTGAATTAGGTCGTGAAAGTGGGACAGGCCCTTTACCGCTCCAGGGACATCAGTTCAATCCTTGCTACGGGTGCTGTCTGTACAGAGTTTGTAAGGTTCTCCCTGTGACTGCGTGGGTTCTATCCGGGAGCTCTGCTTTCCTCACACATTCCAAAAATGTACAGGTCTGCATGCTAATTGACTGCTGTAGATTGGAGATTGTAGGATAGTGCTAGTATATGGGGAGATCGCTGATCGGCATGGACTTGGTGGGCAGAAGGGCTTGTTTCCACACTGTATCTCTAAAGTCTAAAGTCCAAATCACCAAAGAAATCTATTTAATTGCTACACTTAAAAAAAGGAGGGTTGTTTTAATTGTAATATTTGCAATGTTTATTGTGAACTGTTCCAGTTAGTTTGATTGAATTGGGCAATTGTTCTAATGTCCTATTGCACATATGTGATAGTGTATTCTGTATCTGTAGCTGTACCTATAATCTGTAATACGCGAAATGTGCCATTGGGTATTGATTGTGAGCACAGAGGAGGAGGTGAAGAGGATCCAAGGGCATCTCAACAAGCTGAGAAAGTGGATGAGAGTCATAGAGTCATAGGGCATGGAAACATAGAGTTATGATGTTACATAGCAAAGTTACATGTTGACGGGACTGGAGGGTTTGAGTTATAAGGAGAGATTGGAGAGGCTGGGAAATTTGCCCTGGAATTATGGAGGTTGAACCATGACTTTATAGAGATTTATAAAATCAAGAAGGACAGAGATATGGTGGATGATCATAGTCTTTTTTCCCCAGGGCAGGGTAGTCTAAACGTAGAGGGCGTAGGTTTATACAGAAGATAGACACAAAAAGCTGGAGTAACTCAGTGGGACAGACAGCATCTCTGGAGAGAAGGAATGGGTGACGTTTCGGGTCAAGACCCTTCTTTAGACTACTTAGGGATAAGGTAAATGAGAGATATAGATAATGATGTAAAGAGATTAAGAGCAATGAATGAAAGATATGCAAAAAAATAACATGATAAAGGGAACAGGCCATTGTTAGCTGTTTGTTAGGTGAAAACGAGAAGCTAGTGCGACTTGGATGGGGGAGGGATAGAGAGGGAATGCTGGGGTTACTTAAAGTTAGAGAAATCGATATTCATACCACTAGGCTGGAAGCTGCCCAAGCGAAATATGAGATGCTGTTTCTCCAATTTGCGTTTGGCCTCACTCTGACAATGGAGGACACCGAGGACAGAAAGGTCAGTGTGGGAATGGGAAAGGAAATTAAAGTATTTAGCAACCGGGAGATCAGGTAGATCCAGGCAGACTGAGCGAAGGTGTTCAACGAAATGATCGCTCAGTTTACGTTTGGTCTCGATGATGTATAAGACTCCACATCTTGAATAATGGATCCAGAAGATGAGGTTGGAGGAGGTGCAAGTGAACCTCTGCCTAACCTGAAGGGACTGTTGGGGTCCCTGGACAGAGTGGAGGAGGAGGAATTGCGACAGGTGTTGCATCTTCTGTGGTTGCAGGGGAAGGTACCTGGGGAGGGGGTGGTTTGGGTGGGAAGGGATGAGTTAACCAGGGAGTTTATAGTGAGAGGGGAAAGATTTAAAGGGGCAGGGTTGTCACACAGGGGGTGGGAGGTAAATGGATCAGATGGCCCTTACCAAGCAGCCAGGGAAGTGACAGAGGTGGGTAAATTACCACATTTGGAGGATATGCGTCAGATGCATAGAGAGGACTGGTTTAGATATCCAAATGCGGCCAAACAGGACTAGCTCAAGAAGGCACCTTGGTCTGCATGGATGAGGTGGCATGGCAGCCCTGCTTCTTTGATATGTAACTTCATGACTCTAAGAATCTCTATATCTTTTCCCCATTCTCTTAGGCAAGAGGGCACAGATTTGAGGTGAGAGGTAAGAGGTTTAGTGGGAGACGGAGGGTAAAATCTTTCACACAGAGGGTATTGGAGCTTGGTATGGGCCATCTGATCATTTGCTGTAGGCAGATACTTTCATGACACTTACGAAACATCCAGATAAGCATTTGATGCCTCAGGGAGGCATCAAAAAATAATACAGATTTAATATGGATAACTGGGATTAACATAGAACGGTGCAGAGAGCATGTACATTGTGGGCCAAAAGGCTTGTTTCCGTGCTGTATGACTCCATGACTAATTGACCCCAGAACAGAGAGGCAGAACATTATCCTATTCCTGGTATTTCTTCCAACATTGAACCATGTTATGAATCTGTACATGTAAATATTCCTGACCTCACCTCTTGTCAGTCATGATGGAACCTGTGTTTCTTGTGGAAATGCTAGTTAACTGCCTTGAAATCATATATGGAGCTATTGAGAGGCATTTTGACACCATGATGTAGTGTATCATACAAGTAAATTGACACCTCTTTGTTAAATGACCCACCTCCCCTGCGATACGAAATCAAGGCACGAGCATTACTTCCTAATCTAACCCATTCCTTTACAAGACTTCAAATTTACGAAACCTATCTTCAACTGCATTCTAAAGGGCCAGTCCCACTTGGGCGACCTTTACCGCGAGTTTTGGCAAGTTTGCCCTCGACCCATACTCGCAGCATGGTTGCCACGAGGGCGTAGGAGGTCTTCATAACTCTCCTTCATGCCCGAGAGTGGTCTCCGCGTACTCGAGGCCTCAGCTAGGCCGCGGCGCTTTTTTCAAAATGTAAAAAAATGCCCTGAGTAAAAAAAGGTCGCCATGGAAAAAATCAATACTTTTTTTACTCGTAGGATTAGTCGTAGTAGGTTTAGGCATGTTAGTCAAAGATAGTGGAAGGTAGTCAAAGCTAGTCGTAGGTGATCTTCATCATAGTCGAAGGGAGGTCGAAGGAGGTCGTCTTCACTCTCCACTATTCAGTGTCCAATTTTCCCGAAGGTAGTCGTAACTGGTCGTAGCTAGTCGAAACTGATCTTCCACATAGTCGAAGGAGGTCTTCAACATGACATTTTTTCAAACTCTCCTAAACTCTTCTGAACTCGCCAATTAGGTCATCCATGTGGGACAGCCCCTTTAAAGAGAACAGGTCTGATGTAAGAAGATAGACACAAATAGCTGGAGTATCTCAGCAGCACAGACTGGAGAGAAGGAATGGGTGATGTTTCGGTTTGAGACCCTTCTTCAGAATCCACCCAGGCATAGATTTACATGAGATTTAGCACAGTTCCAACTAAGCAGGTATTATCCATCGACTGTCTTGTCCTTTAAGTTTGGGTTTGTGGTAGATTACTAAATAATGACACTGTAGGTGTTTCTCTTCATCCACACTAGTAAGATGCTCAGTAATTCCTCTGGGAGCACTGGTCGACAGAGTTCCATTCCATTCTCCAGAACTGCTCCTCCTTTCCTTTGGGAAGAGCCAACCAAATGCCATGAATTTCAAATTTCTGTCTTCAAAATAGTTGTTTATCCTTTTGCTGAAGTATAGTAGTGTAAACAAAGTTTCCTTCCAAAATATGGAGCGAATAACATGCAATGTTTGAGTGCATTTGGACATAATTATCCTGTAACCCTGGAACATCTGTCCGGCTAGAATGGTTGGGATCTGACTGTGAGTCACGGAATGAATGATCTCTGTTTTGTTCCAGCAGAAGACTTTTAGTTCTCACACTTTGGGCACAGATGCAGCAGCTGGATCAGTGTTTGAGCGTGCGTGATTCCCGCACTTTGTAGCCATGTGTCGCGGTTGAAGGAATTCTTTCCTCTGGACCGTCTCCACATGCAACAATAGGCCAAAGCCTTGAAAGTTCACAGTTGCCGCGTTTAAGGGCTGATAGAATCAGTTCCGCTGGGCGGTCTCTGCAGACAATTGCTCAAAACTTGGCACAGGGTAACCTCATTCGGAGCTACTTGAACAAATCGTCTGGAAGATGAAAAAACATCCAGGAGAGAATGTCCAACTAATATCCATTCAAGGAGATCATTCAGCCCATCAACACTGTGCTCGGTCCCTGGTCCCACTCCTTCCACCCTTTCCTCATGGTGGTGTTGCTTTTTATTAAATGTTTTTTTGTCAATATTATATGAAGCAAGATGGGAAGAAAGTTTTTTCCCTGTCAGCACACCAACGCCTCTTCTTCCTTAGAAGGCTTATGAAGTCCGGCTTGTCCCCTACAACTCTCACCAGCTTCTACAGATGCACGTTATGAAAGCATATTATCAGGATGCATCCCAGCTTGGTTTGGGAACAGCTCCATCCAAGATCGCAAGGAATTACAGTGAATTGTGGGCGCAGCCGAGGCCATCACACAAACCAACCTCCCACTTTGGGCACAGACGCAACAGCTGGATCAGTGTTTGAGCGTGCGTGAATACCGCACCTTGTAGCCATGTTGAAGGAATTATTTCCTCTGGACCCTTCTATTCCCTTCTATTGACTCCATTTATACGTCAGGCTGCTTCGGCAAGGCCAGCAGCATAATCAAGGACGAGTCGCACCCTGGCCACGCCCTATTCTTCCCTCTCCCATCAGGCAAAAATTGTGGAAACGCACACCTCCAGATTCAGGGTCAGTTTCTTCCGAGCTGTTATCAGGCAACTGAATCACCCTACCACAACCAGATAGCAGTGCTGAACTACTATCTACCTCTTTGGTGACCCTCGGCCTATCCTTGATCAGACTTTGCTGGCTTTACCTTGCACAAAACGTTATTCCCATATCATGTATCTATACATTGTAGATGGCTCAATTGTAATCGTGTATTTTGTATTTCTGTCCGCATTAATGAACCTGTGGTTCAGCACTACAACTCCCCCTCCCATTCTGTATCCAACATTTCTGTCTTGAGCCTCCTTCATGGTTCCACCGCAAATTGGAGGAGCAGCACCTCATATTTTGCTTGGGTGCTTTACACGCCAGCGGTATGAACATTGACTTCTCCAATTTCAGGTAGTCCTTGCTCTCTCCCTCCTTCCCCTCCCCTTCCCAGTTCTCCCACAGCCCACTGTCTTCGCCTTTTCCTTTCTTATTCCCACCCTCCCCCCCCCCACACCCACATCAGCCTGAAGTAGGGTCTCGACCCAAAACGTCACCTATTCCTTCGCTCCATAGAAGCTGCCTCACCTGCTGAGTTCCTCCAGCATTTTTGACTACCTTTGCCTTTCTGCTGACTGGATAGCACGCAACAAACTTAACTGAAACGGAACTATATGGAGCTCCCTCTCTAAAGATGGGAACTTTAACTCCTCTAACTACTCTGATTCCATCACCCCTTCCAAATCATAACAACTCACGGCATAAACATTTCTTCTCATTTTACCTCTTCTTCTCTTGCCAATTATCCTTAATCTGTGTCTTTTGGGCTATTCTTCCTCCTACCACTGCGGTCAGTTTTGCTGTTTATACACTGCCAAATGCGGATGTTTATATCAGTTAAATAACATGCATGTGTAGAGATTAAGGGATCTTGGGATAGCACCCTTTGTTAGGGCCAATGATGGAGGAATTGGCCAAATCACAGCTCTGAGCTCTGTATGAGTTACTCTATGATAGACACCTGGCCACACACTCAAGAGTCAATTTGTTCATTGCAACTCATCATAATGTGCAGACAGATAAGAGTTGGTCTTGGTATCAGGTTCAGCATGGACAATGTGGGCCAAAGGGCCTGTTCCTGTGCTGTACAGTTTACTCAGTAAACATAATAGCCTCCTTATTGAGATATACTGCACAGAAAGAGGCTCTTTAGCTGCTTGACCACGTAATACCCATTTTACATGGATTATAACCTGTTTTTACAATTTTGCAGTTTAGTTTATTGTGACTCAAATCTCTCATTTTATTAGAACATAAAACGTAGAACAGGCCCTTCGGCCCGTATTGTCTGTGCTGAATCCGATGCCATGACCAACTCTTATCTGCCTGCACATTATCCATATCCTTCTATTCCCTGCATGTCGATGCCGTGTGACTGCCGTAAATAACAACGGACGTCCCGGTGTGAGGGCGACCCACCGTGAGGGACGGTGGGAGGACAAAGGGGGACCCGGTGTGTGTGAGAGAGGGGGGCACTCTAGTTTTAGAATCCTCTTCCCAGGGGATAAGCCTGCGTTCCTTTATTTGTTCATTCCTTCGTTCTGGTTTAGGCGCTGTGCACACGGCGGCCAGCCAACAGTCGCTTGTCTTTTTTTTTTTCTCACTTTGAATTGAATTTAATTTCAAGGTTTAGTTTACCTTGTTATGTGTTTTGACTGTTGGCAAACCGATTTCCCTCTGGGGATGAATAATGCTCCATATATCGTAATGTAAGTGTATCATATCGTAATGTGACTATTTAAAAGTCTCCTAAATGCCATAGTATCAGTCTCCAGCACCACCCTGGAATCATGTTCCAAGCATTCACCACATACTGCATAAAATACTAGCCCCACACATCTGCTTTAAACTTTGCCCCTCTCACTTTAAAAATACGCTCTCTAGTATTTGATCCTTCCATCCTGTGAAACAGGTTCTGACTGTCTACTCTGTCAATCAAGCTCCTCATAATGTTATATACTTCTATCAGGTGTCCCCTTTTCCTCCCGCATTCCAGGGAAACAATTCAAGTCTGTCCAACCCATCCCTGTAGCTAATGTGACCTAATCCAGGCACCATTCTAGTAAAGGACCTCCGACCCTCTCTGAAGCCTCCATCTACTTCCTGTAATGGTGGGACCAGAACTGCGCACAATAATCGACGTGTGGCCTAACCACTCTATCTACTTGTGTTGCCACTTTTAAGGAGTTATAGAGTTATGGATTCCTCTGTACATCTGTGCTGTTAAGGCTCTTGTCATTAAATATATCATTTCACCTTACATTCGACCTCCCAAAATATAACACCTCTCACTTGCTGGGATTAAACTCCATCTGTCATTTCTCTGCCCATTTCTGTAGCTGATCTATATCCTGCTGTACAACCTTCCTCACAGTTCACCAACCCCAGCAATTTTGGCGTCATCTGAAAACGTATTAACCGACTCGTCTATGTTAACATCCGTTCTCCCCACATTCCCATCAACTCACCCACAGCTCTACCATTCATTTACACACAAAGGGCCATTCACAGTGGCCAATTGTACTAGCTGCATGTCTTTGGGGGCGTGGGAGGAACCCAGAGCACCCACTAGAAACATAGAAACATAGAAAATAGGTGCAGGAGGAGGCCATTCGGCCCTTCGAGCCAGCACCGCCATTCAATATGATCATGGCTGATCGTAGAAACACGCAGGAAGAACATGCAAACTCCACACAACAGCACTGGAGGCCAGCATGGAACCCGTGTCATTGGCGCAGTGATGCATCACCGTGTCTCTTGGTAACCAGGTATCCATAGGCACAAACTTCATAATTTTAACAAGAGCTGCAGAGGTACAGGTTGGAGATGTATAAACCTTTAATATTTTACCTGATGTACAGGCCTAATGTTACCTGAGCATATCGTGCCTTGACCTGGTTATTTCTAATGATTATTATTCAACGCAGAGTTCTTGAGTGCAGAGGGATTGGAACGATGTTGGATTAAATGATGCAAAATGTAGACGTTAGAATGCTGGAAATAGGTCTTCGGTCCCAACAGTCTATGATGGTAATTATCTTCTGTGCCAATACTAACTTTATTCCATGTAACTAACTCCTTTTCAGATTCCTTTTCTTCCTTTTCCATCAGCTGCTTATCGATGTGTTCCTGGTCATTGCCGGTGTCTTCCAAACCTTCTGCTTAAATGTCTGTCCTGGTCTCTGCTTTAAGTCTAATACACTCAATCTTTTGCTGCATCTTATGCTCGCCTCCACGAATGCTGCCGGACCTGCTGAGTTCCTCCGGCACTTTGCTTTTGTTTACATTGAATCTCCTCTTTCAAAATCATTTCATTGGAAATAGTCTATTTTTATTTAGTTTCTCTTATTTCAAATTAAATCAAAATAAATTACTTCTTTCTTGACTTCTAATAAACACAGTGTCATTTTTTGTTTCTTAATTCCAAATAACATTCTGGTAAATCGGCACAGTCCCCTCTTTCAACCCTCTTTTAGAATCAAAACTGTACACAGTCCTTCAACACTGTTTTAAATCAGCTTTGTGTAGCTGCACCATTACTTGCTAGTGTTTATATTTCATGCCTCTTGCCACTGAAGTTCGTACTGTTTGTTGATGGCCTTGTATCTTTAGGTGACGGTTTTAAAGTTTAATTGAACTTGAACCCTTAAATCGAATTCCACTTCCACTTCCCACAGCTTTTTCATATTCAAAGTATAGGGTCAAAAGGTCATAAATGAATGGAGCAGAATTAGGCCATTCGGCCCATCAAGTCTACTCCACCATTCAATCAAGGCTGATCTATCTCTCCCTCCTAACACCATTCTCCTGCCTTCTCCCCATAACCCCTGACACCCGTACTAATCAGTATAACTGGTGGATCCCATTTGGAATAGCATTTGCTGCTGTCAACAAAACAAACGTCCATTTATATCGCACTTTCAATGTATCACAATCATTCCTTGGCCTTCGAAAAACGTTTTCAATAAAGCATTATGTCAAGCCTTGTTAGGAGACATTAAGGCAGAAACTCATAAGCTATTTTAAGGAGTTAGATTGCAAGGAAGAAATATTTAACTACGCAAGCATGGATGCCAGAATTTGCTGTCAGTTCCGCAGAGGGATGACAGGGAGCACTGACAAATGACTATGTTGACAACCATAAATCCCTAACATTGATTTTATCTTTCTATCAGTGTATACCAGCCTACATTCAACAACACTCAACAGGGCAACAGCAGTAGAGTTGCTGCCTTACAGTGCCAGAGTCCCGGGTTCGATCCTGACCAGGGGTGCTGTCTGTATGGAGTTTGTACTTTTTTCCCCGTAACCAGTGTGGATGTTCTACGAGAACTGTGCACTGCAAGGGCCAGGAAGATCATCTCTGACCCCTCTCACCCTGGCCACAAACTCTTTGAATCACTGCCCTCTGGAAGGCGACTCCGGACTGTCAAAGCTGACACAGCCAGATATAAAAAGCAGCTCTTTTCCACGAGTAGTAGCTCTACTCAATAACCAAAAATCTGCAGCCTCCTTTTGCTCTGGTATTTTATTTAATTCACATGTTTAATCGAGAATGTTTTATTATTAATGTTTAATGTTTTATGTCATTCTTGATTGTCACTGTATGTCATGCTGTCACTTGCGAGTGGAGCACCAAGGCAAATTCCTTGTATGTGTACATACTTGGCCAATAAAGTTATTCATTCATTCAGTCATGTGCGGGGATTGCTGGTCAGTGTGAACTTTCCAGGCCGAAGAACCTGTATCCGCACTGTATCTCTAAACTAAACCAAAAACTAAAGTCAACTAAACTAAGCTAAACACTCGATTGTCTCAGCCACCTTTAGGTTTTTCCACCCTCCAAGCAATATCTCCTTGTGGTCTCCTTTGATTATCAGAATGATGTACCGCCCCTTTGATCATTGTGTCATTTTTAAACATTGCCAGGCCTATATCTAAATCACTGATATTTCCAGGAGGCAGAGGCACTGCCACAAGTAAACCCTGGGGACTCAACTGCCCACTTCCTTCACTCATATGAACTGCCCTATTTCTTGTTTTCACCTCATGCACTTTGCATCGCTCATGCTACTAATCTTTATTTGTGACATCTGTAATAACCATATAACCATATAACAATTACAGCACGGAAGCAGGCCCTATCGGCCCTTCCAGTCCGTGCCGACCATTTGTTTTCCCTTAGTCCCATCTACCTGCACTCAGACCATACCCCTCCATTCCCTTCACATCCATATACCTATCCACTTTACTTTTAAATGTTAAAATCGATCCTGCCTCCACCACCTCTGCTGGAAGCTCATTCCACACAGCCACCACCCTCTGAGTAAAGAAGTTCCCCCTCATGTTACCCCTAAACTTCTGTCCCTTCATTCTCATGTCATGCTCTCTTGTTTGAATCTTCTCTACCCTCAATGGGAAAAGCGTATCCACGTCAACTCTGTCTATCCCGTTCATCATTTTAAAGACCTCAATCAAGTCCCCCCTTAACCTTCTACGCTCCAAAGAATAAAGACCTAACTTGTTCAACCTTTCTCTGTAACATAGTTGCTGGAACCCTGGCAACATTCTAGTAAATCTCCTCTGTACTCTCTCTGTTGACATCCTTCCTATAAATTAGGCGACCAAAATTGTACACCATACTCCAGAATTGGTCTTACCAATGCCTTGTACAACTTTAACATTACTTCCCTACTCCTATATCAATGCCTCTGATTTATAAAGGCCAGCACACCAAAGGCTTTCTTTACCACCCTATCTACATGCGATTCCACCTACAGGGAACTATGCACAGTTATTCCTAGATCCCTCTATTCCACAGCATTCCTCAATTTCCTACCATTTACCATGTACGTCCTATTTTGATTTGTCCTGCCAAGATGTAGCACTTCACACTTAACAGCATTAAACTCCATCTGCCATCTTTCAGCCCACTTTTCCAAATGGCCCAGATCTCTCTGTAGACTTTGAAAATCTACTTCATTATCCACAACACCACCTATCTTAGTATCATCTGCATACTTACTTATCCAATTTTCCACCCCATCATCCAGATCATTGATGTACATGACAAACAACAGTGGACCCAACACAGATCCCTGACAAACAGCCATTCACCATTACTCTCTGACATCTCCCATTCAGCCACTGTTGAATCCATCTTGCTACTCCGCCATTTACACCCAAAGATTGAACCTTCTTAACCAACCTTCCATGGGGAACCTTGTCAAAGGCCTTACTGAAATCCATATAGACAACATCCACTGCTTTACCCTCATCAATTTCCCTAGTTACCGCTTCAAAAAATTCAAGAAGGTTTGTCAAACATGACCTTCCAGGCACAAATCCATGTTGACTGTTCCTGATCAGACCCTGTTTATCCAGATGCTTATATATATTATCTCTAAGTATCCTTTCCATTAATTTGCCCACCACTGACGTCAAACTAATAGGTCTATAATTGCTAGGTTTATTCTTTGAACCCTTTTTAAACAATGGAACAACATGCGCAGTACGCCAATCCTCCGGCACTATTCCCGTTTCTAATGACATTTGAAATATTGTGATCACTGTCCCGAAGTGCTCACCAACGCATACCTCCGTCACCTGACCTGCCTCATTTCCTAACAGGAGGTCCAGCACTGCCCCTTCTCTGGTCGATACCTCTATGTACTGCTGCAAAAAACTATCCTGCACACATTTTACAAACTCCAAACCATCCAGCCCATTTACAGAATGTGTTTCCCAGTCTACTTTTGGAAAATTGAAATCTCCCACAATCACTACCTTGTCCTTACTACTAATATCTGCTATCTCCTTACGTATTTGCTCTTCCAATTCTCGCTCCCCATTTGGAGGTCTATAGTACACCCCTAAAAGTGTTGCTACACCGTTCCCACTTCTCAGTTCCACCCAAATAGCCTCCCTAGACGAGCCCTCTAATCTATCCTGCCAAAGCACTGATGTAATATCTTCTCTGACAAGCAATGCAACACCTCCCCCTCTGGTCCCTCCAATTCTATCACACCTGAAGCAACAAAATGTATTGAGGTGTTGCCCACTGTTTTACATGCGTCTGTGTTCTCCTCAAGAAATATTATCTTCTTTGTCAACACCCCATCTTAGGAGACAAGTGATCAAGATTCACTAATAATTGCAGAGTTTAACTAACACTGGAATGGAATTGAAAACATTGAGGCTATCTAAAAAAACATATGATGTTTTGTGAGACCACGATTGGATTACAATACACAGTTACAGTGCATAGAATGAGATGGGGGCAGGCATGGATATGTTCTGGACACCTGACGCAAACACTTTATTTGTCATGGGAAGACAATGGAAAAGATTCAAGGATGTAGTCAAAACCCAGAAAAAATGAAACGCCACTGCTTCGAAACTCTGCTCCATGATGGTTCAAAATGGAGAAAGAGATTTCACAATAGTGTTGAGAATCCATGCATCAGGAACACACAGAAGCCTTATGTAAGCAGTTGAATGAACGCAACACCTCACAAACTACTCACTCACCCGCCCCATCAGACTTATCCTAAATAGACACAAAAAATGCTTGAGTAACTCAGCAGGACAGGCAGCATCTCTGAATAAAATAAATGAGTATCCTATCCATCTGTGGTCTCATCGTATACGCCAGAAACGAAAAAATTGGTGCTGATATAAGTCACCCTCAGTTCTGAGGTGGTGACTAAAAACATGAGATTGGTAGATCACTTGGGTAACAGTCACCATTGCTTCCATTGCAGTTTTAAGGTCAAAGTTTAAATAGCATTTGCACTCTAATCACAGTATCAATGACATTCCGTGCCAGATTCTTACATTCAACATCAAATACTATAATTATAACAATTGAATGCTTCAAATATTGGATTGTCCTTTCGGCTACTCGTTAGGATTATGACAGTGGTATCACTGTAACGGACTCACAACAAGCCTGCAGCATTGGCATCTACTCAATGCTCTGGTAAGGGCCTGTCCCACTTACGTGTTCTTGGCACGCAAATTACGCAACCTCGAGGTCACGTTGAGCCGCGACGGTCCTGCGAAGGTAACGCGCGATTTCATGCGTACGCACAACCATCTGGAGCACGTGACGTCATTTGAAGATGGACACAAAGCTGGAGTAACGCAGCGGGACCAGCAGCATCTCTGGAGAGAAGCAATGGGTGATGTTTCGTGTCGAGACTCTTCTTCAGTCTGAAAAGAAGGATCTCGACCCGGGAGTTACTCCTGCGAAACGACCACTGCTGCTCCCAGATGCTCGCCGGTTTTCCCTCTAGGGACCGCAAAATGAGTTCAACAACGAAAATCCATTTTGCATGCTTTTCCTCGACCTTGTGTCCATCTTCAATTTTCTTGGCCTCACTCTGGGAGTAAGAGCGGGGACGGATCCGGATCCACAATGGCCGTGAGCCCAGGGCCGAGTTCGGCGATTGTTTGCCTGCTTCTGCTGCTGTTGCAGGTGACCCAGGGACTTGGGCCTGTCCCACTTTGGCCGTCAGTTACGCGACAGGCCGTTGGCGCGCAAAGATTTTGTTCGCTACAAACATTTCGGAGCCCCGCGTGATGTCGCGCACAACTACATACCCCTCCCTCAGTGGGACCGGCCCCCGCGAGGCTATACGATGCCCATGCTCCTCAACGTGACCACGAGGTCGCGTAATTTGCGTGCCTAGGACACGTAAGTGGGACAGACCCTTTACTAAACAGGGCTGTTCCTTCTTATCTCCAAGGCTTCTTAACACATTCTGGGACTGTAGTCAATGATTGTGTTATAACCTCCATTCTATTTTACTGAAGAGCATTGATAGATTAAGCCATTCTTTGAGGAAAAAGGACAAGCAAGCACAACCGTGACCGCACTCCACGTTGATCAAGCTGTTAAATCAGACATTGGTCCCTGAACATGATTCGTTATTCTTAACACAGAGAAGGAATGGAGCCAACTATTTTCTGTAGCTTAGAATCATTTTTGATTATCAAAACAACTGGAGGAAAAGATTATAATGTGGAAATTGCTCTCCTTTAAGGATTATGAATCCAAAATAATGTTAAGTGTTGGCACAGTTTCTGTCAAATTTGGTTTTCTTGATCAAAGACGGTATCAGTTCTTCTTTCAATCTACAAGTGTCCCTACTAAAAGAACATTGTGTTGTGATTTATGGTGGAAACCAGGGCTCAGTTTTGAGTCATACACATTCACACGGCCAAATACTTCAAACAGCTCGAGGCCCCTGTCCACTATTCTAGCACATGCCATCCCACCACATTCATTAAAATTATTAATTACCATTCTCATTTCAAACAACACAAAGCCAAAACTAGATTGATCTCTAACACAAGCCCTGTTGCTGACCTGATATTACGTAGGCAGTGGGTTCAATTAAATAGTTCTTTGACCACAGACAGATTCTACTCAATGGCCTCAGGGGATCCACTGATAAGGGAATTTACCATTTGTCATCTTCATTCATCTGACGGATTCTTAAAGGGTCAATGGCCTTAAAATCCTCCTGCACCCAGTGAGTTGGCATTTGTCTATTGTTTTGCAGGCCCCATGGAAATATCTGAAGAAGTCCTGAGTTAAGTCGGAGGAACACCTGGTAATCTGATATCTATATAGTATTTGTGTAGCAAATCATCAATGGTTTTATCGAAGCATAAACAAATACAATTTTAATGTTAAACCATGCAAGGTGAGATTATGATTATCAACCAAATTATCATAAGGGTATTATCAAAAAAAAAGGGTCTCAACCCGAAACGTCACCTTTTCCTTCGCTCCATAGATGCTGCCTCACCCGCTGAGTTTCTCCAGCATTTTTATCTACCTTCGATTTTTCCAGCATCTGCAGTTCCTTCTTAAACATGATAATCAACCAAATGCGTGATCGAAGAGATAGCTTTGAAGAGCTCTGAAGACGGATCTTGACCCGAAACGTCACCTATTCCTATTCTCCAGAGATGCTGCCTACCCGCTGAGTTACTCCAGCTTTTTGTGTCTATTTTAGCTTATTATGAATGTCTTAAAGGAGTTTGGAAAGAAAGGGAGCCACAGAGGTTTAAGAAAGAAAGTCCACAGTCCACTGGCAGTTGTTTGCATAGCAACAGTGGGTATCGATGAGAATCACGACATACAAGGTCCAAGAAGGGTGGAGGATTGGTAATATCTTGGAGGATTGAAGCCCAAGGTTGCAAAAGCAGAGGAATAAACAAGGAACAACAGGATTACCCAAGGTGACAGAAAAAAGAAGGGCATGAGATTACGGAAATGCAGTTGAAGACTTTTAAATCATGAACAGAAGAGTAAAGGAATGTTGTAAATTAGGGTCCCTCCGGAAGCAGCGTGCAGAAGATTTCTCTACTAGTTGTGGAGTTTGAAAGAGTGAAAAGTGAGGAATAGGTTAATGTGAGGACTGCTACAAAACAATGACATGAATTGGAACGGCACATCACCATACATTCCTGCCTCAAGCAGACAAACACCATTTCGTAGACTTTATACGAACAGTTCCTTCAGGATCCTATGTAAAAACTAGGTGATGGAAACCAGAGCATTATTTTTGTTTTTTGAGGTTGGGTGGGCGGGAGGTTGATGGTGAAAGTTGCAAATAAATTTATAAACCATTCATCTTGCTGACAAGTTAAAATTAGACGAGCATGTTTTTCAGACAGATCAGACCGTTCTATCCTCTGACCTGTTAACTTCCTGAGGCATGCCTTAATGCCGTAATTACTCTTTCACTTCCCAGCTCTACAATCTCTGTAAATGGGGGAGAAGGAGCTAAACCCATCATCTGTTGGTGAGTAGTACTAATGGCAGAAATAAAATACTATTTCTGCTGTGCATTCATTAACTTGCACGGAAAATACTCTCCCAGCTTTAGCATTCAGCAATAACAGTGGCGTAGTGATTCTCACTTTTCATCCTCCGGTCCCAAAGCATTTTACAGCCAAATAAATATATTTTTTAAGTGCAGTCGCTACTGTGAATTTGGAAACACAGCAGCCTATTTTGCAATCGATGAGTTCTCAAAGGCAGTAATATAGTCTTTTTTATTTCCTTTAAAAGCAGGGAAAATTATTTTGCTTTTCCCTCACATTATACCAAAATACCTTTTATTTCTCCTTGAAGAAATACAATGCTTTGACTTAAGCTCTCAATATTTCAATGGTTGGTGCCCTGACAATGCAACTCCAAAGGCATGAGTGATATGATATCACCTGCAATTGAAAGTTAAAGAAGTCTGTGGATTCTTGAAATCTGAAACAAAACAGAAAATACTGGAAACACTCGCCAGGTTAAGGGCCTATCCCACTTGGGCGGCATTTTGGCTTCATTTGCGCGTAATTTATGCAACATCATATACGCGTCGCGACGCACGACACGCGCTTCATGACGCGCACGTGACGCGTGCATGGTGCGCATTATGCTCGCATGGTGCGTGGTGACGTAGGCAATGACGGGCGGTCGCGTGTGCCGCCCCAGGATTTTGGGATGAACAAAATCTTTGTGCGCCATCTGCGTGATGCGCAAATGACGCCCAAGTGGGACAGGCCCTTTAGGCAGCAACAAATGAGTTGTTCTCTCGCTTTCCTAGTAATTTGAACCCCGGAATGAACCTCAAAGACATGACGGTTTCAGAACCAATTGTAATTGATCATGCTATTAAAACAGATCACTCAATCTCAATTCAATCTCAATTGATTTAGTGCTAAAATGTTTTGTGAGTTTACTGGCTTAACCATAATTTAATGCCATTGTATTATTTGTGGCGATCCTTTACTGCTTGAGGACCACATTGATGAGATTCTTGGGGGCTATTTTCCTCAAGTACAGTCGTCGATATTTGTAATGGAGAGACAGATCGAATCTTGATTAACGCAACATTGAGGGGAATAGATCGGGTAGGTGCACAGAGTCTCTTGCCCAGAGTCGGTGAATCGAGGACCAGAAGACATAGGTTTAAGGTGGAAAAGAGTTAATAGGAATCTGAGGGGTAACCTTTTCACACAAAGGGTGGTGGGTGTATGGAACAAGCTGCCAGAGGAGTTACAGTAGTTGAGGCAGGGACAAACCCAACATTTAAGAAGCAGTTAGACAGGTACATGGATGGACAGGTTTGGGGGGATATGGGTGAAACGTGGGCAGGTGGGACTAGTGTAGCTGGGACATGTTGGCCGTTGTGGGCAGGTTGGGTCGAAGGGACTGTTTCCACACTATACCACTCTATGACTCCAATATACAGAAGGCTACTGGTTCAGGTTAGTCAGTACAGCCACGATCTCACTAAATGGCAGAGAGGCCAATGAATCAATTCCTTAATTCATATATCCATGCGTATGGCTTACATATTCATTGCTACGTCTAATGGTGAGGAATTGTTAAAGTATGAAGAGGCATAGCAATTTAGAAGTCTTGTACTGAAGCATGTACGTGTGCTCTTTAGAAGTTTGCTCCAGATAATGCTGAACTGAATGGCTCAATGCTATTAATTCAAAATCCAGGCTATTTTGATTTACAAAGGATGTGTTACAGAAATAGTTCAGGGGGAGCAGAGCTTGAGTGAAGCAAATGCAAGGCAGTGTTTGTCATTCCTTTGTGTCAAGTCATACTGGACTGACTTTTAATAAATCAGTTTCTAATAAAGACTTGGAATGACTGCCCAGGTTTAGCTAAATTTACTAAGTTGCCCTGACATTTTTTGCAAGAGGGTTTTTGATTGCAACATCATGACATTTACAAAGCATGAGACTCTTGTATACTTTTAATCTCTGACAGTTCTTCTCTTCTTTCCTGGGAGTTTTAACTATATTAGAACAAGATCTTAAGATTTATGTTGATGTCTTTTTCTGTTAACCAGCATCTGCAGATCTTTGTGTCTCCATGTTGATCTCAATGCAGATTCTTCTTTTATATAAACAAAACTATCCCATCTAGAAATGTCACCAAGTTAGTGCATATTAATGATATTGTGCAAAAAAAATGTTTTAATGCTTTATTGATAATAATCTAGTAATGTATTTTAATAATATATTATTCTGTCCTCACCTATTGAAATAGTACATTAATTGAATAAAGATAGACACAAAATGCTGGAGTAGCTCAGCAGGACAGGCAGCATCTCTGGAGAGAAGGAATGGGTGACATTTCAGGTCAAGAGACCTCTTCAAGAGAGAGGAAAGAGAGGAGAGGAAAATTGGGAGAGAAGGAGTCTGGAGACATAAAGGGAAGGGTGTGAAAACAATAGATCAAAGCAGATGTTGATAAGGAAATGCAGAATGGTTCATTGTTAGCTGCGGGGAAGGTGACGAGGTGGGAACATATTGCAATTTGAGGAAAGTAATGCCATCTTTAAGAAGAGAATGGGCAATTTGCAACAGAACAGGAATTGTAGCAATGGGACAATGCCAGTCAATAGGAATCGACTCATGTATGAAATAGGAACAAGTGAAGGCACATGGCCTCTTAGTCCTGAGCCAGCATTCAATTAGAGCAAACCTGAGTTTCATTTACCAATCTATGTCCCACCCAATCCTATTTTTTCCTTTGTTGTGCAAAATACATCTGATTTAGTCTTGAACTGAGACTCCATAGTTGTTAGGAGGTCCCTACATAGAAACATAGAAACATAGAAAATAGGTGCAGGAGGAGGCCATTCGGCCCTTCGAGCCAGCACTGCCATTCATTGTGATCATGGCTGATCGTCCCCTATCAATAACCCGTGCCTGCTTTCTCCCCATATCCCATGACTCCACTAGCCCCTAGAGCTCTATCTAACTCTCTCTTAAATCTATCCAGTGACTTGACCTCCACTGCCCTCTGTGGCAGGGAATTCCATAAATTCATAACTCTCTGGGTGAAAACATTTTTTCTCACCTCACTCTTAAATGACCTCCCCTTTATTCTAAGATTTAGGACTCCTTGAATGAAATCTCTCCTCATTTAAATTCTAGATGATTAATCCTTTATCCTGAGACATTGATTGTGTGGTAACAACAGTAATGTTCATTGGTACAATCAGTAGAACACTCTGACCTGCACCATCACCTCTGCTCTTGGTGTCCTTGGTGATTGTATTCCACGTCAACAATGCTTTAACTTTTGAATTTTGTTTTTAAGTTCCTTCTCTCCAGGTCACTTCTTTTTCTGTAACCTACAGTACGTCAACCCTTCTTCAGTATTAAATCTCCATGATCCTCTTTACATTCCTTCATTGCTGCTAGGCGAAAATCCTGAAGCTTCATGTCCAATACCTCCCTTCATCTAAATATTGACTATATAACCACACTCGATCCTTCATACACATGACTTTTATAGTAAACTAGTGCTCATGTAAACTTGGGTCTTTTTCCCGTTTTTCTTTGTAGAAGTTTAATTGCTACCTACATGGCTACAGTGACATGGTATAGATGAACTCACTTTCTTCAACTAATTTTGTTTCTCCAATATGGCCAGACAAAAATCATAGCCTCATTGAGTCATAAGGAGATACAGCGTTGAAACAGGTCCTTGGCTAACAGCAACCATGAAAAAACCATTACACCCAAACATGGCCAAAGAAACTTACTCCTGATATCCGCTTACTGTTATCCCTCAGCTGGTGAATCAGGACAGCTCCTTGTAAAACAGCACTTGGAAGCAGCACTGAAAGTAACAAAGACAGGGTCAGTACCTTGGGTGAGGGACCTCACCAAGAATGGGTTGACAGCTCAGTGCTGACTAAGCTGACCGTGTGCAGAAGGACTTGGCTGCCAGATTAGGTGTTGGGCATAATGGATACTGGTCTTGTCCTTATCAATTTACGGGCGGCACGGTTTTGCCTTGCAGCGCCAGAGACTCGTGTTCCATCCTGGCTACGGGTGCTGTCTGTATGGATTTTGTACATTCTCCCCGTGACCGCGTGGGTTTTCTCCAGGAAATTTGGTTTCCTCCCGCACTGAGGGTACGGGTGTCGAGGGTTATGCGGAGAAGGCAGGAGAATGGGGTTAGGAGGGAGAGATGGACAGCCATGATTGGATGGTGGAATAGATTTTATGGGCCGAATGGCTTAATCTGCACCTGTTACTTATCACCTTATGACCATATGACTCCAAAGACATACTGGTTTGTAGGTTGACTGGCTTGGTATAAAGATAAAGCATTGTCCCTAGTTCAGGATAGTGTAAATGTCCGGGATTGCTGATCAATGCAGACTCGGTGGGCCGAAGGGCCTATTTCCATGCTGTATCTCTAAACTAAACTTTAATGGTTAATTGTCCCCCGAGTGTGTGTGTAGGTAGTGTTAATATATGGGGGTCGCTGGTCGGTGTAGACTTGGTGGGCCAAAGGGCTTGTTTCCATGCTGTATCTTGACAATTTTCCTTTGTATAACCTCAACTGTATTCCTTTGCACTGGTCACATTACGTGGAACTATAGCATGTATCTTCAACACCACTGGTTCCAAATCCAGATGCACCTTCCCCCCTACGTAACAACATTGTGAGAGCAGCTTCACCACAAGAGCTGAATGTTCAGCAAGGTGGCTCATCGCCAACCAAAGGCATTTAGCATTTAGTGATGATGAGCAATAACTACTGTCCTTGCCATCAACGTCCACATCCTTTGAGATGAACTGGAAATACTTGCTATGGGTACTCAGTCATTACTGTTCCATGCACCACTCTCACAAGTCATAAGTGCCCATACCATTTCTCCAAAAAACAAAAACAATTGTATCACCATCTTGTTAAAGAAGGAACTGCAGATGCTGGAGAATCGAGGGTACACAAAAAGCTGGAGAAACTCAGCGGGTGCAGCAGCATCTAAGGAGCGAAGGAGATAGGCGACGTTTCGGGTCGAGACCCTTCTTCAGACCTGCCACTTTGTCATTGGCAAGTTTAATTTCATTTCCTGAGAAGACACTAACTCTTGTTTGATTCTGTATTTATTCTCCATGGGCCCTTTCTTCAAACACAAGTCTTGTCTGGCAAGATCATAGAAGACATCCCAATCTTGCACTTAGTAGCTGCCCCTGCCCACAATGGCGCCACCTTTGATGAAGTAAGATATCTGAAGGCATTTTATAGGTGCATTATTAAACAAAGATTGATGCCAAGCCATATTTGTTTGACCGGGTGACCAGTAAGCCAGACATCTGTAAAGGAGGAAACAGGGTTGGAAGAGCAATGAACAAGGAATGGGTAACAATTTCACCTCGTTTTCTCAGACTAAAGGGACTGTTCCATTTACGCAACCTTTACTGGCAACTACCGGCACCCATGATAGGTTGTGGAAATTTTCAACACGTTGAAAATTCAGCGGCGACCAGAAAGACGCTACGCCTCTTTGGAGACCTCTCACGACCATAGGAGACCTGTCACGACCATACATGCGGTATGGCCGTGAGAGGTCTCATATGGTCGTGAGAGGTCTCCAAAGATTCGTAGCGTCTTTCTGGTCCCTGCTGAATTTTCAGCATGTTGAAAATTTCGGCGACCTATCATGGGTGCCGGCAGTCGCCTGTAAAGGTCGCATAAGTGGGACAGGCCCTTTAAAATAAAAACCACCATGGATAAAGTGAGATGAAAATCGACTACAATCGACATGAATGAGAGAACAGGTTCAAGGGTTGTTCCTAAGGTGCAGAAAAGCCTGCGAGTGAAGTCAAGGTAGAGTGTTGGTGCCAGGCTATATACACTTGCTGAATTTTTCCCTGGAGTATCTGCTTTCACACTACAGCTAAGCTGTGAACTCAATTCCTTCTGGCTGCTTGTACCAAACATCAGTTTCAATTGCACTTGGGATAGTACCGGATGAAACCGAATATTCCATCCTCACTCTCTGTTCCAGGCCTCATAAAATGTAGTCACACTTTGGGAAAAATCACTCCATTTTGATTCTGAATTGAGTCCCAAAATTAATGAATCAAGTCCTAAGAACTCCTCAGGGTAACATGATCCACAATGTAACATGGCACTGCTAGTGGATAGGCTCCAAAACAGCACATTACGTGACTCATTAAATTAAACTTAAGAACCTAACAACTCCATATCCAATTGATTCAAGTTACTTACATCCAAAAGGAACAAGTTTGTTCAAATCAATACCATTATCCGAAACTCAGGGCAAGTTCCAATCTGTTGGTGAAGATTAACATAATTTGTGGGTTGAACACTCCGAGCAGAAATCTAAAGAGATTTACAGATAATGAGGATGGGCAGAATCCAACTGGCCAGTGAACTTTGAGAATAAGAAGACAGCAGAGTTACAAAACACTAGCAATTTAGAAGCACTGGAACGGTGATTTCCTTCTCTGGGACCTGTCCAAAATTGAAAGAAGAGCTCCAATTTCAGTATGACTTTTCATGTCTGAAGGATAGAAGCTGCTTTAATCAGGACAATTGTATAATCTTTTAAAATATTTTCACAACAAGTAAACCTCTCAAATCCCTCCAGAATCCTGTGGTTTCAGTAAGGTCACTTTATATTCAGTCAGTCTAAGCCAATCTTAAGCAAGGAGGGTCTGAAGAAGGTCTCGACCCGATACGTCACCTGTACCTTCTCTCCAGAGTTGCTGCCTGTCTCGTTGAGTTACTCCAGCATTTTGTGTCTCTCTTCGGTGTAAACCCGCACATGTAGTTTCTCCCTACACCACACAACATGCGCCCGTAATGCGTACCATGCACGCATCACGTGCACGTCACAATGCGTGCATCGTGACGCGTAAATTATGACGTGTAAGTGACGCGCAAATGACGCCCAAGTGGAACAGGCCCTTTCATAGTAAGATTAAATGAGAACTTACCAGTTCGAAGTTTGATCTGTATTTTATGAGGAGTTACGATGAGGGATTACGTGAAGACCCCATCCAGCACGCATGCGCGACATTCTTCAAAGTAGCGGTGTGGATTCACAGAAAAAACACAACGATTGAAATAAATATAGTAAAGAAAAAATAAGAACTGAATTACCAGTTGATCTGTATAATAGAGGGTGGGAGCGGAGGGCACGTAATCCCTCATTGTAACTCCTCATAAAATACAGATCAAACTTCGAACTGGTAAGTTCTCATTTTATCTTACAATTTTATTTCGGAGTCCACGTGAGTGACTACGTGAAGACTTCTCAAAGCCTCTGTGAATTCCGAACCGTGTACCAGCTCACTGTCTGAAGACCTTAGAGGGAGGAAGTATGTTATCACAATCAACAATAACCTGTTTGTGAACAAAAAAAGATTTATTAATGACAATAAAAAACAGAGAGCTCCCGCGGGCTTAAATTAAACATTATCTGCAGACTCTAAAATTCTGTCTGCAAATGTAGCAGGTTCCCACCAGCGGCTTATTATAAAACCTTTGGAAAGTTCTTTATGAGGACCATCCTGCTCTTGCCAGAATATGGTCCATAGGCACGTCCATTCGCCTAGCCGCCGACGTAGATGCAGCCCTGGTGGAGTGAGATTTGTAAACATTAGTATTGACTCCCGCGGACTTAAGCACCTGCTTGAGCCACCTTGAAATGGTTTGGCTCGTCACCTGACCATGAGGCTTCTTGTGGCTTTTCCATAAGGCTTTTCCTCTCCCTCTTAAGTTGTATGTTGTGTCTATGTTATTGGCGAGATGGGTCTTGGCACACAGCCGTGGGTCAGATGAATATGCCCGGAACGCCATGACTGGAGGCGTGGTACCTGGTCTAGTTTGTTTGACCAGTCCCTGAATATGAAATGTGAAACAGTCCAATGACTCTGTCATGCTGTCCAGCCTCAGAAGGTAGAGGGACTGTACCCTTTGAGCTGACACTAGTAACATGAGCATGACGGATTTCAGAGTAAATTGTTCCAGCATGAGTGCCCTGGGTGGTGGCCATCCCCTAAAGTACGTCAGCACAATGCTGACATCCCAGATCTGTGTGTACCTAGGTCTGGGGGAATTGGTGTTAAAAAATGCCCCTCATGATTTTGACCACTAGTGGATGGGACCTCCAAAGCCAGTTGTCCTGCTGCTTGAACCAAATAAGCTGACAACGCACTCCTGGCTGTATTGATGACGCTGTAGCTGAGTCCCTTCCCGATGTAATCCCAACCAGGAACTCCACAACCACTGGTGGCTGTAGTGTAGGTAGTTCCTGTTTTGGAGCAATACCGTTCCCATTTCCTTATGTTGGTTCAGGTATTGTCTCCTGGTGGACTCCTGGTGACTCCCGGTGGGATGCGGTCATCATGTTGATGGCGTCCTCAGACAGTCCCAGGCCCAGTAGATGTCTTTTTAGAATCTGCAAGCCAGGAGACTAACTCTGTCATGGCAACGGGTGACTAATGCCTGACACTGGGTGGGTGGATTCATAATTCTGGACTGCTGGGGAATTCCCAACAGTTGTTTCGACAGCCATGTCGAGGCCACTGGGAACCCATGGCTGTGTAGGGCCAGTCATGTATTATCAAGATTCGTGTAGCGGAATCCCAATTGAATCTTGCGTAATACCCGACTGATGAGGCAGAAGGGAGGAAAAGCATAAAAGAACATTTTCCCCCAATGCAGCGTGAATGCATCAACTGCTGCTGCCTCAGGGTCTGGTTCCCAAGCGACATACGTTTGGTACCTGGTGATTCAGCCTGGATGCAAATAGATCGATATCTGGTGTGCCATATTGCTTTGTAATTTCAGCAAACATTTTGGATTTAACATCCATTCGATGTTATCGTAAAATTTTGCGTGACCTGGTGTCCCCTGCCACTGTATTTTGCTTACCTGGTAGGTAAGTTGCTGATAACCCAAATATGTCTTTCGACACACCATTGCCAGATTAGGTTGACCAAATTGTCACATGATATCGACTTTACACCACCCATGTGGTTGATATAAGCCACCACCGTGGTATTATTTAATTGCAACCGGACATGTGCATGATGCGTATTAGATGAATATGCTTTTAAACCATAAAACGCACCCAACATTTCTAAGTAGTTGATACCCCGTGTCTGTAGGCAAGATGATTCAGAGTTAGTCCATCTGCCCCCTGTGCTGGATTGCATGTTAGTTGCTCCCCAACTCAAAGCACTGGCATCCTTCGGCAGAGTTACAATCATGCGAACAGTATCAATCGTAAATCCAAGATAGTCCATGGTAGTGGACGGTGTTAAATTGGATTTATCTGGATGTATGACAAACCCCAAAGTTTCAAACAAATCTTTGGTGGCTGCTACTGCTAAAATAGCTGTCTCCAAGGTTTTCCCTACTATTAAAATGTCATCTAAGTACGCCATGACTATATGCTTTTGTTTCCTCAATAATGTCAAAGCAGGTTTTAAGATTTTAGTGAACAACCTTGGAGCTGACGTTAGTCCATTTGGTAAGGCTTTAAATTGCCATAGCTGACTTCCGGTGGCTGCTATGGAGTAGTAAGCCACCAGCCCAGCCAGCTCCGTAAAAATTCTGCATAAAAACGGGGATTTAAACAGATTTTAAAAACACTTATACCGATCGACTGCTTTCACTATCTGCTCGCCCTCAACATCGACGGTACGGCGGACGCTCATCATCCCTGCGACGAATTTATGACGGCACGACCCTACCGAGAAAAAACGAAGGTCGAAAAACCCGGGCGAACCGGAGAAGGCTGAGGAGAAGCCTCGGACTCGAGTAGGCCAGCTCCGTGGAAGACGTTTTCCAGAAAGCATACACAGGAGGTGAGACTTGAAAATTTATTATTTCTCATCAGAATGGCTGATTTAACACGTGAAGGAAGAATATAAAGAAAAGAAATGAAAGTAATACAGGAAATATAAGGAAGAAATATCTCAAATCATATATCAGATGGACTTTATGAAACATCAATGGCTGAATTTCAAAAAGATATAAAACGCAAATTGATAATAAATTTCAAGAGAGACTCAGAAATAGTGGAAGAATGAAATCATTGATATGATTTAATAACTTGGAACGCAAGATGGAGGTACACTTGAAAATGTTAAAAAAGACTTAAACATAAGATTGACCCATTGCAAAAGTGGTCGAACAACCCAGTCGACGGCATTAAAAACCTTGAAAAGATAGCGGAGGCTATATCTGTGTCTACAGCAAAGCCTGATAACAGAAACAAGAACGTCTACGTGGAGTTGTTATCCCAAGTAACAATAAATGGCACACGCAGCTGGAAGGCAATCAAAGAAGGCAGACTAGAGGATTGGCAGGATTCTGAGAGGTTTAAAGAAACACGAAGACACTCGAGAAATTCACTGCTAATTACTGCAAGCTGCTTTATCTTGGATGATATGCCTGTTTAGCTCGTGGCAACGACACGAGTCGGGCAGAAGACCATACCATTACAAAATGCCACACCAATGACAAATCATTGTCAAGTTACAATATGATTACACCCTCGAAGACATTATGCAAAGAGGCCCCTCGAGAAACAAAAGAATCTGATGTTTTTCAAGACAAAAGAATCAGTATCCATATCGAGACTATCCCCAGAGGTGTCATCAGAAAACAGAAAAGCGTTAACGAAGCCAAACCTTATGTGGGGTGTAGGAAAACTTGAGATAAGTCTGAATTACCCCGCCATCTTACGAGATACTTATAACAACGTGGAACATTTTTCAAGACTCCAACAGAAGCAATGGAATTTGCAAAGCAGTTTGACACTTGAACACCATCTACAAATCAATATACTGCCTTTTCTATTTTTTAAAGACCTAGCACGGTCCTCCATGACATTTTATGAAAACTCTATACGACAACAGGAATTAGAAGAAATCAGAAGGAATGACAATGTCCCGTATGGAACGAAAGACCTAGCCCAGTCTCTTGACATTTATGAAACTTTATATACGACAATTGGAATTAGAGAACTCAGAAGAATGGACGAATGTCGTATGGAACGAAATGTTTTCCCATGATTGGAAGAAGCATCACCGAACTAACATAAACAAATAACAACATCCGACGAAAATGATAAGCGGTTTTATTATTACTATGACTGTTATTAACCAAGACCTCTGCACCATCCGCTAACTATACTACAATAATTAATATCTTATGTGCCTGTTACATATGGGGATATCCCTTCCTCAATTACTTTCTCCCTTTTTTAATAATGACTTCTATTTTTTTTGCATTTTCTTAAAAAAAAAAAAAAAAAAAAACTTTTTTTTTTTTTAACTGTGGCATTATAATTGGATTTTTTTTTTTAAATTTAAACTAACCTAGATATATATACATTTATGATGTTTAATATCACACTTTTCATTTCTGTTTAATATACTATAATCCCGTCTAAAATATTACTAATGTAAGTAATAATTCCTTAAAATTAGGAGCTTGGCTTAAACTAATAACATCCAATGCCGGAAGCCTTTAGATTAATGCCAACCACACTTGGCATTCATCAAACTACAAAATATTTATTGTAGTTTCTTTCTATTCTTTATACACCTTTCTAAGCCTTTTTATTCACTTCTCCACCAGTTTTTATGTTACTATACTTTTTCAGTTTGAATGGAGTTATTACTGGAACAATGGAGATTATCAACTCGTGAAGCACATAGAAGATCTAAAATTCATCTACTCGGTGTTCGGGTGGTAAGGTTAGTCAACTGCGCGGACCCTTGGACCCTATTACAAGATTCCCACAAATCAAAAATGCAGGATTAAAAATAAATATGGGAACGAGGGATTAACCTTTTGCAGTGAATGTTAAAGGTATCAATGAACCAATAAAAAAGATGAAAAATATGACACATTAAGGCAATGAAGCTGATGTAATTTACATCCAAGAAACCACCAAAGAAAGACGCTTGAAAACAGGCTGAAAGCTAAAATGAAAGATAAAATATACCACCTTCCTTTACACACAAATCAAGAGGCTTAGCAATATTAATTTCGTAAAGGTACTTTATTTAAGCATATATCTACTATAGCTGATAAAGAAGGCAGATACATTATTGTAATAGGAGAAATAAATAGGAAAGAAATGATTTTTTGTTAACATTCTATGGTCCAAAATTTTGATAGTCCTTTATTCTTTAAGAAAGTACTTAATAATATTTCCGAATTACCACACTACAATTTGATAATTGAGAGATTTTAATGTACATTAACCCTTATTTAGTAGATCCTTCAAAACAAAGGAAACTAAATCGCACTCTAGTGATTTATTAAACGCATACATCAAAACGTCTAACATTAAAGATGTTTTGGAGAACAGAAAATCCTACTCTGGTCGAGAATATTCCTTCTACTCGCCAGACAAAAAACCTATTCAAGAATAGATTACATCTTAGTAGATGCAAAGCTTATTTCACTTACTTATGAATCCAAATATCATAATATTTATAATTTAGATCACGCACCATTAACATTTAAAATTAAAATAAATGGTAAAACAGAATCTTAGACCAATGGAAACTTGAACACAAATTTTAAAAATAAAACCAACTCAGTAAATACATCGATAACCCAGATTAAGATGTTTTTGTAAAATAAAATGATCAACCAGAAATACTCGCTCTTTTTATGGGAAAACATTTAAAGCATATCTTCGAGGAATTTTGATTTCTTCACAAGCATTTCCCATAATAAGAAGATTCGAAGGAACAACATGACTTAGAAAAGGGAGTATCCAACGAACAATTAGAGATACAGAATGCAACAAAATCAGATAATATACTACATAATACAATTGTAGCATTGAAGTCTAAATTAAATAAAATATATACGAAATCAAGTCTAAAATAGTACCAACATACTAAACAATAGTTGTATGAATTTGAGACAAACCACAAAAACTATTGCTCGACAATTAAGGAAAATTGAAGCGGAAAAAATTATACCATAGATTAAATCAACAAAACGGTGAATACTTAAACAACCCACGATATTAATGAATGAATTTATGCAATAATATAAAAATTTGTATACTGGTTTAACACAAACGGTAAATAAAAAGAATGAGCCTTTTTAATGCTGTAACTTACAGATTTAGATTTACCAAAATAGAGAATTTTTAAAATGCCGATATTTCAATAAAAAAGATCCAAGAATCTATTAAATCGTTAAAAAAATGGTAAAACTCCAGACCAGATGGTATAAGGTTCGGAATTAAATAAAATTTTTTTCAATGCCCAAATGGTCCCATATTTAAATCATAAATATGAACAATAATATACAAAGAAATTACCAGACACATTGAACGAATCTATTATAACACATTATATACCCAAAATAAATAAAGACTTGGAATGATCCAGGATCGTATAGAGCAATTGCTTTTATAAAATACTGCTCAAAAAATATTAACCAAAATCTTGCACAAAGATTAAGTAAAATTGTTAATGAATTAATTCCATCCTGATCAAACAGGATTTATACCTAAAAGATATTCTTCATATAATTTAAGACGTTATTTAATATTATAACTCGAAAAGAAGTGATAAAAAAGTTGTCGTAATCATCTCGTTGGAATCAAAAAAGCTTTTTGACCAGGTGAATGGCCTTTTCTATTTTTCGGTGATGGAAGCATTTAAGCTTGGAGGGGGGGGTGATAAGCCTTACTACTTGGATTAAATTATTTATACGCAAATCCAACAGCTAGAATCATAACAAATTATATGTTATCCAACTAAGTTAGTTTATCTCGAGTTGTAACAAGGCTGTCCTTTATCACCATTACTGCATGCATTAGCATCGAACCCCTTGCTCAAGGTTAGACGACATCCAGAAATATATGGATAAACGATACTAAAGATACATAAAATCAAATCTCGTTATATGCGGACATATACTATTAATATTACAAAACCGGAAAAAAGTATCTGTAAATTTGTTAAAACTAATAACGAATTAGGATTAAATTTCAGGATATAGCATCAATTTGGAATAAAAGTTGAACTTATGCCAATAACCCTGAATAATTTACCAATATACAACAATTGTCCTTCAAGATAACAATGAAAAATAATAAATATCTTGGTATTTTTGTTACAAAAAGATTTGACCCTTATTTAAATCTAATTTTCCCGTAATTATTGAATAAATTAAATAAATATCTTATATTGAAAAGCTTACCTATCTTCAATGTTAGGTAAAAATAAACGCAATAAAAATGATTTCCTCCCCAATTATTATATTTATTTCAATCCCATCCCCGAATACCTTTCTAAAAATTTCTTTAAAAAAGTATACTCAATAGTCCAAACTTATTTAGGACTACAAAAATCATAGAATAAATAAAAACATTTATGTAAAGCTAAAATAAACGGGAGGTTTAGCTTTAACCAAATTTTAAGTTCTATTATTGGGCAGTTTAATATTTATATTAGAAATATGAATTTTTGGTTAGGAGAAAATAGTAATAAACCAAATTGGTTAAAAATGAAAGAGTAGACTGTTTTTTTTCCATTTGAAATTAGCTCTATAATATTTGCTAATAGTAATGTACCTAAGAAAACTTATAGCGAAATCTGATAATAGTAAAGTGGAATACGTATTTGAAACAAATAAAGAAAACACTAAAACTAAAATATATACCGCTTAGCTCTACAATTGCCATAATTTTAACGTTTAAACCGTCAATGATGGATAAAGCTTTTACAACACAATGGAAAAATAATGGAATGCTAAAACAGAGGGGATCTCTATAAGGATAATCCATTTCTTCTTTCAAGAATTACAACAAACTTTAAACTTATTATAACGCGAGCATTTCCGAATCTAAAAATGAATAATTCAGATATTTACAAATCAGAAACAATATTTCGCGCAAATACACAAGAACATAGAAATAGAAAGAGTGAAATTTTAGATGAATGCTTGAATAACACCCAAATACAGAAAAATGATATCTAACATTTATAACATTTTGTTGGAAAGTGATATCCCATCACGGATATACATAGACAGCGCTGGGGAAAAGCACGAAGTCATAATAAGTCCAGAAATATGGAAGAAAGCTACAACTATACATTATTCTCTTTAAACGCTAAACAGCACTTATACAAGGTTGAAATTTACATAGATTTCATTATTCAAATCTAACTTCATAATATATTTCCAAAACTATCACCTATATGTGATTAAATGTAAATCAAGGAAGCAACTCCTGTCGCATTCATTACTAATTGCACGAAGATTTTCAATATTGGAATGAAATATTCAAAACACTCTCGAAAGTTATTAATATTAACTTATGAGTCACGACCCAAAGTTAATCATACTTGGAATACCGAAAATGGAACAGAATAATTACAAGAATCTAGAACTTTTTTTCGACTATTCTTTAATAATTTGGAAAAATTAATATTAAAATTTTGAAAGGCCCTGTATCCCAACAATTAAAATGTGGAATCATACAGAAATGACGCAACACTTCACTTGGAGAAGATTGAACTTGTCCTTATGACAGGTTAGATCTCTTCAAGGAGATATGGTCCTCCTATATAAAAAGCTACAGGGTCACAAAGGATCGGCGCAGGGACTTGACTGAGGGCCCTTGACTATCTGATGGATAAGAAAATACACATAACAAATCATAATGTATCTCCAAGATTGGATTACTATTATACTTTAATCTCCATCAAACTTTATTTCATACCTTCTTTCTATATTTCTATTCTTTTTTTCTATCTATTATCATAATCTTAAGAAAGGAAAAAAATTATAGAAACATACTATATAAAATTTTTAACATGTACACACTTAACTCTGTTTTGTATAAAAAAGATTATAGATGTCTTAAACTTGTAATTATAAAAAACATGGTACTTTCAATTATACAATAACCAATGAAATAAAAATTAACACTAATACAAACCAGTATATAATACTTTGAGACATTATGATATTAAAAAAAAATGTTTGTTGTAAGATTTGGGTAATTCGTAGTTAAATTAGCGGGGATTTCTATTTGGTAATTAGAAGAATATCTATGGTTTTGAGAAATCTAAGTGTATTACTTATATTAGGAATATATAATTACATATACCCCCAATATATAAAATAAATAATAACGAATGTATAATGATAATACTACAATTATCATAAATAGTACTAATTAATAATCAATACGTTATAATTTTATACATTGTATAAATCTCAATTCGTATAATATGTTACTTGGTATATACTGTTTCTACTATAAAAAAATATTTAAAAAAAAAAAAAAAAAAAGGCTTTAAATAAATTGCCATAGCTGTTTCATCCAGATAAACTTTAAGTATTTACGATGCTCCTTATGTTTGGGTACTGAGTAGTAGGCATCTTTTGAATCAATGCTTGCCAGAAAGTACCCTCTAAAAACCAATAGTCTGGCTGTTTCAAAAGTTTCCATCTTGAAATGTATATACTTAACAGACTCATTTAAAGTAGTTAAGTCAATGATGATGCAACATCCACCACTTTTTTAGTTATAGTGAAAATATTAGACACAAATTCCAAAGGTTCATGTTTAGTTCTTTCAATGACACCTTTGCTAGTAGCTTCATCAGTTCAGCTTGACCCTCTTGTTTCTCTTTGACTGAGAGGGTGAATACCCTTTGGGGTATATGCTGAACTGGCGGGCATGTTTTCATGAACAAAGTCAATTTTATAGCCATGAATGCTGCTGAGTATATACTTGTCATTAGTGATGATTCCCATGTATCCAAAAACAAGTGCAATCTCCCCCCTGTTAGTATAGAGCCCCCACTGCTCATATGTTGAGAGGAACCAGACCCACCTACCTCCATGGTTACTGATGCTTCTTCTGCCTCTTCGCTGGACAATGAGGTGTCTGCTGGGCTGTAGAGGGCTGCTGTTGATGTTGATGTTGGGGGTGGCGCATTTTCCATGGGGTCCGCTCTGGGCCCTGGCCTAAAAAGGCTTACGGGGAATGGTTGCGGACCCCGAGCTTTCACCAGTCCCATATGGTGGTCGACGACTGGTGGACGCCGTGGGGTACTGCCGCCTGGGTTTGTTAGGTCTGCTCGGTGCCAAACCTGCCCTCACAAGACCAAAGGTCTTGGATTCTTCCTCTAGGTCTTTCACCTTTTTCGGAAGGTCCTTTCCAAAGAGCAGAATTGGAGGTTCTGAACCCGGTGTTTTGCAAAGCCCCGCAAACTTTGGCTTGATGATTTCCTTCTGTAAATTGTTTATCTCATATTGAGTGGTGCACAGCAGAGCTAGTGTGTCTTGCTGATTTGTGGATATGTCCACACCATCAATGGGCCGAGCATATTAGTTCAAGAGCCTCATTGCCCACCCGTTCTTATAGGGGTTTTGAGGACAGGTGGTCAATGCTGGCTGCAAGCTTCGGCTCTAAAGGCCGACCCGCTCGTGGAGTGGTCACGTAGCGGTTGACCACACCCAGCAGCTCTTCCTGATCCTGTACACCCTGCGTACTCCGGACATCTTCAGCCAGCAACCCCTCTTCTTGACCAGACAGGTCAATAGAAGGTGAAGCAATCGCCAGTGCCGTAAAGGGCACTGCGGGGGTGCCTGAGCTCCCTAGGCAAGTCTGCTGCTGCTCTCTCAGCAGATCTCGCTGGAGCAATTGCTCCATAAGCCGTTCCAGTCGGCTTAGGCGGCTGCCTGTGCCGCTCTCGAGCGGTGAGGCATCTTCATCCGAATCGTTGGATACTACCGCCCGGTTCTGGCTGCAGGTACCTCCAGCCCGCTGCTCAGGCAGCACGAGCGGTGCTGGGCTCGGCTCGGTAGTCAATCCTGCCGCCTCTTGCTCCCCCCTCCAAAGAACACTCCTCAACGGAAGATGAACGGGGGCGAGCTGCCTCTGGTCTTGCTCATTCTCCTGGAACACAAGCAGACCACAGAGAAAAATACACACGGCCACGGTAAAACTTACCTGTCGGCCCTACTTTTCAATTTGTAGCGGGAGCGCCTTGAACTCCCGTTCGTCGCGGGTGCACTGCATGAACGCTAATGTCGCGCATGCGTGCTGGACGGGGTCCTCACGTAGTCACTCACGTGACTCCGAAATAAAATCTCTCCCTACTCCGTTCTGAGGTACCCACCCGCTTCCAGGAGACCACTATCATCCCGGTGCCAAAGAGGAGCAAGATCTCAAGCTTCAATGATTACGTTCTGTGGCTTTGACATCCACCATCATGAAATGCTCCAGGAGGTTGGTTATGGCGCACATTAAATCGAGCCGAACAAGCAGCCGTGATCCACTGCCGATTGCCTCCCGCCGCGGCAGTAGTTGCCATCTCCCTGGTCCTACACTCAATCCCTGGAACACCTGGATAAGAAGAACATCTACGTCAGACACCTACTCATAGACAACAGTGGTCTATGACTCCAAGCTCATGGAACTTGGAGTCAGCACTCCCCTCTGCAACTGGATCCTCGACTTCCTGACCCACAGACCGTAATCAGTGTGGATAGGGGACAAATCATCCTCGTACGGTAATCCTTAACTCTGGTCCGTTCTCAGCTCCATACTGTACTCCTAATACACGCAACACTGTGCAGCCAAATATCAATACAACTCAATACACACTCGCAGATGACATCACCGTGATGGATAGACACTAAGAGCTGGAGAAACTCAGCGGACCAGACAGTATCCCTGGAGAAAAGGAATAGAAACATAGTAAATAGGTGCAGGAGTTGGCCATTCGTCCCTTTGAGCCACCACCACCATTCAATATGACCATGGCTGTTCATCCAAAATCAGTACCCCGTTCCGGCTTTTCCCCCATATCCCTTGATTCCATTGGCCCTAATAGCTAAATTTAACTCTCTCTTGAAAACATCCAGTGAATTGGCCTCCACTGCCTTCTATGGCACAGAATTCCACAGATTTACAACCCTCTAGGGGAAAATGTTTTTCCTCATCCTAGTCCTAAATGGCCTACCCCTTATTCCTAAACTGTGACCCCTGGTTTTGGACTCCCCCAACATCAGGAACATTTTTCCTGCATCTATCCTGTCCAATTTTCTAAGAATTTTATATGTTTCTATAAGATCCCCTCTCATCCTTCTAAATTCCAGTGAATACAAGCACAGTCGACCCATTCTTTCAGCATAAGTCAGTCCCGCCATGCGGGGAATTAACCTGGTGAACATATACTGCACTCCCTCGATAGCAATAATGTCCTTCCTCAAATTAGGAGATCAAAATTGCACACAATACTCCAGGTGTTGTTCTCACCAGGGCCCTGTACAACTGCAGTAGGACCTCCTTGCTCCTAATCTCAAGTCCTCTCGCAATGAAGGCCAACATACCATTAGCTTTCTTCACTGCCTGCTGTACCTGCATGCTTACTTCAGTGACTGATGTACAAGCACACCAAGGTCTCGTTGCACCTCCCCTTCTAATCTGACACCATTCAGATAATAATCTGCCTTCCTGTTCTTGCTACCAATATGGATAACCTCACATTTATCCTCATTATACTGCATCTGCCATGCATCTGCCCACTTATCCAACTTTTCCAAGTCACCCTGCTGCCTCATAGCATCCTCATTGCAGCTCACACTGTCACCCAGCTTTGTGTCATCCGCAAACTTAGAGATGTAACATTTAATTTCCTCGTCTAAATTGTTAATATATATTGTAAGCAACTGGGGTCCCAGCACTGGGACCTGTTAATTCCTACTCTTTGCTTCCTGTCTGCCACCCAGTTCTCTATCCATGTCAATACCCTACCCCCAAAACCATGTGCTCTCATTTTGCACACTAATCTCTTGTGTGGGACCTTGGGTCGTGGCAAGAAGTCTGAAGAAGGGTCTCAACCTGAAATGTCACCTATTCATTTTCTCCAGAGATGCTGCCTGACCCGCTGAGTTACTCCTGCTTTTTGTGTCTATCTTCGGTTTAAGCCAGCATCTGCAGTTCCTTCCTACATCACCGTGGTGGGCCGAATATCAAATAATGGTAAGATGGAGTACAGGAAGGAGATTTGAAAACCCTGTTAAACAGGTGCCAAGACAACAACCTCTCACTCAATGTCAGCAAGACAAAGGAAATTGATAATGACTTCTGGAGGACGAGTAGTAAACACAATTACATGATGCCCACAGTGATGGCGCCAAAGTTGAGATGGTCGAAAGCTTCAAGTTCTCAGGAACAAATATCACCGGCATTTTGGCCTGGCCCAACCACCTCAATGCACACAAATACCTTTACTTCCTGAGAAGGCTTCGGAAATTTGGAGTGTCCCCAACAACTCTCATCAACGTCTACAGATGTGCCATGGACATCATTTTATTGGGATGCATGACAGCATGGTTTGGCAACAGCTCCATCCAAGATTGCAAGTCATGGATGTAGCCCAGATCATCCAGCAAACCAACCTCCCTTCCATTGACTCCATCTACACTACACGCTGCCTCGGCAAGGCCACTAGCTTTACCCTGGTGACTCCCTCTTCTCCCCTCTCCCATCATGCAAGGGGTACAGAAGTTTGAAAGCGTATACCTTCAGATTCAGGGACAGTTTCTTTCCATCTGTTATAAACCAACTGAACCGTCTTCTCACCAGTGATAGTGAGGTCCTGACCTCCCATCTACCTCATTGGAGACCTTTGAACGACGTTTAATCTGATTTTATCGGACTTTGGATAGCACACAACAAATGCTTTCCAATCAGGCACGTGCCGTCAGGGTAGGCAAGGTAGGCACTGCCTACCCTGACTAAAATTATGGAATGGTAATTACTAAATAAAAATAGTAAAGGCATGGGAGAATTGTGCCTATTTAAGAGATCGGTCTGTTAGGTCGGCATAATTCTCCGTGCCTTTCAACTGCAGCACTTGCAACACGCGAAGGAAGGTCTGTGCAGCCCACGTGCCGTCAGCGCTGCTTCAAGCCGTCAATTTCAAGTGGAGCTGAAGGCAGCTGAAATTCTGCCTTTGCAGTACTGCGCATCCTACTGCGCATGCACAGAGTGAGTTTCTTGGCGGGTTTTTCAAATATGGATTGCCATTATCTTAAGAGTATCTTAGGAAACAAAGAGAGAAGAATGGAGTTCATGTACCAATAACGTGGTAAATACAAGGGACCAATTGCGGTTACTCGGCTGTCGGAATTTAAGGATTTGTGGGAAGCGGCTGACATGAGCGAAGCCGGCGAGCGTCAGGTGAGAGATGTTCAGACAGAGAGCACTGCCAGAGGTGAGCGGGCCGGCAGAAGGCGCTGAAGTGGCAGCCGGTTCTGCTGTCGGGTCCCGGCGGCCGCTCGCTGTCACCCGAGCTGCTTCCTTCCCCGGAAGTGTCGGCCAGTTCTGCTGTCCATGACCGGAGCGTTGCGGCAGCGGTGAGTGAGTCTGACATGATCTCCGACCCCCTCCTTCTCAACATCCTGCCCTCTCTGCATCTTTAACCCCTGGCACAGATTCTCCACTCGCTGGGAAAGGAACTCTCCCTCCAATTGGACCCTTGAATTAGTATTGTCATTCAATAAGATGACTACTGATTCAACGTCCCGGTGTGCTCCCATTTTTCCCACCATCTCTCCACCTGTCTTCATCCTCCATCCCCCACCCATTCAGTAATTAAAAAATGAAGGAGATTTAAAAGCCTTAGGAAAATTGAATAGTTACTTATTTTAATTTTTTACGTAGAGAACAATCTGCGCATGCGCGGTTTAAGATTTTTTTTAAAAAGCCGACTGACTGCCTCCCTTGAGTAATTACTCACGGCACGTGCCTGTTTTCACTGTACCTCTGCACACGTGACAATAATAAGCTAAACTACTCACCCATCATTCCTCTTTACACTGTCATCCTTTGGCTCCCAAACCCAAAAAGTGTCACATTTTAAGTTTTCTTTCCAGGTCTTCCAATCCTTTGATATATTCCCTTTCCTATTTCTTCAACACCAACCCTTCCAGATGTCTGCGTACCTACAAAACCTATGTCTGTAATCCTTCATCCCTCACTTCTCACTTCCATCTGACCTCTTTTCACCCATCACTGCTCGCTGCCATCTCACCACTTCCCCTCTCCTCTTTATACTGGCGATCCCCCCTCTCCACTCCCACTCTTGATTCAGGGTGTCGACCTGAAATGTTGATCATTCCTTTCCACCCACAGATGCTGTTTGACCTGCTGCATTCCTGCAGCAGATTGTTGGTTAACTTTTGTACCTGCCCAACTGCCCTCCATCTGTCTCACTGTCCGTCGCTTCTCCTTTAGGTCTCGTTAAAACCTCCCCCTTTCTCTCGCGTGCCTTAACATTCCACAATATTGTTTTGAGTTAACATTTTGCCTGATAATAAAGAATCTTTTGGGACTTTGTATCACATAAAAGGCACTTTGTTCATTGAACAGGGAGCGCTTGTCTGACCCCCTTAGCTAAAACACACTTCTCCATTCCCCCGTATTGAATTCCTAGACATTAGTGATTTGGAGGAAAAGGGGAAATTGGAGAACCTCATCTTGCCATCTATTAGCAACCGTATCGGGAGTTAATCCAAACATTCACTCTAGGAGTTGAAAAAGAAGGCTGTACTGTATATTCCTTCCTCTATGAGAAAAAGGCTTTTGAAATTAATCTAGAATGGTTTTCTTTCTTTATTTGTTTTTAGATTTGCTCTATTTATTTTCAACGCATCCTTGCAATGCCACAGACAAGTTATTGGAAACATCCTGTTTGTGCAAAGAATCCAAAGAAACCCTATTCAAGTGATTATTCTTCATATCCCAACCTGGATGGAATAGAAACCCTTCTTCAGATGTCTGCAGAAGGGTTTCGGCCCGAGACGTTGCCTATTTCCTTCGCTCCATAGATGCTGCCTCACCCGCTGAGTTTCTCCAGCATTTTTGTCTACCTTCGATTTTCCAGCATCTGCAGTTCCTTCTTAAACATTTGTTATCCTACAGGTTGGGTGGGTGTCTCTGATAGGTAAAAGCAGGCGACCGCAGGTATAAACTGTGAATAAGATTATCTGGTCAATGAACAATGGGAGCAATTAGAGAGCGAGGACAGAGATAAAGGAATGAAGGAGTTGTGAAATGTAGAGCAGGAAGACAAGGCTAGAAGGTTAGAATTGACATGCCCTCTGTCCCCGGAGGAAAAGAAGATTAAAAGGAGTAAGCAGGCAACAAATGAGCTGATGATGACTGATACAGGCAGAGAAATCAAGTTATCTAATGTTGTAAAATGCAATCTTAAATCCAGAAGGCTGAAACTTGCTTAGATGATGTTCCTTCAGCTTACATTGGGCCTCATTGCAACAGTACTGTTGGCCACAAACTGATGGGTCAGAGTAAGGGTGAGATGGAGAATTAAAGTGGTGGGCAATATGAAACTCAGGGGGACTCCTGCAGACTGAAAGCAAGTGCTCCACACTTCAATCACCCAAGTTTTGTTTCTCCAATGGAAAGGAGAATCGTTATATGATCAACTTTGTAAGTTGCATCGTTGGAAACTTGTTATTTATTGCCCAATCCTATTCAAGTTTGTGGGTGGGATGGTTGGCCTTATTTTGAACTATAGAGGTCTATGTAATGATGGTGGTCCCCATGGTGAAGATGAGAAGATGTCCAAAACCATTGGAGATCATCTCACTTGAAAGAAATTGTGAGAGATGACCAGATTACAGTCTATGGGATTTCAGAGAGAAAGGATGACTTGAACTACTGGGAGATATTTATCCTAGTCCAGACAAAGAGTAGAGGTCAAAGGCTCTCTCCCCTTTAAAGGGGGGGTACATTCAATACTAATCTGTGAAAATAATAGACACAAGGAATTGCAAATGGTGGAATCTTGAGCAAAACACCAAGTGCTGGAGGAACTCAATGGGTCAGGCGGCATCTGTGGACAAATTATGTTACAGGTTGGGATACTTCCTCAGTGTGAAGAAGGGTTCAGACCTGAAACATCATCTGTCCACACCCTCCACAGATGCTGCCTGACCCGCTGAGTTCATCCAACACTTAGTGTTTTCCGTGGAAACAATAGTTTAGTGAAGAACACGTAACTCTATAAATCAGGTTGTGCAGTGGGACAGCAGAAACAGTATTGATTCATTCATGCAGATTTCATTCATGTTAGATGGAAATTTTGAGTATTTTGCGAAATTACACTTTAACTTAAATAGTAGGATTCTGATCACTTTGAATCTACGGTTGCCAATGTTCTCCACTATGCATTTTAATCCTTTCACCCTGGTTCAGCTGTGAACAACATTGATTGCTATGGTTGGGCAACAATTCTATTTTCCAAGTTTTAAAGAAGGAACTGCATATGCTGGAGAATCGAGGGTACACAAAAAGCTGGAGAAACTCAGCGGGTGCAGCAGCATCTAAGGAGCGAAGGAGATAGGCGACGTTTCGGGTCGAGACCCTTCTTCTATTTTCCAATATGATTGCGATTAAGTATTTTTTTATTGAAGTATTTTCAGGGAAAATGTGAGAGTTTGGCGGTTAGACTGCTGATTGCCCTTTAATGCTGCAGCTTAAACGCTATTTGAGTGGTAGAAACATAGAAAATAGGTGCAGGAGGAGGCCATTTGGCCCTTCGAGCCAGCACCGCCATTCATCATGATCATGGCTGATCGTCCCCAATCAATAACCCATGCCTGCCTTCTCCCCATATCCCTTGATTCCTCTAGCCCCTAGAGCTCTATCTAACTCTCTCTTAAATCCATCCAGTGATTTGGCCTCCATTGCCCTCTGTGGCAGGGAATTCCACAAATTCACAACTCTCTGGGTGAAAAAGTTTTTCCTCACCTCAGTCTTAAATGGCCTCCCTTTTATTCTTAGACGGTGGCCCTTTATTCTAAGACTGTGGCCCTTGTATGCTGTTGATGTGGTGAGCTGAAAACAGCTCAGTAAGGGCAATAGGATAAGTGTGGACCAATGATGGAACCATTTGTCCATTTTCTTAACCAAGAGGATTTAAAGAAACCAAGCCAAGTGAAGGGTGAAATGAAGTTAGATGCAGAAAGAGAAATGCAAAGAAAAAGAAGGTTGGGTTAAATCCAGGAGATAAAAAGATTAGAAAGTAAGATTTTTTAAACAGGCAGAAACAATTTATTCTAAAAACTTTTTTTTTTTCGGTTTTCTTGACAGAAGCAAAGTCAAGTCAAAGTCAAAGTCAAAAGACTTTGCTTCTGTCAAGAAAACCGAAAAAAAAAGTTTTTAGAATAAATTGTTTCTGCCTATTTAAAAAATCTTACTTTCTAATCTTTTTATCTCCTGGATGTATCAGTAAGTGACATTGCAGGAATAATCTCCTCTTTAAAACGTTGTGCTCCCAACTACTAGGCTTTGCCGAGATTAATGGTCATTTAACGTGCAAGTACAGGGCTTTCATGGAACTCATGGCCAGGTTGCTTTATGAGGCATGAATACCCGCCAATGTCTGGTACTTTGCAATTGACAGGGCTTCACTTCTTTACCACTGATCGCTGGACAATTTGGGCAATGTGAAAGCTTTTTGAACTCTCCCCTGAAAATCGAATCTTTGCTGAAATGTGTAGCGACCTGTCTCCTCTTGGAATCTGTTAAACAGTGAGCCTACACTGAGTTGTAAATTGATGTTTGGTGGATATCTATAAATCCAGCTGGCATGGGCGCCCCAGGCAGCCAGCAGTGCCTACTGTAAGTATACAGTGTTTTCATAGAGCCCTGCCAGTTGTAGCCAGTGTCTCTTGTGACAGACATGGTAAATAGCTGGGGGCTGGACTACAGGAGTTTTGTTCTAGGGAAGGGCAGGACTTGGGTCAGTTTTCAGACTAGCAGTTGTTTTTTTTTGTTCTCCCTTATCATCGCACTGTCTCTGAGCTAAGCTGAGAGGGGCTCAGTGATGGGATGGGGGGGGGGGGGGGGGGGGGGGGGTTGGGTATGCGGGGATAACAGTAGAAACAGCAATCCAGTTATTTTCAGCTGATGGGACTGGGGTTATGTTGAGGGAGTCGCATTGTTGCTGGCCCTTTTGTTGTGTTTATGATTAATGCTTGCGGATTTGGGACGATTACGGTGAATCAGTTCAGTCATGTGTCCCGTGTAGCTCCACCCATGGCCGTGTGATGGCACGTACGCCCTGTGCAGACTCTGGCCTGATGGTAACGGCACGGTGAGTACCTGAAGGTGTACGTCAGTGCGATGGCAAGACAGGGGTGGAGGCCACCGCGTTGGAGGGCCTCGTCAAAGGGCTTGCATCGATGCTCCAGTTGCATGTTAGCCCCCATCAAACTTCCCCTCACACCCATTCCATTCTGTGGGGTAGAGAGAGGGAACGGCACTCCCGAATCTGATTGGGGAGAGTGAAAAGTACAGCAGTTGCTAACAACCCAATCTCTCTGCCATCTGAGGCATCCGTTAATAATAACAGCACTCTGACTCTCTCCGGAACTATGTTATTGTAGCGTTTTCAACACACGTTTTCAGTGAACTGCGCATGTATTTCATGTTATTAAGGAAGGTTTAACCTAATGTAATTAGTAAACTAGAATAGCATTGAATTCTCAGATAGCATTGAATTCATGACAAAATGGACATTCAGAGCAAGAGGCTGTTGCTACTGGGCCTCTCTCTACTGTCTGTTATTGACATTCCCTCCGCTGTTGGTGCATTTTTTATTACTTAACCAATACAGTTCTGACTGTTTTGAACACACCTTCTACTGTTTTATTTGCTGTGATTGCACTGTGATTTTATTTGCGATTCCGACTCCAGTAAGAACACTGAGTTACTAAGATAGACACTAAATGCTGGAGTAACTCAGCGGAACAGGCAGCATCTCTGGAGAGAAGGAATGGGGGACGTTTCAGATCGCGACCCCGAAGCAGATCACCCATTCCCTCTCTCCAGAGATTCTGCCTGTCCCGCTGAGTCACTCCAGCACTTTGCGTCTATTTTCGGTGTAAGCTAGCCTCTGCAGTTCCTTTCTACTGATTTACATCTATCCTATCTGCTACGGAGGTTCAATGTTGCCCCAATTATTGGCCTCTGTGTTGTGAGAGTACTTAAACATTCTCTTTTCTTATTGCCTGATGCAAGATCTCTTGACATTATTATAACACTGCCCGCTGGCATCACCTCCACCCAATCACTCGATTGAAACAAGCCATGTTGTTTTTCGGGTCTGAAGAAGGGTCCAGACCTGAAACCTCACCTATTCTCCAGAGATGCTGTCTGACCCGTTGAGTTACCCCAGCCCTTTGTTATTTTTTGTTAACCAGCATCCGCAGTTCTTTGTCTCTACTCTGTTTTGATCTGTGTGAACATGATTTAAAGGCTTGAGTTTAGAACATTATTATTCTGGTTGCTAAATTAATTCTAAAAGGAAAACAAAATGTTTTCTAGCTTTGCATATTTAATTCAATTTTAGGATTTAATTTCAATTGAATGTGAGTATCCTATCATGGAGATTTACAACATGGAAGTGGACCAATTGGCTGGAGTGTCTGTGCCAGCAAAAGAGCTCTTTAGACTGATCGCAGGTCCCGACTCTTGCTCTAAGTCCAGGTGGATTATGAGACTTCAAGTGCTCAGTCTTACATTTACTTTAGTTTAGTTTAGAGATACAGCGCGGAAACAGGCCCTTTGGCCCACCGAGTCCGCACCGACCAGCGATCTAAGTACACGGGTGGCACGGTGGTGCAGCGGGAGAGTTGCTGCCTTACAGCGCGTGCGGGTTCGATCCCGACTACGGGCGCTGTCTGTACGGAGTTTGTGCGTTCTCCCCGTGACCGCGTGGGTTTTCTCCGAGATCTTCGATTTCCACCCACACTCCAAAGACCAAAGACTCCAAAGTTTGTAGGTTAATTGGCTTGGGTTTGTATACTCAGTATAAGTGTAAATTGTCCCTAGTGTGTGTAGGATAGTGTTAATGTGCGGGGATCGCTGGTCGGAGCGGACTCGGTGGGCCGAAGGGCCTGTTTCTGCACTGTATCTTTAAACTAAACTAGCACTATCCTGTTCAATGGGGATATTTTACAATTTTTACCAAGCCAATTAGCCTACAAACCTGTACATCTTTAGAGTGTAGGAGGAAACCGGAGTGCCTGGAGAAAACCCACGCAGGTCACGGGGAGAATGTACAAACTCCGTACAGACAGCACCGGTAGTCAAGCTCAAACCCAGGTCCCTGGAGGTGCAAGGCAGTGACTCTAGCGTGCTCCCCACTAAACAAAGAGTGCCACCAGCCACCCGTTGTTCTATTATCACCGGTCTTTGGAAGTAGTGACTCTGCCAGTGACATCTAATTGATGCATTTTGTATCTCAAAGTTCTTTGTGGTTAATGAATTGTATTGTAGATACAACATGGGATAAATTTGGTGAAGGCAAATTTCCACAAAATAAATTCTACGGAATGGCCAAAATTTCAAAGCTGGTGAGAGAAGGAGGAATGTTAACGGCAAGTTCCTCTCTAAGTAAGCTGACAAATAGTGCTTCCGTTTAACCGTTTGAATGGAAGGTAAACCTTTCACGTTCTGCTGTGAATGTCGTCCTCCAGCAAGTCCCCTGTCTTATCCCCGAGCTAAACAGATGTAGATCAACCCATAACATTCAGGGACTGAAGCCTCAGGCATTTGCCTATCGTGTGCACTTCCTCTACTTAAAATATAAGGAAGATAACAACTGGAACTTTGTACAGGAGCACCAGGCTTGATACACACTTTCAAGGATGATAGTTGACCTATTGTCTGCATTTGGAAATGTAGGTAAATGGGATCAGCCTAGATGGGCATCCCGGTTGTCATGGACAAGTGGGGCATAAGGGCCCATGCCCCTATGTACTATACAAATCTATGATTCTATGAAACATTCAACATAACCTCAACTTGAATGTGAAACTTCAAATCATAAAATCACAGCGATGGATGATCAGTCAACAGCACTGAAAATCCTTGACCACAATCCAGTTTTGTGTGTACACCACTGATATCATTGGAGCATTAAAGCCCTGTCCCACTGTACGAGTTCATTCAAGAGCTCTCCCGAGTTAAAAATAAAAATCAAACTCGTGGTAAGCACGTAGAATGAACGTAGCGGGTACGTCGGAGCTCAGGGACGTCTCTTAGCGGCTCGTGACGCTAATGGCAGGTACTCGGGGAAGACTCGCTAACAGCAGGTAAGCTCGGGAAGACTGGTGAAGATTTTTCACCAGATTTACCTGCAAGTGGCCATTACCGTAAATCTCCGAGTTCGAATCAGGGCAAACTCGGAAGAACTCTTTGAATGAACTCGTACAGTGGGACAGTGCAATTAATATTCAGTGTTTTCCGTTAGCTGATAACAACACTTGCTGCAGAACAGAGGTTCAATGATCGCCCTGGGAAACATACACATGTTGGGGTAAATTCAGGATGGGCTTCCAGTAAGGTGAGCCATCTTTTAGATGAGAGGTTGATAGTCACAAAGCACAATTTCTTGTTAAATATTTTTATTAGACGTAAGTACATATTAATAGAATATACTTCTCACATACATTCGTAATTTTATTAATATTAACAATTATGTCTTATATATTTCTATACTTTTTTTTGCAGGTAAGAAAAGATAGAGAAAAATAAAGTAAGAGTAGGAAATCAAAAATAAAGAAATGAATGGAGAATTAAAAAAGTTATCCATCATTGGAGATATATCCATGATTTGTTATACGTGATTCTTCATCTACATTATTCAGGCTTCAGTCAGGCTCTCGTACCGAGCCATTTTGACCCTTTAGATATTCAATAAATGGAGACCATATTCCTCTGAAAAGATCCAACCTGTCCAAAAGGACAAGTCTTAATCTTTCCAGATGAAGTGTCTCCGACATTTCTGTAATCCACATTTTGATTGTGGGGGATGTAGGGACCTTTCCAGAATTTCAATATTAATTTTTTTCCCAATTATTAGACTATAATCAATAAAACTTCTTTAATTCTTTGTTAATAATTGATCTGTTTCTAATATTCCCAGTATTATTAACTTTGAGTCGGGGATCAGATTCATATTAACAACATTCGAAATTATCTTAAATATCTCTGTCCAAAATTTAGTAATTTTTACGCAATTTGTAAATGTGCGTTAAGTTAGCTTCTAAGTGTTGACATTTATCACATATGGCAGATACATTTGAAAAAATACTATGTAGTTTGGATTTTTAATAATGTAGTCTATGTAATATTTTAGATTGTATAAGAGAGTGTCTAGCATTTAATGAGCAGTGGTGTATATGTTGTAGACTTTCATCCCATATTTCAGGTCTAATGATTTGACCTAATTCATTTTCCCATGATTGCCTATATATTTCTGTCACTGAGACATTGTTTTCCAGTAAAATATTATAAATATATGATATCAATTTTTCTGTGTTCGGGTGTTTATTTAGGCATTCATCTAAAATTTTGTCTTTCTATTTCTAATTTCCTGTGTATTTGCTTTATTAAATTTATTTATTTTTGTGTATTAAAGCACAATTTCAAGCACAGACGCAACTTGCCGGAGTAACTCAGCGGGACAGACTGTATCTCTGGGGAGAAGGAATAGGTGATGTTTCGGGTTGAGACCCTTCTACATACTTTCTTCAGGTCTGAAGGAGGGTCTTGACCCAAAACATCACCCATTCCTTCTCTCCAGAGATGCTGCCTGTTCCGCTGAGTTACTCCAGCATTCTGTGTCTATCTTCGGTTTAAACCAGCATCTGCAGTTCCTTCCTACACAATTTCAAGGACACCTGGTAAGTTCTAACTGCCTCGGGGGCAATCCCACCCTTCAAATGTCATTAACAAATACAAGTTATCTGGAGATAGACACAAAAACGCTGGAGTAACTCAGCGGGTCAGACAGCAGCATCTCTGGAGAAAAGGAATAGGTGACGTTTCGGGTCGAGACCCTTCTTCAGACTGAGTCAGGGGAAGGGAAATGAGAGAAATAGATGGTGATGGAGAGAGATTTAGAACAAATGAATGAAAGATATGCCAAAAAGTAACGAAGCACAGATTATCTGGACATTATCTCCTTACTGTTAGTCGTATATTTATGTATGCAAATTGTCTGACAAGCATCTTAATTCCGACAATGACTACTTTTCAAAATACTTTATTATTTTGAACCCCTAGGGATAAACTGAGGTTATGAACAACACCACGGGGAAAAAAAGATCTAATTTCCTCCCTCCCTCCTTATCTTCTTGATTTTCTTTGTTCTTCTCTCCCTCATTCCCTTTGTCCCTTCTGCCTTAATTCCTTCCTCGCTTCCTCACTCTTTCTTTCCCCCCCTTCCTGCCCAGGACGGCTCGATTGCATGGCTCTGAAGCGGCCTGAGGCATTATATGTAGCTCATGTCCCCAGACTCTTAGTGCTTAATGCAATGTTCAGCATCGGTACATTGGCATCGGCAGTCCTCGCTATAAAGCTGAATGTCTGATGAGGGCAATTTAACATTTGTTGTCTGGAGCTTGTATTGATTTTAGGAGTTGTAGAAACAAACAAACCGCAGACGCTGGTTAATACACAAAAGGACACAAAATACCGGAGTAATTCAGCAGATCAGGCAGCGTCTCTGGACAATATAGATAGGAGACGTTTCAGGTTGAGGCCCTTCTTCAGATTGCTGATGGGGAGGGAAGAAAAAACCCTGGAAAAAGGGAGAAGCAGGACAAAGCATGACCAGGAATAGGTGGAACCTGGTGTGGGAAGGTGGGGGGGGAGGAGGGGGGAGGGGGGGGGAGGGGGGGGCAGGGGACTGACAGGCAGATGGTGGACAAAGGCCAAAGATGAGAAGGGTAAAGGCCCTGTCCCACTTTCCCGAGTTATTCACGAACTCTCCCGAGTTTTCCCCTTGATTTGAACTCGGAGAATTACGGTAATAGCCATTCGTAGGTACTCAGGGTTATTTTTTTAACTCATGGACATTTTTCAACATGTTGAAAAGTCGTCCCGACTTACCTGATGCCCCGAGTTCCTACGGCTGGCATTACGAGCCACTACGAAACATCTACGGAATCCTATGGCCTCCTACGGACTCGCTACCGATATTACCCGACATTCCCCGAGTTCGAATCAAGGGGAAAACTCGGGAGAGTTCGTGAGTAACTCGGGTACGTGGGACAGGGCCTTAAGTGTGAGATAGATTTAAAGAGTTACAGATTGTGAAGCCAGGAGCTAGGAAAGTGATGGAGTGAAATAGGTGGGAGTCCAGGGGTAGGCGGGGCAGGGTAGGGGATGGAGGGGGAAAGAGAAAGGTGAAAATGAGAAGAGTGGTGGAAGAGAAAGGGGGTAAGTGAGTTTAGTTAGAGGTTACCTGAAATTGGAGAATTCAACATTCATACTTTTGGGTTCTAAGCTACCCAAGCAGAATATGAGGTGCTGTTCTTTCAGTTTGCATGTGGCCTCACTCTGGAATTGGACGAGGCCCAGGACAGAAACTGGGAGATCCAGTGGACCTTTGCAGACTGAGAGTAAGTCTTCAGCGGAATGGTTGCCGAGTTATACTTGGTCTTGCCGATCAATGCACAGGAGGCCACATAGGGAACACCGGATGCAGGAGATGAGGTTAGAGGAGGTGCACGGCCTGAGTCTCTGGAAGGAGGTGAGGGAGGAGTTATAGGGACAGGTGGTGCATCTCCTGCGGTTGCTGGGTAAAGTACCTGGAGAAGGGGTGGTTTGGTTGGGAAGCTGATGAGTATACCAAGGAGTTGTAGAAAGACCGTTCTCTGCGGAAGGCCGAAAAGAGTGGTGAGGGGAAAATGTGGCCGGTGATGGGATCGCGTTGGAGGTGATGGGAATGTCGGAGCATGATGTGTTGACTGCAGATGCTGGTGGGGTGAAAGGTGAGAACCTGGGGAACTCTATCCTTTTTCCGTCTGTTGGGGGGGGGGGGGGGGGGGGAAGGAGCAGAGCAGAACTACAGGACACAGAGGAGACACGGGTGAGGGATCCATCTATGAGAGAAGGGAGAAAACCATGTTTACTAGAGAAAGAGGACATCTCAGATATCCTAGAATGGAAAGTCTTTTCTTGGCTATAGATGTGGCAGAGTTGGAGGAATTGAGAGTAATATCTCTGCAAGAGGCAGGGTGGGACGAAGTGTGGTCCAGATAACAATGGATGAGTAAGTTTCTAATTGATGTCCAGATAACCATGGGAGTCTGTAGGTTATCTCCCCCCCACCCCACCCCCCCCCCCGGCTTTAAAAAAAAACCCTTGCCCTTGTCATCCTATTAGCTGCCACGCTCTGTCCTGACTCTCCCCTTTTCCAGCTTTCTTCCCCCCACCTCCTACAATCAGTCTGCAGAAGGGTCTCGCCCAGAAACATCACCCATCCATGTCCCCCAGAGATGCCGCCGAACCCGCTGAGTTACTCCAGTGTTTTGTGTCCTTTTTAGGATTTGTAGAGTTAAACTGCATCCTCTGGAAAACCAGAAAATGGTTATACCATTAAAGATTCTTTGACTAAATACACAGAGAGTCTGCAGAGCTTAGATTAAGATAAACATTTTGTAACATCTGCCCAATCGTGAATAAAACGGGGACACTAGGTCACCGTCAGCCTCCAGCAACTCGAGCGGTTCTAATGTATAAACTATAAACACTGTTTTGTCAGGAATGTCCCATTTGCAAGCCAAGACGTTGAGCAAGAAATTCTTGTTGCCTAACTTTAGCTGTTGACATCTGTGGGCAAGCTGCTGTTTGTATTATGGTGATGCTTGGCCCAGCAGGGAAGGAGCTAAGAAGGAGAAGGTGCTAAGAAGCCAATTGTAGAATTGGGTCTAAAATTGGACATGACTTCCACTGAAGATGCACAAATTCTTTTTAAGTTTCCTATCCTATCAGAAAATGTGGACTTCTTCATAAACACCTATATGTGTATCCTTTGCACCACGTTCCATTATTATATGTTTTCAGTGCAAACCCAGGGTTGGGAATGTACTTTGCATTAGAATTAATTTGATTATTTAATCATCTAATTTAAGTCAAAGAGTCAAGAGAGTTTATTGTCGTGTGTCCCAGATAGGACAATGACATTCTTGCTTTGCTTCAGCACAACAGAATATAGTAGGCATGAGTACAGAACAGATCAGTGTGTCCATATACCATTATATAAATATAAATACACACCTCAATAAATAAGCAGATAAAGTGCAAAAAGACAGATAATGGTCTATTAATGTTCAGAGATTTGTTTCAGTTGAGTTTAATAGCCTGATGGCTGAGGGGAAGCAGCTATTTCTGAACCTGGACGTTGCAGTCTTCAGGCTCCTGTACCTTCTACCTGAAGGTAGCGGGGAGATGAATGTGTGGCCAGGATGGTGTGGGTCCTTGATGATGCTGCCAGCCTTTTTGAGGCAGCGATTTATCCATCAATTGATTGATGGATAATCAAATTGATTTATGCACCAATGTCATAATTCAAAGCTCCTCGTGTTATAGAAAGAGTCGTGAAGAGATCCAACGTGGAAAAAGGCCCTTCAGCCCAACTTTCCCCCAACAGGTTAGATGAGATGAGGTTAGATGAGGTTAGATGAGATGAGGTTAGATGAGATGAGGTTAGATGAGGTTAGATGAGGTTTAGATGAGCTTATCAATTCCCTTTGTGCATGCTTTACACAAACAGCCTAATTTTATGTAATTGCTTCATTTTGAACAGAACAACCCAAGGTGAGTCACAGCCACACATTCAGGCCAAGCCTGATGCAAAGACCCGTTCTTTGGTGCTGAGGTAAGTTACCCTAACCTTGGCTAGGTAATACTGTAGATTTTGGGGGCAGGTGAGATTTTCCACATCTTAGTCACCAAAGGCACAGCTGTTAATGGGAGCATCAAATTAATAAGGCATGTCCTAATGAACAGATTTTGGGGACTCAAAAGATTGTAGCCGAGGTGGGAAAACAGGGAAGAAAAGGCAAGGGAGGGATTTGACAAGAATAAGAACCTGAATCAAACTACTGATGGATTTGGAGCCAGGACCTTATGTGTATCTCCCTCCTATTCTCTCTCTCATGGGCTGACAGCCCATTCCTTTGTTTATGACCATGTATCTCTTTTGCTCTCTACCTCTTTCACAACTCTCACTGTCATTCCATCTGCCACCTCCCTGTGCCTTCGTTCTCTTCGCGAGTTCTGTTCGCTAATACCTCTCCTTTTTTTTATTAATCAAAGTAAACTTTACTCAAGTAAAAAAATATATACAATACAGGAACTGTGCAAAAAATTCTTCCGACATTCTCGGAGGCTATACGTACATTCACTAGTGATTACACAATTTTACCCCACACCCTTGCCACTCATGTGGCCCCCTGGGGTGAAATCCCTTCCCTTATTTTGAGGGGCATCTCCACCAAACCCTGCCCCCTCCTCCAATTTTCAACAGCAGAAGGACCCTAGACTGTGGCCCTCCCCCACCGAGCCTTGGCGTTGGCTGCACCGAGCTTCAGTGCGTCCCTCAGCACGTACTCCTGCAGTCTGCAGCGGGCCAGTCGGCAACATTCCCTGATGGACATCCCGCTTTGTTGGATGGTCAACAAAGTTCGGGAAGACTAGACGGCTTTCACCAAGTTGATGACCTTACATCAGCGATACGCCATGATCAACAGGGATTGGTTTAGATGAGTTCAGATCTGATGTGCAGAAGGGTGTCAACTCGAAACGTCGCCCATTCCTTCTCTCCTCACCCACTGTTACTCCAGCATTTTGTGTCTACCTTTGATGTGGCGGACTATTTCTATCTCCCTTCCTCTGAGCCAGGGCAGGCCGTGAATGGGATTACATTACCAGCAGTGGTGGGAGGTGTTTGGACTTCAGGCTATTTGCGACAGTCTGTGCTGTCTGACAGCTGATTGCAGTCCTGCATGAGAGGGAGAAGCTGACTCCAATCTGACAAAGGGCCGAGTGCGTCCGTGCCCTTTATGTGGTGCAGGTTGACTTGGAGCAGCTGGGGCTTAAAGTTCAAATTCTCAGCCAAAATAACTCCCCCATCCACTCAGTTTTCCGTATTCCACATCTCCACCTGACAAGGAAAGAGGCCCGTTGATTCCATGCGAGCCCCAGACCTCACAGAGGAATCCCTTTGCCCACGAACTTACGCTGTAACTGTTCTCGCTACATTCACACCAACCCACCACGCCACCACCCACACTGCCCTTCCACTGTCACTTTAACTCTCTGTTTTATAGTACGTTAGTTAACCTGCTTCTGAGTGTGCGGGGTGAAACTAAACAAGGAACGCTCGGACAGGTCGCATGCACCAGATTGAAAATATACCAACTGATTGCGGCTGGCATTGAAACTGAGCGATGAGACCGTGATGTGACTCTGGGGGGAGTGACGTGGCACCAGGAGAGAGCGATCTGATTAAGAGGTGCGGGGCCCAATTGGGAACAATTTTGGTGAGCCCCAGGTTCCCAGGCAAGGTCTGCAGAATTATAGAAATATAAATAAAGCCTATTATAAACTTTTTATCTCTATGATAGGATGGAAAGTAATCAAAATGTGCGCTTAAAAAGTGTATCCGAGTAAATGGACCAAAAAGATCTAAGCTACAGTTTAATATAAAATTGCATACATGTAAGCCTACAGGTAACAAACAAAATGTGTAGATCACCTCTGAAAAATACATAGTTACAATACCACTTGTTTTAGTGAATGTGAAATGAAAAAAAAAGTAATTTAATTAATTAGATCCTGGAAAATCAATCACCATTGGCGAAAAACCAGTCCAGGCATTACATTTTGGGCTTCAGCCCCATCCAACCCTTTGGGCCTCTACCCCATCTTAACTTAATGTGTGTGTGTGTGTGTGTGTGTGTGTTAGTTGTCCATGTGTGATGTGTGTGTGGAGGGGGGGGGGGGGGGGGGGGAGAGAAGGGAGGAAGGAGAGAAGAGAGGGAGAGAAGTAGAAAAAGAAGGGAGGGAGGGAAGGATAGAAGGGAAAAGAGAGGGAGGGAGGGAAGGAGAGAAGGGAGGGACGGAAGAAGGGAAGGGAGGGTTAGAAGGGGAGGAGAGAAGGGAGGGAGAGGGCCAGCGGCATGAGCGGATGCCGGGGTCCAGGCGAATGGGTGTGAGCTGAGGCCGAAGTTTGTAAACGTTGCTCCAACCCCCGCCCCGTCCCTCCCTGTATTGTTAACCGCGTCTCCCTGGGGAGAGAGAGGGGTGGAGCCGGGGCTGGGTGCGTAAAGCACGGCGACTGGAGGGGCGGGAGCATTGCCCTGGGACCGTGAGGGAACGACCCACCTCCCCCTCTCCCCCTTCTCCATTCTCCCTCACACCCCCCCTCCCCGTCTACCCCTTTCTTCCCCCTCCACCCCTCTACTCTCTCTCCACCCCTCTCTCCCCCCTCCACCCGGGGTCGATCTACCAGAGCCGAGAATAGACTACTCTTGCGTGGGCCCCTTGGGCGCGGGGTCCAATTGGGAGCAATTGGTCCAATTGGCTTAGGGCCGGCCCTGGATGTGATACTGGGGGAGAATGAGGTCACACCAGGAGTGAGTGACGTGATACTGGGGGAGAGTGATGTCACCCTGGGAGAGAGAGTGACTCTGGTACTTGGAGAGAGTGAAGTGGCACTCAGAGAGAGTGATGTCGCATTGGGATTAAATCATATAGAGCGAGTGATAGTGATGTGATATTAGGAGAGCGTAACGCTGAAAGTGGGACTAGAGTCAAAATATGAAATATTGTCAATACCTACCAGACTGATAAATACATAATATAGCCAGATAGCCAACAGTTGGATCTGTAAATTGATCAGGTGGAGGGAGGGAGAGGGAGAGAGAGAGAAAGAGACAAAGACAGAGACAGAGAGAGAGACAGAGAGAGAGAGAGAGAGAGAGAGAGAGAGAGAGAGAGACAGAGACAGAGACAGAGACAGAGAGAGAGACAGTGTGTGTGAGAGAGAGAGAGAGAGAGAGAGCGACAGAGAGAGAATATTTAATTACTGTATAAACATACATGATAGATTGGCAATACATTGAAATTTAATTAGTTCCTAGGTTTTATAGATTTTGATTAATGAAGTAGAGATGGTACTTGACTTTGTAGATAAATACTTTCAATACCATTAATGGAGATGACGAGGGGGTTTTCTTTGGGGCAGAGGCAGTTAGATGTTCTAATACACGTTTTAAAAGTCCAAGAAGTTTTGAACATGTAAATAGAGAAAAACTTAATAAGGCATTGGACGGCATAAACTTATCTCCAACAATAGACCAATCAGGAAAGTGAAAGCAATCGGTTGGATTTGGCGGGCAATGATAAAATTAAGTTTAGTTTAGTTTAGATATGCAGCGCTGAAACAGGCCCTTTGGCCCACTGAGTATGCACCAACCAGTGATCCCTGCACATTAATACTATCCTACACACACTAGGGGCAATTCACACTCATACCAAGCCAAATAACCTATTAACCTGCACGTCTTTGGAGCGTGGGAAGAAATCAAAAATCTTGGAGAAAACCCACGTGGTCACGGGGAGGACGTACAACCTCCACACAGACAGCACCCTTAGTCTGGATCGAACCCGAGTCTCTTGCACTGTGGGCGCTGTAAGGCAGCATCTCTACCTCTGCGTCACCGTGCCGCCCTAGGTTCATTGTTATGGACCTTAAATGAAGATGCCACGGATGGTTTGGCTGTCAGTGGCAGAGATTTTTTACATCAATTAGTCTCAAGCTGTCAGCAATCCAGCAAGAACGCTGTCATCAAGCTGGTTGAGGTAATCGGTCACACTGAATAATATTCAGCCCACCAGTCCGGGAGCTAACATTACAATTTTATATTAACATTTCAAACATTTGATATGATACAAAGTCAGATTGTAAAATTAACGTAAAGCTGAAATAACGCAAATAAGATCTTAAAGATAAATAATAAAGGAATTTAAATATACTTTATATATTTTTTCAATCTTTGATATGATTTTGCAGGCTGCACAATTTCAGAGTTGCTTTTGCATACAACCAAAATGTCATTAGAAATCACCATTACTTTGTGATCAATTACAAGTTACATTCAACCAGGAGTAGATGGAATGGACATCCTGCCCCTAGTGCTTGTAACCTACTGTAATGAGATAGAAAGTGACAATTGGTGATCTATGAATAGGAAAGAAAGACAAAATGACATTTACATGAAGTCTTTTACAGTCAGTGAAGTATTTTTGAACGTTGTAAAGTAGGGTAGAATGCTCCCAATGCAAACGCAGCAAACATCTACAAAAAGCCAATTGTAAATGACCAAATGATCTCTTTTGAGGTGTTGGTTAAGTGATAATTCGTAGAATAGACATCGGGGAGCAGTTCTCAGCTTTTCTCCAAGTAGTGGCTTGGGTTGCTTTCTTTCTTAAGTAAAAAAACAACCGTCGGAGGCACTAAGTGGTTCCGGCAGCATCGGTAGATGGCAATGGGATCAGGATACAAACAATACTGTTTAGGGTCAGGATACATTTTCAGAATGTCTTAGACAAATCTCATGCTATTGAGGATGATTTATTTCTATTCCAGTCTTGTGGGTTCTGATGTGACGCCAGGAACTGCCAACTCCATCACACATGGACAGGAGGTGGCAGATAGTTTGCAGCTTGTGAGGCGGAGCGCTCCTTCTACTTTTGCACAGCCTCTGTACACTCCTGATTGCTTTATTTTTTTAGACATTGCTTCTCCGTGGATTGTCACCTTGTCGTGGTGGAGAAGCTTGTGTGGACCTGAGATCCTGAGAGCGATGCCGTCTGGAGCCATGCTCCTGGTAGGGCCACCCATGGCTGTAGGGTCGAGGGGGAGGACTCTGACAAAGAGCAATCCAACCAAGACCTCAATGGTGGAACAGGCGGGGGATGATGGCTGACCTTAGTGGAGCATCACAATGGCTGGGAAGGCAGATGAAGGCTGCAGCAGCAAAGGATCTCCAGTCATCCAGGACTCCATGCCACTGGATCCTGATCCAAGGATCGTGTGGTGGCTGCCTGTGCACCAGTCTCCCCAATCGTTAAATAAAGTCACACCCAGGCATCCTCCATTTAGGGAATAGCACCCTGGAGACACCCATGGTCAGCCATGACCGAAGGGGGCCTAAGAAGACATTGGTTTAGAGATAGTGTTGAAACAGGCCCTTCAGTCACCGGGTCTACGCTGACGATCGATCACCCCACCACTGGTTCTATGTTCTAAGAGCAATTAATTTCCAGAAGCCAATTAATCCACAAACCTGCACATCTTTGGAATGCAGGAGGAAACCAGAGCACCCAGAGAAAACCCACACAGTCACGGGTAGAATGTTCAAACTCCGCAAGGTCAGGATCAAACTCGGGTCTCTGGCGCTGTGAAGCAGCAGCTGTGTCGCTGTGCCGTCCTGATGCCTGGACTCAAGTTCTCAATCTCAGCCCAAATGCTGCTTCTCCACTTTGAGCTGCCATGGGCCATAGGTTCTCAGGAGTCCTGGGGGAAGTTGCGCCTCTTCACGTAAACCTGCAGCATATCCTCTAATCATTCTCTCAGTCTACCTGGCCATCAAAGCTCAACAAAGCTCGGGATAGAATGTCAGTCATGCAAACTATGTGGCCTACCCAACGTAGCTGGCGAAGTACGGATAGCGAAGGCTTAGAAAGATATTGGCCAAACACAGGAAAATGGGAGTAGCTGACATGGGGCATCTTGGTCAGTATGGAAGAGTTGGAACAAAGGGCCCATTTCCATGCTGTATGATGCCATGAGTCTATGACTATACGTAGAGCCTCAGTTCTGGTGATAATGGCCTGGAAGCGGATGTTGCCATTGATTTGTTTCTTCTTCTGGTGAAGGAGGATTTTTGCAGAGGCAACATTGGTGGTATTCTTCAACACCTCGAGATGCTGCTGTAGCTGGTCCAGGTTTAGTTTAGTTTAGACAAATAACATCAGTCGCAACAAGAGACAGAGTCCACTAGTCCTTCCCCTTCACCCCATCAGCCGTCGCACACAACACATCATCCCACCACTGGTTACATCCTCCCACCTCCACCCCTTCCCGCTTTCCGCAGAGATCGTTCCCTCCGCAAATCCCTGGTTAACTCATCCCTTCCCACCCATACCACCCACTCCCCGGTTACTTTCCCCTGCAACCGCAGGAGATGGAACACTGTCCCTATACCTCCTCCCTCGACTCTGTCCAGGGACCTACCCGACAGTCCTTTCAGGTTAGGCAATGGCTCACTTACGCCTCCTCCAACTTCATCTACTGTATCTGTTGTTCAAGTTGTGGACTCTTATACATCAGCGAGACCTAATGTAGAGTGTCTGATCATTTCACTGAACACCTACGCTCAGTCTGCCTGGACCTACCTGATCTCCCAGTTGCTAAACACTTTAATTTCCTTTCCCATTCCCACACTGACCTTTCTGTCCTAGGCCTCCTCCATTGTCAGAGTGAGACCAAACACAAATTGGAGGAACACCATCTCATATTTCGTTTGGGCAGCTTACAACCCAGTGGTATGAATATTAATCTCTCTAACTTCAAGTAACACCTGCATTCCCTCTCTCTCCATCCCTCCCCCACCCAAGTACCCAAGTTGCACCAGCTTCTTGATCTCACCTAGCAAGCAGCTAACAATGGCCTGTTTCCTTTATTATCGTTACTTTTTTGCACATCTTTCATTCATTTGTTTTCTACCTCTCTACTTCACCTTCTATATCTCTCATTTCCCTTTCCTCTGATACAGTCTGAAGAAGGGTCTCGACCCGAAACCTCACCCATTCCTCCTCTCCAGAGATGCTGCCTTGTCCAGCTGAGTTACTCCAGCATTTTGTGCCTATCTTTGGTTTAAACCAAGCAGTTCCTTCCTACACCTTTAGTTTAGTTCAGTTTATTTTGTTTTAGAGATATGGCATGGAAACAGGCCCTTTGATCCACTGAGTCCGCGTTTACAAGTGATCCCCGCACACTAACACTATCCTGCACGCTAGGGACAGTTTACAATTTTTCCAAGCCAATTAACCTACATACCTGCACGTCATTGGCATGTGGGAGGAAACCGGAGCTGCCGTAGAAAATCCACGCAGTTCACGGGGAGAATGTACAAACTCCGTACAGACAAGACCCATAGTCAGGATTGAACCCGGGCCTCTGGCGCTGTGAGGCAGCAACTCTACCGCTGTGCCACCGTGATCATCACAGGGAATCTCTAAAGTTTTCTCCTTATATGATATTTCTGATTATAAAACTCAACCTCATTAAGTTGATCCATTTACTCCACTTTTCACATCTGGAAGAACTAGGTCAGTGTCACGTTACCAGATTATTGGGAATTTATAGACAATATTTGAACCATACGACCAGAAGAAATTTATTCAGATGCCGATACATTGAATCAATGGTTACTGTTTCTTCCTAAACCTGCACACACAACTGTAAAACGGTGCAGGAAGGAACTGCATATGCTGGTTTCAACCAAAGATAGACTTTTTTTAATCATTCTTAAAGCCCTGACATTATTCTTGAACCATTTTTGAAAACTTCTGTCTTTATGGAGTCTTTCATGAGCTAAGCTCATTACAAAGCAAGCAATTGAAATACATTTAAAGCATTATCATTGTTATAATACTGAAAACTCATTAGCCAATATGGTCAGGGTACAAACTCCGCAGAAAGCATTGATCTGGTAATCTGATCCTTGGTAATATTGATTGGATGAATGTTTGCCCGGAGGGACGCCTCAACTGTTCTTTAAATTGGTGCAACGGGACCTTGAAGGGTCTGCCTCAGACATTAGACACCATATCAGTTCAGCGTTTCATATATAAGAGATCACTCGAACAATTCATCACCCTGTCTACACTCTGGCACAGGGAGTGTCGGTCTAGATTTTGCGAATGTTACCCATTGAGCGACAGCTGCCAGTTTGAGAAATCCATTAGCTGTAGCCAGGGCTCATGGATCATAATAGTCATAAACAGAGATTATTTATCTTCAGGGTAGGTTGCTAATTATACAGAAATATTCCGCGTGTTCCACCCCCTGGTGTCTGGAAGAACACATTGCGGTCGGTTCGAACAATCCACTATCAGGTTTAGTTTCAGATCTATTCCCAGCAGACTTGGTCATCTGGGGAATAACTACATCTCATTATTTGTATTCTAAACTTGAGACTTCATACGACTAACTCAGCAGCAGCTGTCTGCTATGACTGCACCCACTCCCATACATAGTCTATCAGTTATATGATGAGACCTTCACATTGTCTTCAGTGCCCAGATTGTCCGTATAGGTCAAGCAGCTAAGTATGTCCCGTAGAATTACATAGCTCAGCAGTTGTGTGCATCATACCCCTCTTTGGCATTTCTTTCGCAAATGGCCAGAAGATACATTTCCTCATTACGCGGGATCAGTTTCATAAAAAGTCACGAATATGGACGTCATAGCTTTTACTTCGCAAAGAAATGTACACTTTGAAAGGCCTTGAATCACCTCCGTCACTGGTATCATGTAGCTTTGCATTCCCCTCACCCATCATCATCACTCAACTGCAGCCATTTAAGCTCTGGGATTCCCACGCTAAACCTGCCTCGCCATCCATCCAGCTCTCCACCTTTAAAGCCCCTCCATTAAACCCTCCCCTCAACGCAGCTTCAGGCCTCCCATCTAATAATTTTATTTTCCCCACTAACTTTCCTACCCATTCCCATACTGACCTTTGTGTTCTGGGCCTCCTCCATTGCCAGAGGGAGATCAAACACAAACTGAAAGAACAACACCTCGAGTTCCGCTCAAGTAGTTTACAACCCAGTGGTATGAATTGGTTTCTTCAATTTTATGTAACACTACTATTCCGCTCGAGTAGTTTACAACCCAGTGGTATGAATTGGTTTCTTCAATTTTATGTAACATCCCCCCCTCCTTTTATTCTCCATTATTTTTCTTGTGCACCCCCCCATCCCTGTGTCACACATTTCTCCCCCTATCCTGCACCCCGTTTCCCCTCCCCATCCCTTCCTCTGGATTTACGTTTACCTTCTCTCTCTCTTTTTTTTTTTTTTTTTTTTTTTTAGTTTCAAAAACTTTATTGACACAATCATATAATACAACACATCAAACCATAATCAAAAATGGCACTATATACAACCATTATAGTACAACAATACAATCATTGTTCACAATACACTGAACCCCACGCGGTGACCAGCGCCCACGGAAGGCCTCCAGAGTCCCCGTGGACACCGCATGTTCCCGCTCCAGGGACACACGTGCATGGACGTAGGCCCGGAAAAGGGGCAGGCCTTCTCTCTCTCTCTCTCTCTCTCTCTCTCTCTCTCTCTCTCTCTCTCTCTCTCTCTATCTGACATCCTCTGTCTCCTTTTCATCTCTAGCTTTTGACCATTCAGAACACTCACACTTGTATCCACCTATCACTTGCCAGGCTTTGTCCCTTCTCCACCTCTTTTCCAGCTTTCTCCTACGACTGTAATCAATTTGAAGAAGGGCCTTGACCCAAAATGTCTCCTATCCATGTCCTGCAGATGTGCTGCCTGACCTGTTAAGTCACACCAGCAGTTTGTGGCTTACTCAAGTTTCCAGCATCTACAGTTAATTGTGTCTCTATTATCTTCTTATCCAGATTGATGTCAAATCTTTGCCTGATTATACTGTCTTGGACTGTCATGACTTAATGGCAAGATCTTATCCATCGGATTATGATTTAAAAAAAAGTTACAAGTTCAGATCCATCATAACATTGAAATTTCCTGTTGTATATTGCGACAGTGTTTACAAACCAGAGTGCTTCTCTGGCTGAAAAACAGTCTGGGACATCCCTATGTCAAGACATATTTTAAAACATGCACGTTTTCTTTGTTATTATGGTGATAGGGAAAAGAAAGTGCAATATCCATTTTTCAATGAGGGATGCGATACATTCTGAAGAATTTTGCCCAGGTTCCACGAAGCTTGCACCAGTGACAATGTCTACATTCAGCAAAGTGGTCTATAAATTCCTGGGCAGCACATTGTTTAGTTTAGTTTAGTTTGGAGATACAGAACGGAACCAGGCCCTTCGGCCCACCGACCTGCGATCCCCGCACACTTACACTATCCTACACACACTAGGGACCATTTACATTTGCACCAGGCCAATTAACTTACAAATCAACGTACGTCTTTGGAGTGTGGGAGGAAACTGAAGTTCTCAGAGAAAACCCACGCAGGTCACGGGGAGAACGTACAAACTCCGTCCAGACAAGCACCCATAGCCAGGATCGAACTCAGGCTCCGGCACAGTAGTTCTGCTACTATGCTGCCATGGCCCCCAAATTGGATGAAATGTGTTGTGCGATGTTTCTGAGCGGCTGAGGTGTTGTGTGCTTCTAAAGTCACAGACTCAGCACAAGAATTATACAACATGGGAACAGACCCGTTGGCCCAAACCATCAACACCAACCAGGCAGCCTATCTGTGCTAATCCCATTTACCTGCATTTGGCTCATTTCCCCACCATATATATGTGTCATACCCAACACACATTGTGTGAAGAAGTTGTCCTTCAGATCCCCTTTAATTTTTTCTCCTCTCATCTTAAATCAATGCCATTTAGTTCTAGGTAGACAAAAATGCTGGAGAAACTCAGCGGGTGAGGCAGCATCTATGAAGCGAAGGAAATAGGCAACGTTTCGGGTCGAAACCCTTCTTCAGACCATTTAGTTCTCGACTCCTTCACGTGGTAAAACAGACCATAACCAACCACCTAGAGATTTGGTATAATTTCAGCTATCAACGTTGAATTGGCAGAAGATGATTAGATCTCTATACTCATTCCTCTAGATGTCCGCTAGGAATCAGTAGGTTCCTCCAGGATCCTGAGTACAATTGTCAAAAGACTTGCCTAATGTTGTGTCAGGGAACGTTTCCATTGTCCAAGGTATCTCGTGTGAGATGATAAATGTAGATGTATGCCCGGTCCACCCTAATGAGTGAGTCAAGTGAGTGCCAATAATCTTTGTGTAGGAAGGAACTGCAGATGCTGGTTTAAACTGACATTAGGGATTCTTGATTACTACAGGTGTCAGAGGTTATGGGGAGATGGCAGGAGAATGTGGTTAGGAGGAAGAGATAGATCAGCCATGATTGATTTGATGGGCCGAATGGCCTAATTCTACAAACTTGATCACCTATGATCTTTTGATCGACACAAAAAGCTGGAGTAACCCCCCCCCCCACCCCCCCCCCCCCCCACCCCCCAGACCTTTTCCTTTTCTCCATAGATTATGCCTGACCCGCCAGCTTTATGTGTGTATCTTTGCTAACAATAATTGTTGGACTTCACTTCTGCATTCAATGCATAAAGATAGTACTTACCTTTTTCCAATTGGGATGGGACATCCACTTGCCTAAGGTAGCTTGAGTAATGCAAGAGTCGGTGGAAGAATCAGACCAGCATTCTGTATTCTATATGGGGACCAGTCCATACGTTTGGATGGAATAGTTGGAATGAGACTGGAAAGTTGCTGGTGGTAACTGAAGGGTTAAGGGGCGACAGTTTCAAGGCCTGAGATACGGGTGGAAATTGGGTCAGAGGATTGGGAGTGAGATTAGAGGCCAGAGGTGAGGAGCAGTGGAGAGCTGGAAGCCCACATGATGGGAGCAAGTAATTCATGTTCATGGTACAGTTTTGACAGCTGTAGATTTGAACTATGTGGTCCCATACAACATCCCATCTGAGAACCCTCAGCTTCCAGTCCATCAATGCACAGGGCAGCCACAGCATAGAGACCTTGTTACAACCTTGAGCTTTGGCACAGTCTGTGTGGAGTTTGCAGGTTTTCAAATTTCAAACAACAGCACCTAATGTGGAAAGTTTGCTATGGACGGATAGCAAACTTAGGCAAAGAAGTGTTGCAAGTACATCCCACAGTCTGTACACAGTCTTAGAATAAAGGGGACGCCATTTAGGACTGAGGTGAGAAAAAACTTTTTCACCCAGAGAGTTGTGAATTTGTGGAATTCCATGCCACAGAGGGCAGTGGAGGCCAAATCACTGGGTGGATTTAAGAGAGAGTTAGATAGAGCTCTAGGGCCTGGTGGAATCAAGGTATGTGGGGAGAAGGCAGACACGGGTTATTGATAGCGGACGATCAGCCATGATCACAATGAATGGCGGTGCTGGCTCGAAGGGCCAAATGGCCTCCTCCTGCACCCATTTTCTATGTTTCTATGTTTAAGTAGTTTGAGTGATAGTAAGCACCTCAGATATGGTTGTTATTTTGTCTCAGTCTGCAAGATATCACTCTCAATTGCACAAGACTTATAAAACTGTGCTATATGATTGAAGGTGTCTGCCTTCACCGTTGGATGGGAAGGATTCCATGTCACTATTTGGAAGAAGAACAGAGGAATTCTCCTGTATCCTGGCTGATGGTTGTCCGTCAGCAAATATCATGAAGCAAAACAGATCAGCTGATAGAACTTAGAACATAGAACAATACATCATAGGAATGGGCCCTTCGGCCCACAATGTCGTGCTGAGCATGATGCCTAGCTTAACTGATCTCATCTGCCTGTACATGATCCACATTCCCTGCATATCCATGTGCCTATCCAAACGCCTCTTAAATACCACTATCGTATCTGCCTCCACCACCCCTGGCAATGTCCCCCCCCTCCCACCCCCCACACCCCTCACCCGCACCCTCTGTGTAAAACACTTGCCCCGCACATCCCCGTTAAACTTTCGCCCTCTCACCTTATAGCTGCGCCCTCTGGTGTTGGACCATCTCCACCCTGGGATAAATGTTCTGACTGTCTACCCTGTTTTATACACTTCTATCAAATCTCCCCTCAACCTCTGATGTTCCAGAGAAAACAATCCAAGTCTACCCAACCTCATGGCTGAAACCCTGGTGAACCTCCTCTGCACCCTCTCCAGAGCTTCCACATCTTTCTGGTAATGGGGCGACCAGAACTGCATGCAATTCTCCAAATGCGGCCTAACCAAAGTCCTATAGAGCTGCATCGGAGACTGTGCTTTGTTATAGGACCCTGTGGGCTAGAGTATCATGTTCATTATAATTTACTTTAAGAGTACTTTATTAGTCTGTAAAACACAATGAGACAGCTTGAGGTCATCCGATATAATATGTACTTTTATTGAAAGTAAGTATTAAAAAGGAGATGCCACATTCCGAGTAAATATCATTAACAAGTAACAAGTGTGTGTGTGTGGGTGTGCATGTGTGTATGTGTGTACGAGTGAGTATGTATGTGTGCGCATGTGTGGTGAGTCTGCACGCACACATGTGTGTACATGTGTACGTGTGTGTGCGTGTGCATGTGTGCTTGTGTGAGAGTGTGTGTGTGCGCGCATGTATGGTTAGTCTGCACGCGCGTGTGCACGTATGCGCGTGTGTGCGTGTGTGTGTGTATATGTGTGTGCATGAGTGTTTGTGTGTGCATGCGTGTGTTTGTGTGTGTGTTTGAGTATGTGTGTGTGCATGTGTGTGCGTGAGTGTGCATGTGTGCATGCGTGTGTTTGCATGTATTTGAATATGCGTGTGTGCATGTGTGCGTGCATGCATGTGTGTGTGTGTGTGTGTCTTTGAGTGTGCGTGTGTTCATGTGTTTGTTTGTGGGTGCGTGCGAGCATATGTGCATGTGAGTGTGTATGCATGCATGTGTGTGTTTGTGTGAGTATGCGTGTGTGTGTACGTGCGTGTGTGCATGTGAGTGTGTATACATGCGTGTGTGTATTTGTGTGAGTAAGCGTGTGTGCGTGCGTGCGTGTGTACATGTGAGTGTGTATACATGCGTTTGTGTGTGTGTGTTTGTGTGAGTATGCTTGTGTGTGTGTGAGTATGTGTGTGTGTGTGTGTGCGTGCGTGCATGTGTGTGTATGTGTATGCGTGTGTGTGTGTGAGTATGTGTGTGTGTGTGAGTATGTGTGTGTGTGTGTGTGTGTGCGTGCGTGCATGTGTGTGTATGTGTATGCGTGTGTGTGTGTGTGTGATTCTGCTCCAGCAGGTGGGGATGTGGTGCCTTTTGGAAGCTGCAGCTCAGCCCTGGTGTGAGTGAGTGGATCACCAGTCGACAAGCAAGAGTGCCAGGACTCTTCTGTCTCACAGCTCTGTTATTGGCTCGACCCAATAGGAGAACAACAGAGACACTTGCAGATTGCCAGTACTTCACGGCAGACCTGAGCGAGGTGCTCCCAGTCTCCTGGCACGAAGAACGCAAAGAGAGAAAGAGAGAGATCGGGAGAGAGGAAAAGAGAGAGCATTCAGTTAAAAGCCGCAATTGCCCGTCTCAGCTTTGACTTTACAAAGGGAATTTACAGATTAATTTGAGATGTCACTGTTCAGAATGAAAATCCAGCCAAATCAGAAGATGGATTTAATGTGTTAGACAAAAAAAAATGACCGTTGACAACTAGAAGACACGGGGAAGTATTGTTTGTGTGTGAACCTTGTTAAATTCTTCAAGAATCGCTTTTCTTCTTTTAAAACACAATGTCGGGGCTGTCCAGAGCTGAAGAGTGCACAGTCTACTGGAAAGTATCCCATACTTCAGGCGCAGAAGGTGTGAGACAGATTAATAGGACAACCAGCAGCGATGGGACTAAAACCTGCTCCAGACTTTATCTTGCCTTCATATTAATACTGCTGACATTGACACCGCGAGTGGACTCGTCCTGGTGGTAAGTCCAAATCATTTACATTCATGACCAGAGTCCATTCTTTTTTTTTTAGCTGGAAGGTTTACAGGTAGACATTTCCATTATTTAAAAATGATAACTACATTATGAGAAAGATTTTGAGGCGTGGGTAAAGATGCAAAATAAATCTGAGTGGGTGGTTCTGAAACAGAGAACTTTTACCTGTAAAAAGTGAATGGCCCTAAAATTGTCTTCTTAAAAAGCAAAGGGCGACAGGTGACTCGACACGTTCCTTTGTATTTGTGAAAGGGCTCGATAGAGCAGACATAGAGATGAGTGCGTATGTGGGGAAGATGACTTCTGGGGATCTCCTTTATACGATAGACAATGGTGAATCCAATACAGATACCAGAAATAATATTTTTACCCAATGTAATAATGTGAAATTTTCTGCGAGATAATTGAGATGCATATCACAGATGGTGGGAGTCGTGTATGTAAGGAGAAAGGGCCAGGTTACATTGATATGTTAAGATGCGCAAGATTGTTCACATATGGACCATTTGGGGAAATGATGTAATTCTAGATGTAATGTTTCATACTCATTGTTGGAGCATATTTTGATTGTCAGCCCCATGACGTCCCAGGGCAAAATCATAAATAGCTGTACTATAACGGGGGTCCTTTAGCATAATACCCCCACCCTTTCTCTCACTTACCACACTGAATCAGAAGGTCGTGGGTTAAAGTGACATTCCTGAGACTCAAGGAGGATTGAGGAGGTGTTGCTATGTTAGAGGTGTCGTTAGATGGAAGCCCCAGTCGCCCCTCATGTATGCATCAAGAGCTCAGTGGCTCTGTTTTGAAGAAAAGCGACTGTATGTCTGTATGTGTGTGCGTGTGTGTCTCCTTGCGTGTATATGTGTGTCCAAGTGTGAGTGTCTGTAAGTGTGTTTCGAACCATGAATGCAGAATATAAAACATATTTCAACATCAGTTCTAATATCTTTTACTACGAGAATATGCTCTGGACTTATGTAAAACCTCATTTGTGTGAGTCCACCTTTGACTTTATACTTGAGTTTTTTATGCCTGAGTTTTTTATGCATGTGCCAGATTCTGTAGATGCCCATATCCGTCTGCTACATTTCCATTGTTGTAAAATCATTCTAATATCTGCATTTAGGCTCTACTATAAATTCAGTCAGATTTACTATGTGTTCAGAATTTTTTTTAAGGAAGGGAGTTTTCACACATCATCTACCGAGTGGATCTCAACATATATCTGTCCTTACTGAGATATTGTTGCATTGGGAACATATAATGCATTCATATTTAGGTTTATTTTACATCCTGTCCTTGCTTTAGTTACTGTGTTGGATTTGTACTCATCAGTTGTTCTAGGAAACAATTTAAGCATATTATAAGTTACATTAAATTGGTAGGTTTTATAACACTGTATATTTAGACCGAGACTTAATACTTGGGCCCATGCATAATACACCAGCTAGTTGTCCACAGCAGAAAGAACCTTCCTCACAGCACAATGCTTTGTATCAACAGAGTAAACTTCAGAGGCAGAGCAGCACATGCCATTGTGTCTACCTCTCCAGACCAGGAGTGAATTTCTAGGCAGACCGCACTCAGAATGTTCTCAATCTTTGGAATACACTGCTTAGATAATCAGTTGCTTCAAACATATTCAGATCGAAGAGTGATAGATTCTCAAACGCAGACATTCTCAAAGACATGGGAATCAGGCAGAAGCAGATGCATCGCTGGTCAGGCCACATTTCCCGATGTTGGGGGAGTCCAGAACCAAAGGCCACACATTAAGAATAAGGGGTAGGCCATTTAGAACGCGGATGAGGAAAAACCTTTTTTCACCCAGAGAGATGTGAATCTGTGGAATTCTCTGGCTTCAGAAGGCAGTTAGATAGAGCTCTTAAAGATAACGGAGTCAAGGGGAGAAGGCAGGAACTGATTGTGGATGATCAGCCATGATCACAGTGAATGGCGGTGCCGGCTCAAAGTGCCGACTGGCCTCCTCCTGCACCTATTGTCTGTTGTCTATTGTTATTTGGAGTACTGTGAGCAATTTTGGGCATCATATTTGGAAGGATGTGCTGGCTCCTGTGGACGCCTATACTCGTTGAAGTTTAGAAGGATGAGGGGGAACCTCATTGAAACTTGACGAAAAGTGAAAGGCTTGGACAGAATGGATGTGGAGAGGATGTTTCCACTAGTGGGGAGAGTCTAGGACCAGAGATCATAGCCTCAGAATTAAAGGATGTTCCTTTAGGAAGGAGATGAGGAGGAATTTATTTAGTCAGAGGGTGATGAATGTGTGGAGTTCATTGCCACAGAAGGCTGTGGAGGCCAAGTCAATGGATATTTTAAAGGCAGAGATACAATAGATAGACTTTTGCATAGTACGGGTGTCAGGGGAAGGCAGCAAAATGGGGTTAGGAGGGACAGATAGATCAGCCATGATTGAATGGCAGTGTAGACTTGGTGGGCCGAATGGTCTGATGCTGCTCCTATCACTTATGACCTTATGAAGTTGGCATTGAGTTAACATGTGGGCCATAATCTTACTAAATAATGTAGAAAGGTTTGAGGTGACCTTATCTGAAGACCTTATGAAGACTGACATATTCAACATTATAGACAATAGACGTTAAGGGGGAAGTCTTTTAGGACCGAAATGAGAAAATCGTTTTTCACACAGAGAGTGGTGAATCTGTGGAATTCTCTGCCACGGAAGGTAGTTGAGGCCAGTTCGTTGGCCATATTTAAGAGGGAGTTGGATGTGGCCCTTGTGGCTGAAGGGATCAGAGGGTATGGAGAGAAGGCAGGTACAGGATATTGAGTTGGATGATCAGCCATGATCATATTGAATGGCGGTGCAGGCTCGAAGGGCCGAATGGCCTGCTCCTGCACCTAATTTCTATGTTTCTATGTACAATAGGTGCAGGAGTAGGCCATTCGGCCCTTCAAGCCATCATGTAGATTTGATATCTTTCCTAAAATTTGAAGTTTGAAATTTATTTGCTGAGTTTTTCAGGGATTTATTGTATGTCTTATATTGAGCCTTTTAAATGATTACCATTGCTAATAGTGTGGAGGTCATCTTCAGTTGCAGAACAATATTGATCAGTTGGTAAGATGGGCAGTGAAATACAGATGAAATTCAATGCAAGAAACAATGATGTTTGAGAGGTAAAATAAAGCTAGGAATTATGGGGTCCTAGAACTTTGGGAAGGTCTGAAGAACAGAGGTACACTTATCCATGGATCCTTGAAGGAAGCACAGGAAAATAAGGTGGCTTCTATGGGGCATCTGCCTTTATCAGGTGGGACATGGAATATAAGAGCAGACAGGTTATAGCACAGCTATAAAATACATTACTTAGACCCTGTCTGGAGTACGGTGTGCACCTCTGGTCAAGAAATTATAGAAGGGATGTGATTACACTGGAGAAAGTACAGAGGAGGTTTGACAGGATGCTGCTCGGATGGAGAATTTCAGCTTTGAGGAGAGACTGAATTGGCTGTATTTTGTTATCCTTGGGGCAGAGAAGGGGTGGGGGTGGGGCTGGGGTATGCAAAATTGTGAGGTGTATTGAATAGGGCAGATAGTGAGATACATTTGCTTGTCATCCCAAGTCCATAGGTTTAGAGTAAATAGCAAGAGGTTTAGCCAGGATGTGAGGAAGGTATGTTTTCACCCATTGGGAGTTAGAATCTGGATCACGCTCTAGAGAGGGTGTAATAGGCAGGAAAACTAAAAACATTTAAGAAGGATTTAGATGAGCACATGAAACTCTAAGGCATAGAGTCTATAGACAAAATATTTGTAAATGGAATTAATAGAGACAGTTATTTGTTAGCCAGTACTTGCCTGGGAGCCATCAATGAAGGGGACAGCAACCATTAAGGGGGTCCCTCTCTCCTCATGATAGCTGGTGCATTTCAACAAAACATTTTTCAATAGGAAAACAAAGGCTGGTGGGGTATCTTGCATCTGTGATATCTCTAAACCTCTAAACCATACTATCAGGAAAGTTTCATTGAAGGTGTTATCTCTTAGGATAAGCTTAGGATAGACTTTAGTTGGGGCGGAGCTGATGGAAATATTTGGGGCGTGCAGCAAATGACCGGCATCGTGTGAATCGTATCGTTCGGCTTTGACGCTCATTACAGCGAAGGAGGCGCAGTTGTCCATCGTGAAGCAGAGATTCAAAAATAGGAAACAAGCACATGAGAGCGAACATCTGCCTTGCTCATGCAGCAGCTGACAACACCTGCATTGTAATTGCCCCTCAGCTACAGCTCCACAAGATCAGCCATGATTGAATGGCGGAGGAGACTCGATGGGCCGAATGGCCTCATTCCACTCCTACACCTTGCTCAAAGGATTGCTTTTATTCATGCAGTTGGCAGCCAGCCACTTCACCTGCCCCTTGCTTCTTTGTGCTCAATCAGTCCCTTCCCTTTCCAGAGGAGGCGGCTTCACACACCCTCCTCTAAATAATTGGAGTGGGGATCTTAGAGGGAGTTGCTCTCAGAGAGGTTGCCAGCCAAGGGTCAGGGTTCATTTTAAATCACTTTATTTTCTGTCAGCCCCTAGCTTTCAACTAGCAAACAACAAGTAATCATTTCCGTTTCCCTCTCCCCTGACTCTCAGTTGGAAGAAGGGTCTCGACCCGAAACGTCACCTATTCCCCTTCTCCAGAGATGCTGCCTGTCCCGTTGAGTTACTTCAGCATTTTGTGTCTATCTCCGGTTTAAACCAACATCTGCAGTTCCTCCCTACACATGTAATCTCATACAACCAACTAGCCCCCGCCCCAAGATATGGCAGTGTTTTACCATGGAGTGCACACCCATTGGCTGCATACGTTATACACAGCCACACTCAGTGTGGAAAATTCTCCCACATATCCAGATATTCATCTGTCTGAGGCCCAACCCATCGAAGATGGGTGGAATGGCCTCTCTGTGCTGTTGGCTTCAAAGGTAGATGGGGAAAATTGTTTCTAGTGGGGCAAGTAGACAATCTGCCTTGCCCTCCACTCACCAGGAGAGGACACACGTGGAAAACTGATCCTTCCTACATGATGACTACATGGCTCTCTGAAGAATGGTCTTGGTTTCTAAACCCATCACCGGCTTTCACCAGGATACAGGATGTAGTGTGGTGAGGGGAAAGAAAGGCCTGTTGACCTTTCTTGACTGGTGTAACATTTATGACAGGCATGGATAGGGTATAGATGAATGGTCAGGCCCCTTCCCCAGAGTGGAACTATCAAGGGCAGCTGTCAACTGGAGAGGGCAGAGGGCATAAGGTGAGATAGGGCAAGTTTAAAGGAAATTTCCAAGTTTTTACACAGAGGTGACTGGGACTCACTGCCAATGGAGGGGAAGCAAATTTCATAGCAATGTTTAAGAGGCATTTATTATACAGGCGCATGAACAGGCAGAGAATAGAGGGATTCAAACTATGCTGGCAGATGGGATTAGTTTAGATTGGTACCATGGTCGACACAGTCATAAAGGACCAAAGCATCTGTTGCTGTGCTGTACTGTTTTATGTTTTATGTTCTATAATTCTTCTCTCATGTCACATCATCTTTGCTGAGGGAAGGGGAAGGTGAATGCAAGGCTTGTTAGCCTTGTCCGGTGGTCTTACTTGATAAGGTGGCATGAGAGGCAAGACTAGATGGCAGTTGGTAGGACAAGAACTTTAAGATAATACCTTTTCCCTGGTAACAGCAAAGATCAATGAGTGAAGATAAAGTGACCACCCTCGTGTCCTGGATCCACTGTCCAGTTGGGCACTCAATCCATTACCATCATCCTTCACCACTGATGGTAAAAATTTAACCTAAACACTCAGGACAGGGTTAAATGGCTGGAGAAGCAAAATTAAAAATGATGAAGGGCAGACATGCAGTGAATAATTAGGGCCCATTCCACTGTCAGGGACATCAGAGGTTTCTCAGATTAGACAATCATATCTTGACTCTTCAACTCAATGATAGACAGCAAATGCTGGAGTAACTCAACGGGACAGGCAGCATCTCTGAGGAGAAGGAATGAGTGACGTTTCGGATCAAGACCCTTCGTCAGACCCGAAACGTCACCCATTCCTTCTCTCCAGAAATGCCGCCTATCCCGCTAAGTTACTCCAGCATTTTGTGTCTATCTTCGGTTTAAACCAGCATCTGCAGTTCCTTCCTACACTCTTCAGCACGATGCCTCAATGAATGAAGGCAAGCTAATTATATGCCTTCTCTTCCACTCTATCTACTTGTGTTACCTACTGATCTGGAACACACAGGCTGAAAGGAAATTAGATTGCATAGAATGTTTCAAAGCAAAACTGAATAAAAACATAGAAACATAGAAAATAGGTGTAGGTGCGGGCCATTCGGCCCTTCGAGCCAGCACCGCCATTCAATATGATCATGGCTGATCATCCAGAATCAGTACCCCGTTCCTGCTTTCTCCCCATATCCCTTGATTCTGCTAGTCCTAAGAGCTCTATCCAACTCTCCCTTGAATACATCAGATATAATAGATATTTACAAAAAAACATTTGCATAAGGCGTGGGTTCAGAAGCAGGGCTAAATCATAATATTTCCATGGCAATTAATATGCATTTTTGTTTTCTATGATTGTCTGATTTTCAGCAATTTATTTGAAACTGTATTGGTGCTGTTTTAAGGTCGTGATGTGATCTGACTGAACTGATCTCGCCCGCAGGTATATTGGGGCTCTGGGAGCTCGTGTGATCTGCGACAACATCCCAGGACTGGTGAACAAGCAACGGCAGTTGTGTCAGAAGCATCCTGACATCATGCAATCAATAGGAGAAGGAGCCTTGGAGTGGATACGGGAATGCCAGCAGCAGTTCCGGCATCACAGGTGGAACTGTAGCACCCTGGCCAGGGACCACACTGTATTTGGCAAAGTAATGTTGCGTAGTAAGTTTTTTTCATAGAAAACTTTTCTGGTTTAAAATGGTAAGGAAGAAAAGCAGCAGAAGTGAGAGAGGGAGGGTGCCAATTTTAAAGTGTTCCTTTGTCCTAGTTGATCATAGACACATATTTTCTTCATGATATCAGTGGGAGGTGATAATTTTCAGCATATTCCATTGCAAATTTCAATCGAAGTTTTAATGGTAATTAGGGTAGTCTCCTAACCTTCAGAATTTTTCTGGAGTCTCCAAGAAAAGATGATGAATATCTGTAAAGGGAAACCCACCAAGATTTAATAGGAACCTGTGGGGCAACCTTTTCACGCAAAGGGTGGTGGGCATATGGAAAGAGCTGCGAGAGGAGGTAGCTGAGACTGGTGCTATAACATTATTTATGAGATATTTGGACAGGTATGTGGATAAGAAAGAGTTAGAGGGATATGGTCCAAACGTGCGCAGGTGGAAGCATCTAGGTCAGCATGGGCAAGTTGGGCCAAAGGGCCTGTGTCCATGTTATATGACCTTATGGCTCGATGATACTGTGCCTTTATAAATTGGCAATGACAGCATACTTTTGTTGCACGTTTTGTTCAATAATTATCTGAATTGCATGAGGCGGATAAAAAGGCAATTTAACCGTCTGTCAAGTACCATCTAATTAGATAATAAAAAACCTGTTCATTTTCTTGACATGAAGAAAATAATTCTTCTGAGGAAATCTGCAGAAAAAGTATTTAACTTGCATCATTGACGATTTGGAGCATTAATGAAGAAAAACAGCTCCGTCAAAGATGGTTTCTTATGAATGAGATGTTCAACCTTGCTCTGAGTCTGGAGGTGGATGTAAAAATGTCCAAAGCATGAGTTAAAACGGACTAGTATGCATCTATCACCAAGACAGGCTCTTTGGTTATAATAACTCGGAGTCAGACAGCATCTCTGGAGAAAAGGAAAAGGACTGAAGAAAGTCTCGACTTGAAACGCACCTATTCCTTCTCTCCAGAGATGCTGCCTTTCGCGCCAAGTTACTCCAGCTTTTTGTGTGCTATCTTCTGTTTAAACCAGCATCTGCAGTTCCTTCCAAAACTCTTTGGTTGTTTAGCTCATTGTCCTCTGGCATTGTCAAGTTGATACATTAAGAATTAAATAAATGCAATTAGCTCATGTTCACTGTCATGTTTGCCTATGTTATGATAAATTATATTTAAATAGTAGTATTAGTACAGATAAGGACCCCAATGCAGAGAGAAGAGACTGCAGGTGCTGGAATCTTGCAAAAACAATCTGCTGGAGTCACTCAGTGGGCCAGGCGGCATCCGTGGAGAGAAATGGACAGATCACCTTTTAAATGAGGACCTTGCTTCTGGAGTCGAGGGGTAATAGCTGGTAGAAAGAGCAGGAACTGGCAAGTGATTGGTGGGACCAGATGAAGAGGGGTTGATTGGTAGATGCAAACAGTGGGCGTGAGAAATGTTAAGATGCTCTTTAGACTTTACTTTAGAGATACAGTGCAGAAATAGGCCCTTCGCCCCATTGAATCCACGCCAACCAGTGATCATCCCAGACAATAACACTATCCTACACGCGAAGGACAATTTGCAGAAGGCAACGAACCTACCGACCTGCACGCCTTTGGAATGTGGGACGAAACCGGAGCACCAGAGGAAACCCGCGCGGACACAGGGAGAATGTACAAACTCCAAACAGACAGCACCCGTAGTCAGAATCGAACCCGGGTCTCTGGCGCTGTAAGGCAGCAACTCTACCGCTGTGCCATCCCTACTCAAAATGGCTGGGGATGGTAAGTGGAGAATGCAAAGAGCTGCAGATCTTTGAATGTGACGGGAAAGGAAGGTGGGACATGTAGAGCCAGAGGGAGGGATAGTGTGTAGATGGGAACAGGAGAAGGGCAAAATAGGGGACCCAAAAGGCGGGTGATGAGATGACGGTGGAGGCGAAGGAGGAGAAAGGCACATTTAGGTTTAGGTTTATTATTGTCATATGTACCAAGGCACAGCAAAAAGCTTTGTTTTGCATGCTATCCAAACAGATCAGATATAACATACCATAGATATAATAAGTTCAAACTCCAGTACAATAGATAGAGCAATGGGGAAGATACAGAGTGCAGAATATATTTCTCAGCATTGTAGTGCATCAGTTCCTTAGACTAAGTCCAATGTCCTCAATGTCGAGGAGGTGAATCAAACGGTAACCTAGATTATGGAATGACCGTTCAGAAGTTTCAAACGGAAGAAGCTGTTCCTCGGTGTGGTGGTGCGTGCTTTCAACCTTCTATAACGTCTGCCAGATGGGAGCAGGGAAGGAAAGGAAGGCATGTGGGACTAGTCTTTGATTATCTTGGCTGCTTTTCCCGAGCCAGCGTGAAGTGTAGATGGAGTCAGTGGTGATAAATCTGGTCTGTGTGATGGACTGACGGGGCTACATCAACAACTCTCTGCAATTTCTTCCGGTCTGGGGCAGAGCCGTTCTCAAACCAAGCAGTGATGTAACTCGACATGGAGCATCTGCAGAAGTTAATGAGAGTCACTAGGGACATGCCGAATTTCCTCAGTCTCCTCGGGAAGTAGAGGCATTGATGTGTCATCTTGGCTGTTGCATCAATGTGGTTGGTCCATGGCTGGTCATTCCACATCCACCATGCTTCCCGAAGTCAACAACTAACTCTTTTGCCTAGCTGACATTGAAGGAGACGTTGTTTCCCTGACACCATTTCACTAAAGGGCCTGTCCCACTTACGCGACCTTGGCTCGCAAATTACGCGACCTCGTGGTCACTTGAGGCATACGGGCACCGTATGGCCGCGCGGGCTCGGAAAATCCGACAGTGTCCGGAACCTTCGCGCGCCAACGGCCTGTCGGCACGCAGGCGCAGCGTCTTGACGGCGTACGCCTAGCGGGTGGTGTTGCCCGATGACGTCACCACCCGGCATGGCGTTCCGTGATGACATCACCACCCGACGCCGTGCGACGCCCAAATTCAGTCGGCCCACCTCCTGCCCAGCTGATTGGCAAGTATGACGCAAATGACGTCACGCGCTAACTTAGCGTGTACTTAGCACGTACTTAGCGTGAACTTCGCCTGAATTTCACGTGAACTCTGCTTCCGTTTGGTCGCGCCAAAAGCATGCAATCGCATGCAAGTGGGACAGGCCCTTAAGTTCGCTATCTCTTTTCTGTACTCTGTCTCATCATTGTTCATGATGCTGCCTAACACAGTGGTGTCGTCTGCAAACTTGCGGATAGAATTAGAGCAAAATTTGCCCATACAGTCGTGAGTGTAAAGGCAGTGCAGAAAGGGAGTGAGAAGGCATCCTTTCAGGGCTCTTGTGTTGAGATTGATTGTTGAGGAGGTGTTGTCAACTATCCTCACTGATTGTGGTCCGTCAAAGTCAAGAATCAAGTGGCAGCGGTGGGAACTGATTTTACTTCGGAGTCACGTGAGTGACTACGTGAATAGAAGCCCGTACAGCCGTTGGTGCGTCATGACGTCAGACGCTGGTGCAGTCGGCCGGTTGGAGCAGCAGCGCTCCTCCGAGCAGTAAGTTTAAACGGAGGTAAGGTTTTTAAAAATTTTTTACCACAGGTCATTTTCTGCGACGGTTTGGAGTTCTGGTAGATATGTTGCAGAAAGTGAAGAAGGTGTCGGCGAGGCACTCCGGGGGTAGAAAGGAAAAGTGGCCAGGAGAGTGTTGAGGAAGGAGGCCCGTCTGGTACACCTGGTCCGGTGCTGGCTACACAGCCAGTGGTTGCGGACCCACTGCCGGGGGGCAGTGGAGGCTTGTCAGTAGGGCGGAAGGCCACTGGCAAGTCTCTGTGGCCCGTAGATGAGTCGGGCCTGGAGGTTATACCCTCCATAGGAGAGTCCGTTTGCTCACGGCTCTCCCACGTCGAGATTTTATTACAAAGAATGCTCGACAGGGACCAGCTCCGTGAGGAGGAGTGGTGCCCAAGCCAGGCTGATGGAGAGCTTGTGCTAGCAGCACCTGTTTCATGGCTGCAGAACTATCCTGCCTGTGAGGAGGATGTTCTATCAGTGCAGTTTGCTGACACTGATTCTATGCTGGGGGAGAGCAGTAAAGGAGTTCGGTTGGAGGTAATTCCGAACATTGCTGGGAAGTTTGCTGAGCGTAGAGAGGCAGGAAAGGCGATTGATGTAGAATTGGCCGAAGCAATTCAGTATATGCTCTCCCACCAGTTACAGGAGCTAGCTATGGATGAAGTAGCAAAAAAACTATAAAGCTCCTGTTAATTGTGATCTCCTGAAGGTACCGGTGGTTAATCAGCAAATTTGGTCATAGATGGGTATGCCTGCTAGGGCCCAGGAGATGAAGCTTTAAAAAAGTGCTTAACCTGTCGTCAGCAGGTATTACAGCTGTGGTGAAAGTTATTGATACAAGCAATATGGTTGAAGCACACCAGGACGAACTGGGATTCCTTTGTAATGCATTTTGAAATTAATAATATCGGGAGGGCCGCTATTAGGCCAGTGCTAATCCGAATTTGGCGAGTTTGTGCAAACCGACCAGTGTACCACCACGAAATCTGTTGTTTGGTGGTAACCTTGCAAAAAGGGTCCAAGACTGTCATGAGGTTGTTAAAACCATGGCCCTCATTAAGCCAGCTGGCAAGCAAGGCAAAAAGGTTTCTCTACAAGAAGTCGAGGACAACAATGTCCGCAAGGAAAGATGCAGGTAAGGAATATAACATTGACAGACGATGAATTAACTGATGTTCCTGTTCAAATTGGGGACGGTTAAAATTGTTTCTCAAACAATGGCAGCAGTTGACATCAGATTTGTTCATACTTAGTAGTATTGAAGGGGTGAAAAATTGAATTTTACTTTAAGGACAGTCTACCTAATCAACATTTTCCTAGTCGTAAACTTATTTTTTCAGATGAGGAAAATGCGCTTATTCAAGCAGAGATTCAGTCGTTACATAAGAAAGGGGTAATTGAGCCTTCTGTCTATCAAAGTCAACAATTTCTGTCAAGTAATGTAGAATTACTGTAGATGTAGAATTATTCTGGATTTATCAAGTTTGAACAAATTTGTTTGTTATAGGCATTTCAAAATGGAGACCTTTACCACGGGCAAACATCTAGTGTCCAAAGGGTATTATATGGCAACCATTGATTTAAAGAATGCGTATTACTCAGTGTCTATTCATGGTGATGATAGAAGATATTTGAAATTTATTTGGATGACTGAGCTGTGGCAATTCAGGGCATTGCCGAATGGATTAACTTCAGCTCCTAGATTGTTTACTAAATTGGTAAAACCTGTGTTAACATTACTTAGAACTCAGGGGCATGTGGTAATGGCCTATTTAGATGATATTCTGATTGTTGGAAAGACTCATGCTGTAACTCATAATCATCAGTTTCAGTTGTTGTTAAAATCACTTTTGAACAAATGGGATTTGTTATTCACCCAGATAAATCCAAATTATCACCAGTCCAAATTATTGATTATCTGGGATTTACCATTCACATGTTGGTAACTTTGCCCAGGGATAAATTGAATCAGTTAATTGAGGACTGTGTTAATCTCGTTGGAGAACAACGGCCTTCGATTAGACAAGTAGCCAGTTTAATTGGGAAGCTTGTTGCAGCATTTCCAGCTGTGCAGTATGGTCCTCTGCATTATCAACAATTACAACGATCAAAGGAACAGGCACTGAGAATACAAAGGGGCCATTTTGATAGGCCTATGCAGTTGTCAGCTGGGGCGATTGCTGACATACAATGGTGGATAGTACATGTTTCAAAAAGTTTAGGAAGGTTTTGGTGGAACCACCGTCACTGATATTACAGACTGATGTAAGTGCACTGGGTTGGGGTGCAACAGATATGTCTTCTAGTTGTGGAGGCAGATGGAATGTGGATGAGACATCGCTTCTTCAATTAAGGGGATTAATTATTTAGAGTTGTTGGGCACCTGGTATGGGCTCAAAGCTTATTGTTCTACAAGGAGGGATCTGCATGTGCAGATTGACAACACCACAGCAGTGGCATATGTAAACCACATGGTTTACAGTCTTGTGATAGACTGGTTAACCAGATTTGGAGCTGGTGTATTGACCAAAATATCTGGCTTTCAGCACTTTATTTGCCAGGAAGGTTCAACACGGTAGCTGACACTAGGTCACGTCAGTTTAATGACAACATTGAATGGATGTTAAATCAGGATGTATTTAACTAAATGATTGTTCAGTATGGATTGCCAGATATTGACTTGTTTGCATCTCGATTAAATCATCAGTTACCTAGATATGTTTCATGGGAACCAGATCCTGGGGCAGTAGCAGTGGATGTGTTTTTGCTGCATTGGGGAGGAATGTTTGTGTATGTATTTCCTCCATTCTGTCTCATCAGCAGATGTTTGCAAAAGATCAAGGAGGACTCCGCTTCAGGGGTATTGGTAGTGCCAGATTGGCCTACACAAGCATGGTTTCCCGTTGTATTACAAATGGCTAGGGAGCCTTACATGCTTATGCCCAAGAATAAAAATCTACTGGTAAATCCAGTCACTGGGGATCAACATCCTTTATATGATCGTATTGATCTGTTAATTTGCAGATTTTAAGGAGGCCATACCTGGGGAGAGGACTGTCTCATCGGACTGTGGATATTCTCACGTTGGCCTGCAGGGATAGTACACAGCAGCAATATCGCCTATATAAGGAAGTGGGAGCAATTCTGCCTACAGCAGAATATTGTATATCACACTGCAGGGATCACGGACGTATTGGAGTTTTGTCAACTCTTTATTTCGACCAAAAATTAAGTTACAGTGCGATTAATTCAGCCAGAAGTGCTCTGTCTTCTTATTCACCTATGAATGCAAAATTGCATACAGTAGGGACACATCCGTTAGTTTCACGATTCATGAAGGGAGTTTTTCAATTCTAATCCTCCTAAACCCAGGTATGCCGGTATTTGGAATGTGAGTGAGGTTCTTATGGTTCTTCGCCAGTGGGCTCCGGTTACAAGCCTATCTATAGCCAAATTAACTATGAAGGTGGTCATGCTTATGGCGTTGGTTTCAGCTCAACGTGTACAAATGTTGCAAAAGCTATGGCTAGATAGAATGCATGTGTCGGCTGATGCCATTATATTTTATGTCTATGATTTGCTTAAACATAATAGAAGAGGCATGACAGGATGTAAGATTGTGTTTTCAGCATACCCCGTAGATGATCGCTTGTGTGTAGTCTCACATTTATCTCGTTACATTGAGATTACTAAACCTCTGAGAGGAACAGAGTTGGCTTTATTTATTAGTCACAAAAAACCACACAGTAAGGTGTCGGTGCAACCGATTTCAAGGTGGCTAAAGCAGGTCCTGGCAAGTGCTGGAATTGATACTGATAAATTCAAATCTCATTCCACCAGGGCGGCATCAACTTCCGCGGCAAGGGCGATGGACTTGCCAATAGACCATATCCTCGCGGCCGCAGGATGGTCCAGTGAGCTAACTTTTCAGAGGTTTTATCACAAGCCGATTTCAAGGCTCGGGGTGTTTGCTGATTCTGGTTTCAGTACTGTTACACTTTTCCCCTGAGCTAGAGGGGTTTGTTATGATTTGTTTGTAAATAAACTGTTATTTCATTTAACAAATGTATTACTGATGCATGATTGATTGTTAACGACTTTTGAGTCAATCTAGGCAGTGTGAACGTCGGATTTTGAGTCTGCGGCGTGAATTCACAGTGCTTTGAAGTCTTCACGTAGTCACTCACGTGACTCCGAAGTAAAATAGTAAGATTAAACGAGAACTTACCAGTTTGAAGTTTGATCTTTATTTTATGAGGAGTCGAGTTGTGGGTGCCCTCCGCTCCCACCCTCATAGATCTCATCTGGTAGTTCTAGTTTTATCATCTTACCATTATACTTCAGTCATTGTTATCTGTGAATTCATTCCGCTGCTTTGAAGATTGACGCACCAACGGCTGTACGGGCTTCTATTCACGTAGTCCCTCAACTCGACTGACTAAAGATCAAACTTCAAACTGGTAAGTTCTCATTTAATCTTACTATTCCTAGGTCCTAGAATTTGGAGATCGGTTTTTACTGTATTATGGTATTTTAGGCTGAGCAATAGTCGATGTGAAAATGGAGGGGATGAGAAGGAGTTTCTTCCCAGAGGCCATTAGGACAGTAAACTCCTATCTCACCAGGGACTAACTTTACTGTACCATTTTACTGTTGTGCGGTGTCTTTTTAAAATAGCTGTTTTTTCCTTTTTTTCTTCCCACAAATATGTAATATGTGAATATGTGTTTCTGTTCCATTCTATTTTGTAGGGTTTTTTTTACACAATCTGCAAGCATTGCTACTTTTCATTTCCTGTCTAGATGTCCCAACTAAAGTGGAAGGGCAGGTAGTGTAGAAAAAGCAGGGACTCTGCAGAGTACTTGGACAGGTTGGGAGTGTGGGCAGAGAAGTTGCAGATGGAATATTGTGTGGCAATGTGTGGAGTTTGGTGGTAAGAATAAAGGCATAGAATGTTTTCTAAATGGAGAGACAATCCAGAAATCTGAGGTGTAAAGGGACTTGGGAGTGCTGCTGCGGGATTCCCAAAATGTTAATTGGCAAATAGTATCAGTGGTAAGGAAGGCAAAGTCAACGGACCTGAAACTCAAAAGAGGATTCAGTCACACTGCCATGTTTATATTGACTATTTGGAGCTATCAGCCAGGGATCAATTTCTGGGCAAAGGAGGGATTGTGCAGGAAGGAACTGCTGATGCTGTTTTAAACCGAAGATAGACACGAAACGCTGGAGTAACTCGGTCAAACAGCATCTCTGGATAAAAGGAGGAGGTGATGTTTTGGGTCGAGACCCTTCTTCAGAGAGGGATTGCCAGGAACATTGGTCCCAGTTGCCTGAACACACAGCTGTGGATGGCAGAGTAATGGGAAGGTACTCAGCTGGCTGGAATTAGGGAAAAGGAAGTTCCTGGGAGGTTAACAAAGGGAATTGTTGTGGGGTACCAGAAGGGGGAGCTTTGTAGAGTCCATGGAGGCAGCAGAGATAACTGGTTCAAGAAAGACCATCCCGTTTACTATAGGAAGAACTTGTCCAGAGAAGCCATGTCAAGAAGGGGAAGAACCAAAATTAGTGATTATATCTCACATCTCTGAAGGTCAAAGTTGACCTCCATGTGAGAGTGTTCTCATTACTAAAAATAGAAAAATAATCCATTATTCTTGAGCACAATTGTATGAGCAGGTGAGATGAAAGTTCATAAATGTAAGTCTTTTCCTTCATTTTCCTTTATTCCCTTTCTGCATTCCTTCCTCTTCCAGCAACTTCTCTTTTACAATAGGCATTCCTCCTGTAATTCAGGGGTTCAGCTCCAGACACTGTAACCTCACTGAACGCTGTTCATGCCACACACTGTCGCAGATCTCCTGCAAAATGCACAATTCCTTGGCTAGAATTGCTGTCTGTGCATTTTAAGTGGTGCAACAGCAAGCCAACAGCCTGCAGAATGTCAGCTTTGCTCACGAGCTAATAGGCGCTGAGTACTTGCCATCACGCCAATTCCTGGAAATTACTTCTGGAAAGACAGAAATCGTGAATCAAAGAGATGCCACACACAGACACAGACATACACACACTGCTATGGAAAATGAAGTGGACGTTCCCCACACAGGAACTAGTGAGCAGGGCAACACCCCCCAGTATCTATCCAGAATGTCTTCTGTTGAATAGTCAGTTCGGAAAAATGTGAACGTTACTTTCAAAAGCAACTTCTTCACGTGGGGAACGGTGGAGCCGGGGGAATGGAGAACATACTGCTGCAATGAGTATTTATGAAACAGATGTAGACGCCTTTAGTAGCAAGCTAGATAAACAGGGGGAAGAGAATGGACCAAAGGTTATTTCACTATGTTACGCAACAAGGCGAGGGAGGAAACTGATGCAGCGTGCAGCATTGTTGAAGCCAATGGTTAATTACTGTGTTGTAAATCCCTTTTACCAACAGTACTTACTGAGTGCCCTCAAAGGAAACAAAATGTCCTGCTTTATTCAACCTATCAAGCCAACAACCATTTGCCCATGGAGGTTAGTTTTATTATAATTTAAAAAAGCAATATCCACAATAGAAAGACATTTCACATGCAGATAGGGCTCCATAAATAGCAGGAAATCTTCTCATGATGCCAGGAATACTAAGGGCAGGACAATCTAACAGCTATGAGTGTCCACAGCATGAATCTTCACAGACCCTCAATCGGTTCCTTCACAGGCTATAAACTAGCATCATCTATTAGCTTTGTCTCAGCTGGTAACACAAATGCTTTTTAGTCAGTAGGTTCTTCGTTCATGTTCGGCTCTGGAAAGATTGGTGTGAAACGCCAGATAGTCACTTTTCAATGCATCAGTAAGGAAGTGCTGCACTGTCTGAGTTTCCTCTTGGCCGTATCCACTCTTTCAGATTGATGTGAAAGATCTGGGGTGCTGGCCTCCATCGCCCTGCAGCATATAATATAAGAGCAGAGACATCACGGCGAAACTTAAGACTGCAACTGGAATAATGCATGTGTTCTGAATAGCACATTGCATGAACTACATGGTTCCACTGTGCAGGGTGCAGAGGAGATTTACCAGGATGCAGATCATGGATGGACATCCCAGTTCTCAAGAGATCCTGCAGAGATTGGGTTTGGCAGAGGAGGATCTGATGTAGGTGCAGAAAATAAGAGGGGCACTGATAAGCTGGATAGTGAACAACCTTTCATGATAAAGGGCCATGCAGCATGGTCGACGCGCGCTCGTAGGAGGTTCCTAGGAGGTCACTGGAACTCTCCTTCATGCTCAAGGGAAATTCCCGCATACTTGCGGCATCATTTTGGTCGAGGAAGATTTTTCAGCAAGCGATTAAAAATTGGTCGGCATGGTCCTTTTGAACTCGTAGTGCAGTGGAGTGGGGTCGCTGTGTAGTTACAGGCAGTCGAGGGTAGCCTTAGGCAATCTCCTTCAATGACCGGGCATTTTAACGAGCTCATTGGAGTTACCATACACTTTGCCAGCCGCCTTTTACCTCCCTGTTCATCGCGGGTGTGAATTTCAGACAGTGCTCTGAAAGGTACCTTGACAAGTGCTTGAATCACCAAGGCACAGAAGTTTACACTCCTGGTAAATGGGATTAATATTGATGGGTACTTGGTGACCAGCATGGATACTATGGTCCGTGGGACCACTTTTCGTGTTACATGACTATGACTCTCTTTATGACTCAATCCAAAACCACTGTTTATAAAGCAGGTTGGGGAAAGAAGCAAATGATCATAGAGTCATACAGCACAGAAAAGGCCCTTCGGTCCAACTCACCCATGGCATCTAGGAAGCCTAAGCTAGTCTTGTTTGCCCGTGTTTGGCCAATATCACTCTAAGTTGGATTATATTTATCCTGATCATATTTGATAAATAGGCCAGAGTGCTTATTGAGGATGTAACAAACAGTATGGATAAAGGTAAGCCAGTAGATGTAGGGTATAGAAGCTATTTGGTATGGTGTCACATAAAGGTTTACTGCACTAGTTAAGAGCGTACAGGGTTATGAGTAAAATATTGGCATGGGTACAAGATTGAGTAACGAACAAAAAACAGAAAATCAAGATAAATGGGTCATTTTTGGATTAAACATGAACAACTAATGGGATCCCACAGGAATCAATGCTGGAGCTTTAACTGCGTACAGTCCATATTAATGATGTGAGTGAGGGAGCAAGTGTAATGTAACCTGATCTGTTCATGGTATGAAGATAGTTAGGTTAACAAGTTGTAAGTAGAACACAAAGACCCTGCAAACTGATACAAGAGAGTGCATAGATGGACCATAATATGAGAAAATATGTAGTTATCCATATTTCCATGGAAGGAAAAATGAAGAACAAAGAGACCACAAAATGTTGCAGTATAATAGTAAGATTAAACGAGAACTTACCAAGTTCGAAGGTTGATCTTTATTTTACGAGGAGTCGCGGTGAGGGATTTCGTGAAGACCCCGCCAGTACGCATGCGCGACATCCTTCAAAGCAGCGGTGTGGAATCACAGAATGCACCATGACTGGAGATAGTAAGATTAAGAACGTAGAACATCAGTTGACCTGATGACAGAGGGTGGGAGCGGAGGGCACGAAATCCCTCACCACAACTACTCATAAAATTAAGATCAACCTTCGAACTTGGTAAGTTCTCGTTTAATCTTACTATTTTACTTCGGAGTCACGTGAGTGACTACGTGAAGACCCCGTCCAGCACGCATGCGCGACATTAGCGTTCATGCAGTGCACCCGCGACGAATGGGAGTCCAAGGCGCTCCCGCTACAAATTGAAAAGTCGGGCCGACAGGTAAGTTTTACCGTGGCCGTGTGTCTTTTCTCTGTGGTGCTTGTGTTCCAGGAAGAATGAGCAAGGCCAGAGGAAAGAAATCTGCAGCTCGCCCCCGTTCGTCCTCCGTTGAGAAATGCTCTTTGGAGGGGGGGAAAGAGGCGGCATGTATAACTACCGAGCCGAGCCCAGCACCGCTCGTGCTGCCTGAGCAGCGGGCTGGAGGTACCTGCAGCCAGAACCGGGCGGTAGTGTCCGACGTTTCGGATGAAGATGCCTCACCGCTCGAGAGCGACACAGGCAGCCGCCTAAGCCGCATGGAACGGCTTATGGAGCATTTGCTCCAGCGAGATCTGCTGAGAGAGCAGCAGCAGCCTCGCCAAGGGAGTTCAGGCACTCCCGCAGTGCCCTTTTACGGCACTGGCCATTGCTTCACCTTCTTTTGAAGGCAGCATTGGCGACCAGGTCTGGGCTGGTCAAGAAGAGGGGTCACTGGCTGAAGATTTCGGGAGTACGCAGGGTGTACAGGATCAGGAAGAGCTGCTGGGTGTGGTCAACCGCTACGTGGCCATTCAACAAGCGGGTCGGCCATTAGAGCCGAAACTTGCAGCCAGCATTAACCACCTGTCCTCTAAACCCCTACAAGAACAGGTGGTCAATGAGGCTCTTGAACTATATACAGCCCCAGTAAATTGTACATCATTGAATGTACCCGCTGTAAACAGCCAAATTTGGGGACATTTGGGGCAGAACATCAGGAACCTGGAGTTGAAGCTCCAGAAAATCCTTAAACTCCTGACTGCAGGAATAACATCTTATGCTTGGTCCATTGATGGTGTGGACATCTCCACAAATCAGCAAGACACATTAGCTCTGCTGTGCACCACTCAATATGAAATAAACAATTTACGGAAGGAAATTATCAAGCCTGCCCTCAACCCTAATTTTGCGGGACTTTGCAAAACACCGGGTTCAGAACCTCCTATTCTGCTCTTTGGGAAAGACCTTCCAAAAAAGGTGAAAGACCTAGAGGAAGAATCCAAGACCTTTGGTCTCGTGAGGGCAGGTTTAGGACCGAGCAGACCTAACAAACCCAGGCGGCAGTACCCCATGGCGTCCACCAGTCGTCAACCACACTATGGGACTGGTGAAAGCTCGGGGTCCGCAACCATTCCCCGTAAGCCTTTTTTAGGCCAGGGCCCAGAGCGGACCCCATGGAAAATGCGCCACCCCCAACAACATCAAGATCAACATCAACCCTCTACAGGCCAGCAGACGCCTCATCGCCCAGCGAAGAGGCAGAAGAAGAAGCACCAATAACCATGGAGGTAGGTGGGTCTGGTTCCTCTCAGCATATGAGCAGTAGGGGCTCTATACTAACAGGGGGAAGATTGCACTTGTTTTTGGATGCATGGGAATCCATCACTAGTGACAAGTATATACTCAGCAGCGTTCATGGCTACAAAATTGACTTTGTTCATGAAAACATTCCACCAGTTCAGCATATACCCAAAAGGGTATTCACCCTCTCAGTCAAAGAGAAACAAGAGGTTCAAGCTGAACTGATGAGGTTACAAGCAAAAGGTGTCATTGAAAGAACAAAACATGAACCTTTGGAATTTGTGTCTAATATTTTCACTAAAATCAAAAAAGATGGTGGACGACGCATCATCATTGACTTAACTACTTTAAACAAGTCTGTCAGGTATATACATTTCAAGATGGATACTTTTGAAACAGCCAGACTATTGGTTTCTAGAGGGTACTTTTTAGCAAGCATTGATTTAAAAGATGCCTACTACTCAGTACCCATACATAAGGAGCATCGAAAATACTTAAAATGTATCTGGATGAAACAGCTATGGCAATTTAAAGCCTTACCAAATGGGCTAACCTCTGCTCCAAGGCTGTTTCACTAAAACCTTAAAACCTGCCTTGGCATTATTGAGGAAACAAAAGCATATAGTCATGGCGTATTTGGACGACATTTTAATAGTGGGAAAAACCTTGGAGACAGCCATTCTGGCAGTAGCAGCCACCAAACGTTTGTTTTGAAACTTTGGGGTTTGTCATACATCCAGATAAATCCAATTTTACACCGTCCACTGTCATGGACTATCTTGGATTTACGATTGATACTGTTCGCATGATTGTAACTCTGCCGAAGGGGAAAGCATCAGAATTGGCGCTATCATGCAACAAACTCATGAATAAACATCAGCCAACCATACGGGAGGTAGCTAGAGTTATTGGCAAAATGGTAGCAGCTTTTCCAGCTGTACAATTTGGGCCTTTGCACTATCAAAATTTGCAAAGAGCAAAAGTGCATGCACTAAAGCAAAACTCAGGTCACTTTGACCGAGCTATGAGTTTAACTGCTGAATCCATTCCAGAGTTACAATGGTGGGCAAGGAACGTAAGGCTCAGCTCCAGTCCCATAATAATCACCAACCCAGTATTAACCATTCAAACGGATGCCAGTGCTTTGGGCTGGGGAGCAACTAACATGCAATCCATCACAGGGGGCAGATGGACTAAATTTGAATCATCTTGCCTACAGACACGGGGTATCAACTACTTAGAAATGTTGGGTGCGTTTTATGGGTTAAAAGCATATTCATCTAATACGCATCATGCACATGTCCGGTTGCAATTAGATAATACCACGGTGGTGGCTTATATCAATCACATGGGTGGTGTAAAGTCGATATCGTGTGACAATTTGGCCAACCTAATCTGGCAATGGTGTGTTAAAAGGCATATTTGGTTATCAGCAACTTACCTACCAGGTAAGCAAAATACAGTGGCAGACACCAGGTCACGCAGATTCAATGATAACATCGAATGGATGTTAAATCCCAAAGTATTTGCTGAAATTACTAAGCAATATGGCACACCAGATATCGATCTATTTGCATCCAGGCTGAATCACCAGGTACCAACGTATGTCGCTTGGGAACCAGACCCTGAGGCAGCAGCAGTTGATGCATTCTCGCTGCATTGGGGGAAAATGTTCTTTTATGCTTTCCCTCCTTTCTGCCTCATCAGTCGGGTATTACGCAAGATTCAATTGGATTCTGCTTCAGGAATCTTGATAGTACCTGACTGGCCTACACAGCCATGGTTCCCAGTGGCTTTCGATATGGCTGTTGAAACACCGTTGGAATTCCCCAGCAGTCGACAGTTATTAATCCACCCAGTGTCAGGCATTAGTCACCCGTGCCATGACAGAGTCAATCTCCTGGCTTGCAGATTTTAAAAAGACCTCTACTGGGCCTGGGACTGTCTGAGGACGCCATCAACATGATGGCCGCATCCCACCGGGAGTCCACCCAGGAGACAATACCTGACCAACATAAGAAAATGGGAACGGTATTGCTCCAAAACAGGAACTACCTACACTACAGCTACAGCCACCAGTGTTGTGGAGTTTCTGCTTGGATTACATCGAGAAGGACTCAGCTACAGCGCCATTAATACAGCCAGGAGTGCGTTGTCAGCTTATTTGGTTCCAGCAGCCAGACAACTGACTTTGGGGTCCCATCCACTAGTGGTCAAAATCATGAGGGGCATTTTTAACACCAATTCCCCTAGGCCTAGGTACACTCAGATCTGGGATGTCAGCATTGTACTGACGTACCTTAGGGGATGGCCACCACCCAGGTCACTCACGCTGGAACAACTTACACTGAAATCAGTCATGCTCATGGCACTAGTGTCAGCTCAAAGGGTACAGTCCCTCCACCTTCTGAGGCTGGACAGCATGACAGAGTCATTGGACTGTATCACATTTCACATTCAGGGGTTGGTCAAACAATCTAGACCAGGTACCACGCCTCCAGTAATGGAGTTCCGGGCATATTCACCTGACCCACGGTTGTGTGCCAAGACCCATCTCGCCAATTACATAGACACAACATATAACTTAAGAGGGAGAGAAAAAGCCTTATGGATAAGCCACAAGAAGCCTCATGGTCAGGTGACGAGCCAAACCATTTCAAGGTGGCTCAAACAGGTGCTTAAGTCCGCGGGAATCGATACTATTGTTTACAAATCTCATTCCACCAGGGCTGCATCTACGTCGGCGGCTAGGCAAATGGATGTGCCTATGGACCATATTCTGGCCAGAGCAGGATGGTCCTCGGAGAGAACTTTCCAAAGGTTTTATAATAAGCCGCTGGCGGAGCCTGCTACATTTGCAGACAGAATTTTAGAGTCTGCAGATAATATTTAATTTAAGCCCGGGGGAGCTCTCTGTTTTTTGTTGTTATTAATAAACCTTTTTTTGTTCACAAACAGGTTATTGTTGATTGTATAACATGCTTCCTCCCTCTAAGGTCTTCAGGCAGTGAGTGAAGCATGAGCTGGTTCACGGTTCGGATTCACAGAGCTTTGAAGTCTTCACGTAGTCACTCACGTGACTCCGAAGTAAAATAGTAAGATTAAATGAGAACTTACCAGTTCGAAGTTTGATCTGTATTTTATGAGGAGTTACGATGAGGGATTACGTGCCCTCCGCTCCCACCCTCTATTATACAGATCAACTGGTAATTAAGTTTCTTATTTTTTCTTTACTATATTTATTTCAATTGTTGTGTTTTCTGTGAATCCACACCGCTGCTTTGAAGAAATGTCGCGCATGCGTGCTGGACGGGGTCTTCACGTAATCCCTCATCGTAACTCCTCATAAAATACAGATCAAACTTCGAACTGGTAAGTTCTCGTTTAATCTTACTATTTTATTTCGGAGTCACGTGAGTGACTTTGTGAAGATTTCAAAGCTCTGTGATTTCACGCCCTGGACAATGTCCATGCTATCACACTGCCGCAATCCTGATGGAGGAAGGCTGTTAATGCAGTTCAGTCTGAACAGGCTGAAAAATAATGCATATTTATTGCACAAATAATAACAAAACAAATAACCCCGAACCCGGGGACAAACATTCACTGAGCGGCTCCCAGCACGGCTTCTGCGAATGTTGCGGGGGCGACCAGTGGTTTGTTGTAGAACCTTTGGAAGGTTGCTTCACTAGCCCAGCCCGTGGTGGCGAGGATGTGGTCCATGGGCACCTCCATGGCCCTCGCCGCTGATGTGGATGCAGCCCTAGTAGAGTGAGATTTAAAAATGTTAGTAGTGACTCCTGCTGCACCCAACACCGCCCTGAGCCACCTGCAATAGCCTGCACAGTCACCAGGTGATGCGGAGGTTTGTGGCTGATGAGGAGCCCCTGCTCCATCTTCCGGATGGTTCGTGTAGTGTGGATGTAGAGGTGGAGATGGGTGACTATGCAGAGGGTGGCATCAGTGGGGTACGCCCGAAACACCAACTGCAGCCCATGAGCCCCAGGTCTGTGCTGCTTCAATAGGTCCTGGACAAAGAAAGTCACCTGTGCAGGGGTGGAGACCATGCTATCCAGCCGCAGCTTTTGCAATGCCTGGACTCGTTGAGCTGTAGTCAGTGCCATCAGCATCACCACTTTGAGGGTGAGCTGTTTGAGTGGTAACTCGGTCATAGGAGACCAGCTCTTCAGTAGGGTCAGAACGATCCCTACCTCCCAGGTGAAGTTGTATCTGGGCCGTGGAGGGTTGGTGTTAAACACTCCCCTCATGAATTTAGACACCAGGTGTTTGGAGCCTATACCTATGTCCAGGTAAGAGGACAGTGCACTCCTGGCGCTGTTGATGGCACTGTAGCTAAGGCCAGCATCGAAATGAAGTCCCGCTAGGAATTCCAGGACATCAGGGATTGTTGCTGAGTTGGAGGTCGTGTTGGTACGGGAGCAGAATGCCTCCCACTTCCTGATCTGTGTGAGGTACTGCCTCCGGGTTGATACTCGGCATGATGCTGAGATGAGGTCCATGGCTCGTGGTGAGATGCCGACCTTGACGAGCGGCCTCTTTAGAACCTGCAGGCCAACATGTTTAGGTGACCATGGCATGGGTGACAGTCCCCCGTAATGGGGTTAGTAATTAATTTGGGGTGTTTACCAATCAGAAGCCATGGATGTTTCAAGATTTTGAGGACCATCGGGTACCATGGCTGTGTAGGCCAGTCGGGTATGATCAAAATGCCAGCTGCAGAATCCAGTTTAATTTTCTGCAATACCCGACTGATGAGGCAGAATGGGGGAAATGCGTAGCAACACCATTTCCCCCAATGGATAGAAAAAGCATCCATAGCTACTGCCCCAGGGTCTGGTTCCCAAGACACATACGTTGGTATCTGATGGTTCAACCTGGATGCAAAGAGGTCAATATCTGGTGTCCCATAGTGAGCTATCATATCAGCAAAAATTTGGGGGTTCAACATCCACTCGATGTTGTCATTGAACACTCGTGACCTGGTGTCCGCCACTGTATTGAGCTTCCCTGGCAAATAGGTCGCTGTAATCCAAATATTTCTCTCGATGCACCAGTGCCAAATTGTGTTTGCCAATTCATCACAAGATAACGACCTGATACCACCCATATGATTGATATAAGCCACCACCGTTGTGTTATCTATTTGGAGGCGGACATGTAAGTCCCGTGAGTTAGTGCAGTAAACCCGTAGTCCATGGAAAACCCCTAACATCTCCAGATAATTAATCCCTTGTGACTGGAGGAGGGTAGACTCGTGAGAGTCCCATCTGCCACCACAACTGGACATGGTGTCAGTTGCACCCCAGCCTTGTGCACTTGCGTCAGTCTGTAGCACGAGGGATGGGTTGCTAACAATGATGGGTCTGTGACACTCACTAATATTGTCAATCCACCATTGTAGCTCAGCTCTAGCCTGTTGTGGCAACCGGATTGGTCAATCAAAGTGCCCAGCATTTGCTTTTAATGCTGCGATCTGTGTTCTTTGTAAATGTTGGTAATGTAACGGGCCGAATTGCGCAGCTGAGAATGTAGCTACCAGCTTCCCAATCACCTTTGCCGTTTGCCGGATAGTCGGAACCCTGGCGCAAGCAAGGCTGTGGCACGCTTCTTTTGTGGCGATAGCTTTGTTGGTTGGGATAGTGATCATCATTAAGGTTGTGTCAAGGGTGAAACCCAGGTAATCCATAATTTGAGAGGGGTGCAGTTTGGATTAGTCTGGATGGGTTACAAACCCTAGCTTCTCGAATAAAGATTTGGTCGCTGTAACTGCCTGTGTAGCCAATTGGAGGGTCTGACCCACGATAAGGATATCATCTAAATACGCCATGACAATATAATTTTGTTGTCGGAGGAGAGCCAATATAGGTTTCACTAATTTGGTAAATAGTCTGGGGGCTGCGGTGAGCCCATTAGGTAACGTTTTGTATTGCCACAACTGTCCCTTCCAGACAAATTTCAGGAACTTTCTGTGCGATTCTGTGATGGGAACTGTATAGTATGCATCTTTTAAATCGATACAGACATAAAGTACCCCGGGTAAAGCATCTGTTTAGCTGTTTCAAAGGTATCCATTTTAAAGTGGGTATATTGTAAAAAAGTGTTCAACTCGGTTAGGTCTATGATAATCCGACACCCCCCATCTATTTTGGTTTTTGTGAAGATGTTGGACACAAACTCAAGGGGTTCGTGCGTCGTTTTGCCAATCACCCCTTTGGCTGCGAGCCGTAAGATTTCAGCATGTCCTGCCTGAATCTCATTTTGAGACAGTGTAAATTTTCGGTGAGGTGCATGCTGGGTAGGGGTAAGTTGACCATCAATTAATTCTATGACATAACCTTGAACACTTTATAGAATAAACGCGTCAGTGGTGATAGTATCCCAAGCTCCCCTAAATGCCCGCAACCATCCCCCGACTTGTGCAGGAAGAAGTGCTACTGCCTGGGAGGAACCAGACCCCCTTACCTCCATAGTTAGCGGCGGGTCCTGGCGTATGGCGTTTTGGGGGGACATTGCGGTGGTTGTCGGGACGGCAGCCGCATCTTCCATGCAGGCCGCTGCAGGCCTTGCCCTAAAAAAGGCCGCTGCGGTTGGGGAAGTGGAGGGGGATAGGTCCTAGGTGTCCTATCCGGCTGGCGCTGCTTCCAAGTAGTGTGTGGTTGTGGACGGTGATATGGGTGGGCTTTAGCCGGAGGAGGTTTCAGAGGCCCACAGTTGTGGCCTCCACGTCGAGTTCTTTGACTTGCTTGGAGAGATCTTTCCCAAACAGGTGTTGAGGTGGTGGAGCGGCAGAGGGACGGCACAACCCCGCAAATTTCGGGTTGAGAGTGGGCCGGATGGAGCTCTTGTGCAGGCAGTTGATTTCAAACTGGGCGTTGCATAGAAGTGCCAGGACATCCTGCTGCTCGCTGGACACATTATCCCCATCGAGTGCCCTGGCATACGCCATAGTGCCCGTCGACAGGAGCTTCAGGATGCGCTGGAGACGGACGTCCTGCATCTTGGTGGTCTGCTCAAGTGTCCCCAGATCTGGGCATTAACCGTAGGAACACTGAGATTGATGCAGTTCTCAGATGATTTGAAATTATCCATGGCTCATTAAGTACCTGACCCTGAAGCTGGTGAGTGGTCAGGTAATTAATGGTGCCCGCCAGTTTGTGGTGCAGGGGCTCCCCAGTGTGTGTAGCCATGACAAATTTGCCCACCACGTCCAGCAGGTCCTCATCGTGCTCCGGGAGTCTCGGGTCGTCTTCGAAGGCAGCGGCCGGACATCTGCTGGCACTCCTGGCTGGAGAAGACGAGAGGCTGAGTGGGCTCCTGGCGTGGCTGGTAGAGGCCCGAGAATCCCGTTCATCCCGGTCTCTGTCCCGCTGGAGGAGTTGCTCCACCAAGAGCTCCAACCGCTCAATGCGACCGTCCCCGCTACTCGCGGCGGACAAGCCGACTTCCCCAGGCTCTGCAAATTCTCTGGGGCTTCCACCAATGGACCACACCTCCGTAAGATGCAGACTAGGGTCCGAAGGCAGGTTGTCGTGGCCTACCATCCCTGTAGGCTCATACGACTCCCGCACGGACTCTCCGCTAGTCGGCCTTCGAGCAGACAGTGGCGGCCCACCTGCCTGGTAGGAAGGCAGTGGAGATGAATCGGCGCCGGCCCCCGGAACCTGGCTCCCCGGAGTCCGTGCAGGCTTACCTCCACTGTCGCCCAATGTTCTGCGTGGAGGCGCATGGTCGGCAGCTGCCAGAGCTAAGCTAACTGACCGTCCACTGCTGCCACCAACGCCCTTGACCGCAGCCTGACGAGGTGTTATGCCGGCAGCACCTGCTCCTGCAGGGCTGCTCGACGCAGCAGTAGCCCTGCCAGACTGCCCTACGGCAGATATCCCCAGCAGCTGTACGTGGTATGTTGCGGCTGCTGGGCTCCCCTGTAGCGCAGCCGTTCCCCGGCCCGGTCCCCGTGGGTCCACTGCAACTCGGGGTGAGGTCGCTGGCGACGAACGAGGCTCCTGTCCACGTACCTGTCTGCTCCCCCGCTTCCTGGGGGATGGGGGCACGAAGTCTGGCTCGGTAGTATCCAGCTCCGGTGCGGTGAGCCATTCAGGTGATAAGTCGGGCGCTGGTGTAACGGAAGCGCCCGACTTCCGCACTCTTCCCCCCGACCGTCCGGATGCTGCCGGTGGTGCTCGCAGCTCTGGTGAAAGAGGCCGCTGGCTGGTCGATGCCCCGCGGCTCCTGGAGAGTGTCGCCTTCCGTTTGCCTTTGGTGTCCAGCCTGTTTGAAGTAAAGGTTAGTGGACTTACCTGACGGCCTTTTGAAGGAGCTGGTGGAGAGAGCACACTCCCCCCCCCCAGCTTGTCGAGGCAAATGCGCGCGACAATATGTCGCGCATGCGTGCTGGCGGGGTCTTCACGAAGTCACTCACGTGACACCGAAATAAAATTCAAGATAAATTCTTGATCTCTCAATCTATCCCATTACAGTCCTTGCACTATTTTATCTGTACTTTCTTGTAGCTGTAAGACTACATATTACAGATAGACACAAAAAGCTGGAGTAACTGAGGGGGTCAGACAGCATCTCTGGATAGAAGGAATAGGTTTTCTCCAGAGATGCTGTCTGAACCGCTGAGTTACTCCAGCATTTTGTGGCTATCTTCGGTTTAAACCAGCATCTGCAGTTCCTTCCTGCATATACTACATTGAGTCTCCTTTTTGTCTTTATTGATGTGTGTATGTACTTATATTTGGTGCAGGGACAACAAATAATCAGGAAGGCTTATCTAATACTAGCTTTTATTACAATGGCTATGGAGTTTAAAAGTATAGATACTACATCTGAAATGCTGTGTATAGTTTTAATGTCCATGTTCATGGAAGGATACATAGAAACATAGAAAATAGGTGCAGGAGGAGGCCATTCAGCCCTTTGAGCCAGCACCGCCATTCGTTGTGATCATGGCTGATCACCGCCATTCGTTGTGATCATGGTTGATCCCAATCAGTACCCCCGCTCCTGCCTTCTCCCCATACCCCCTGATTCCGCTATTTTTAAGAGCCTTATCTAGCTCTCGTTTGAAAGTATCCAGAGAACCTGCCTCCACTGCCCTCTGAGGCAGAGAATTCCACAGACTCATCACTCTCTGTGAGAAAAAGTGTTTCCTCGTCTCCGTTCTAAATGGCTTACTCCTTATTCTTAAACTGTGGCCCCTGGTTCTGGGCTCTCCCAACATTGGGAACATGTTTCCTGCCTCTAGCGTGTCCAAACCCTTAACAATCTTATTTCAAGATATCTTGAAATGGGAGGGAGAGGAGCCAGAGGTCGTGGTACATATAGGTACCAATGACATAGGTAGAAAAAGAGAGGTCCTGAAAGGAGAATTTAGGGAGTTAGGAAGAGTGTTAAGGAGAAGGACCGCAAAGGTAACAATCTCAGGATTACTGCCTGTGCCACGCGACAGTGAGAGTAGGAATGGAGCAAGGTGGAGGATAAATGCGTGGCTAAAGGACTGGTGCAGAGCGCAGAGATTCAAGTTTCTGGATCATTGGGACCTCTTTTGGGGAAGGTGTGACCTGTACAAAAAGGACGGGTTGCACTTGAACCCGAGGGGAACCAATATCCTGGCGGGGAGATTTGCAAAGGCTACTGGGGAGACTTTAAACTAGATCGGTTGGGGGGAGGGACTCAAATAGAGAAGGCAAGTAGTCCGTTTTGTGAGGCAGGAGGCAGAGAAGAGAAGCAGTCAGACGCAACACGTAGGGAGGAAAGAAGAAAAAAATAACAAATGGAGAATAAGAAGTGGAGGGTTTCTTAAATGTGTGAGCAGAGAGACAGAGGGGTGTAAAATGAGGATAGGAGCAATAGGTAGCGAGGTGAAAAGTGGCAGGAAAACAAATCCAGGGCAAAAATCTAAAAGGGCCACTTTTCAACATAATTGTAAAAGGGCCAAGAGTGTTGTAAAAACAAGCCTGAAGGCTTTGTGTCTCAATGCGAGGAGCATTCGTAATAAGGTGGATGAGTTGAATGTGCAGATAGCTATTAATAATTATGATATAGTTGGGATCACGGAGACATGGCTCCAGGGTGACCAAGGCTGGGCGCTGAACATCCAGGGATATTCAATATTCAGGAAGGATAGACAGAGAGCAAAAGGAGGTGGGGTAGCGTTGCTGGTTAGAGCGGAGATTAACGCAATAGAAAGGAATGACACTAGCTTGGAGGATGTGGAATTGATATGGGTGGAGCTGTGAAACACTAAGGGGCAGAAAACGCTAGTGGGTGTTGTGTACAGGCCACCTAACAGTAGTAGTGAAGTTGGGGATGGCATCAAACAGGAAATTAGAAATGCGTGCAACGAAGGTAAAACCGTTATAATGGGTACTTCAATCTACATATAGATTGGGTGAATCAAATTGGCAGGGGTGCTGAGGAAGAGGATTTCTTGGAATGTATGCGGGATAGTTTTCTAAACCAACATGTGGAGGAACCAACGAGAGAGCAGACTATTCTAGACTGGATATTGAGTAATGAGGAAGGGTTAGTTAGCAGTCTTGTTGTACGTGGCCCTTTGGGCAAGAGTGACCATAATATGGTTGAGTTCTTCATTAGGATGGAGAGTGACATTGTTAATTCAGAAACACGGGTTCTGAACTTAACTTTGAGGGTATGAGACGTGAATTGGCCAAGATGGACTGGCAATTGATTCTTGAAGGGTTGACAGTGGATATGCAATGGAAGGCATTTAAAGACTGCATGGATGAACTACAACATTTGTTCATCCCAGTATGGCAAAAGAATAAATCAGGGAAGGTGGCGCATCCGTGGATAACGAGGGAAATCAGGGATAGTATCAAAGAAAAAGATGAAGCGTGCAAATTAGCCAGAAAAAGCAGCCTACCAGGGGACTGGGAGAAATTCAGAGACCAACAGAGGAGGACAAAGGGCTTAATTAGGAAAGGGAAAATGGAGTATGAAAGAAAACTGGCAGGAAACATAAAAACTGACTGCAAAAGTTTTCATCGATAGGTGAAGTGCAAAAGATTAGTTAAAACAAATGTAGGTCCCTTGCAGTCAGAAACGGGTGAATTGATCATGGGGAGCAAGGACATGGCAGACCAATTGAATAACTACTTTGGTTCTGTCTTCACTAAGGAAGACATAAATAATTTGCCGGAAATAGCAGGGGATCGCGGGGTCAAATGAGATGGAGGAAATGAGTGAAATCCAGGTTAGCCAGAAAGTGGTGTTGGGTAAATTGAATGGATTAAAGGCCGATAAATCCCCAGGGCCAGATAGGCTGCATCCCAGGGAACTTAAGGAAGTAGCCCCAGAAATAGCAGATGCCTTAGTGATAATTTTTCAAAACTCTTTAGTTTCTGGAGTAGTTCCTGAGGATTGGAGTGTAGCTAATGTAACCCCACTTTTTAAAAAGGGAGGGAGAGAGAAAACGGGGAATTACAGACCAGTTAGTCTAACATCGGTAGTGGGGAAACTGCTAGAGTCAATTATTAAAGATGGGATAGCAGCGCATTTGGAAAGTGGTGAAATCATTGGACAAAGTCAGCATGGATTTACGAAGGGTAAATCATGTCTGACGAATCTTATTGAATTTTTTGAGGATGTAACTAGTAGTGTGGATAAGGGAGAAGCAGTGGATGTGTTGTATCTGGACTTTCAGAAGGCTTTCGACAAGGTCCCACACAAGAGATTGGTATACAAACTTAAAGCACACGGTCCTTTTCAGGATGGCAGACAGTGACTAGTGGGGTGCCGCAAGGCTCAGTGCTGGGACCCCAGCTATTTACAATATACATTAATGATTTGGACGAGGGAATTAAATGCAACATCTCGAAGTTTGCGGATGACACGAAGCTGGGGGGCTGTGTTAGCTGTGAGGAGGATGCTAGGAGGCTGCAGGATGACTTGGATAGACTGGGTGAGTGGGCTAATGCATGGCAGATGCAGTATAATGTGGATAAATGTGAGGTTATCCACTTTGGTGGCAAAAACAGGAAGGTAGACTATTATTTGAATGGTGACCGATTAGGAAAAGGGGAGATGCAGCGAGACCTGGGTGTCATGGTACACCAGTCATTGAAAGTAGGCATGCAGGTGCAGCAGGCTGTGAAGAAAGCGAATGGTATGTTGGCATTCATAGCAAAAGGATTTGAGTACAAGAGCAGGGAGGTTCTACTGCAGTTGTACAGGGTCTTGGTGAGGCCACACCTGGAGTATTGCGTACAGTTTTGGTCTCCTTATCTGAGGAAGGTGTACAGAGAAGGTTCACCAGACTGATTCCTGGGATGGCACGACTTCCACATGAAGAAAGACTGGATAGACTCGTCTTGTACTCGCTGGAAATTTAGAAGATTGAGGGGTGATCTCATAGAGACTTACAAAATTCTTAAGGGGTCGGACAGGCTAGATGCAGGAAGATTGTTCCCGATGTTGGGGAAGTCCAGGACAAGGGGTCACAGTTTAAGGATAAGGGGGAAGTCTTTTAGGACCGAGATGAGAAAATCGTTTTTCACACAGAGAGTAGTGAATCTGTGGAATTCTCTGCCACAGAAGGTAGTTGAGGCCAGTTCGTTGGCCATATTTAAGAGGGAGTTGGATGTGGCCCTTGTGGCTGAAGGGATCAGGGGGTATGGAGAGAAGGCAGGTACAGGATACTGAGTTGGATGATCAGCCGTGATCATATTGAATGGCGGTGCACGCTCGAAGGGCCGAATGGCCTGCTCCTGCACCTAATTTCTATGTTTCTATGTTTCTATCTTATATGTTTCAATGAGATCCCCTCTCATCCTTCTAAACTCCGAGTGTACAAGCCCAGCTGCTCCATTCTCTCAGCATATGACAGTCCCGCCATCCCGGGACTTAACCTTGTAAACCTATGCTGCACTCCCTGAATAGCAAGAATGTCCTTCCTCAAATTAGGGGACCAAATTAGGATGAATGTTCCTACTGGCTTTGGTTTTTAATGTTCTTATGCTTCTATCGGTGTCCTGGCCAAAATGCCTAATTGCATCCTGAATGTGTGGATCATGCAGCCTCCAAAACTACTTGTGTGTCCTTTATTTATTTGGCACAATGCATAGAGGCTACTGGCACGCCCAGTCATCTCAAATAATGTGCAACACACATTTTGATGTAAAAAAATCATTTTTACATAACTAGTCTGTAAGCAGCATAGGAAATGCCATGGACACTGATCAGGCCTAGGGCAGTAGAGGCCGGCTTCAGACACATACAATGGTGGCCATTAGGTCCTTTGAAAGGATAGACCTCTTTAACGTTGTAACTTGCTCTCATTTCTAAACATCGTTGTTGATATCATTCATGACTCCACACTGGACAGTGTGATATGTACCCAATTCCGCCATCTTCAGACCCCAGTCAGATCAAACTTCCCAGTCTCCCTTCCACACCTTCTGCTCATATATCTCCTCCCACGACATGAGCATGTCACCCCCTTAATCCAATGTCCTGACAGAATCTTTTGACAAGACTCTATTCCCCAAGCCCCTAGTCCACCTCTCCTCATCACTCAATCAAGTGTCTCTCAATTCTACCTCCTGAACAACCCATGGCACGTTACCCATGATCTATTTGGTTTTCATCATAAATAAAATAATGAGAGCTGCTGGAGAAAATCAGTGGTTCGGGCAGCATCAGAGGAGGAAAATGAACAGTCAACTTCTTGGGTCGAGACCCCCCATCTAGGGTTAGTCACCTGTCTTGATTAGTACAGGTGTCAGAGGTTATGGAGAGGAGGCAGGAGAATGGGGTTAGGAGGGAGAGATAGATCAGCCATGATTGAATGGCGGAGTAGACTTGATGGGCCAAATGGCCTAATTCTACTCCTATCCCTTATGACCTTACGACCCTTAT